>OY728132.1:817916484-819166484 GCA_963277665.1 Viscum album | reverse complement strand
TCATTATCATGCTTGCCACATAGAAAACATATCAACATGTACATAATTAACTCATGGAAAGGAATGGGTTTCATCTCATAATAACACATTCATAAGCTTTGGGTTCCCAAAAGAAAGAGGGAACAACATACTTGATACAAGAACAATCAACCTTGAATGAGAGGTAAAAGGTGAGATCTTGAAAGAAGAGTTCTTTTGGAAAACATTTTGATGGACATAAAAACCAGTGACAAACATGTATATCCCAAAAAAGTAAAGGAAATGATGAAAAAATGATCTTTGAGGAGTAACCATATCAAAAATGTAGTGAAAGAGGGAGAACCCGAAGGAAGAAAATTGGGTTCGAGATTTCCCCTTACCTTGTACTCGAATGCCTCCTTCTCTTTAATGTCCTGTATAATGACATTATATTCATTAATTAGAAATTCCAGAACCTTTTATACATTAATAGGGTTCATTCTGGTTTCATTATTTCATATTGTGTTCCTTTGGATGACTTATAGAGTTTAAAAACATTGATCGGGGATGTTCGTTTTCATGGTTTTCTTGAACGGTCCACTTGTATTCTTAAATTGATGTTTGGGTAGATCATGGGTAAACATACAGAACTGATATTACATGTAATTAATGATATTACAGAATCTTTAATGATTTTATAATGATTTATATTAGATCCAAGTGGATGAATCATTAGGTAAAAATTTAATGATGGTTATTTGGGTTGATTTGAGCGGTTTTTGGATCACAACGATCTTGTTTTAACATTTAACTTAGTAATAAGGCCATAGGTTATTTACAGAACATAAAATAGAACATAATAGATATAAAACATTCTGGTTCAACCATAAAAATGGTTTCATGACCATATTTAAGGTATAAATGGAAGAAGAGAGCATGTTGTTTTTGAAGGTGATAAATTATCACCACATAAACAACGTTCTCTTTAATAAAATAAAAGGAAGGGGGAAAGGGTGTGGGGTGATATAATATAACATTAGAATCATAATATTACAGTATATATATAATACTGGATTTACAGAACACTTTGGATGAACATAGATAGAGAGGGATCAAGAAAGGAACTTGAACTTGAAAGGAAATTAAAGGAGAAGAGAGAGAGAAATTACCTTTAAAATCCTCCTCTTGAGATCCTCTTTAAGGATGCTAGGCTTGGTCTTTTGATGAGACCAGAAGCTTTTGGATGTGGGGGATGAGCTTGGGAAGGTGTTTGGGCAGAATTTAGAGAAGGCTTGGAGCTTGAGAGGTGTGAGGAAAAGAGGGAGTGAAGGGTGGCTTTTATAGTGGAGGGGAGAGGGGTTTCCTTAATATAAAATTGATTAGTTTATTAATTTCACCCAAGACAAGGAATAGTGAGTCTTGGATGACTAAGAATAGTAAATTTGACTTGTGAATTCGGGATTTGGGTGCTTACATCACTTGTGATGTCAGGAATAGTGGGTTTTAATTAAAATGTATTTATATGATAAATTAATGTATTCTACTATTCATCAAAAATTCAAGTATCTTAGAAAAATCCCAAAATTTTACCCCAACCATTTTTCGACGTGTAGAATCCAACAATGAATTCCATTTTTCAAAAATAATTTTCTAAATATTATTAATTTAATATTTAATTAAAACCATAATTTACTTAAAAAACAGTTTTTAAAATTAAAACTAATTTTGCAGTTCTTTCAAAAATTACTTAGGGTATTATAAAATTATCTAAAAACTATTAGACATTGATGAATATATTTCAGTAAAATAAATATTCTTTTAAATTAATTAATTAATTATAATTAATTGTTTATGACTTATAAAATACCAAAAATGTTTACTAAGGTCAAATTATCACTTTCTATGATTTCTAAATTTTATTTTATTATTCATAGGTAATGTTACTCTTGTTTACTATTCATAAGGTTCATATTACTATTCATAAGGGTAGGTTACTATTCATAAGGGTAGGTTACTATTCACTAAAAATTATTTTTGTTTCATTAGACTCCAAAAACTATCTTGAACACAACCGTGTATGTTGGATTTTTAAAATTCCAAACATAGGGGTAACAAAATTATGTTTAAAGGTCACTTATCATTTATTAGTTCATTATTTTGTGTTTTTATGACATATATACAAGAAGGGAATTTTCCATTGAAAAAATTTGGGTTGTTACATTCTTCCCCCCTTAAGAAATTTCGCCCCCGAAATTTCACTTTACACAAACAGGTGGGGGTACTTCTCCTTCATTTCCTCTTCCGGTTCCCAAGTTGCTTCCTCAAACTTTTGGTTCCTCCACAACACTTTGACAAGGCGGGTTGTCTTGTTGCGTAGAACCTTATCAATTCGGTCCAGAATTTTTACCTACTGCTCCTCGTATGAGAGATCATCTTCCAACTGTACCACCTCTGATTTTAGTACATGTGAGGGGTCTGGAATGTACTTCCTCAGTAGTTATATGTGAAACACATCATGAACTTGATCCATATTCGGTGGAAGTGTCAGACGATAGGCCACGGCTCCTATACGATCAAGGATCTCAAAGGGGCCAATGTACCTTGGTCTTAGCTTCCCTTTCTTTCCAAATCGCATGACTCTCTTCCATGGAGATATTCGAAGGAAGACTTTATCTCCAACGTCGAACTCCAATTCCCTTTGACGATTTTCAGCATAGCTCTTTTGCCGACTTTGAGCAACTTTGATGTGTTTCTGGATGACTTGAACCTTCTCTGTTATCTCTTGAACAAGATCGGGACCAAGTAGTTTTCGTTCTCCAACTTCATCCCAACAGGTTGGATTTCTACATCGCTTCTCATAAAGAGCTTCATACGGAGCCATCTGAATACTCGAGTGGAAGCTATTGTTGTATGAGAACTCAACCAATGGAATATGCTGATCCCAACCACCTTTGAATTCAAGAGAGCAGGATCTTAGCATATCTTCAAGTGTCTGAATAGTCCTTTTAGACTGGCCATCAGTTTGGGGGTGATAGGCTATGCTGAAATTTAATTCAGTACTCAAAGCATGTTGAAGGCTCCTCCAGAATTTAGAAGTGAACCTTGGATCACGGTCAGAGACAATCGAGAGCGGAACACCGTGCAATCTCACTACTTCCTTCACATATATCCTTGCAAGTTGTTCAAGTGAGAGGTCTTCCCGAATAGCGATAAAATGGGCAGTCTTGGTGATTCGATCAACCACATCCCATATCGCATTATTTCCTCTTGACGTTTTCGGAAGACCCATGACAAAGTCCATAGTAACATTTTCCCATTTCCACATGGGTATAGGCAATGGCTGCATCATACCTTTGGACTTTTGTCACTCAGCTTTAACTTGCTGACATACCAAGCACCTTGATATATATTCTGCAATCTCCTTCTTCATGTTATCCCACCAGAAGTGTTCTCGGAGATCACGATACATCTTGGTACTTCCAGGATGAATAGAGAAAGTTGAGCTATGTGCATTATCCAATATCTCCTTCTTTATTCCGGGTGATGAAGGCACACAAAGCCGCGTTCCAAACCGAATCACACCATCATCATCGATATGGAACTCTTGCAGCTTCCCTTCCTTTACTGCATTCACCCTCTTTTGTATCTCTACATCATCCCTTTGTGCTTCCTTAATCTTCTGTTGGATAGATGGTTGTGCAATCATTTGGGCAAGGTAGGATGTATCCCCTGCCCTTATGATTCCCAAATCCATCCTTTGCATATCCAAGAAGATAGGGTCTTTCTCAATCCTCAACATGGATAGAGTAGCAGGTTCTTTCCTGCTTAGAGCATCATCTACCTTGTTCGCCTTTCCAGGATGATAGTGAATAGAGCAATCGTAATCCTTGATTAGCTTTAACCATCTCCTTTGACGCATGTTGAGCTCCTTTTGTGTGAATATATACTTTAGGCTCTTGTGGTAGGTGTATATGTCCCACTTCTCACCATAAAGGTAATGCTGCCAGATTTTCAAGGCAAAAATCACAGCTGCCAGCTCTAGATCATGTGTCGGGTAGTTCTGCTCATGGATCTTCAACTGTCGTGAGGCATAGGCTATCACATTATCATTTTACATGAGTACACAACCCAAGCCTTTCTTTGAAGCATCATTATATATCACAAAACTTTCTCCACTTTTCGGTAGTGTGAGTACAGGTGCAGTGATCAGCCTTCTCTTTAGCTCCTTGAAGCTTCCCTCACATTCTTCCGTCCATACATACTTTACTCCTTTCCTTGTTAACTTAGTTAGCGGGCTTGACAATCGTGAGAAGTTTCTCACAAAACGTCGGTAGTACCCAGCTAATCCAAGAAAACTACGGATTTCTGTGACACTAGAGGGCCTGGGCCATTCTTCAATCGCCTTAGTCTTTGAAGGGTCCACATAAATTCCCTCGCTTGTGATCACATGTCCCAAGAACGTGACTTGATTCATCCAAAAGTCACACTTTCTGAACTTGGCGTACAATTTCTCCTTTCTCAATGTCACCAACACAAGTCTTAGATGTTCTTCATGTTCCTCCTTTCTCTTGGAGTAGATGAGGATATCATCGATAAACACTACCAAAAATTTGTCTAGGTAATGTCTAAAGACTCTATTCATCAAATCCATGAAGATTGTTGGGGCATTAGTAAGTCCGAAGGGCATCACCAAAAACTCATAGTGCCCATACCTTGTACGGAAGGTAGTCTTCTGAATATCTTCCTTCTTCACCTTTACTTGATGATATCCAGAACGAAGATCCACCTTTGAGAAGTATTGAGCTCCTCTTAACTGATCGAACAAGTCATCAATCCTTGGGAGAGGATACTTGTTCTTTATGGTGATCTTGTTGAGTTCCCGATAATCGATACACAGCCGCATGGTACCATCCTTCTTCTTCACAAAGAGCACTGGCGCACCCCAAGGTGATGCACTAGGGCGTATGAACCCTTTGTCCAGATGCTCTTGCAGCTGCTTCTTTAACTCCTCCAGTTCGATAGGAGCCATCCTATAGGGGCACTTTGAGATAGGAGTAGCTCCAGGTATGAGTTCAATTGAGAACTCTACCTCACGATCCGGGGGAATTCCGGGTAACTCTTTGGGAAATACATCATTGTATTCCCTTACGATGGGCATTTCCTCAAGGTTGGAACTTTCCTTCGACTCAAACATTTGGGTGAGGTATGCTTCTTCATAGGGAATCATCACCCACACCATTGAAGGATTTCTCAAAGGAGATTCATGATCTTCCTTGCATTTGTAGAGGAGCATGGGATGGTTTGGAATATGAAAATATATTTCCTTTTCTCGATAGTTGATATGTGCTCTATATAACGAGAGACAATCCATTCCCATTATAGCGTCGAATTCCACCAAGGGAAGTATTATGAGATTTGCCGGAAGAATCTTCCCACATACGTCAATAGGAGAAGAATCAAACACTTGGGTTGCAATGATTGCACCACTTGGTGTTTTTACAGATATCTCTACTTCAAGGTTTCGGGGCTTCGATTCTATAGTTCTAGCAAACTTGCAAGATATAAAGGAATGCGTAGAACCAGAATCAAATAAGACTTTTGCCATTCTTGAGTGAATAGGAAGTGTACCTTGTACGACTTCATTATCATGTTCCACCTCCGCAGTAGTGATGGCATAAGCCTTCCCTTGTTCCTTTGGCTTTGGTGGCTGTTGGCGCTGATTACCCTCAAGAGCTCTAGGTTTAGTGCACTGGTTTGAATAGTGCCCTAGCTCCTTACAGTTGTAGCATTGAACCACGAGTGGTTCTCTCCTTTCATCGGCTACATTATCCTTCCTTTTCATGTCTCTTTGACACTCTTGAGCTAGGTGTACTTCTTTCCCACACTTGAAGCATTTCCCCGTCCCTTTGAGGCAGTTCTCATTGTGCAACTTCCCACATTTTTTGCAAGTGGGTCGTTGTGTTTTCTTCCCATCTTTATCACTAGATCCACCAGCTTGAAACTCCATCTTTCTTTTCTTATCACCATAGCCATGGGACCATTCTCCAAACTCCATCTCCACTTTGAGAGCACACCGAACAACTTCTTCATAACTCCCAAAGTCTCGAATTGCAAGAGCTTTTTGAAGATGTGGTTTTAATCCACTAAAGAATCTATCAATTTTGCTATCATTGTTGATAACAAAACCCGAAGCATACCTTGCGAGCCTTGTGAAATTTGCTTCATAGGTTGTGACAGATTCTCTTTTTTGCTTGATCTCTGTGAATTCTCTCTCCATCTTCGTGCGAAGAGTTCTTGGGAAGTACTTATTAAGAAACATTGTCTTAAAGTCTTCCCATTCCATCTATTCAATTTCCTCCCTTGGCTTGGTGTTTTTAATCAAAGCCCACCATTGATCAGCTTCTCCATCTAGACGATAAACGGCTAGAGTCACCTTCTCTGTCTCAGAACAGTGAAGAACAGAAAAGATCTTCTCCATGGAGTTGACCCACTGTTCTGCAACTAGTGGATCGGAAGATCCACAAAACGTCGGTGGTCGTTTCCGCATAAAACATTCGATAGCTAGATGCTCCCTCTTTGGTGAAGGAGGACGTTCCCCATTATTATGGTTATTATTCATAACCCGAGATAATTGGGTAAGCATCGCCATGAAGTTTTGAACTCCACCTCCAAAATCATTGGGGATGTCGTTCGGGCAATCGTTGCATTGGCCTTCGCAAGAGTTGTTGGCCTGATTCCTCCTGGTTCCCACCATTTTCTAAAATAGAAAAGGTTAGAACAAAACATAAGTAAACAAGTCATGAATAACTTATTCATTTAAATAATTATACCAAAAACATAACATATGGGATCCCTAGGTAAATATCCTTGTGTGCATATTTGTACTTAGTCTCATGCTAGAGGTTTTCTTTAGGGTACACTAATCCTAATTCCCAAATTAACTAAACCTTTCCTTTGATACCAACTATAGCGACCCGGCCTTTTATTACATTACTATTACATCATTTCCAAGATAAACAACATAATAGTATTATACATGGAGGATCCAGAGGTTTAGTGTCTTGGGCAAACTAGGACAACACATAACAAGTACAACATCAAGCATAAAAATTCATTTAATCTCTTCTTCTATAGCTTCTTAGTAGCACTTGTCCTCTCCTTAGTACATGTAGCCACCTGAGGATATACATCAAAAGGGGTGAGCTAAAATCCCAGTAAGAGGATAGATAAGAACAATATAGCATGGGGTGAGCATAATCATGACATTTGGAAGAAGATCTTGAACATGAGAGGGGCATAAACAATAAACTTGAAATGTGGCAAAGCATAAAAATGAAACATCATGTCTTAGTGGTTAACTACCACACATACTTGTGAACAAAGCTAGCATCATGTTCACGCATAATTTCACATTTACTCATGAGATTCATCACTTTACCCAATGCATTGGAGCGCTATATAATTCTGGGCGCACCCGTCACATTTAAAAATTCATATTGTGCTATATAATTTCGGGCGCACCCGTCACATCATAACATTATCATTATCATGCTTGCCACATATAAAACATATCAACATGTACATAATTAACCCATGGAAAGGAATGTGTTTCATCTCATAATAACACATTCATAAGCTTTGGGTTCCCAAAAGAAAGAGGGAACAACATACTTGATACAAGAACAATCAACCTTGAATGAGAGGTAAAAGGTGAGATCTTGAAAGAAGAGTTCTTTTGGAAAACATTTTGATGGACATAAAAACCATTGAAAAACATGTATATCCCAGAAAAGTAAAGGAAATGATGAAAAAATGATCTTTGAGGAGTAACCATATCAAAAATGGACTGAAAGAGGGAGAACCCGAAGGAAGAAAATTGGGTTCGAGATTTCCCCTTACCTTGTACTCGAATGCCTCCTTCTCTTTAATGTCCTGTATAATGACATTATATTCATTAATTAGAAATTCCAGAACCTTTTATACATTAATAGGGTTCATTCTGGTTTCATTATTTCATATTGTGTTCCTTTGGATGACTTATAGAGTTTAAAAACATTGATCGGGGATGTTCGTTTTCATGGTTTTCTTGAACGGTCCACTTGTATTCTTAAATTGATGTTTGGGTAGATCATGGGTAAACATACAGAACTGATATTACATGTAATTAATTATATTACATAAGCTTTAATGATTTTATAATGAGTTATATTAGATCCAAGTGGACGAATCATTAGGTAAAAATTTAATGATGGTTATTTGGGTTAATTTGAGCGGTTTTTGGATCACAACGATCTTGTTTTAACATTTAACTTAGTAATAAGGCCATAGGTTATTTACAGAACCTAAAATAGAACATAATAGATATAAAAAATTCTGGTTCAACCATAAAAATGGTTTCATGACCAGATTTAAGGTATAAATGGAAGAAGAGAGCATGTTGTTTTTGAAGGTGATAAATTATCACCACATGAACAACGTTCTCTTTAATAAAATAAAAGGAAGGGGGAAAGGGTGTGGGGTGATATAATATAACATTAGAATCATAATATTACAATATATATATAATACTGGATTTACAGAACACTTTGGATGAATATAGATAGAGAGGGATCAAGAAAAGAACTTGAACTTGAAAGGAAATTAAAGGAGAAGAGAGAGAGAAATTACCTTTAAAATCCTCCTCTTGAGATCCTCTTTAAGGATGCTAGGCTTGGTCTTTTGATGAGACCAGAAGCTTTTGGACATGGGGGATGAGCTTGGGAAGGTGTTTGGGCAGAATTTAGAGAAGGCTTGGAGCTTGAGAGGTGTGAGGAAAAGAGGGAGTGAAGGGTGGCTTTTATAGTGGAGGGGAGAGGGGTTTCCTTAATATAAAATTGATTAGTTTATTAATTTCACCCAAGACAAGGAATAGTGAGTCTTGGATGACTAAGAATAGTAAATTTGACTTGTGAATTCGGTATTTGGGTGCTTACATCACTTGTGATGTCAAGAATAGTGGGTTTTAATTAAAATGTATTTATATGATAAATTAATGTATTCTACTATTCATCAAAAATTCAAGTATCTTAGAAAAATCCCAAAATTTTACCTCAACCATTTTTCGACGTGTAGAATCCAAAAATGAATCCCATTTTTAAAAAATAATTTTCTAAATATTATTAATTTAATATTTAATTAAAACCATGATTTACTTTAAAAAAAACAGTTTTTAAAATTAAAACTGATTTTGCAGTTCTTTCAAAAATTACTTAGGGTATTATAAAATTATCTAAAAACTATTAGACATTGATGAATATATTTCAGGAAAATAAATATTCTTTTAAATTAATTAATTAATTATAATTAATTTTTTATGACTTATAAAATACCAAAAACGTTTACTAAGGTCAAATTATCACTTTCTATGATGTCTAAATTTTATTTTATTATTCATAGGTAATGTTACTCTTATTTACTATTCATAAGGTTCATATTACTATTCATAAGGGTATGTTACTATTCATAAGGGTAGGTTAATATTCACTAAAAATTATTTTTGTTTCATTAGACTACAAAAACTATCTTGAACACAACCGTGTATGTTGGATTTTTAAAATTCCAAACATAGGGGTAACAAAATTATGTTTAAAGGTCACTTATCACTTAGTAGTTCATTATTTTGTGTTTTTATGACATAGATACAAGAAGGGAATTTTCCATTGAAAAACTTTGGGTCGTTACAGTGAGACTCACCAGTTGTTTACTTTTATTTACCTGTTGCCGGGTTGTGGCACCTTTCGGGTTGGGCGCGTGTTTTGCCCTTTTTCTGTTCTGTTGTCTTGTCATTACTTTTCAGCACTTTACTTGTTCTACTTAGAAGTTGATGCATGATTGTGGTTGAGTTATAGTTGTTTGTACTTTGGTTTCCTTGTTACTCTGCATTTCTGTATTGAGTAGGCTGTGTGTGTGTGTGTACAGGTACTTAGGCAAAGGTCTCCCCGAGATTGTTACACCTTCGGTGCTTGTCGCCAGCCCCTGGCATATGGAGGCGGGCTTGGGTTAGTCACTGCTCGAGACCAGCGGGGTCGGGTCGTGATAAGGACATTTCCATAAACAAAGTGGATGCAGAAGTATCTACACTGTTATGGAAAGATAAACACATGTATTATAACAAACTGAATATATGTAGCGATAATCAAAGTACAAAACAAGTTGGGTCTAGGGAATCCACTTTCAACAGAAGATTCTAGAATGGCATCTTTGGAAACCAAAGTTAGATATGGTGGTCTATACACTCAAAGTCAAATCTGGTGGGCTATAGTTGGAAAGTGGTGTGTTACTTTTCCAAAAAGTCTTTGGTAGACTTTATCTTTTCTAATTTAAGAGAACAAAGTAGTTTAATCTTTATGAATTTAGGGTATTAGACCCTTGACTATTGTACCACCCCTTTGGCGATAAATAGTCACCCCCGTGACACTTGTATGACATTCAAGATTGTAATAGAGAGCTTATGCTTTGTTTCTCTTTGTTGTGTGAGGATTGTTCCAAATTTCCCCTTGATTTTGTGCATTTTTCTTTGTCAATCTACAAGCTAGATTGGTGATCCAAGATTACAAAACCCCCAATTTTGTGCCTCAACCCAAGTGCATTGTTGTGTGGATTGGTCACCACACCCCTCCCTTGAGTGTGTTGTCTAAGTAGTAGGTTGCGCTTCTTATAGCATTGATTGACTACTTGCATCCGTTATCCATACCCATCATCCGCCACTTAGTCTCGAACTACATCCTTCATTCGCTGCCCTACACCATGAAGATTGGGCCACCCTATGCGTCTCACATCAGGTATGCTGCACAAGATGCAGGTTTTGACATGATTGCTTAGTTTGTGGTAGGTTGACTTTTGGAAGGGATAGTAGCTCAGGATGTTTAACATTGGGACGTGAGAGTGAAAAACTAATGGGGGAGTGGGATTGGGGTACCTTTCTTACATATATGTTTTAATATGGGCATGCTTGTATGCATTGCTTGGTGAGCGAGTCATAATGAGGATGAGATATAGTTTTACCTGCTTAGGTGACAGGTTGATTTCATTTGTTTATTCACCGAGATTTAGTATGTTTCTTTCACATTTTGCACGAGAGGTTTCAGGGAAGATATTATTGAGAATACTTGTATGTTCACCCTATGTATATATAAACAGTTTTTTAATTCCACGAAAGTTGGTTGGTGATCAAGCTAGATGTTACTAGCTCGTGGAGTTGTTTAGGAGTTGTTGGAGTTCGTGGTCACTATTTGGGCTTTCTTTTGGTACTTTCAGTTGTTTCCTTTTGTATGACATTACATTTATATATTGTGACTTCTTTTATTTATGCATGGTGTTGATTGGTGGTTTTTTGTCTTGTCTCTTATCCTTAAATTTACATAGAGGATAATGTCTCTCATTTGTGATTATATACCCTTAGTGTTAATTGTCAACTCGTGGTCAATTGGAGGTGGGTTTTGAAGGTCATCATCTCTCTCTTCACCGTCAGCCCGGGAGATGTACCAGCGAGGAGGGGGGGGGGGCGTCATGCTTAGATGGATAAGATTATAAATAAATGTGTTTGGGGGGGAATTAGAGTGACTCTGATTGACGAGAAGATGATCGAGACTATATTAAAATTGTTTGAACATGTTATATGAATACCTGGGGATGCGCAAGTTAATATGGCGAACTTAATGACAAATTCGCTTATTAAAAGAGGCAGAGGTAGACCTAAAAGGGTCTTTAAACAAACCATTTAGAATGAACTTATTATAAATGGTTTCAATGAAAATATGATCTTCAATAGAGCTATTTGGCGACATTTGATCCATGTAGCTAATCTCATTTAATTAGGTTTGAGGTTTGTTTGTTTGTTGTTATTGTTGTTGTATTAGTTGTATTAATATTAAGTAACATTAAAAATGTGAACATGTCACCGTCAATGTGGACTGTCACACAAACATCTGCATGGGAAGCTTTGCATCAACAATCGGGTTTAGGTGAGGGAGGTGCTCTCATACCCACATCTTAATTAATCATTAGTTATTCCAAATTGTTATTAATTACTACAAATTATTCATGATTATTACCAATTAGTTATTAATCACTCATGGTTATTACATATCAATCATTCATTATTCCTAATTATTATTAATTAATCTTAATTACTTATCAATTATTCCTAATAATTATTAATCAATGTTAATCAATTGTGATTATTATTAACCATTAATTAATTATTCATGGTTATCATTAATTACTGCAAATCATTACTAATTACAACCCATTATTTCAAATTAATTATCGACTTTCATCAATTATCGTTAATTATTTCTAATTATTATTACTTAATTCAAATTAATTCCATTTATTTATCAATTATCTTTGGTTATAAATAATTGTACCTAATTATTGCCATTTATTAGTACTTATTGTAAATTGATACTAATTACTATTACATTATCATTAATTAATTTTTAACAAATTATCAATTAATATAAGTTATTGCATATGACATTAATTAAATAATAATTAATCAATAATATATTACAAATGTTTACTAAAAGAACTAAATAAATAAAATTAATTGCAATAGTATTTAAATCTATAAAAAATAGCCCTCTAATAAAACCCGAAATTTTCATCGCTGGAATTTCTTGGATCATCAAATTTTGTTGTTGGAATTGATCGGAATGAGAAACTTTGAGTGGTAAATGAGGAAGTATGGTAGGAATTGAGGATAAGGATTGAGATAACTTTGTATTTATAGAGGTTTGGAGGAAATACATAGAAGAAAAACACATCTTCATTAAAAAAAAAACGAATATCATTAAGGCCGATGAGGTATTATCCTTTAAAAAACATGATACTCGTTGAAAGACATAATATATTTTATTAAAATGAGAATTGGGTTCTGGTAATTAATGCATTTCCATCCCTAAAATTAATTTTAAAATAAAAACATTAAGTTATTGTTTGAAAAAAAAAACTCGTAGAAAAATATCGAAACATCGAATTTATTATATCGAATAACCCCACTATAACAGTTTTAATTCATTGGAATAAATTAGAAGTTTTGACCAGGGTTTCATTTATCGACGGAGGAACGATGTTTATAACATCATCATCCTATGATGTATCCTTACAGCGTCGTGGTTATCATAACATCATCATCCTCATTTCTCGTTTCTTCGTCCTTCGAAATCGGTCTCACCTTCAGATACTTTTCGGAGCGCGTTCCCTTCAAAGAGACCGTTGCAGGCCACTTACGGGCCTTCCCTGGTTCCATTCTTCGTCACATAGGTTTTCTGTGCGCATTTATCCTTGTTCAGTTCGTCTGCTTGCGCTCAATTCGTTGTCCTCTTGCTCCTGATTTGTAATCGAAATTTTCTCAGGGCAGTTTATAGGGGTTAAAGATTCTTCATTTGACGGGGTTTATGAAATTTGAGTTTTAGAATATGATATTTTATGAATCCAGGTTTTTGGATTTTGATTTTTCAAGTTCCAGCTAAGGTTTATCTGGAGCTCCCAATTGTGAAGGTTTTTCCGTTTGACGGATTCAATTGCTGCAATAAGCTGGCGGTAAGAAGTCGGGGGAGGTGGGATGAGCAGCGTATTCAGCGAACAAGTACTGGCAGATAAGCTTTCAAAGCTCAACAGCACCCAACAGTGTGTTGAAAGTATCCTTTCCCTTCGCCCGCATTTTTTTTTGTTCCCCATGCCAGGTGAATGATGCTGCGTCTTTTTGATTTTCATTTTTCTCCCTGGCTAATTGTCAGTCTTTGCATAATAAAAAAAGCGTT
Source organism: Viscum album (assembly GCA_963277665.1). NCBI lineage: Eukaryota > Viridiplantae > Streptophyta > Magnoliopsida > Santalales > Viscaceae > Viscum > Viscum album. Next base: position 819,152,721 of record OY728132.1, on the reverse strand, counting down.
GCTCAATAATTTGCTCATTTTGTGTTATAGTTTGCTGCTTATCAGACTGGTGTAGGTCTTCAATGAGTGTTGCATGTTATTTGTGCTTTTTGTTTAACTCGTCTCCTAAAGCATTGGCTTTAAATGCTATCAGTATTCGGGTGTTTCTACTTGACAGTTGATGAACATTTTGTGATTCTCTTGAACATGCATCTTCAATGAGCCAGAATTTGATCGCAACCCCTTAAAGCATTTTTCTAGAGTTATAAATTGAATTTATCCTATGTGCCCTTTCATTTATTAATAACCATGCTCCTAAAGCGATAGCATAAATCAGTTGATATGTTGAGCATAAGTGGATATGTGGAAACAAATTTACATTGCATCATAGCATGGTGGGTTTTGTCTGCCTTGGGATGACTGATTTGGAAATGGCTGACTAAGGGATGGAGCTACATAATCAAGGGCTAGAGATTTCTCCGCTGCAATGCTCCCATCATTTTAGCTTCAACTCGTGAAATTCGTATGTAAGTATGGCACTTGGTATTTTGGGAGATATCACTCCCGGGGCCGTTGCTGTTTCCATACCCTACAACTTAAACCAGGCTTTGATTTTCCATTCCTCAGCTCTTCTCTAAAGCTATTTTGTCAATCTTTGGCTCTTTTACCAGTGGATTTTTATTGTGTTACGATTATCTTGATGCTTCTTGTTTAATTGGTTGTTCACTTGATTCCTGCATAGCTCTTTCACATTGGTGCATATTTCACCAGAGTAAAGCAGGGCAGGTTGTCACAACATGGGATAAACAGTTCCACAGTTCAGAAATGGCTCAGAAGGTTCCTCTTTTGTATCTTGCGAATGATATCCTGCAGAACAGCAAGCGTAAAGGAAAAGAATTTGTCAATGAGTTTTGGATGGTTCTTCCTGCCGCTCTCAAAGACATCATAGAGAATGGCGATGATCCTGGGAAGAATGTTGTCTCCAGATTGGTATGTCCTTTTCATTTGTTGTGTGAATGATTTTTAAATGCTACTTGATTCGAACTGCCTAGTATAGTCATGTTGCCATCAAGAGCCTCATACATTGCAGTCATAACTGTTATCTTTGAAGCTTTTCCATTGCTACATGATGTGTGGTTCTTCTTGGTTGTCTGAAATGTAAGATGGCAAACTTGACACGCTTTGTTAAAATAACCTTACTTCAGATTCTCTAGAATTTTCATTAGATCTTGACATAATATGATGAATTGACTTAGGCTTGCTCAAAAACATTTTTCTTGATAGGTCAATATATGGGAGGAAAGAAGAGTATTTGGATCCCGAGTGAAGCGCCTCTGTGATGTAATGCTGGGAAAAGACCCGCCATCTCCTTTGGAGTTGAACAGAAAGCGTTCACGGACTATTAGGATTATCAAAAGGGATTCACGTGCGATCAGAACGGTGAGAACATAGCACTGCTGATGTCGATTTTCTAATTCTATGTAATCATTTTCTTTATCAGGATTTGTGGTATAGCTCATTTAAGATTGAATTTTGGAAACTAGAAACTATCCATTGGAGGTGCAGCTGAGAAAATTGTATCGGCCTATCACTCGGTGCTCAGTGAATATCCAGTCGAGGAAGCAGAGATGAATAAATGCAAGTCTGCTATCAAACGTGTAAGGAAAATGGAAAAGGATGTTGATGTTGCCTCTAAAAATTCAAAGGATCCATCTCGAAAAACTCTGGACAAGGGGCTGGAGGAAGAAGAAAACATTATTCAGCACTGTGTTGAGAAACTTAAATTAGTTGAAGTGAATAGAGCAGCCCTGGTCGCGGAGTTGCGAGAAGCTCTTCACGAGCAGGAGTCTGAATTGGAGAATGTTCGAACTCAATTGCAGGTGGCACAAGCGCAGCTGGGGGAAGCGGGCAGCATGCGAAAGAGGCTGAATGGCGAAAGCTGTGCTGCGGATGCAAATGGCGACAACTCGGGACAAAAGCCGAGAAGTGCTGCTGCCCTCGCAGCCGAGGTTGCAGACAAGCTCACTGCTTCAAGCTCCTCCCAATTCATCATGAGCTCGGTTCTCTCTACTTTTGCAGCTGAAGAGGCTAAGAATGCTGGACTGACAAAGACCTCTGTTAATCCTGCGAGCAGACCCGTCTTGGCAATGACAACCCAGGCTTCTTCCAACTTACAGTTGGTCTCTAACCCATCTTCTCAATTGTATGCGCAGCAGCCTAACCCATTTTGTTATGGTAGCATTCCGCCCTTGCCGCCCGGGCCGCCACCTCCCCCTTTGCAGTCGCACCTGATGGCCCCCATGGCGTCTCTAAATCAGCAGCCCATGGCTTTGACTCAGTCACAGCCATTGCAACAATCTCAGCCGCCTCCCGTAAGTTTTCGGCCGCTTCAGCTGCCTGCTATGCTGTACTATAATCAACCTCGCCATTCTCAGTAAGCTCCACTCACCTTGTTGTTCCAAGGGGTGACCGTTCTAACACGTGTTTTTGTAAACCAAACTTCTCATATCACAGATCATTGGATGTACTGACAATAATCATAAATGTGTGCATTTTTCTGGGAAAAAAGTTAACTTCTCTTTGTAGTAAAGAAAATTTAAGTTGACATATTTTTAAAATTAATGAGTGCATCTCTAATTTGTTGTCACATAAAATACAAGTATGACATCTTCAAGATGGAGTGAATTGAAGTACAACAAAGTAATTAATAGACCCGAAATAAATCCCTTGGAAGTTTAAGACATACAATCAGAATATACAAACAATTCAGATGAAAACAAAACACGAAGTATTGTATAACAGTTTAAATACTCATTTAAAGGATATTACGTACAATTTCAATTCACAAGAATCCACAAAAGGTTTAGTAATTAGAAGCAAGGTTCACAAGTTTCATACTAGGAACTTCTTTGACAAATTCATAAGACATCTCTACTTCCTAGGTCTTCTTCGATTAACATGATCGACATCGAATCCAACACCTTGGACTTTGTTGAACACAAAGTTCGAGAAAGATTAGAATCAACGATTGTAGAACCCATTAGGATCATGTAGACACCCGGGTGGGGTGGGGTGGGGGGGGGGTATCCCCTTTTTATCAAGTTTTTTATTTTAAATGATAATATCTTATATTTGAAACTCTATTCCGGTTAAGAGATAGATATGAATATGTTAATGATTGTGCGACCATCACCTTAGTATGCAATGTAGAATAAGTAAAAAGCACACAAGGATTTTTAATAGGTTCATCTCCTTTCGGAAAACCTACTCCTTGCCGTGCTTAGATCTTGTAGAGTCACAAATTTTATTATCACTATTAATTTGTAGTGATCACAAGTGCAGTTATAAGTCACACATAATGTTTGGGCAAATATCATCCACTTCCCTTATACGACATCCCATCATTTTCAACTCCTTCTGGGTATGACGTTGTTTATACTGAAACCATCGGTTCTTGAAAACTCTTTGAACCAATGAACATGTCTTCAGCTGCTAGGGTATGATCAAGAACGCTTCATGCGCATTGGCCTCCTTCACTCGGTCTCACTATGATTTGGAATCATGGTGGATCTCAATCTTCAAGAGTCTCGATGCAATTAGATAAATAACAAAAACATCAGTCTCTTATCCTATATCATCTTATTCATCTTAAATACACAAGAGCTCCCGAATGCATTGGGACCATACCTTCTTCAACTGGTTTTTTACTTCTATAGAATCTTCAGTGTCGAAGGGTTCTCGATATTCTCAACAAATCATCTTTGATACATGCATGAATATATATTCATGAAATAAACATGGATATTATTTCTCATTAAATATCGCCAGTAGGTTATTTTTCTTCTCTCTTCTACATCCATTAATCAATGTGAATGTATATTGAATTACCATAATTCTTGGGTAATTCAGTCTCCTTGAATCTCCTGTAATACCGGTCTTCAATCTCATTTAACATTGAGACAATATCTTCTTATTATAAATCTCTTGAAGAATCGGTATGCAACTCCCACATGACATTTGAATTATCATGTCCTCATCATCTCCACTGATCCTACTATACCAATCTTCATTTTAAATCCACTCAAAATATTCAGTTTAGATTATGGATCGCTAGGATAAGGTGCTGTGCGGTAAAACGATTCCCTTGGTTTGGGTACTGTGGTAGTGTGGATGAAATAGCCACGGGACGTGGGAGCGGGAGTCATTGATGTGGTAGTAGTGACCTCTTTTTGCGAGTCCAGGATTTTGAGGACTTTCTACGGACAAAAAGCTTTTATGGTGGGGACAATTGTAACACCCATTGGATCTTAGGTATGCTTTAATTTAAGCTTGGTTTGTATTTAAAGTCATTCTAGAGGTTTCGGGGAAACGAGGGTCGAAAATGGAGATTTTTGGAGGAGACAGATCATGCGCATAGTAGGTGCACGATTAATACTAACCGTACGGAAACCGAGTGGTATGGATACGTGTTTTAACAGTGGGGTTTTTGCACGATTTGAGCATGGTTAAAGAAACTGTGCGACTTACCAAGGAAAACTGTGTGGGGTTTGGTTGTTTGTCCGGGGTGGTTGCATAGTTTGACCAAACTATGCGGCTTGTCCCAGGAGACCGTGCGACATGTCTTTTTTAAAGAGATAGTAGCCACACACGATTGACACACAGTTTGTTTAACCGCGCGGCCTAACCATGCATGACACTCTGAACCTTTAAAAAGTTAGTTTTTACCCGTCTTCCCATGGTCATTTTTATGCCTAATCACCCCCTAATCTCATTTAGGCTCTACCTAATCCTTCCCCAGTGATCTAGGGGCTTCTCCCTCGAGATTCTAAGCAGTTTTCCTTTGTTCTTGATGGATCAACTCAAGGTTTGTTGCATTTTTTATCCGGTTTTTCATTTTCTTCTTAGATCCTTGTTGGATATCTTTTCCTCTCATCTTGTGGAACCCAAAGGGGGCTCTATATGATGGATCTAAGGTGTTTGACAGAGGATTGATGTATTTCTTGTGGATCTAGGATTGTGAGGACTCGATCTACTCTTTCCCGGTCACCATTGTCGAAGGTGAATAATTCTACCTCCGTTCTTGAGGTAGGTGTTTCTATAAAAGGGTTAATTCTATGAATTGCTTATTGTTCTTGTAAAATTAATTCGGGTTATTCATTGAACTAAAGTGATTTGTGATTTCAAGGGATTTCTTGGAGAGATACATGTTTTAAGGGGTTTTTCTTTTAAAAAAGAGGTTTTGCACACCAAGTGTTTGATTAAATGCTTGAATGGTGGTTTCGATTCATAAATGAGTTTTCAAACACCAAAGTGGATTGACTTGGCTTTGAAAATGTTTTATAAATTGTGAGCATGGTTTTGAAATGGATTTTGAAAAACTCAGCACATTGGGAACCTTGGGTGCGTCAGGAAAGGGACATAGGTGACCCTAGTGTGTGTGGCAGCACTAGGGGTTACATTTGTGATATTGATGCACCGTGGTAGGACTCAATATTGGTTGGTACCAACATATTCCTAGTTTAGGCTTCTTTTATGTTAGTATGTATTGCCATAGGATATGGCCTAATATGGAGTGCTTTGTCATTTACGATTTGGTTATCGCACAATGGATTTTGTCATGAATTATTGCTCTTTCACACGAGGTCGTATCACATGGTTTCACATGATGGATTATTTCATGGACATGTGTTTACTTTCTTACCTTATGATGTGTGTATATTCTTTCCTATATTATCACTTATACTTTTCATATTCTTGGCTTTGTGAATATGAAAGGATTTTATGAAAACCAAAGGAAATGATTTATAAATGGGTTTGGATTTATGAAAATTCTTTGTAAAACTATTTTTGTTTTAAAAGCTAGAAGTGCTGCATTCTTGATATTAGACCTTGCATAGACTCTGTGGTGGTATCCTACTGAGCATTTGTGCTCACACCCTACTTTTTCCTTTGGGCAATTGTAAATGTTGTATCGCAGGATCCAGGTAAAGGGAAGGACATTATGTAGCATGCCCATTTCTATCATTGTCTCAACATTCATAGCGAGATGGGTTGATGGTGATGATTGGTCACATGGAGACTGTAGGTTCCGGGTGCAGCAAAAGTGCGTTGGTGGGTGTACCCAACTTTAATTTTAGTGTTAACAATGATCAATCCGAGATCCGTCACGATAATAAAACGCCGGATCTTCGAAATAGAACGAAGAACGAAAAAGAAAGAGGGAGTCCAAGAACCATAAAGACATGATCATCATATGTTGGTTATAATTAATTTAATTAATTGATAAGAATTACCTTGATGTAATTCTTTCTTCGTTGATGTCTCCAGTCACGATCCGATGTGATTCGTCATTGTGTCGTAGAAGCCAAGTGTAGACTTCCTCTAGCGGTGATCCACACGTGCACCACGTATCTCTGGACGTCGCCAAAGGAATCTCCGGGTGCTAGCGTGGATAAGCCTTTGCTTGCGTTGTCCGCCTTAGATCACCTTGATCCGATGGAGGAGGATCTCTCTTGGTCTTGAGAGCATTCTTGGAGGAAGGAGTTCTTTCGGCCTTGAGAGAATTCTCCAGAATTGTTGTGCACAACTATTCTCTCTAGAAAAGTGTTGGGGTTGTGAGGATATTTATAATCGGGTTTGAGGTTATAGAGTTATGACAATAAATAAACGCGTTACACGTTTTATTTATTTCATTAACTCTTATTGAAAACCCCCATGTCGAATGATTAATTCCTTGACATGTGCCCACACTAATTATAATAAATATCATTTAATAAAACGATATCATTTCCTCAAAACCCCGACTGGAAAAACTACATGGTGTGTAATCATTAATACACGGCGTGTACTCGTTTTCCATGAAAACTACACGGCGTGTACATTCAACATACACGGTGTGTTTATCTTATTTTTATTTTTCATTATTTCCTCCACCACATTTATTAGACCTTGAGTAATGACTATTTATTTCTTAAATAAATGTAACTGCATTACTCGCTAATAAATATATATTATTTCGACCACAATATATTCTCTCGAATAACTAGTGTCGAAATAAATGTGATCAGATATCCTTAAATAATTATTAAACTACAGTCGAGAATAATCTTTATTTAACTTTTTAAATTAATATTTAACTGAGATACATGGACACACTTAGTGTGTGACCCTCTAGGCCTCTTTCTCAGTGGCATTAGGCGGAACCTGCCTAAAGTCCAAGGTTAGCGTCTAGCAACACGCCAAGACACCCATAGAGAAAGAAGTTAACGCTGTAATGATGTGTCGCCTCATACGAACGCTTATCATGTAATATAATCCCTTTGTCACGATATCTCGAATCAAGTGGGTTGCATGCTAGTGCCATCAACCCATGTGTTCGATTATTCTTTCTTTGACTTTCCAGAATTGAACTCTCCCATTCCTTACCATGACCATGGATTTATTTAGGCTATATCAATTCTATCAAAGGGCCTAAGATATCTACTTCCATTATGGAACAAAAGAGACAAATCCTTTCTCGCATTATCTATTAATGCAGTATTACTCGTGACACAACCAATGTATCCTACCTCGCTGCGAATAGTGTGTCGTCACAGTTTTCATCAATACATTTAAGTGCACGAGTTTTAATACCCATTAATAATAATTTCAAAGTCCAAGGACCAATACACACGTCCGCAGATAGGAACATCCAATGACACTATGAAATGTAGATTTCCTACTGGCGGGTCTTGTTCTCATAATATCCTCCTGGATATTACCAAGGGCGCACACCATGAGAACGTGCCTCAATGTTTTATGAGCCCTCACCCCTAATGGCCTGTATTATTTGTGTCCCTCAAATAACATCATCCGGCCATAGAACATATATTCAAGAATAGTGTTATGACACTTCCAGGTTCTCATCATAGCAGGGATCCGCTATGACTCTTTAATGCAACAACTATCCTTGGGAAATTATCACATGCATTGTCACACAGAAGAACAATCAAGATGTGATAAGATGTTTATTTAATGAATAAAGTACAAAGTAGTTGGTTCTAGGCCACCAACTCCAACAGACTCCCACTTGGACTAAAGCCATCTACTAACAACTTTTAACCTGCTAGCTCTCATATGATATTCATGCTTTTGCTGAGATAGACCTTTAGTCATGGGGTCCATCACATTCTCTTCCATGGACACTCTGATCACGGCAAATTCATCCCTTTAATAGAAATACCTCAAGAGGTGATACTTTCAGAGTATGTGCTTTGTCCGTTGATGTGACCTTGATTCTTTTGTAAGAGCCATCACTGCAGTATTATCACAATACAACGTGATAGGATCTTTACTTCTAGGCACCATATCAAGCTCCTGGACAAAGTTTCGAATCCAGACGGCTTCCTTGGATGCATCAGAAGCTGCTATATATTCAGACTCCACTGTAGAATCGACGACAACTGGCTTCTTTGAACTCTTCCAGCTCACAACTCCTCCATTGAGACAAAAAACATATCCAGATTGCAACTTCAAATCGTTTTGATCTATCTGAAAACCATCATCAGCATACCCTCTGATGACAAGCTCCTCATCTCCTCAATACACTAGGAACATATCCTTAGTTCTTCTCAGATACTTAAGGATAGTCTTAACAGTAGTCCAATGGTGTTCTCCTGGATCTTCTTGATATCTGCCTACCATGCTTAGTGCATAGGCAACATCAAGCCTGGTACAGAACATGGAATACATGATGGATCCTATAGCCGAAGCGTATGGGATCTTACTCATTCTATCTTTCTCCTGTTGTGTCTGTGGACACATTTTCTTAGAAAGATGTAGGCCATGTGACACTGGAACTAGTCCCCTCTTGGATTGTTCCATACTAAATCCCTTTAGTATCTGGTCAATGTATTTATCCTGACTTAGTCCAAGCAGCCTCTTGTATCTATCACGAATGATCTTGATCCCTAGAATGTAGGCTGCTTCACCCAAGTCCTTCATGGATAAACACTTGTTCAACCAGTCCTTAACTAGCTGTAAGACTGATACATCGTTTCCAATAAGCAATATGTCGTCAACATATACTACTAGGATAACGATCGCATTCCCATTAAACTGCTTATAAACACATGGCTCACATTCGTTCTTAATGAAACCAAATTCATTTATGGATTCATAAAATCGAATGTTCCATGACTTGGATGCTTGCTTTAATCCATAAATGGAATTTTACAACTTGCAAACCCGTTTGGCTTCACCTGGTGTCACAAACCCTTCTGGTTGTGTCATATAGACATCTTCCTGAAGGTTTCCGTTAAGGAATTCCGTTTTGACATCCATCTGCCAAATCTCGTAGTCATGGTAATCTATTATGGAAAGTATGATTCTTATGGATTTAAACATGGAAACTGGTGAAAATGTTTCATCATATTTAATTCCTTGACGTTGTCTAAATCCTTTAGTCACTAGCCTTACTTTATAGGTGTTAACTTGACCTTCCATGTCCAGTTTTCTCTTAAATACCCATTTTCATCCAACAGGATTTACATGAACTGGCTCATCAACCAGAACCCAGACTTGGTTCTGATACATGGAATCCATCTCATAATTCATAGCATCCAGCCATCTTACAGCTTCTGAGCTTTTTATTGCTTCCTTGTAGGATAGAGGTTCATCATTGTCCAACAATAATGATTCACCATCCTCGGTAACTAGGAAACCAAATCACTCTAGTTCCCTTCTCTTGAGCTCCTATGTAGTACTTGTGTTTCTAGAACCTCTTCCACGAGGACCTGTGGAACTTGTTCCTGTACCAACTCCTATGTATCTTGAGTATCAACTTCGCCGAAGTCAATCTTGCTCCCACTATCCTTTTTGAGGATGTGCTCCCTCTCAAGAAAGACGGCTTGTCTGGCAACAATCACTTTCTTGTTTGAAGGGTTATATAGGTAATATCCTTTCATTTCCTTGGGATATCCTATAAAGATACACCTCGGGCCCCAGGGTGCTAGTTTGTTTCCTGAGAAGGCCTTAACAAATGCCTTGCATCCCCATACACGTGTGTGTGACAAAATGGATTTCTTTCCATTCCATAACTCAGATGGAATTCCATTTTCTGCCTTAGTTAGTACTCGGTTTAATGTGTACGCTGCAGTTTGTAATGCATATCCCCAAAAGGATAATGGAAGATCTGCATGGCTCATCATTGACCTCACCATTTCCAACAAGGTGCGGTTCCTCCTTTCACTAACACCATTCCACTGTGGTGTATAAGGAGAAGTGAGCTGAGATAGAATCCCAGACTCCCGTAGAAGATCGATGAAATCTTGGTTCAGATATTCTCCACCTCGATCCGATCAAAGTTTCTTTTTCTTCTTACCAAGCTGATTCTCTACTCCATTATTGAATTCCTTAAATTTCTCTAAGGCTTCTGACTTATACCTCATTAAGTAGACATAGCCATATCTATTCAAATCATCAGTAAAAGTGATGAAGTAAGAATATCCACCTCTAGCTTCTACTGGAAGTGGTCCACACACATCCGTGTGCACCAATCCTAAAAGCTCTGTGGCCCTTTCACCTTGTCCACTGAAAGGCGGCTCAGTAATTTTACTTTGTAAATAAGTATGACATTTAGCAAGTGGTTTTAGCTCAGTAGAGTCTAAATAGCCATCTTGGCAGAGCTTTGTTAAGCGTTTCTCGTTTACATGACTAAGATGATGATGCCACAACTGGGTGATGTATGAGTCATGTGAGTTTGTTTCGTTATCGATTGAAAACACTTGGTTTTCGTAATTTAATACATACAAACCATTATTTAAATGCACTATACCATAACATATGTTATTCTTATAAAAGTGACAACCCTTATTTCCAAAATTGAAAATAAATCCATCTATATCCAAACAAGATACATAAATTATGTTCTTGGTAACACTAGGAACATAATAACAGTTATGTAAAACCAAAATCATCCCAGTCGGAAATGAGAGGTGGTAATCACCAATGGCCAATGCAGCCAACCTCGCATCATTGGCAGCTCGAAGATCCACCTCTCCTCTAGAAATCTTTCTAAATCTACTTGGTTCCTGCATTTGAATACAGATGTGATCCCCACAAGCTATATCTAATACCCAATGTGTAGAAATGGAAAGATTACACTCGATAACGAATGCAACTTTAGCATCCCCACGCTTCTGGGTGCAGTTCCTCTTCCAGTGGCCTTGTTTGCCACATGTCAAACATACTGCCTCCCGTTCTTTGCCCTGCATCTGGATCTTCCCCTTCTTGGAAGGACGATGCTCGGGGACTTCAGACCGTTTATAAGTCTTTGACCCCTTTTCCTTGTCCTTCCTTTTATTATTCACCATAAGGACTGCGAGTTTGTCACGCCCCATGTCCTTATCTACCTGGCGAATCAAGGTCAGAAGTTCCGATAGACTCTTCTCATTATTTCTCATGTTGTAGTTGACAATAAAGCTTGAGAAGGTCTTGGGCAGTGATGATAGGATGAGATCTGTAAGCAACTCATCCAGGAATTTAATCCCTAAGATTTCCAAGCGTTCGATGTAGCCAATAAGCTTTACTACATGAGGCCCAGCTGACACAGACTCTCCAAGCTTAGTTGTAAACAAAGCATTGGAGATCTCATATCTATTTTGTCTCTCCTTCTATTGGTAGATATCCTTAAGGTGAGATATCATGTTATATGCGTCCTTGTTTTCATGTTGCTTCAAGAGCTCATTAGACATGGCCGATATCATGGAACATTGGACATATGTGGCATCATCCATATGTTTCACATAGAGAGATATTTCATCATCATTGGCCTCTTTTCTAGGCGCAACTGGAACATGCTCTTCCAGCACATACAATTTCCTTTCAAAGCAAAGTATGATGTGTAAACGCCTCTGCCACTCTTGGAAATTGGTGCTGGTGAGAATATTTTCCTTCTCGAGTATGGTTTTCAATGATATGTTTGAAGTCATTTTTCTTGCCGTTTCTACAAATTAAGATGAGCACTGGTTTAGTACTTTATTACTAAACTGAGACAAATAAATAAATTAATACTTATTAGTCTCCCACTATTTTATCTAAATCCAATAGCCCTTACCATTGACTTCGAAATATTCTGTTGCCTGAATATTCTAGTGGCAAGGATCCATATTTTCCTTCGCATTACCCCAACTAGGGTTGGTCAAGCAACTTTAAGTGTTTTAGGTAGACATTCCAAATTCCAACTGCATTAACTTGCAACTCCTTGATCCGCTGAGTGGACTCCCCAATCTTGAAATCCTTTTATTTTGGATTTCCTCAACCTTTGCCTCTTGGTCAGACCAAGTCCTGCTGTGGCAGTCAACCCTTGATACGAACCAAGTTAAGTCAACCCAAAACCTTGAATTAGAATTCCCCGATAATTGAAAGCACCCAACTAGGGTTGGTCAAGCACTTTTAACTATGGTTCGATTCTAACCAAGATTATGGAAGACTATACCAACTTAATATTTCTTTGAGGGATTTTATACGTAAATTGCCAATTTATTATCTTCGATTACACGATTGTTAATATTAAACGGGATATACTTAAGTAATTATCCATGTCTAAGATAATATTTTACGCATAAGCCGGTCTTATTTTAGTTCCATCTTTAATGCTTGTTTAATTCATTAATTGTGTGATCGTGACAACACAACCATAATAAATAAAACATGAAACTGACAGAAATAAAATAAATGGTATGATCATGAGCTTGTTCTATTTGTTAGTTTATCTAGAGGTTGATAAAATAACCCAAGACCTAGGGGAAAAACACCTTGAACCTTTCGGGTTTGTGTTTATAGCTTTCCACATGTCCACCTTTGTATCTCTTTGGATTGGTTTCACCTTGGATCCTGACTTGAGCCGATTCCACTAGCTTGGGAGCTCCATCCATTACATATGCATTTATCTCACATGCAGGTGAGGGGTAAAAAGGGGTTTTTACATAAAAGAAACCTTGTGCGTGCATGCCCTACATATTAATGAGGATAAGGCTCGCAGACCCACAAATTTAATTTAAATAAATAAATTAAAATAAACCATTCACATACAAAGGTCTTGGTCTAGCTCATGATCATCCATGCATGCAACAATATTACGTATTAATAAAACTTGCATTCAATTATTTAATCATTCTTGTTTAAGATAAATCACACTCGAATCAATTAATTATCTTTAATTAATTAATCCTTTTATCTTAAACCCCTTTTCTGAATTTCCTTGAGATTCTCATCCATCATAATTTTAAACAATTAAATTCATTTAAAATTATCTTTGTACGTAACTTGTACCTTGGAGGCAACCCGGTGAATTCCTATTCATTACGCAGATGTTAAATTAAACACATATATATAAAACACCCATCACGTGTTGTTCCTCAGTTTTATGCCTGCACTATGATACACATCTCAAGGGTTTGTATAATATAATAATAAATTTTAATAAATCTGTAAAATTTGGATGAGTACACGACGTGTAGTTCCAACTACATGACATGTACTTTTGTTCACCGTCCATCCGAAGTACGTGCCCGGGGACATGGCGTGTAGATGTACTTTGGAAATTTTCATAGTACACAACATGTTCAATTGGACACACACCATGTAGTATCCGCGTTACACGGTTTCCAGCCGGGCAAGTCGTGTACGAGGTACACGGTCCAACCCTAACCTGAAGGGACTACACGCCGTGTTTAGTTGGACCACACAACGTGTAATCTGAAAACCGTGTGCCACCTGTTCCTGGTCAACACACGGTGTCATAAATGACTTAGATAGGATCCAATATATGACCTGATTTGGCAGATCAGTCAATGCATTGAACCTAGAATACATGACGTGTAATTCCGAATACACGCTGTGTATTCTGGTGTTGTACGGCCAGGAGCATTTAGCACCTCCAGATGAGTTCCTCTATTTTATTTTAATCAAAATTAAAAGAAAAATTCGTTTCTGTAAGGTGAACGAGAAATGAGAGGGGAGGAACATATCTCGAGATTCAAATTTTAAAGAACGATTAACTTGAATTGAAACAACTAAATTATTAAATGCGTAAATCACCAATGAAAAACTAAATATTTATAATCAACGATATGACCACTCTGATACCACTTGTAGGTTCCGGGCACAGTGGAAGCACGTTGGTGGGTGTACCCAACTTTAATTTTAGCGTTAACAACGATCAATCCGAGATCCATCACGATAATAAAACGCTGGATCTTCGGAATAGAACGAAGAATGAAAAAAAGAGGGAGTCCTAGAACCATAAAGATAAGATCATCATATGTTGGTTATAATTAATTTAATTAATTTACAATAATTACCTTGATGGAATTCTTTCTTTGTTGATGTCTTTGGTCACGATCCGATGTGATTCACCATTGCATCACATAAGGCAAGTGTAGACTTCGTCTAGCGGTGATCCACATGTGCACCACGTATCTCTAGACGCCACCAAAGGAATATCCGGGTGCTAGCATGGAGAAGACTTTGCTTGCATTGTACTCCTTAGATCGCCTTGATCCGATGGAGGAGGACCTCTCTCAGTCTTGAGAGCGTTCTTGGAGGAAGGAGTTCTTTCAGCCTTGAGTGAATTCTCCAGAATTTTTGTGCACAACGATTCTATCTAGAAAAGTGTTGGGGTTGTGAGGATATTTATAATCAGGTTTGAGGTTATAGAGTTATGAAAATAAATAAACGCGTTACGTATTTTATTTATTTCATTAAATCTTATTGAAAACCCCCATGTTGAATGATTAATTTCTTGACATGTGCCCACACTGATTATAATAAATATCATTTAATAAAACGATATTATTTCCTCAAAATCCCGACTGGAAAAACTACATGGCCTGTAATCATTAATACACGGCGTGTACTCATTTTACATGAAAACTATACGGCGTGTACATTCAATGTACACGGCGTTTTTATCTCATTTTCATTTTTCTTTATTTCCTCCACCACATTTATTAGACCTTGAGTAATGGCTATTCATTTCTTAAATAAATGTAACTGCATTACTCGCTAATAAATATATATTATTTCACCCACAATATATTCTCCCGAATAACTAGTGTTGAAATAAATGCGATCAGAAATCCTTAAATAATTATTAAACCACAGTTGAGAATAATCTTTATTTAACTTGTTAAATTAATATTTAACTGAGATACATGGACACACTTAGTGTGTGACCCTCTAGTCCTCTTTCTCAGTGGCATTAGGCGGAGCCTGCCTAGAGTTCAAGGTTAGCGTCTAGAAACATGCCAAGGCACCCATAGAGAAAGAAGTTAACGCCGAAATGACGTGTCACTTCATATGAACGCTTACCGTGTAATATAATCACTTTGTCACGATATCTCGAATCAAGCAGGTTGCATGCTAGTGCCATCAACCCATGTGCTCGATTATTCTTTCTTTGACTTTCCAGAATTGAACTCACCCATTCCTTACCATGACCAAGAATTTATTTAGGCTATATCAATTCCATCAAAGGGCCTGAGATATCTACTTCCGTTCTGGAACAGAAGAGAGAAATCTTTTCTCGCATTATCTATTAATGCAGTATTACTCGTGACGCACCCAACGTATCCTACCTCACTATGAACAGTGTGTCGTTACAGTTTTCATCAATACATCTAAGTGCGTGAGTTGTAATACCCATTAATAATAATCTTAAAGTCCAAGGACCAATACACACGTCCGCAGATAGGAACATCCAAAGACACTATAAAATGTGGATTTCCTACTGGCGGGTCTTGTTCTCATAATATCCTCCTGGATATTACCAAGGGCGCACACCATGAGAATGTGACTCAAAGTTTTATGAGACCTCACCCCTAATGGCCTGTATTATTTGTGTCCCTCAAATAACATCATCCGGCCATAGAACTTATATTCAAGAACAGTGTTATGGCACTTCCGGGTTCTCATCATAGCAGGGATCCGCTATGACCCTTTAATGCAACAACTGACCTTGGGACATTATCACATGCATTGTCACGCAGAAGAACAATCAAGATGTGATAAAGTGTTTATTTAATGAATAAAGTACAAAGTAGTTGGTTCTAGGCTACCAACTCCAACAGAGACTTATGGATTTCGTCTGGTTATACTTTTCTATTTTTGACTAGTTGGATTAGGTTGTATAGATCATGATGTATCTCTTTTCTTCTATATTGTACTCTGGTTGTATGTCTTTTTCTGTTATATTCAAGACTTTTTTCCGTTATCTTTGTTGGATCATCATTGTGATGGACCGGCTCGAGTGGCTTGTTTAGTTGACTCGGGTTGGTTCATTACATGAAGATTTGAGAGTAGAAGTATTCAATTATTTTAGTAGACTCATCTTCTTTATACTCTTAACAGCTTGAACTTGTTTCTTCAAAATGATCATTTTTAATATATTTTATAGATGGACAATTTTCACCTTGACTAACTTCAAACAATGATTGATTCTTCTTGTCTCTTGAGATATTTATCAATTTCTTTGCCTCGTTCTTCCTATTTTTTAAAGTTTTAGTAGAAACCTTCATACCCTCTTCAATAGGAGTGGAGATTGAGTCCTCCACTTGAGGCACTTCTGAGTCAACTTCTAATCCATACTTTATATAGAACTTATAAAAACAACTAGGGAAATATTGATCCAATCAGAGGTGGACCTTTTCTTTAAAACCACTTTTAGAGCCCAATAGGATCATGAAAACACCTGGGGACGGTGTGTGTGTGTGTGGGGGGGGGGGGGAATCAAGTTTCCCCTTTTCCCCATGTTTTCTCTTATTTTAAATTATTTAAGTTCATTAGGATCGTGAGAACCATTGGGGGGGTTAAATTAGTGGTGATCTTTTATAATTTCAATTTCCTTGAAATTAACCCCTACAACTTGTTAGATTTTTATCCATATCAACTTTATATAACAATCTCACAAGCATGAAAATATAAAAAAATAAATAAAGATGCATAAGATTTACAAGGTTCGTCCCCAGTGTGGGTGAATACATCCTTTCCATGGTGACTCCCATTGGTCCATGGAAATTCACTATAATAAAACGGTGAAGACACCGGGAAAACTACTGTTAGACTCCTAATATATCCCGATAGATAATCATGTTGACTCCCATTATTTGATTATACTTACTCCAATCAGTTATAATTTTTTTCTTATCTATCCCAATCCAAAACAAGATTATGAAACTTTTCTTAATATCTCACAACAGTAAATCTGAAAATGATCCGTTCGATATTTCCATCTGGTGCGCCTCCTACATTCATAGAGAGAGATACATTTCTTTATAATAATTATATACCTTGTTCCCATATATAACACAAAACCAAAAATATCCACTAAATCTTGATCTTTTGTAGAAGTATTATTTTTCACTATATAAAGTTTTTTGAGGTTCATAACATCTTTATGTTATTGTTTCCTCCTAGAATGAGGAAAATTTCTTACAATATCCATTTTAATCTTTTGTTGATGTGATGTTTTTTAAATCCTTTCTCAATCCAAGATTTCCTAATGTTGTTTCTAACACCTACATTGTTATAAATACCAGATGAACTTTTATGTTTAGTGGGTACTGATGTCACCTGATTCTTAGGAAGATTTTTCTCATCAACTGGAGAGGTTTTATCTTTTACCTCTGAAGTTTTGTTGAAAATTTTTATCACCATATTTAATGTGATTTCAACCTAAAAAAATCTTGATTTAGTTTTAAAAACCTTATCATCCTTAAAAAGAAATTTTCTCACAAAGATCTTCAACCAAATTTCCTTGTCTTGCAACTTTCATTTTTAGATTCTTAATATCCTTATTGTACACATCTTCATTTTAAAGAAGATATTCCTTTAATATATTCCTTTTCTCATTTCCTTTCTTCAATATTCTGATTTATTTTTTGAATTTTTTATTTTTATCAAGACATGCTACAAGTTATAATCACAAATGATATTCCATGTATGTTTCTTCACCTTATTCCCTCTTTACTATTTGAGGAATCTTCTTTTACCTCAATATTAAAAAAGAATGTTTTGAGATTCTCTATATTTTCATCTTATAAATAACTGTTATAAGTAGAGTCATATTCAACTTTCTTACTTAGCATAATTCTTATGTTCTTTCTGGTGGAACTTTTCTTACTCCTGGTTGATTTATTATCTTTCTTATAAGTATTGCTCTGCTTCTTCTATCGAGTTTTTTCTTCAAAATCATCATTATATTTTCTAACTCTATTCTTTGGATAATTTATAGCAAAATTTCTAATACCTCAACACTAAAAAAATTTAAGTGGACGTTTTTTTGTTAAACTTCCACCTACCTTTTTAGTAATTTCTAGAGATAAGGGAATTGATTCTATCATTTTATTCAGTATCAACTTCCTCATATTCATAATCATTGAGGTGCACTATTTTATGTCCAGATTCATGAATCTTAATAAATTCAAATGACATTTATTCCTTGATCTTCTTCTTGAATGTTATATATTTCCTCATCTCATATGAAATAATAAAGTAATGTAATTAATCAAGAGAAAAATCATATTTATCTTATAAATCAGAGATTTTATAATCAAACCTGTCAAGAAAGTTTCTCACGAGTTTCTTAACAATTGTAAAATTTTCCAAGACATATTTGAATCGTCTAATGTCACTAAAAACTTCATTAATTATAGTTAAGTACTTATCAATAGTCTTATCATCTACCATTATGATATCTTTGAACTTGCTTCACCATATTTGTAACTTTTATTCCTTCACCTTGATATTTACCTTAAAGATACTTTCAAGTTTGTCCCAAGTTTCTTTAACTATATTGAGATCCATCACCTTCATATAAACATTATCTGAAAAAGACATAAGAATAATATTTCTAGATTTTCTATCAACTTCAAGATTTCTTTTGTTAGTGAATGACATAGGAGTATCTTTATCAATGGGTGAAAACCCAACTATAGCTACATCAATTACCTCCAGGCCGGGAGACAAAAGATAGAGTATCATCCTATTTTTTCAACCATGATAATTCTTTATATTTAAGGTGGGAATACCTATGATATTCATTGAGTTGATATTTTACATGATAAGGATATGACATGGGGAACCTTGGCTCTGTACCACTTAAAGTTACTTAGGATCATGTGAACCATTAAGAGGGGGGGTGGGGGTTGAATTAGTGGTGATATTTTATAATTTCAATTTAATTTAAATTAACCCTCACAACTTATTAGAGTTTTATACATATCAACTTTATATAAAAATATCATAAGCATGAAAAGATAAGAAAATAAATAAAGTCACACAAGATTTACAAGGTTATCCACCAATGTGGGTGACTACATGATTTCCATAGAGACTCTGATCGGTCCATGGAAATTCACTATAATAAAAAGGTAAATAAAATGAGACAAAACCTATTATACTTCTCCCATCTCCTGATAGGTAATTATATTGACTCCTGTCAGTTGATTGTACTGACTCCCAAAAGTTACAAAGTTTTCCTTATATCTCCCAAGCTAAAAAAATATTATGAAACTTTTATTAATATATCACAATAGTTCAACCAGAAATGGCCCATCTAATGTTTCCATCTAGTAAGAGACTATTTGGTGCACTTGTGAATTTCACACCTCAAAACATTGCTCTTAAATCTCCATCTGATAAGAGTCCGTACGGTGGGATATCCTGCCTTTATCCAGTGTAACTCCATTCGATATGACTCAAAACACTATGATTCAGATATGTACTCTATCCAATGAACAAACCACTACATATCATAAACTATTAAAAAATTATTTTTGATAACTCTGAATATTGTATTTCTGACTGGTAGATATGTTCTGCACCTTTGTTTGATGCCATTGTCTAATACCTCAGATTGAAATCACTATTCAACAACTCTAACCAAAAACTTCATCTGATAGCTCTTATTTAGCCAGAATTTTATCTTGGTTAAAAACCTATTATATCCAAAAACATTTAGCATTTTATCTTTCTCATATAGGTGAAAAATGGTAGTTAGTACTGTAATTTAAACCCCTATTTATAGGTGCATTCAAAAAAGAAAAGATAAAAACCCAGATTCTTTTCCCCGCTCAACTAAAATTCTAATTTTGAACATCCCACTCAAATGAAATTCATTGTATTCTTCTCAAGCCTTCTAGTGTATTCTAGAATTTTCTTACTAACTCAGTGTCAACTCTAACTCTTCAAACTTCTTTAACCTCAATGTTAAGGAAATTATTTAAGCTTACTTATATCAACTAGATAAGTAAAAATTGAATTCTCAACATTGCATCATCATGTCAGGGGATTTACCATGTTTAGTTAAAGATTCTTGAAAATACATACAATGGAATGTTTATCTGGTTACTTTATAAGATCATTCCATCTGACTCTAATCTTTCTAAATTCCTTCTTTTAGATCAAATTTAACTGATGTGTTGGAAAGTTTCTATTTATTTCATCCCACATTTTCACAAACTCCATGTGGAACATGGATCATAAAACTCTATTTAGTTTATATTCTTAGAATTTTCTGCTCGATAACTTCACATTTTTATTCTGATGTTCATACATTAGATGGAAATTTGTAAAGATCTATATGAACTCACCTTTGACTAGAGGGACCTTTATGTAGGTCTTGGCACGACCTTTACGTAATTAGTCAAACCCTTATGTAGCCCTTAAAATATCATGGATACCCTTAAACAATCTTATATATACCTTTATGCAACACCTTTTAACACATTTATGTAGGTAATGAAAAATAAGGTTTATCTTTATGTAGCCATATCGATCTGATGGTTCATTATCCAATGAACTTAAACTGATTCCTTCATTCTGCAGCACCCTTCATGAATTCGAACTTCATAAAATGTGTAACATAATCTTTTCTGCTTGAACTTCATATAAATTTAATGCCTGGTAAACTGTGATTCTTCTATTCAGAAAATCTATTCTGATTCACTTGAGTCATTTATGTGTGATAAAATTATTGAAACTTCTAAACACTTCTCTCACACAAGACTTTCACCCTTTTTCTTATTGCAACTTCTCTACTCTATCAGATATTACAACTTCAACTTTTTATTATTTCTTTAACTTTGATTTTTCATGAATTTGTACTTATTACCCCCTCTAGACTTTATAAAAACCCCCTAATAGTAACAACTTCTCTAGATCATCTGATAACACTGTGCCTTTTCAATTCAGAAACATTGTGCAACTTCTACTTAAGACTTCTACTCTATCTCTGTCCACTTACATCAGTCCAATGATCTTTTCCCAGTGTTCTACATTCGACGACATTAGTAAATGTCTCTCTATTCATACAAAAATGAACAACTTCATATTAGATCATGAAAATATTCAAGATGTTGGGAACTTAAGATTGACATAGCATTGTTTGACTTGAGGAAATTTTTCCAAACATAGTTAAGGAAAAACTTCCTTCACCTCCTCCCATAATTCATAAGAAAAACTTTCTTAACAACTTTAGAAACTCTTTCTTACCTATTTAATGAAAACATGAAAAATAGGATAATATGAAAATAAATACAAGACTTATTAAAAAAAATCACAAAGGATCTTCAATTATCCCCTATTATACTTGAACCACTTTTTGAGTTAAAAGATATAGATCCATTAACACACGTGTGACCCTCACCTAAGTATGTAATGTAGAATAAGAAAGTAAAAAGGACACAAGTATTTTTACAAGGCTTGTATACTTTTAAAAAACCTACTCTTTGTCATAATCATATCTTTTTGAGTCACATATTTTATTATCACTCTTAATTTCTAGTGATCATAAGTGAAGTTATAAGTCACACACAATGTTTGGTCAGGAATCATCCACTTCTCGTATATGACATCCCACTATCATTATATACCTCTGGGTATGCCATTTTTTACACTGGCATCACCAGTTATTGAAAACTTTTCAAACCAATGAACAAGTATTCAACTACTAGGATATAATCAATAACACTCTATTCACATTGGAATTGTTCTCCACTCAATCTCATTATGATTTAGAATCATAGTAGATATAAATATTCAAGAGTTTTGATGTAATTTGATAGATAGAAATAGAAACATCAGTCTCTTTTTATTCTCTATCTTCTTATCCATCTTCAAAACATATGAATTCCTGAATTCATTAGGATCAGACCTTCTTCCACTGGTTTTTTGTTTCTACAAAATCTTCACTGTAAAAGGGTTCTCAATATTCTAAAAAATCATCTTTGAGAACTTCATGAATATATATTCATTAAATAATAAATGGATATTATTTCTCATTAAATATTTCCAAAGAGTTGTTTTTATTATATCTTCTACATTCACTGAACCACATGAATGTATATTGAATTACCTTAATTCTTGGGTAATTAAATCTCCTTAAATATCTAGTAATACTAGTCATCAATCACATTTAACAATAATATAACATCTTATTATTATAAATAACTTGAATACTCGTTATGTAACTCCCACATGAAATTAAAATCATCACTTCCTATCAACTCCAATGACTCTACTATAAAATTATTCTTTTTAAATACACTAAGTATATCCTGATTTCAAATGTGAAATATATTATCATTTAAACTCATTTAATTATCAAGATAAGGTCTCCATTTTAATCTCTTTAAAACTTGATCTTGATTCTTATGGTGGTATTTTAATTAACCATATAATAATCTTCTTATTTTATTTTCCCATGATAATAAAATGATTAAATCTAAGCATTCATATTTTAGATTGCAAATTAATCATAATTAAACTCCCATGGATACCACATATTTGAATATAATTCATGTTTTCATGAATCACACATCATAACATATGTGGTATTCTTCTTTTATTTTCACCATAGAACCTCCCAATATTTATTCTCCACTCATCACATGTTTGAAACATGGGAAAAACTACATGAATATTCCTCATTTATCTATTGGGATCATAGTATTTACACCAGAATATTTCAAACATGAAAATATAGAAAAACATCATCATATTTATACTATCTAAACTCACAGTGTGCATGAAACAAACATGATTTCATGAACATGATTTGGACAAGGCTCTATATTTGGAGAACATCATGGATTGATATCAACATAATCATATTATTTTGAGAAATTAATTCCTATCACACATGAATTAAAGTGTAAGTTCATGCATGATACATAATCTCAAATCATATCATTTGTGGATACTTATGATTTAGCTTCTTCGCATTATCATGAACACACGATGTATCTTGTCTTAATGTAACAAAACTCCTTCTCTCTTCTATCACAATGTCAGTCATTATTACTTATGGTTAGTGTAAGTTTTTTATATGGTCGATAAAAAACACTTTCATAGTAATCCTTGTGGACACACATGATATATTGAGCTACTTTCCATGATACCTCATGGTTGACTATGCTGAATGACATAATGTGGAACCTTCACTCTTATGGATGACCATGTCAGTGTGCATTTAATTTGAAGATAATCATATAGCCAACCCATATTTTATGCAATATGTTAATAAATATTCATGTAGTACTTTATTTAAAACTCACAACATCTCTATCTCAATTCATGTGGTAGGTCGACTCATGTAGTAACTTCAATTTTTTCATGTGAGAGTTGCGTACCTCATGATTACTTATAATTATTATGATGTAGATCCTGGTTCTTTGTGCGGTCAGTACATCGATCATGGATTTTCACTTCATGTAGTTTTTTCAAATATGGGCATGTGGTCGATCCATTTTCCATTGTGTGGTAGCTTTCATTACTAATTGCATGGTCACTTGATTCATCATTTTGTGGCTGATCATAAGATATGAATGCGGTCGATCTAAATACCCTACTTAAGCTTTAAGGATTGTGAACACTAGGGTTTCTAGGGGTTGAATATGAACACTTGGAACTATTTCATTTGGTCATCTGATATATCTATCCTTTTAAAGTATAGGAACAATACCGTGCTATGATCTTGTCCCACATCTGACTTATGCGTGACCTACCTTCGCTTAATAAATCCCATCCCTCCATAATCCATTCAACCACAACACTAAGGTTGAATCTCAATCACAATACATACACATGACTCATGGGTTTCACCTCCCCGTTTTGACATAATTACATCTCTATGCACTTATGCATGCACCCTTCTCCCCATGCACTCCATGTGTGCATTCCTTTTCCCATCTATGATCAAGATCTACCTCTATCTCACCTATACCACCTTGGGAAGGGTACGGTTGATTTGATTTCCCACATAAGTAGTGGATGAACTTGGTTAATATGGCCAGTATTAGGCTGGCCCAATATTTTTAGAAACTCAACATTTAAACACTTAGTAAAATACTAAGTATAAAATTCCAATTCCACCATAAAATAAAATAGGAATCCTCTTTTTCAAGTCTTATTCTTTAAAACTTCACTTTTCCAAGTGAAATGTATATTTTTATACTCATATATCTTTTTCTATTCATGAATCAATGTGCCTTATCCAAAAATAATTGGAACATGACATATAATTTTAAGAAAAACTCAAAATAAATTGATAAATACACTTTAAGAAATGATTCCTTATTTTCCCATTTATAATGGAAGTGAATCCTTTATACTACAACACATATTGAATTACTTATTAACAATGAACACAATAAACACATGGGAAATTCACTGATTACAATAATAAATACTTAGAGTTTTTAGAATGAAACCTCACACAACCAAAAGCTCTAAATAATTCACATTTAAAAACAAGTACAATCATAAACACTCAGAAGCAATGAGATGATGAAAAACTTCACAAAAGTAAATGTTTTAGTCTTCTTCCATTATTTGAATATTGATTTGATTTATAAACATCAGTGTAACAAAATCAAAATAGTAATGTTTGATATCTTCAGGACTAGTTATATCAACATCAGAATCAGATCACCTTATTTTATTTGTTGTAATTCAGTGACTTCATGTAGTTTAAGAAATTAGATGAATCCCTCAGTTCACTAAAACATAGAATCATAAGTTAAGTATAAAAAAATATAACTCAAAAAAAAAATTCAAGTTAACCCAATTTCTAAATAAATTGTATTGTGATTTAAAAAAAAAGATAAAAAAGTAGTAATTTGACTAAAATATATCCCCATATTTGACAATCATAAGACACATAAGAAAAGGTATATTTGACTAAAACTTAAAAAGGAAAATTCCTATAACTTTTGATAATACCCCTAAGTATAATATCTAAAAAACTAAATCCACCCCTTAAAGATGACCATAACTTAAAATAATTCTAGAATAAACAATTCCCCCACTAAAGCTAAGGAAAATATTACCACATTATTCAAACTCTTAGATACCACCCCTTTGTGATTTTCAAAAAGAGAACTAAGAGAATATAAAAACAAAAGAGTGATCATATATATTTAAGAAATACAAGAAAACATGATAGTTAAAGAGATAAATTTATATAAAATAAATAAAAATAAAAAAACTTATTGTAATTTTTGTAAAAAGTCACACACTTAAGATATGAAATAAATATCAAGGTTCACCACCATACTTTATTTTACTTTAATTCTCCCCAATTTATGTATCAAATTGCGATACATTTTCTCCTCCTTAAAAAAATAACAAAAACATACAAACTTTCTTTCCCTTTGGGATTATTAAAAAATAAAACAAAAGTAAATAAGAAGAAGAAAACTAAAGAGTTGAGAAAAAAAGGAAAAATACCATTATAAAATTTATCTTTTGATACATATATATGATCTTCTAATAAATATGGTTCTAGAAGTTATATTGAAAAACATCTACTTAACTTCTGTTGAGAGTCTAAAAAAAACTTTCTGGCCAAGTGTTAGCAAAAACCAAACCCTCCTTTCCTTAATAAATCAATCGAAACATGAAACATAACTTTAAAATTATGATACAAAATATTAAAAAATGAGAGTAAAACATAATACATAAAAGTAACTTTCAAAATATATAGAAGTATAAATTTTGAATAACTGTTCATATGTAAGAGTGAATCAAACTATTGAGATCATACATAAGAGTAAGATCCACAATACATATTATAACTTCTAAAATATTAAAAAAATACACCTATTAAAATATTATTATCATTATTTTCATCAAATGATGTACTTTCATAAGGTTTAATTCCATAAGTTGTTAAGAATACATCTTATAACTTCCATTAATCTACCAAAAAATTTTAAGCACTTTTATAAAAAGTTAGTATAGTTCTAAAAAAACTAAGAAATTTCATCCTCCTTTATCAAGGAGTTTTTTAATGTCAGAAGATAGAAAAACAAGAAGTAGAATATGAACACTTAACACTAATCATACCCAAATTCTGTTTAATGTATTTGAATCTCTCAGAATGTAAAAGATTAGTAAAATTATTAGCAAACTGATATTGAGTTTTGATAAGCCTAAGAATAATATCTCCTTTTAGTGTGTAATCATAAAGTAAATTTTATCTTATATCTATGTATTTAGCTTGTGAATAGTGTTCTAATTTATTAAACAAGGATAAAACACTTGTACTATCACAAATAATTAGAGATTGAGAAAAAATCATCCTAATATTTGTGAGTGTATGCTATATTCCAAACAATTGAGTGTAATAATTTCAACTACCACATATTGAACTTCAACAATGGAAAGTGAACATTAATATTACTTCTTGTTGGAACAAGATACTAAAGTTTTAACAAGTAAGTGATAAGTTCTAGAAGTTCTCTTTTTTATCCATTCAACAACCTCTGAAATCAGTATCTGAATAACTCTTAAGTAAAAAATTGGATTTTTAAGAATAATATAGTCCAAGTTATGAAGTCTATTTAAGATAATAGAAGATATTTTTAACTTCCTTAAGATGTGATTACTTTAGATTATCATGTAATCTCACACATAGGCATACCAAGTACATAATGTCTGGTCAACTAGCCATCATGCAAAGTAAAATTATGACCATCCCTCTAAATAATTTTTGATCAACTGGTTTCCCGAATCCGTAAAGATCAAGTTTATAGAAGATTCCTACCAAAGTACTAATACTTAAATCATTTTCAAAACTAAAACACTTAATCAAATACATGATATACTTAGGTTGTTTTAAAATAGTTCATTCTGGTATTTTATTTATTTTGAATCTAAGAAAGTAGTTATGTTTACCCATCGTACTCATCTCAAATTCACTTTGTATAAGTTCTGAAAAACTATCCATAAGTTTTTTTTGAGTTTTATAGAAAATAATTTAATCGACATATATTTTTATGATAATGGTGTCTTTAAAAACATTCTTTATAAAAAGAGTTGAATTTTTCATTCCTTTAAAAAATTAGTTTTGAATTAAGAATATTAAAAATCTATTATATCTGGCTTTAGGGGATTATTTAAGTCCCTAAAGCTCCTTAGTAAGTCTAGAAACATGTTTTAGAAAATTAACATCTTTAAAATCAGGGGGTTATTCAACACAAACCTCATCTAAAATATAACTATTAATAAAAACACTCTTTACTTCCATTTAAAATAGAGTAAAGTTCAGCTTATCTACAAAGGATAATAGGATTTATATGGATTCAAATCTAGTTATTAGGGAAACAATTTCTCCATAATATATACCCTCTTCTTGATTATAATCCTTAGAAACAATTCTAGCATTATTATGAACAATAATTCCATTTTCATCACACTCATTCCATATGACCCATTTCACTCTAATAATCAGAACATCGTTAGGTCATTCAACTATGGTCCAGACCTTGTCCTGTTTGAACTGATTAAGCTCTTATTTCATAGGAATTATCTAAATTTCATAACTCAAGGCATCATCTTCAATTTTAGGTTCAAATTGAGATAAGAATACAAGATGATCACATTCATTTCATAAGGAACTTCTAATTTTTACCAGTTGATCTACATCACTAGCGATATTATCAGTGGGATGATTCCTCAAGATTATTTGGTTTATATGTAAAAATATATTTTTTTCCTTGTGATTCCTTGAACCCGTTATCCTGAATACGGTTCTATAAAAAAAATACTTTACATACTAGATTTGATACTAATTATAAATTCCTAGGCATAACTATCCCATAATTATAAGAGTTAAAGAAAATATTACGTTACATACACTCCCAAAACCTTTTAGGTTTAAAACTTTAGATAATTAGAACAAAAAATAAACTAATAAATCATTTTTATTTCTAAACTAATTGATATTTTACCACTATATAATAAACTAATTAATTCATAATGAGTCTTAAACATCCCCCATAAATTCTTCACACAATCTATCCTATTAGATGTATCATGTGTAATTATTTTCTTCATAACCATGGAAACATAATAAAGGGGTGAGATCAAATGATTAGTAAGGGAAATATATAACTAAATCTGTCAAAACATAAGCATGATATACATAATATTACAAGAATAAATAATATGAATAACGCCATAATCAACTAAAATTGAGAGCATGCTATATCCATGACTATAAATGAAAACATGGATATCAATAATAATGATGTAATATTGATATAATGTATAATTTCAGAAATTAAAACAATATTTCAAGGACTTGTTCAAAGACACTTTCCTATTATGGGAAGAGATATACACCAAAACTCAACATGTTTTGTCTCATGAAACCTGTCGATGCATTAGGGGGCTATATAATTCTGAGCCCCACTTGTAACATGATTAAGTCCAATGAATTCAGTATAAGAGTCAACAATACCTTTCATACCATTTTCTAAGTAAACTTTAGCTGAATAAAAACATAGCTATCCATATAATGAAGAATATGGAATATCAATACATGATCAACCTATGTTAATAGTCCTTAATCATTAAGAATATCACTACTTTTCCCCATATCAAAAAAATGATAACATGATCATAACCTATCCAGTGAAAAAAGGTGTATAGTTAAACAATACATAGTAAAATTTCCAATAATCATCTATATTTTAATAATAACATATGAAATTCCAATAATTTTTCCCATGTCAATAGAATAACATTATTTTTAGGTAAAAATCATTCAATCTAAATTATATAAAATGCGATGTTCACTCTGTATAGATTAATGAGAATATGGCTAAGTCAATAATAGAATAACATGATCATAAGATGTCAATAGAATGAATGTGGATGGTTTCAATAGGACATAACCCTAGTGTAGTAAAGGAAACCTAAAAGGATGTTGACTTAAACGAAAAAGATCTTTATAAAAGAATGTTTGAATGATACCACGCAATAAGGGATCGAGAATTGGATTATTTGGTACCATGAGTTCATTCCACCAAAATATAAATATATATTAGATTATAAATAGTGAAATATAAACCCTATTAAGGTAAATCCTTTTGAAAATTAAAAATTAAATGGAAGTGAAAACATAAAATAGATTTTAGAAAACATTTTTAACATTAATGTAAAAAATAAAGTTACGAGTCACTTCCAAAACTCTTTTTCAAAAGGTGAAGTAAAAAATATTTTAAAAACATTAATTTTAAAAATAATCTTTAATAATATAGTAAGTTTTATCTTGGATAAATGTGTATAGGAAGAAAAAACATATGAAAGTGAAATGAAAAACTCTTTTTAATATCTTGAAAAATACCTTTGTCCAAAACCCACATTATAAAAAGAGTAACAAAAAATTATTATGAATAAAAATATATTTTACCCATATAGGTAGATAAATTACCATAAAATGAAATATTATTATGGGAGAAGATAATAATGGAATATATAATTTCATGATGAAACAATATAACTCAAGGAAAGAAAACTTGAGTGATCAATATTCCTTATGAGAAACATATCACAAGAAATGAGAATTATTTTTGAAGAGTTTATGTGGTATGAATGTATATATCTATAAAACAATGAGATAATACAATATAATTATAACACACCAAGCTTCCATGGTACTCTTCTCTTTGAATAATATAATAGCGTGTGTTGTACGCAACTTCGAGTTCTAACACACCACAACCAATCAAACTAGCCGTTATGAATAGTAATACCCACTTTTTGAAGTTTTATAAATTTTTATATTTAAAAATGGAATTCAGTTTTGGATTCAGAATATCTAAATTATCCTAGGGTGAAATTTTGGTATTTTTCTGAAATCTTTCATATTTTGATGAATAGTAAAAATTACTAAATTTTAATTAAAAACAACTTTTTTAATCGAAATAATTAATAATGATAAATTATAAATTTGAGTGGTTTTAAAGTATATTTAGAATATATTTTTACCATTTAATAAAATTTTGGTCATTGGACATAATTTCACATTTAAACCGGACATAAACAAGTGTCAATCTTTTGATAGTTATTATTTCTTAAAAACATGCTTTTGTTTTGACAACGCGAATTAATTTTAAATTAATTTCTGCCACTTCTGTGTTTTGAATTTAGAAAAATGGATTCTATATTTAGAATCATAAGGTCCAAATTATCTAAATAGGTAAATTTTATTTTTAGACATTTTGAATAATTACTTCGGTAAATATTTTATTTACCATGGTTAAAGGGTAAATTCGGTAAATAAGGGTAAAAAAATAATATTATAATAATACTAAATTACCCTAAAACGTGTCCTAAACCTATTTTTTGATACATTTCCGACCATGGGAATATTTGTGTCGATTTTGGGACCCCATGGATCCACTTGTAATTGATAATGACACTTTATATTAATAAAGTTAAAGAAAATACAAAAATAACATAAGCATATATCTTTTAGAAAAACAATTTTTACATAAGGTTATATATGTTATATTTTCAACTATAAATATTCATTAGAAAGATAAAAAGATTTACTAAATAATGGTATTTTATTTATAATTTTTATACATTTAATAATTAAATTTATTTATGACACAATAACGATGCAATATTTTCATTATTAATGAAAGAATCAAATAATTGGTATTATAAATGTTAAAATAAATATAATTTTAAAGTTTTTATGACATCCACGAATTTTATTGGTTAATATGACATTTTAGGATTGCTTAAATGAATTTTTTTCTAATTAATAAAGTTTTTTTAAAAAAAAGCAATTATTGAATAGTGTCAAAATTGACATAAATGAGCTTTTAATACAAATATTATATTATTAATTGATATTATATTCCTAAAAATCTAAGGTTCAGCCAAATGACTTATATAATGATAGTTTTATTATTAATGGACCACTTGGGGGTCTCTTTGAAGTTTATAGTAAGTTTATTAACTATATAATATAAAAATACAAAGTGACATGGTAAGTGTCAAACTAATTAACTAAGAGTTACAACTAAAAGATAAGGTTATTAATGTGACCCAAACCTGTATAAAACCTATTGGTTTAGTTGTTTTATACCTATACCCACCTTATAATTTTAATAATACACTTTGGATCCATTAGAAACCGAAGATGAATTTATTATAAAGTAATAGTTTAAGTTTTTCCTAAAGAGCCCCTCCTCCCCCTTATAAAAGGACACAACTTCTAACCAATTATTCAGACCATCAATGCCTTTTGGTTCGGCCAAAACCTGAATAATTATTCTATAAACTTTTCTAAATTTATCCTAGAGGCCTTCCTTTAGTCATAAAGCCAACCTAAGGAGCCCTTTTGATCAAATCAAAAGGAAGAACCCGAAGAAGAGGTAATGTTTTCACCACCCTCTTTCAAGTTCCTTTCTTCTTAAACTTCTTATTTCTTTGTTATTTACATTATAAAATAATAACTCCAGTATATTCTATATACTTTGATGTTATTATAAATATGGTACAACCATATTCAATATTCTATCCATCCTTTGAATGACATGTCACCATACGTGCGTACGTACGACTTACCGTCTCCACATCGTGGTGTAATTGTTATTCAATACATTATTATTTGGATGGGTATAATAAGGATGTGTAATTAATGTAAATAATAAATATAAAATTATAATTATTCTCTATATATTATATACCATCCAATTATATATTATTTTAATATCAAAAGAATGATATTGTCGCTCGTGCGTACGTACAGACTACCGTCTCCACGAACGCGATGAGATTAATTCCCCATCGTATCCATGCAAGTCTAATTCTCATTTGATGATTAAAAATAATGTTTAAGGACATGATATCATTATGGATATGAACAATATACATCCCATCCATAAAAAATATGTCTTACATAACAAAGAATATAAAGGAAAATGAATCCGTTAACACCCGAAACGATGATAATACTAAGATATTATTAACAAATCAATGTTAAAAGATAATATGTGATATCATATTAATGTATATGATTTTTGTATAATTTAATAACAATTATTTCATCATTATATAGGAGTTTAACCTACCCTCAACCAAGGAAAAGTACAAGGTAAGGTTTTATTTCACAATCTCTTCATTATCCGAGGTTGTTTATACGTAATTATCTTCTGGGACCTCTTTATCGTCCACATCCATGTTTCTTAAAAATGTATTTAAAATAATTCTTAATATTTTAAAGACTATGGGTTAAAGTAATTTATACCCTTTTTGACTTTTTATAATAATTTTATAAAGGAATCTTTCTGTCGTTTTCCAAACAAGGTCTTTTTTAACCTTTTTGACAGAATTAAGGTAAGAATGTATTTTTTTAACTTATACGGTGGGTGCGGCTATTTTCCGCCATTATAAAATCGTTGAATCTTCCCTTACAAGCTTATAAGAATATTTTCAAAGTATATATTTTCTTTTATAATTTTTTGAGTTTTAAATGATTTCAAAAAAGAGATATTTCTCTCAAATAGTTTTGATTTCATCTATGTCAACATCCTTTGATGGATTTTAAGCTTATTTGAAGTTTATTTATTATGATAAAAAACTTCTATATTGTATTGAATGCTTTGTGATATGTTTTACTATGGATGTTTTATTTTCATACCATTCATGGTTTATGGAGAAAGTATTGACATTTTGTATGCTAGTTTTAATACGAATGTTTATGTTATGTTTAAACCTGTTCATATGAGGAATGCATTGGACTTAATAAGTGATGGGTGGAGACCGATATATCTCCTCGATGCATCGGTAGGTCTCATGAGAAAAACTAGTGTCTTGGAACAAGGCCTTGACAAAATCTTATTTGTAGTCTTGGCACAAGGCCTTGACTATGTGGTTATGATAGTCTGGCATTATGCATTCCATCATTATGAAAGTGGTTATTGATATTGCATGTGATTATTCGACTAGTAGAATATCCATGTGAATAAGTAAATGGAATTATTTCATTTTATCTTTTCCATATTATGCTGAAGTTCAAATTTAAAAGGCTTTTTTTTAGTTATACATTTCCTTAAATGTTTGTACTTATTTATGAAAGTTTCCGCTATATTGTTATCCTTACTGGGCATTTGAGCTCACCCCTTTCTATGTTTCATTTTTCCCAGGATGTGAAGAAGTATTTTATGAATGACCTGTAGGGATAATATAAGGGGATATGAGTGTGGAGACAAGATGTTGTTGTAGTTTTCACTTTATGATATAATGTAAACTTTATGAATGTATCTAGTGATTCCAAGGCTACTAAACTAATCAGTATTTCGAGACTTTATCTTTTGTGATCATGACAATGTTATGTAATAATGCACCGACTCTGGGTAACTAGGGTTAGGGCATTATAGTTGGTATCAGAGGAAGTTTAGTACAAACCTTGGAAGCTAGATTTAGATAAACTCTGATTAGAGTACATAGACCTAAGATGGAATTTGAAGATTAGTATAGAAGAACTTTCTAGAATTTTGGTATTGTAGAGATTTTGTGAGTTTTCCAAGAAATACATCCTTGTCTGGATATGAGCAGGTAGAGGTGGCTTTGGCATAGATGTACCTAGGGGTAAAACCCGAAAACACCACTTTGATCTAGACTCGAATGGGAACTGGTGCACGACCACAGGCCTTGCTGCACTCTTGGTTACGACACTCCTGGGGGATATGCTTAGGATAATTGTCATTTTATTTACAAACCATTATGAAGGGTTTATGAGTATATACTTCCTCAAAGAAAACATTTTTATGATTATGGATTATATCCATAAACTGTTCAATTTATGTTAAGTGTTTTACAAGTTTGGATTTATGTATTGCGACTCATAAACTAATCTAGTGTATTCCATTGTTTAGAAATGGATCCTAGTGGAAGAAATGGAAACCGTATCAATACACGAACTCCATGTAGGGATTTCCCTCCTACTCAAGATAAATATAGTGGAGCTGGTGATGCAACTGGTGCTGATCAGCTAATCACCATACTGGGACAACTCACTCAGGTTATGAATAATAACCTTACCCGTATGGAGCACCCTGATCTACAATATGGAGGATCAATGTTAGATCGCTTCATGAGGCAAAAACCACCGACATTGAATGGGAGTACAAATCCCTTATTAGATGAGCAAAGGATATATTCCTTAGAGAAAATATTTCATGCCTTGGGGAGTAGTGAAAGGGAAAAAGTTATCATGGAAGTTTACCGCCTCACTGGAGATGCTGACCAATGGTGGTCATTGATTCAAAACACAAAGGAATATGATGAAGTATAATATATGGAATGGAGAGAGTTCAAAGAGATTTTTCTTAGAAAAATAATTTTCTCGTGACCATCGAGCAGATATGTAAAGACAATTTCTAAGTCTGAGGAAAAAGGAAGATGAAAATTTCGCAAAGTATGAGTCTAACTTTACAAGGTTAGAGAGGTATGCTACAGATTATATACGTAAACCAAGAAGTAATATTGATCATTTATTTGATGGGTTAAAACCATTTCTCTATCGAGCATTAGTCTCACAAACCTTCTCTTTGCACGAAGATATTGTCTCATGCGCTATCAAGATAGAAAAAGAATTATCTAAATCTTACAACTTTAAAGAAAAGAAAGAGAAGAAGAGATCTGCTGATAACTCTGGATATGGAAATAAGGGGAAGAAGGGAAAATTTTAATATCCATAATACAGTAAATGTGGGAATAAACAACCTGGTACTTGCTTGAAGGGAATGAGAGCCTGTTACAAGTGTGGTGAAAAAGGCCACCAAGCTCGTGATTTAAAGGGGAAGAAAGAAGCTACCGATGTTCAATGATACAACTGCAGAGAGATGAGATATTATGCAAATGAATGTCCTAAGCGTTAGAGGAACTTACCTCAGAAAATTCCAAGGGATCAAGGCCAAGATTATGCTATCACTACTGCTGAGGTAGAAGCTCCTAAAGACGTGGTGGTAGGTAATTTAATGGTTTCCTCAAGTTTAGCAAATGATTTATTTGATTCGGGATCATCATATTGTTTCATATCTTCTTAGTTTTCTAATAAAATTATATATTTCCAATTTGATTTAACAAGGGAGTTTTCAGTCAAAACTCTTAAGGTAAGTATCATTGCTACAAAGTTCTGTGGATCCATTCCCATTAGGGCATATAAATGTTCTTTATCTGCTGATCTCATCGTCATAGCCATGATTGAATTTGATATAATATTTGGTATGGATTAGATTTCGGACCATGATATGAAAATTTATTGTAAGAAGAAGGAGGTTACGATTTTTGATGATGATGATAATGAACACCTTATCTTTAGAGCAGAATCGTCACCACCCGATTCTTACCTAGATCCACCCCCAGTAGCTCAACTAAATTCAATTATTGGGGAGGAAGAGAATGAAATTATTATGGGTAAGGAAAGGAATGTTCAAATAGAGTATGTACCTATTGTGATAGAATACATTGATGTTTTTCCAGAGGATTTACCTGGACATCCTCCAGAACAAGAAATTGAGTTTTCCATTGATTTAATTCCTGGTTCAAGGCCTATATCGAAGATCCCTTATAGAATGACCACTATGGAATTAGTTGAACTAAAGAAACAACTAGAGGAATTGAGTAATAAGGTATTTATTCTCCCTAGTGTTTCTCCATGGGGAGCCCCTGTCCTTTTTGTTAAGAAGAAATATGGATCTATGAGGTTATGTATCGACAACAGAGAAATCAATGCTATAACAATAAAGAACAAGTATCCCCTACCTCGCATTGATGATTTATTTGACCAACTGAATGGAGCTCAATAATTTTCAAAGATTGACCTTCGATCTGGATACCATCAGTTTTGTGTGAAGAAGGAAGACATTCCGAAGACAGCATTTCGAACCAGGTACAGACATTACGAGTTTACAGTAATGCCTTTTGGGCTGACTAATGCACCATCTATTTTCATGTATCTAATGAACAGAGTTTTCAAGGAATATCTTGATGATTTTGTAGTGGTATTTATTGATGATATATTGGTATATTCCAAAATATATGAAGACCATGAAAATTACTTGCACATTATCCTAAAGACTCTTAGAAAACATGAATTATATGGGAAGTTTAGTAAGTGTGAATTATGGATTCAGGAGATCTCTTTTCTTGGCCATATTGTCTCTAAGGATGGAATCTCTGTTGATCCTTCTAAGACCAAGGAAATCCAAGAATGGTCAGCCCCGACGAGTATAACTGAGGTACGCAGTTTTATTGGTTTAGTAGGTTATTATCAGCGTTTCGTCCAGAATTTTTCCCGATTGGCTAACCCATTAACGAAGCTCACACGTAAAGGGGTTAAATTTGTTTGGACAAAAGAGTGTGAAGAATGTTTTGAAGAACTGAAGAGAATATTAGTCAATTCTATTATATTGACTCTACCATCAGGTAATTATGGGTTCGTTATTTATAGTGATTCATCTAAGAAAGGACTTGGTTGTGTCCTTATGCAGAATGATAAAGTTATTGCCTATGCATCACGACAACTGAAAATTCATGAGCAAAACTATCCTACTCATGATCTTGAGTTAGCTGCTGTAATATTTGCTTTGAAGATATGGAGACATTATCTCTATGGTGAAAAATGTGAGATTTATACTGATCACAAGAGTTTGAAGTATATTTTCTCACAGAAATAACTCAACATGAGGCAAAGGAGATGGCTTGAGATACTCAAGGATTATGATTGCACGATACATTACCACCTAGGGAAGGCAAATAAGGTGGCAGATTCTTTGAGTAGAAAGGATCATGGAGTTTTGAACAAGATGAGAGTTGAAAAGGATCTTATAAACATGGATCTAGTAAAGTTGGATATGGGAATAACTATGGAAGGTGAAACATCGATACTTTTTCAAATGGTTTCCAAACCATATTTACTAGAAAGGATAAAGAGTTCTCAGACCGATGATGAAGAATTTCACAAGAAGATTAAAGCTGTGAATGATGGGAGATCGAATGACTTTGTGTATTAAGATGGAAATTTGAAATATGGGAAGAGACTTTGTGTTCCCAATATACCTGATATAAAAAGGGAATTGTTGGATGTTTCTCATAGTTCCAATTTCTCTATACACCCTGGGAGCACCAAAATGTATAGAGATTTGAAGGAACATTTTTAGCGGGACAACATGAAGAGGGAGATTGCTGATTTTGTGTCAAGATGTATGGTTTGTCAACAAGTGAAAGCTGGAAGGAAACAACCTGGTGGATTATTTCAACCTCTTCCCATACCTAAGTGGAAATGGGATAATATCACGATTGACTTTGTCATGGGACTACCAAAGACTCCTAGAAATAATGATGCAATATGGGTCATTGTTGATCATCTTACCAAGTCAGCACATTTTATTAATATAAGAGAAGATATACCACTTGAACGTCTAGAAAGACTATATATTAATGAAGTTGTGAGACTTCATGGAGTACCCCTATCGATTGTTTCTGATCGTGATACTCGTTTTACTTCAAGATTCTGGAAGAGTCTTCAGAAGGCCTTGGATACTGAACTTCGTTTGAGCACTGCCTACCACCCTCAAATAGATGGACAATCAGAATGGACTATTCAAACCTTAGAAGACATGTTGAGATCATTATCACTTGACTTTCAGGGTATGTGGGATCAATATTTACCTATGGTGGAATTTTCCTATAACAATAGCTTCCATTTGAGTATTCAGATGGCACCAT
The DNA here is from genome assembly GCA_963277665.1 of Viscum album. Classification (NCBI taxonomy): domain Eukaryota; kingdom Viridiplantae; phylum Streptophyta; class Magnoliopsida; order Santalales; family Viscaceae; genus Viscum; species Viscum album. Next base: position 819,114,666 of record OY728132.1, on the reverse strand, counting down.
ATGAAGCATTTTACGGAAAGAGATGTCGCACACCAACCTGTTGGGATGACGTTGGTGAAAGAAAACTTGTTGGCCCAGAATTGGTGGAGGAAACGATGGAAAAGGTGAAGGTAATCCAAAACCACATCAAAGTAGCTCAAAGTAGGCAGAAGAGCTATGCTGACAACCGAAGGAAGGATTTGAAATTTCAGGTAGGAGATCATGTTTTTTTGAAGGTATACCCATGGAAGGGAGTTATACGTTTTGGTAAGAAAGGTAAATTGAGTCCCAGGTACATAGGACCTTTCGAAATTTTAGAACTAATTGGGGTTGTAGCTTACTGTTTGGCAATGTCGCCAAATCTCTCCCAAGTTCACGATGTGTTCCACGTATCATTGTTGAGAAAATACATGCCTAACCCAACGCATGTACTCACTTATGAGGAAGTAGAACTGGAACCCAATCTATCTTATTGAGAAGAGCCGGTCAGGATTCTTGATACCAGAGAACAAGTGTTGAGAAACCGGACGACTCATCTGGTAAAAGTTTTATGGAGAAACCATAAGATAGAAGAGGCAACATGGGAACCCGAGGAACTTATGATGAAGAACCACCCAAGTCTTTTCATGCGGTAGTATTCTGAAAATTTCGAGGAGAAAATTATTTGAAGGAGGGGAGAATATAACACCCCAAGCTTCCACGGTACACTTCTCTTTGAATAATGCAATAGCGTGTGTTGTACGCAACTTCGAGTTCTAACACACCACAACCAATCAAACTAGCCGTTATGAATAGTAATACCCAATTTTTGAAATTTTATTAATTTTATATTTCAAAATGGACTTAATTTTTGGATTCGGAATATCGAAATTATCTTAGGATGAAATTTTGGTATTTTTCTGAAAACTTTCATATTTTGATGAATAGTGAAAATTACTAAATTTTAATTAAAACAACTTTTTTAATCGAAATAATTAGTAGTGATAAATTATGAATTTTATTGGTTTTAAAGTATATTTAGAATATATTTTTACCGTTTAATACAATTTTGGTCATTGTACATAATTTCACATTTAAACCGGACATAAACAAGTGTCAATCTTTTGATAGTTATTATTTCTTAAAAACACGTTTTTTGTTTTGACAGCGGGAATTAATTTTAAATTAATTTCTGCCACTTCTGTGTTTTGAATTTAGAAAAATGGATTCCATATTTAGAATCAGGAGGTCCAAATTATGTAAATAGGTAACTTTTATTTTTAGACATTTTGAATAATTACTTCGGTAAATATTTTATTTACCATGGTTAAAGGGTAAATTCGGTAAATAAGGGTAAAAAAATAATATTATAATAATACTAAATTACCCTAAAACCTGTCCTAACCCTATTGGTTGATACATGTCTGACCATGGGCATCTTTGCGTTGATTTTGGGATCCCATGGATCCACTTGTAAGTGATAATGACACTTTATATTAATAAAGTTAAAGTAAATATAAAAATGACATAAGCATATATCTTTTAGAAAAAAATTTTTTACATAGAGTTATATATGTTTTATTTTCTACTATAAATATTAATTAGAAAGATAACAATATTTCATACATAATGGTATTTTATTTATAATTTTTAGACATTTAATAATTAAATTTATTTATGACACAATAATGATGCAGTATTTTCCTTATTAATGAAAGAATCAAATAATTGGTATTATAAATGTTAAAATAAATATAATTTGAAAGTTTTGATGACATACAAGAATTTTATTGGTTAATATTACATGCTAGGTTTTCTTAAATGATTTTTTTTGAATTAATAAAGTTTTTAAGACTTTAACAAAAATCAATTGTTGAATAGTGTCAAAATTGACATAAATGAGTTTTTAAAACAAATATTATATTATTAATTGATATTCTATTCCTAAAAATCTAAGGTTCAGCCAAATTACTTATATAATGATAGGTTTATTATTAATGGACCACTTGGGGGTCTCTTGGAAGTTTATATTAAGTTTATTAACTATATAATATAAAAATACAAAGTGACATGGTAAGTGTCAAACTAATTAACTAAGAGTTAAAACTAAAATATAAGGTTAATAATGTAACCCAAAACTGTCTAAAACCTATTTTTTGAGTTTTTTTCGACCTATCCCCACCTTATAATTTTAATAATCCACTTTATAGCCATTAGAAACCTAATATGAATTTATTATAAAGTAATACTTTAAGTTTTTCCTAAAGAGCCCCTCCCCCCTTATAAAAGGACACCACTTCTAACCAATTCTTCACACCCTCAAAGAATTTTGGTTCGACCAAACCCTACCCAATTATTCTATAAACTTCCCTCAATTCATCCTAGAGGCCCTCCTTTAGTCATAAATCCAACCTAAGGAGCCCTTTTGATCAAATCAAAAGGAAGAACCTGAAGAAGAGGTAATGTTTTCACCACCCTCTTTCAAGTTCCTTTCTTCTTCAACTTCTTCTTCCTTTGTTATTTCAATTATAAAATAATAACTCCAGTATCTTATATATACTATGATGTTATTATAAATATGGTACAACCATATTAATTATTCTATCCATCCTTTGAATGACATGTCACCATACGTGCGTACGTACGGCTTACCGTCTCCACGTCGTGGTGTAATTGTTATTCAATACATTATTATTTGGATGGGTATAATAATGATGTTTAATTCATGTAAATAATAAATATAACATTATAATGATTATTTATATATGATATACCATCCAATTATATATTATTTTAATATCAAAAGAATGATATTGTCGCTCGTGCGTACGTACGGACTACCGTCTCCACGAACGCGATGAGATTCATTCCCCATCGTATCCATGCAAGTCTAATTCTCATTTTATGATTAAAAATAATGTTTAAGGACATGATATAATTCTGGATATGAATAATATACATCCTATCCATAACAAATACGGCTTACATAACAAAGAATATAAAGGAAAATGAATCCGTTAACACCCGAAACGATGATAATACTAAGATATTATTAACAATTCAATGTTAAAAGATAATATGTGATATCAAATTAATGTATATGATTCTTGTATAATTTAATAACAATTATTTCACCATTATACAGGAGGTTAACCAACCCTCAACCAAGGAAAAGTACAAGGTAAGGGTTTATTTCACAATCTCTTTATTATCCGAGGTTGTTTATACGTAATTATCTTCTGGGACCTCTTTATCATCCACATCCACGTTTCTTAAAAATGTATTTCAAATAATTCTTACTATTTTATAGACTATGGGTTAAAGTCATTTATACCCTTGTTGACTTTTTATAAGAAGTTTATAAAGGAATCTTTCTGTCATTTTCCAAACAAGGTCCTTTTTAACCTTTTCGACAGAATTAAGGTAAGAATGTCTTTTTTTAACTTATACGGAAGGTGAGACTATTTTACGCCATTATAAAATCGTCAAAGCTTACCTTACAAGCTTATAAGAATATTTTCAAAGTAATTGTTTTTATAATTTTGTGACTTTTAAATGCTTTCAAAAAATAGAATTTCTCTCAAATAGTTTTGATTTCATCTATGTCAACATCCTTTGATGGATTTTAAGCTTATTTGAAGTTTATTTATTATGATACAAAACTTACATATTGTATTGAATGTTTTATGATATTTTTTACTGTGGATGTGTTATTTTTATACCATTCATGGTTTATGGAGAAAGTATTGACATTTCGTATGCTAGTTTTAATATGAATGTTTATGTTATGTTTAAACCTGTTCATATGAGGAATGCATTGGACTTAATAAGTGATGGGTGGAGCCTGCTATAGCTCCTCGATGCATAGGTAGGTCTCATGAAACAAACTAGTGTCTTGGCACAAGTCCTTGAAAAAAATCTTATTTGTAGTCTTGGCACAAGGCCTTGACTATGTGGTTATGATAGTCTGGAATTATGCATTCCATCATTATGAAAGTGGTTATTGATATTTCATGTGATTATTCAACTAGTAGAATATCCATGTGAATAAGTAAATGGAATTTTTTCATTTTATCTTTTCCATATTATGCTTAAGTTCAAGTTTAAAAGGCTTTTGTTTTAGTTATACATTGCCTTAAATGTTTATGCTTATTTATGAAAGTTTCTGCTATATTGTTATCCTTACTAGGCATTTGAGATCACCCATTTATATGTTTCATTTTTCCTAGGATGTGAATAATTATTTTATAAATGACATTCAGGGATAGTATAAGGGGATATGAGTTTGGAGACAAGATGTTTTTGTAGTTTTCACTTTATGATGTAATGTAAACTTTATGAATGTATCTAGTGATTCCAAGGCTACTAAACTAATCGGTATTTCGAGACTTGATCTTTTGTGATCATGCCAATGTTATGTAATAATGCACCGAATCTGGGTAACTGGGGTCGAGGCATTAAAATAATGCAATAAAAGGGTATAATTTATCCAAATTATATGAAATAATTTCAATAGAATTATCATAACTCAATGAATGGAAGTTGAGTTACCAATAATATTTACTATTGGGGAACCAACTGAATTAATTGCCTCTTGAATAAGGGAACATGATCTAGATATTAAATAACAGGAATAAAAAGAGTATGATAAAAAAAATCCATGTGTAGTGAATACACCATACAAAGAAAACATGGTGTACAAAATGTATTATGTCTCAATCAATCAGTATTGAGACCAAGAAAACCCTTACAACTTTAGAAAGATTCGAATAAAAAACCATTGAAATAGAGGGATTGTAATTGAACTTAAAATACCATTATTAAATTAAAATTCATGATATTATATCTAAAATAGGTAGTATATACACCATATAAATTAAATTATGTGCATAAAACTAAACATGTCTCAATGAGATGAATTTGAGATGAAAGCCCTTACCTTATACCATATCTTACTTTATGACACTCTAACATCATGTAAAAAAACCTAGATAACTTAATAATATATTTCATAAACTTATTCATATATATTAACTTTTATATCACTCATTTATAATTATTTATTTGGGTATATTGGTTAGTTATAGCTTATTTCAGCCATTAGGTGTTAATAAATTTCACTGTTTGTACACGTTTTAAAATGTTGATATAATTACCCATTATTTGATACCAAGATCATAATTAATATATAATTTAATATAATTTAATATATAAATTTTATTTATTTATAAATCTCTTATATAATTTCATAAGTGTTTTGGTTATGCTGCATGAAAATGGAACCAGTGTTGGCCTATTTCAGTGATTTTAGCGAACAAAGATGATAATTTAATAATAAGTTAACTAATTAATATAATATTTCCAAAAAATTATATAAATAATGTTTTTATAATTATATTATAATAATATTAGTATTTATTTTCCCATATTCATCCATGATATATTTTTTAGCATCATTCATATAGGTGGTTAAACCAACTCAAACTTGAACACACTTTAACTCGATGGGTGAGTATAGTTAAGGTGCTGTTTATTTTGACATAATATCATTATAAAATAATAATAATGATATTATTTTGATTTTTTTATAAATTTTAACCATATTTAAAGAATTTTGTATAAATAATGAAATGCTAGATGAAAAATGAAAAATGGTTCTTTATAGAGGTGGTAGTCCACACACACATACGATTGACGTTCCTTTATTTTTCTATGTGGATGGAAATGATTAAATAAGGTTTATACCACTAATATAACAACATATCAGTATAATAATGATAATTAATTAATAATATTATTATGGTGATAAAATATTTGTAAGAAAATATTAAGAATAAAAAATTAATATAGAGATAATACTTAAGTTGGAGACTTGATCCATCCTTGGAATTCTCCTCAGAATTGAAGGGATTATACTAACTTAGTGTGAAAATGGGATTTATAAAGTGGTATTGGGTTATATTGGTATAAAATAGATGATTTTAAGGAGAAATTATGAGGTGAAGTGTAACTTTTGAAGGGTGTAATTAGTATCCTTTTAAAATAGAAGAAAATGAAACTTTTGGAAGCACTCACCATTTGTAAATAATTACATGAAACTATTCAAGGGAAAATGGATAAAAAGTGTAAAAATATGGGGTTTGGGAAAATATAAGGTCTAAAATAATATCATCCATTAATTTTGAGACAAGTTAAGAGTGATTTAAGGCTTTTATTTTTTACTTTTAACCTTTTACCCAAATTAACTTTTACTATGGTAACTAGTTTTTAACTAGGCAATTCTATATCTTATTAAATATAAAATATAACTCAAATTACCTATTTTTTATGTGATGAAACTATCTTTAATATCCATTTAATAAAATTAAATCTATAAATTATAGAAAATTAATTTTTAAATTAAAATATATTATATATAGAAAAACAATTTTTATAAAAAAGGTATTTTTTACTATTAAGTGTTATTAATCATATTTTTTTATTGATTATCCCTTAAATGAGTGTTAATATTTTTTTATATATTTTTAAAAATAAATATATATTCAACATTTAAAATATATTAATATAATTTATTAGATAAAAATTACACATCATCATTAAAATAATCTAAAGTATATTTTTCACCATTAACGTGGTAATTAACATTAACCAGGGTAATCTAATTTTTATGCCTAAAAATTAAAAATTTATTATTAAATAATATTAACATGATGATCTCAAATATTAGATCAATTTTATCATTTTTTTGAAAGTGTATTTTTAAGCAGAAAGTTTAAGTATAGAACAAAATTATCAATGTTATTAATTATAATGATATTTAAAATATTATAATTTTTTCAAATAAGAGTCATGTGACATTAAAATAAACCCAAAACCAAATTTCCCCATGCATAAATTTTAGTAAAGAAACAAATAGAAAATAGTTTTAATAAAATATTACTTTATTTTTTAAAATGATATTCATGGGTTTTATAAATTGAACATAGTATTTTCAAATGATTTATTGTAATTTATAAATATACATATTTTTACAAAAATGTTTCCAAAAAATTCTATTCCATATAAAAGTGATGGTATTATAAAAATCATTATTTTTCATGATTCACCTAAAACCAATTATTTTAGAAAAATCCCAAAAAATTCATATGAAGATAACATTTTTATTCTAAATCCAAAACTGATGTTTATTTTTTAAAATTCAAATCCTAAAATTTATAAATTTATTTTTTGAATAAAATCATATAATATAATGAAAACCCGTCTTTATTGGAAAATAGAAACTTCAAATATTAAATTTTGTTATTCTTATTTAATATCATTTACCAACTAAATTTGTGTTAAAAAATTATTAATATCAATAATAATTCTATCATCATTAATAACATGTTAGTTGAAATAGAAAGGCATATTGCATAAAAGGATTTTTTTAGAAAAATACTTTTCTAAATAATAAATTATCCTATTAGTCATTTTAGGTAAACTAATTGAATTTAATTTATTTTAAAAGAAGAATTTATTTTCTAGATATATATATATATATTATAAAGTGGTTACTCCTATTCATTCTTGCTAATTCAACATCTAGATTTTAATGACCATACTTAAATATTTTTATTTTATCTAAATATATCTCGATTTCATTTAAGTTCGGTGTTGCGTGGGGTGCATGATATTGAACTCTTGGAATTATTTAAAGGTAATCATATATTAAGATCTTGGGGTGTTATATTCTATCTTCCATAAATAAATTGAATCCTAAATTTTTTAATTATTACTCATTAAAGAAAGTAAGTGAGGGTATTCTTAAAATATTCATTAGTCGGGGTATAACCTCTAATATGAAATCTACCATACTCTCTTAGAATTTATAAAGTTACTCATATTTATTCAATAAAAGTTATCCATTCTTACAATCATATACCCAAGTATGTATACACCCTAATTTTATATTCTCTATAACACAACTTTCCCAAATCCATTTGAATCTCCAAGTGAATAAACCATAAAGAAGTTATATATTCCTCCTAGAAATTAACTCTATATATAGCCCTCAAATGGTATTAACCACTATTTTATGAGGTTAAAAACTAGTCAATATATATAATAATCCCAAAAATTAGATAAACTGTAACAATCCATGCTATCTCAGCCCATTACTTTTCTAGTTTGGGAGTTAGAGGTGTTCGAAGGAGGGTCAATGAGGCTTAAAATGAGTTTTTAAGTGTAATTCTAATATATTAGGTGGTTCACAATGTGAAAACACATTCATGACATGAGATAATGTTCATGTATTGGAGGCTGGTGATTTAGGACTTGATGTTTTAGATGGGAGTTCTATGTTTAATAAACTAACAATGTGAAGGAATTTTTCACAACATGAATTAATTTGAGGTTGTGGTGCCATGAAAGCTGGTGGATGTTCATCAAGTTTTGAGTTTTAGGAGTTCCCTAACTGAATATATTTCATGGCCTAAATTGGAGGGCCTCATGAAAACTCATTATACGAATTTGGGTTTCACACCGTGAATGTGATGAGGTATTGCTTGTTTATAAATACCGAGGCTTAAACTAATTATTTTATCCCTCTTAGTTTTTGGGAAAACCCTAGGAAATTTTGGGTGACTTTCCAGAACTCCCTTCTCATCTCTAATCCTTAGCTTATAGAGGTTGATCTTTTCCAATTCATAGCGAGTAAATACCCTTTACTCCCTCATTTTCTTTGGTTCCTCTTTAAGAGTTTGTATTAGGTGATGTTGTTTTGGTATGGGGAGTGTTTGGGCTATGATTTTAATGAGTCATTGGTGTGGTTCAGGTTTATTTGAGGTTTACTTATGTAGTTGTGGTCTTGTTGTTGTTTCTCCTTCTCCCTGTTATGAGAGGTGATTCGAAAATATCCTTTGAGGTAAGGGGTACTTATTTTCTACCTATTTATGTGAATGTGTGGGGATTTTATGCCTTTTACTTCTATCAGATATGTAGTAAGTTATTTCTTAGTGAATATAATGAATTAGATTAACTAAAATTGACGAGAATGGGAAGAAATCACATGTTTTACTACTTTTGATGTTATTTTTGATTGTATTATGCATACTTGTTTCCATTTCTAAAAATAAATGATGCTGGGAGCCTTGATTGTGTTGTATTTGATATGGTTATGGGATATTTTTTACATAATTTATTATTATCACCCAGAATAAAATGACTAACAACTTATATCTGGATAATGAATTGTTCGCCCTTGGAAATATATAATTTTTGTGAGAATAACTATGTTAAGTAATGAGGTAAAGTAAATAAATCCCTTTTTGAATCTAAATCATTTAAAATGAGATGTGTTTTAATGTGTGGTTGTTGTAGTGCAATGTTTAGTTGGAATGTGATGTGATGCAGGATTTTGTGTAGTGGTGGTGTTGTGAGGTGGTTGTGATGCACAGTGTTTGTGATGGGTGGTGGATGTGATGTAGGTTTAGGTGTGGTGGTTTTGATGTGTGGTTTTTGTAGTGAGATGGTTAAGGTTGTGGAGATATGCTTGGCACATTGTGTTGTGGAAGTGGTTGATGTGATATGGGTGAGTTTTTATGTGTGGTGTGGTTGTGTTAGTTTCCTAGTTAGACATAGAATAAATTGTAATTATGAAATTGAAAAATCATGGGTTGGTAAAAGAATAAGAATGGGTTGGAATTGATGTATAATAATTGGATTACATGAATTGAATTATTAGTTAAAGGGATATGTAAATGTGAATGAATTTCTTAGTAAATAGAAGTTAGTGGAAACTCGTTAAAATATATAAAATTGTGGAACCTATAATTTTAAGTGGAATTGTGTAGTGGATATGTGATGTAATGAATTTAGTGGTGGTAGAAGCTGTGATATATGTCATTTGGTGAAATGGTGGTATTATGGTGCATGATAGTGCAGTTTATGTGAACCCATAGGTTGGGTATTTTGTGCTATCTATCTATCATGTATTTTATGTTATTTCTATATTCAACCCACCTGAGTTGGATAACCTTACCAACACCCAAATGTTTTGGGTTTTGGGTTTTTTCCCCAACATCTAGGTTGGTGGTGATATGGATTGATAACTACCCTCTCTTCCCCACTCTTCCTTCAACAGTAGTGATTATACAGGTTGGTGTTTGATATTTTTCAGTGATGATATAGGTTGGTGTTGGAGATTACCCAATGATGATTTATGTTGGTGTTGGAGATTACCTAGGGGTGATGAGGATGTGATATGTAGTGGGGGTCATGTATGGTAGGATGAAGGGGAGAGGTTGATGTTATTCACATTCATGATACCTTACTGCCCTGGTTATGTGATGTGGTTGTGATGTGATACGATGAGGATGTGATGTGATGATAACTGATTCTAGATCCATATGGTAAACCTTTTAAGGGTGGGGTAGGTAGGTATGTGTCCCAACCCACATCAAAGATTAATGGATATGTGATGTGATATGTATGGAAGGGATGAGAGAAAATGATGTTTGATGTTGGGGCATGAGAGTGATATATCAGCGAGGAAGTGTTTATGGGGTGCCTATGATCCGTGTTCTTTTGATACTATGTTACTATATTGGTTGAATTATTTGGTGAGAATTCCATGGTGAGGATGGTATTGGTTTGTTGATCTATTTAGGTGCATGTTGGTTCTACTATTTGTTCACTAGAGCATTACTATTCTCTTTTCACATGTGTACTTGAGAAATTAGGTATTATCCTAATGAGTATACATGTTTTTACAAACCTATGTATATAAACTATTTTTGGTTTCTAGGAGGAATTTAGGGACCAAGATGGACATTATTATCTTGGGTTTTGGAGATGTTGTTGAGTCAATTCCATAAGACTATCTTTTGGTATTTACTTGGTGACTTTTATTTGTATTTATTGATTTTTTTCATGCATTGTGGGATAGTTTAGGTTCATCTTTATATTACATGCACAATTTTTTTAGAGGTTGATTATCATATCTCCCAATCCTTCATTATATAGTGGGTAATTCCTCCCATAGGTGATATTTTTATAGCATCGGTGTTAGTCGCCAACTCGAGGCCCACTGGATGCAAGAATCAGGGGTCATTATCTCTTTTTCTTCATTGAGGACCTAAGAGGGGTACCTTTGGAGGGAGGGGGTCATGAAATAGTGGTATAAAAGGTTTTGGTTGAGCGATTGGATGATGTTTGGACTGAGGAACTGTGAGTACTGCATGGGTTGGTAGGGAAATAATACTAGTTCATCTTGGAGAATGACATAGGCTAGGGAGACCCACATGGAAAAGTGATTTTAGGGACCCTATTATCCAATATAAGGAATCTAAACTTATTGAAAAACTTAGTGAGGTGGATTTGTTTGTAGGGTAGAGACCTAGGAAAGGTACATGTATCATGATTGATTTTATTCAAGTATGAATTGGGTGATTTTGGGATATTAAAATGAAATTGATTAAATAAACCTTGATAAAATTCCATGATACTGATTTTATGGTTTATACTTGTTTTTTAGGAATGGATCTTAGTCATCATCCATGATTAGCTCAAGCATTATAGGTTCAACAGACCGATCCAATTGATTATCAGTAAATCAACTTGGTAGAGGAGGATGAGACATGATATAGGGCCTTGAATGCCTTTCAATGGTAGAGTTTGAAAAAGTATGAAGGAAGAATATCAAATCTAGATATGGAACACTAGTTGGAGGATCTTGAGACTGATTTTGATCTGATTTGAGCTTGTGATGAGTTTTGGGTGCTGTTGGTAGTTAGTCAGATTCAGGGAGCTATGTGTTAGTGGTGGACATTGTATCTTGGTGACTGAAAAGAGGTATATGTGTTGTGGATAGAAATCTATAAGGAGTTCTATTTTAAATTTCTATCATCAAGAATGAAGGTGGAAAAGAGATACAAACTTCTCTCTCTTCAATAGGGGATCCTGAGTGTGCAGGAGTTTGGGATCATATTCAAGGACCTCTTGCACTTTTCTATTGATGTTTTACCTGATGAGGAGTCTAGAGTATGATGTATGGATTAAATGTTGCACCAAACGATCAGTTATGTTTTCACCTCATTTTTAACTCCTTGAGTTTTTAAAAGAGAAAACTATATTCGATAGCGTATGTAATACACAACACCGAACCCAAAAAAAACAATGATTATTTAAATATGACCATTTTATCATTTCCATTAAATTTACGTATATTAGTAGGATTAACTAATTTATGATATATATATATAAATATATGTTCTAAATATATTGAAAAATTCTTAGTAAATAATCAATCAATTTTTGGTAATGTCTTTTTTTTCCTTCAAAATATGTTTTCTTCAAAAATGTTTTTTATTTCTTTTGATAAAAAAATATTATAATTATTTTTTAGAAAACTTAGAAAATGTATTTGATAAAATTAGATATATTTTTGGTATCATCATATCAATATCAACATAGGGTGAAATTTTGGGATTTTTCAATAAATATAGATTTTTCAATAAATAGTAAAAAATACAGTTTTTAATGAAAATTGCCATTTTTTTGATAAATTAAGTAATATAACCGTAAAAATATTATTTTAATTTTATTTCAAGGTAATATAGGTATTATATAGTTATATTTTATTCAATTAATTACATTTAAATCATCTTTGTACCAGATTTTAGTACAAGTTTATTTTTATGATTAAAAATTCATTTTTCGGAAAAATGTTTTGAAATGCATAATGTTTATACATTACAATTAATTAAAATAAACAATAATTAGAAATTATATAAATAATTTTTTTAGAATATATATCTATATTTATTAATTTAAATTCATATAATTAAGATTACTAGTTATAAATTTTACCTAAAATCATCTTTTCCTTAAAAAAATGTGTTTTTCAGAAAACTAATTTCCATCATACTTATGAGTTTTATATTAAATTAAATTATTCCAACTATGTGAATTGATTTTTATAAAATTTATTACATATTTGGAATCATTATAATTAATATTATTTAATAAGTCCAACTTAAATTTTGAACAATATGAATAGTAACTGCATTAAATATTTATTATCACGGTAAAAGAAAAATAGGTTAATTAAGGGTAGAAATAATCTAACAAAGACTAGAAAAAAATTAAACCTAATAGTATGAATATTTATATTTCATTTTAATTTAAATTATTATTAAATTTATTTTTTATTGTTTTTACTTTATAAATGATTAAGTAATTAGTTTGATAAAAAACATATTTAGATATGATAAAACAAAAAAAGTGTTTTTCAGTAATAAGTAATTTCAATGAAGACATTAATTTTGAATAATTAATGGAATTTTTAAATAAATTATAATTTAATAAAATATTATTATTAAATTATTATTTCTAAATTTAAATTATAATATATTTTTTGTGATGACAAATGTAATTTCTATAATGGTTCAAAAACTGTTATTCTCAAAAAACCCAACATTTCTCAATAAATGTCAATTCTATTATAAAATTAAAAATTCATATATTTAAAAAATTATTTTGATAAAATAAATTTTATTTTTGGAATTAGGACATCAAAATTATCAAATGGGTAATTTTTATAATTTTCTGAGACAGTCGAATTCTCAGGTAAAAATTAAATATGATATAAATATATGGTGCATATTAAGACATCATAACAACACAAAAGTGATGTAATAAATGTTATAAAAGCGATAAAAGATCAAATATTTTTTTACCCTTTAAAATAATTTTATTTTTAGATTATTTAATTAATTTTATGAAGCCTTTATGAATCCTCCAAAACCTATATTATATTTTAATGTTTTAAAATCATTTCTTTATAAACATTAATCATCTCCACATTAGCAAGGGTTCTATTTTATTGATTTAGGCCCTTGGAATTTTAAAATAATGAAAAATTTCCCTCATTGGTATAAATCATGGGAATAAATCATTGTAAGGTTTTTGGGTTTTATTACTTTATTATATAGAGTCCAAACCCTATGTTTAGGAAATAATAAAGAACCCCCTCTCATTGCTTATATAAACCCAACCAAGATCCTATTACTCTTAACTCAAAAACCATAGAGAACGTCTTTAATCTAACCCACCATCTCTATATTCCTCCAAGTTTTCTCTCAATCTTTCAAGAATCTCCTCCCAAGCATTTGGAATCACTCTCTCAAGGTAAGGGATCTCCCACTCCACTTTTTATTCAACCACCTATTTTTTTGTTATGCCTATTAATTTTTATTATTTCTGGTTTGGGTATGTTTTACTATAACCATATTACTTTATTTTTTTATTTAAATGTGATTATATACCCTTTTAACTCTCATTAATCTCTCCCATGAACCTTTATGTACACCTGTTTTGCTACCGAAATTGTCCTACAATTTTCCATTCCAAAAGTGAGGGACCTATCCCTCTTATTTCTAATTCAAGAAACTTCTGTATGTTAATAATTTTTAATTTCAATTGGATATGTTTTAATGACCTTAAAAATATCCCTCTACTTTACTTTATTTTCTTTGAATGAGAAGTCATTATTCCCTCTCATTACAGCGTTTACCTAAGCCGTTTCTATACCGAGATTCTCTTATTATCCTTTTTATTCTAGAATCTACATTATCTTATGCCATTTATACTCAATTAAAAATGTTGGGATAATTTATTCCACATCCCCTTACTTCTCATATGATTTATAAATGATGAGATACCCCTTTAACTCTCATTAATCCCTCCCATGGACCTTTATGTACACCCATTACCATGCCATAATTTAGTAAGAGACCTCTCTCTCTTCTATTTTCAATTCAATTATATTTTTAATTTTATGCCTTTTATTTAAAAATAATAATTTTGTGATATGATTTTAAACATCCCTCTTACTATCCTTTTTATTTCAGAATAATGAGATACCAATTTCTCTCTCATTAAACCATTTTTATGAATCTTTGAACACTGCCATTATGCTGCTGAAATTTCACCGCATTTTTCCATTCCAAACAATTGTGTAGTGAATTCCTATACCCATTTCCTATCAAGGGTGTTCAACTTTATGAAATTAAAATTATTTTATTAGAAACTTAAATGTATTTATTCCACACTCCTTGATCTTGGAATAAAATGAAAAACAATTCCATGTTGTATGATCTATGTGGAATACTTATGCATGTGAATGATATGAAAATGACGGGTGATCCAAAAATTATATAAAACTATAATGCATTGGGTAATGATTTAGTCTCATGAGATGTCATGAATGGATTATGGAGTTAACCTAATCAATCATGACACATTTTCCATCATGATGTATTGGAGGTTAGCCTTGACCTATATTTATGATTCCATGTTTAAAGTAGTTGCCACATTTCCATATTGTCTTTATGTTATCATGCTTTATCATGCCTTTTTGTTCATGTTCATGTTTCTTAACCTTTTATGTCTCATTGATATGATTACTATCTAAAATTTAATACTTTCTTCATGTTATGATATGTGTATTCCATTAATGGGATTTATAGCTCACCCCTTTCTTATATACGTACCTAGGTTATCCCATGTAGTTTTAGATGAATAAAAAATTTCTAAGATCATGTTAAAGACGTTTTAAATAATATTGTTGTATCCCTTGTTCAAGATTTTATACTATGTGCCTAATTACAAAATACACTATACTTATCAATCTTACGGGTTGTATTATGTGTAATATTATGTAATAAATCATGATTTAATGTGTAATAAAGAGCAGAGTTGTCTTAGTTGGTATGAAAGTAAAGTTTAGTTATTTTTGGGATTAGGATTAGAAAACTCTAGTGAAAGCCTTAGGGATAATACTAAACATAAGAATACATCCATAAATTTTGGTAAAGTATAGAGTAAATTGTTTTCTATAAAATACATCCATGTATGAATACTACAAGTGGATGTGGATCTAGCATAAATTTACCTGGGGTTAAAACCCAAAAACACCACATTGAGCTAGACTCTATCGGGAACTGGTGTATGACATTAATACATGTTTCAAACCTTGTTTAACACTCTTGGGGGATATGATTTTGTAAATTTTCAAGCTCATTATGAACCATTATTAAGGTAAAAATAATGCCCATAAGAGTCCATGTTAGGAAATATATAATGGATAACTTAGATTTAATCCTATCAATTCTTAAGTTAAATAAATACATGTAATTTATAAGTAATACATTTAATGTTAATTGGATTCCCATTTGTGTGTTTAATAGTTTAAAATTAATCATCCCTAATTTTCCATTTATTCTAGTCAATGACTAGAAATAGGAAGAACCGAGTCAATAATAAATGTGATGGGGAATGTGACAACTTCCCAAATGAGATGCCTAACATGAAAGGAACTCAAGTAATACATATTGTGATTATTCCTCACCAGTTAACAAAAATCACAATTAACAACTGAAACATAGTTTAATGTACAAATATATCAAAGAAGACAAGGATGAAGTATCAAGGAAGTTCATCTAATAATGGTGATAAATTAAATAAGATTCAATTTCTTAAATGTAAAAAATTTGTAAAGAGGCAGCAAGGAAAATGCCACAAAGGAACTCTAAGGTGTTTGAAGTGTGGAAAAATAGGAAATAAAGTAGTTTGTTTCTATATAAAAAAATAAATAGTGTAATGGAAGGGAATAAATTACATCCTACAACACCATTTGTTGTTCAATGTCTTATATGAGGATAATATGGGATTTATCCAAGTCAATTCCCCAGTCTAAGGGTTAATTCCTATACTAAGGAAGGACCTATGCTATGGAAATCGTCGAAGTGTAATGATTAAATTTTTTATGTATTTTTATTTTAGGGTTATGTTATAGAATTATTATATCAATTCCATTCTGGATATAAGAATCATGAAAAATATAAGTATTATTTCATATTAGTTTTTCTTTAATGATTTGAAATATTTGTTGAATGGTACTGATAACCTATAAAAGTGATTTAGTGATAAGGTTATTGATAACCCTTAATATGTGTTTGGTGTGGGGATAATCCTAAAGAGTCTTGGGATAAAATTTCTAAGGTTAATCTTATGTTTAAAATAATTGATACAACTTTTGAAGATTTATGTGATGGAAGTTTAGTATTATTAATGATATCTTGGGAAACATATTATAGGATAAAATATTTTTAATTTTGAGGTGATTATTTTGGGATATGTTTTATTTGGGTGTGGTGTATATACCCATTAAGTTTAATATAAAGAATTATTTGAGAAGAATGATCTTATATGTTTGTATGTTTAAACTGAAGGGTACGATATAACCTTTTAGGTTAAAAGATTCTTTAATGTTGAGGATATTAGTGTTATTTTGGATATAATGGTGTTTATTTAAGGAGTGATATATGTTAAACCTTTGGGTTTTTTTGTTGAATTTTAGAGATTAATTAAGGTTTATTAATTTTCAGTATTATCTTAATTTATACTAACTATTTTAGATTTAGTAAAGACTAGAGGAATACCTTTTTATTCTTTGGTGGATTATGTGATTCATTATAATCTTAATCTTGTGATTCAGGCATAAAAAATTTCATCTTAAGTACTCATCGTTTGAATAAAAATATGATATTGTCATAGATATTTAGTAAAGAATGAAATTTTACTAGTCAAGAAAGTATATTTATTTATGTTACTAGTCTAGATAGTAAAATAATTCCTCAAATATATGAAAATAATCTTAAAACCAAAATTTTATCATATTATGATCATTCCTGATGAATTAATGGTATTTTTACTCATAAAAGATTTATGGTTTTATGGTCATTAACTTTCTCTTGACCATATTAACTATCACACTATATTATTTATTTGGTGTTAGTTTTATATTCCATTTATATGTTTTCACTTTCCACTAAATTTCTCTTACTTGGAAACCTAGTTATGTGATTACCTTCATACTTTCATTCCCCCCTTTTCAAGAGGACATTTTATTAACCCTTTTTATGATGTGGGTTTTCAAAAAAGATATTTTTAAGTTTAAAAACATTGATTATAGAGATAAAGTTTAAATTGATATGACACAATTTATTAAAGGGGGGAAGAATGTAATGTCTTGAGTTTTTAAAGGAGAAAACTATGTTCGATAGCATATGCGATACACAACACCGAACCCCAAAAAAAACAATAATTATTTAAATATGATAGTTTTAACCTTTCCATTAAATTTAATGATATTAGTATGATTGAATACTTTATTAAATATATATATATATATATCCTAATGTATTGATAAATTCTTTGTAAATATTCAATCAATTTTTATTAATGAATTTTTTTCCTTCAAAATATGTTTTCTTCAAAAATGATTTTTATTTCTTTTGATGAAAAAAATATTATAATTATTTTAAAGAACATTTATAAAATTTATTTGATAAAATGAGATCCATTTTTATATAATAATATTAATATTAATATAGGGTAAAATTTTGTGATTTTTTAGAATATATAGATTTTTCTAATAAATAGTGAAAAATACTATTTATAACTAAAATTTTCATTTCTTTTGATAAATTAAGTAATATAAAAGTTTAAATATTATTTTAATTTTATTTAAAGGTAACATAGGTTTTATATATTTATATTTAATTTAATTAATTACATTTAAATCATATTTATACTAGATTTTAGTATAAGTTTATTTTCAGGATTAAAAATGTATTTTTATAAAAACTGTTTTAAAATGAATAATGTTTTTCCTTTATAATTAATTAAAATAACCCCTAATGAGAAATGATATAAATTTAATGTTTATATTATTTATCTATATTTATTAATTTAAATACATATAATAAATATTACTAGTTATATATTTAAAGTAAAATCACGTTTCTTTAAAAAATGTGTTTTTCAGAAAATCGCTTTCTATCATGCTTGTGGGTTTTATATTAAATTAAATTATTACACCTTTGTGAATTAATTTTGATAAAATGGATTCTGTATTTGGAATAAACATAATTAATATTCGGTAATAAGGTCAACTTAATTTTTAAACAATATGAATAGTAACTATAGTAAATATTTATTACCATAGTAAAAGGAAAATATGTTAATTAAGGGTAAAAATAATTTTACAAAGACTAGAAAAAAGTTTACCCTAATATTATGAATATTTATATTTAATTTTAATTGAAATTATGGTTATATTTATTTCTTATTGTTTTTAATTTATAATTATTATGTAATCAATTTGATAAAAACTATATTTTGATACGATAAAATACAAATTGTATTTTTGAGTAATAGGAAATTTCAATTAAGAAATTTATTTTGAAGAATTAATTTATTTTTGAAATAAATGATATTTTAATAACATATTATTATTAAATTATGATTTTTAGTTGTAAATTATAATATAATTTTTATGATAAAAAATGTAATTTCTATAATGGTTTGAAAAATGTTATTGTAAAAAAACCCAATATTTCTCAATAAATATCAATTATGTTTTAAAAGTGAAAATTAATATATTTAGAAAATTATTTTTATAAAATAAATATTATTTTTGGAAACATCACATCAAAATCTTCCAAATGGTGATTTTTTCATAATTTTCTAAGATAGTCGAATTCTTGAGTAAAAATTAAATATGGTATAAATATACGGTGGGTATTATGATATCATAAGGTCCCAAAAGTGTTTTAATAAATTTTATAAAAGTATACATGACAAAATATTTGTTTACCCTTTAAAATAATTTTTTTGAGATTATTTTATTAATTTTATGAATTCTTTATGAATCCTCCAATACCTATATTATATTTTAAGGTTTTAAAATCATTTATTTATAAACACGACTCACCTACACATTAACAAGGGTAATATTTTAATGAGTTCATCCCTTGGATATAAAATATAATTAAAACACCCCTATTTGTATGAAAACATGGTAAAAAACCATGGTATGGTTTGTGGTTTTGTTTACTTTATTATATAGAGTCCAAAACCTAAGTTTGGGAAATAATAAAGTACCCCCTCTCTTTTCCAATATAAAGCCACCCAATCTCCCATCGGGTGACCCATGACTAAGTTAAATAGGGTGGTTTCCAACCCCAGTAACACTCTGATGATCACACCCAATCACTATCAATAACTAAGAAACATTGAAAGAAGCGTCCTACTTTCATCACCTCACGTCATATATCTGATTTCAAAATTAAGGCTATCATAATGTTCTATGGGGAAAAACACTAAGGATATGCTAATCTCATGCCAAAATCCGAGTCTCAAAGAAGGGTATACGTAAGGTACAAGGTTCTAAAAAAAGTACATGACATGTACCAGGGGTTACATTGTGTGTGACCTCACCTGGGAACCTGGGTGTGTCCTCACCTAGACATAGATTAAAAAGCCATGTGACACTACACAACATGTAGATGGTGTCACACAACCTGTTCATTAACCTATGGTCCTATTAATATACACTCGATGCATGTATCGGCTAGCCATGTATATATATATGACATGTCCCTCAAGGTACACTGCATGTTTGACCATAAAGGGACTTAGGTGTGTACCTTTGGAACATAGTTTGGATACTCATGTGGGATCAAATGTCATGTGGGTATGGCCACATAACTCATGATATTTAACTTATCTAAAACCCTAGATGTTGTGGAAACCTAGACTACACAACATTCGTTCCTCTAGGATACATGGCGTGCAGTCGTAGATTTTTCATAAAGTGAAGTATTCCTTAATGCAGATGATAGATATAAGATTCTTTCATGTTTCTACACCATTTTAATTTTCTAATATTTCTAAATACGAAGGATTCCATCTCTGATCATCATTTCCCAACCTTCTTTTTCCATACAATGAAGATTTAATTACCAGATCAGAAATGGTCACACTGTCTGTCACCGTTCGAAATATAGTTCTTTGTATCCATCACTTGTGGAATTAAAAAAACCTCAATAAATCCACAAAACACTGATACTTTTTTATTAAACACACCCACCATGAATATGGGGGTTATATTTTTCTTGAATTTGTCCCAGTAATGCCAGATTGTGACCACATGGCCAATGGTGAAGAATGATGGGGGGAAATCATACGAATAAGGTGAGACCATATTTGGATGATGATATCTTAACCAATGATTACATAAGGTGGAATGAGGGTTAAATTTAGGTGAAACAAAGGGGAATAAATAGGATCAAGAATTCCAAATTATGACTATGCTCATGTGAAGAACATAATCCTAGAGAAATAAAACCAGATAAGAAAATCTATGCTTTCCAAATAAATCAAGGGAGGAAATCACATAAAATAATGATCCCTACCCTAAGTTTGGATTGATCATTAGTAAGGAATAAATCTTCTAGAAATTTCATTAGATAATGATCTACATTCATTAATCTTCCCATTAATCTACTTAATTCACTTGTCATCAATCCATGATCTGAGTTCACAAAAACCAACAAAACCTCCTCCTCCTCTCTAATATCCCTCAGTTATATAGCCATCCTTAGAGATTTTACATAAAGGAATATTTATAGTGGTAGAAATTAGGTTTTATTTAATTAAAGAAATGAAATAAATTTAATTATTTAATTACATAACACACCCTCCAATAGTCTCTTTAACCGAATGCCTGACGTTAACTAACTTTATATCATTCTTAGTGTAGACCTTGCCTTTTGGTAACAACCATGGTTATAGATTTCTCATCTGAGGTCCCAATCAATGGGAAACCCATTTATCCCCAAAATAATAATGTTCATTATTTTAAATATAATAAATTTTTTAATATATTATTCTTGGGGTCCTTTAACACCCAAACACAATGAAAACTTTGAGGAAAAAATACAAAGATATATCTAGGAAAATGAAAAGGAATAAAAAAACCAGAGTCATTATATTATCCCTAACTTCTAGGTTTTTTGAACTAAAAAGAAAAAATATACCAAAAAAGGCAGGGTTACTGAGCCCACATCTGACTCTCATGCTTCTAGGTGTCTCCCCACATGTTCCTATTCTATAAAAGAACTCAAACCAAAGGAATGGTCTATCCACACATGATCTTATCATTCCATCCCATGATTTATACTGAGTACTATGAGAAGGTGAATTCATCCCCAATATATATCTTGCCGCAATCTATAACATGCTTTAGGTTTATTATTTATCTACTCATCTATGACAGATTTAAGAAGATATGCACTTAGTCTCACTACAGGGGTAAGTCCAAGTGATATGCATCCTAATCAACCCCACACAAGACTTGTATATTACAAAGAACCTTAAGGAAAAGATTACTCCCCTGAATAAAACTTATCAATCCACATTATGGGGAGACTCTCAGGAAAACATGTTATCCATGATTGAAATCCAAAAAACTCATGAAATTATTCTATGTAAGATTTTTTCAACACCGAGTAGTCCTTAAATTCCCATGGATCACCTAAACCCCTCTTTGATGTTTTATGAACCATTTTTATCCCAATAAGTGAGGTATTGAAACCACTTTCTATAAAAATTGTGATGTTTAGGGTATCCCATATAGTACTTTTCATGGGGCCATATCGATAGTGGAGTGATAGATACTATTACAAGAAAACTACACCAATGGAAAGTGGTCCACGCAACTCTAGATGAAAAACCAACATGCTAGACCACATCACATTCTCCAAAACATGGATGGTATAATTATATATTCCATCAACCTGGGGATGAGATTTCATGAGAATCCATAACTAGGTCTCAAAATCCTACTACTATCCCACTTCCATTCATAAAAACTTAAGAGGTCTAGTCAGACTTTCCAAAACCTAATGTTCAACCTTTACACGCAGACATGTGAGACACTGAGAGACCAAATCAACTACACTCCACCTCATGTTATCTCACTAAAACTACATATAATGGTCCTTGTACATCCTTACCAAAATCATATTTACAACCAAGGGAGAGTCATGAAAATACCTCAATACCTAATTTCACAACATGATCCAAACCAACTTCTGTCCCCAAAAAAAGATAGCGTTCTCCTCTCCTTTATAAAATCCATCTGGTGCATCTCATAAGGATATATGGTCATGAAAAACCTCACAATAAATGTACAACAACTCAGAATATCTCAAATGATAAAGAATAAATGGATTCAATATCATTTATTGTAGACATGCTTCACCCCTCTACTCTACTAATGTTAGCTTCAATGAGGCCAATTGCTCAGACGAATCCACATTTAGATAGAAAAGAATTTCTAGTTAAAGGAATCTTCTAAGAAATTCCAACACATTATTAGGTGGTTACCAAGTGATAACTATATCAATTTTCACCAGATCCATAGTTGAACCATACTGATATATTTCAAACCCCATAATGAAAAACTCATTGATCCAAAAATGAAACTTTGATAGATTTACATAAAGCAAGTTCTCCTGGAGTATGTATAGAACCATACCCAAATTCTTTGTATGATCCTCATCTAATTCAAAGTATATGGTAATGTCATAAGAGCCACGAACACATCAGGGGAATTTGTCACACTTAACAGCATCACCAAGAATTTATAGTTTTCATAGTGACATTAGAATGTCACTTTTAGAATATAATCCTCATGATCCCTTAATTGAAGGTAGTCATACCCGAGATCAATATTTAAGAACTGAATCACACCTTTCAATAGGTCAAGAGGGTCACCAATCCTTGGAAAGGGTTACTTTCTCTTAATCATTACCCAATTAAAGTAATGATAGTTAAAAAAATCCTCTAACTCAAGTATGACTTTTTCATAGTAAACTTCAGTTCTTCCTAGGGGATACACTGGGTATAAAAGAACCCTTCTCATAAAGGTATTATAACTACACCCTCATCTCCTAGATCTCATTAGGGGCCATACGATATGTCTTAAAAGATATTGATGCAGTCCTAGTGGTGCAAGTTTATGAATAATTAAATATAAAAACATGGAGGTTGTCTAGGAACACCTTTGGGAAATAAATACACAAAAACCTCCAATACCGCTAGAAGCTAAATGCCTGAAGAGCTCACTGCACAAAGGGATAATATTTCTAACTAATGGGTGATAGGTTGTAGTTTCATACTCATTAGGCCCACTCTCTCAACCACCAGATATATCTTTCCCATGAATTAGAATATTATCCTATCTATATATTGGAATCTAATTCTCATATAGTAACAACAAATATGGGCACACACCATAGTCAACAAGTCAATACATAGATTTAATTCATAAGGTTTCATCATGACGAACAAGATGTACCATAAGAGAATCTATCTACAAAAAAACCTCTAATATATGATTCAAAGAATCTCATACATAACACCTTGACACTATATTCTTTGGGTGACATTAAATCACCTACACAAATTTAATTTTTTGTTATAAAAGAACACATCTTGGTGGGGGAATCATACCCTTTCCTTACATTCTCTAAGCCACATCACATAACACCAAAATAAGGATAAAAAAATTCACAAGGAATAAGTTCTAAAGTAAAATAACTAAAATGAAATTAAAAAGGGATATATATTATACCACAAACTATGTCTTGAATCCTTGGATTAGAATCCCACACTTCCTTCCCTCCCACTCGAACTTGAGGGGTCATATAGTCCTAATAAAGACAACCTTCCTCATCACAAACATAACATCACCCATTCATGAGATGTATGGGTCTTATATAATACCCATGAGCTAAATAAATTCAATATAATTGAGTCCACCATGTTTCCATGACACTAAAAATCCCCGTGTATGAGTCCAAGAATGAGTGTACCTCCTGTACCGAGACCCTGATGACATTTGCCTTCTAGTTGCTATAGAAATCTCAACACTATGATGTAAACTACCATATCTAACATCCCAACTCTCCCTTCTCAGGAATATTTAAATTGTTCAATATTTACCAAGGAACCCCTAAACTTGAACTGGTAGTTTGGTAGAGGGATAAAACTCACTACAAAATAAGAACTTAAACTCTACCCAAGAGTGTCTCACCTCATCACACGCATGGGTAACCAAACATTACAAACTCCTTAATAACTAGATAAAGAGGATAGTTTTAAATTATGCCATTATCTTTGGTGGAGTTCATATAAAATGGAATAATATAACTATAGAATCTAACAAAACCTTTACTAACTAAGGGTTTGACTCACCCAAGAATCTGGGTGGTCCCTGATCTCTAGAGACAAGATCAATCTATGTGCATAGTATTCATGAATATGTGGAACCAAAATATGATGAAACTAGAGAGAAACATCAAAATAATCTTATGGGGGTGGACCATCCCACTAATTAAGGTGAAATCACTTCATGAACTGGATCCTAAATTGGGGCCTTGATACTGTGATGGTTTTCATGAAGACACTGAACTGGGGTATCCTCACTCATCTGGTCATCATCACGACCCTATATCTATATCATACCTAGCTATAATCATGTAAAAATCATAAAATTTGATAATATGTACCATGATAAGATGATAATATATGGGAATATGACTCAATAAAGACATGAAAATCAAAATATCGAATCCTATATAATGCATATACCACTGGTTTCTCTACAATCGATTCCTCAGTATGGTGATTCAACAAGCTGGTTGTCAGAGTCCTATTTTTTAAATGCATAGGCCACTGTACCAACACTTGGATCCCTAGCCTAAGATAAAAACTCAATAATATAATTTTTTTCCCTAATATACCTAAACCAATCAACACTACATGACAAACTCCAAAAACTATCTTGAGGGAAAACCACCTCTTATACCACTATATCATGACTTAACCCACCAGAGCCTACCTGGATGGTAGTAAGATATATGTGACACAACAATACCACCTTTAATAGGCCATAGGATATAAACAATCATTGAGTAGTCATAATACTATAATGGGAGGCCTTTTCCTAAGTACCTATACGTACACACAAAACTAGCTCCATGTAATAGTGCATAAATATAGTAAAAATACTGAACATATAGAATATAAACCATGAATGAAATAACCTCTTGAAAATAATTAAAATATAATAGAATAGTACAATAATTATAAAGTAAAAAATAGACACCCAACTAGAAATGAGGTCCCAACCTAATAAAAAAATGGAAAAAAGTCAATGTATGATGTGAGCCCAGCTCATGATCTCCAAGGAAAAACACCAAACATGGTCAGCACTAAGAAACACTATGATCCCCCAAAACCAATACAACCAGAGTAACCACCAATCTTATTGTCAACTTTATAAGATAAAACACATTTGGGAAAGGAACATACATGGGTGAATATATACATACCTAGAAGGAAACCTTGAAAACCAAAAATGGGATGTGATAGAAATACAAATAACCAGATTGACCCATTAATCAAGAGGTTAAAGAAACCCAAAATTAGATATAATCAATAAAAATCCAAGTGAAGAGAAAAATATGATCTCAAAAAATCAAACCACCTATGAATGAAGAGTCTTCCAGTATCTCCAAAGGTCCCCCTATAAGTCAAGAACCATGCACAACCTTTTGAGAGATAGGATGGAGGGCCAGATCCTCTAAACTATGTTCCACAACTAAGGGGAAACTATCTCCAAACCACGCATCTTGCATAACCACTCAAGAATAATTATGGAGGCCCTGCTCCTCACCTTTTCTCTCCACAACTAAGGGGGAACTATATCCAATAAAGGACCTTCTCTATGACAAAGCATAAATATGGGGGTGGAATTCTATAGATAGAGGAACCGCTCCCTATATAGTGTGTGTGTGTGTGGGGGGGGGGGGGGGGTCAAAATATACCTATTTAAAGAGTATAGGGGACTCAATACTTGGTATTATATGGGTACTTACAACCCCATTAACACTCTTATGGTCACACCCGATCGATTTCACCGATTAAGCATCACTGGAAGAAGCATCCTGGCTGTGTCACCTCACATCATATCTCTAAATCCAAAAAAGTAAAACATCATGTTATACATGGAAAACCACTCAGGATAGGAAAATAATAGGTCTAAATATAAGTCCATAAGAAGGATATACACAAGTTATAATTTATTGGAAAAAGTATATGACCTGCACCAAGGGTCATACGGCGCGTGACCTTGCCTAGGCACCTGGTCTTGTCCTTTCCTAGAAATGATTTTGGAATCCACGTGACACTACATAGCATGTAGATAGGGTCAAATGACGTGAATGTTTACCTGAGATCCTGGGTGTCTACACTCAGTACACAACTCAACTATCCAAGTACATATACATGGGGTGTCCCTCAGGGTATGTGTCATGATTGACCATACGGGGTCTTGGATGTGTGCCTTAGGCATAAGGTTTGGCTACCTAGGTAGGATCACACAGTGTTTGGGAAAATCCACAAAACATGTGATATTTAACTTATCCAAAACCCTAGTTACCATGGAAACCCAGACTACATGGCATGTGTTCCTTCATGATACACTACATGTAATCGTGGTTTTTTTATAAAGTGAATAATTCCTTCATGAAAACACTAGAACTGAAATTCCCATGGGATAATCCACTATTTTAATCACTCAAGATTAAAGAATATAAAGGATTACATCTTTTATCATCATTATCCATCCTCCAATGGATAGAAAAATAAAATCTGATTACCCAATTGGTAATCTTCACACTATCTTCTACTATTCGGAATCACAATCCACATATCCATCAACCAAGGCCCCAATAACATTAATAAATCCAAAAATAATAGACAATTTTATCACCCACACATCCCCCAAGAATATGGGGGTTTAATAACACTCAAATAAGACCTAACAATGTCAAACCATGAACCCATGTCCAATGGTGAATAACATAAAGAACAGTGCGGGAAAAACATACAAACAAGGTGAGAACATATGATATCAATAAATGATTATATACGGTGGAAAAAGGGTGAAATTTATGTGCAAAAATGGAATAAACATGACTAATAATTACAAAATATGACCATGCTCATACGAAGAACATAAATCACAGAGAAATAAAAGTAGATAAAAAATCTAATCCATCCAAATAAATAAAGGGCGTAAATAAAATAAAATAACAAGACCTACCTTTAGTTTAGATAGAACATTAGTGAGTAAGATGTATACTATAGATGTCATTTAAGAATCAACTATGTTCATCATTAATCCTACAAATCTCCTTAATTCGCTTATTATTGATCCATAATCTAAGTTTACCAAAGCCAATGAGTTCTCCTCCTCCTCCTCTCTAATCTCCCAATGTTATATGAATAACCTTGGATATTTTCTATAAAAACATATTTATAGAGGGAGATGTCACGACCCATCCCCTAGGGCCCGTATTGTGACTACCCCAAGCCCACCTTCCATAGGCCAGGGGCTGGCGACTAACACCAAAGGCGTAAATCCCTAAATTGGGAAGACATGGAATTTATAATAGTAAACAAACACAACAGAGTACGCAACTGGTAGTAAAAAACTAAGTAAAACTATATACAAAAGAGTGTTCTGAAAGTAAAGGGGCTGGAAATACAAGCCCAACAGTAAAGTACAATACAACTCAAAAGCTAGTATAACTGAAGAAAAATAAGTAAGCAGCTACTGGGCCATCCTCCGGGGTTCCTACCTGAAGGGTAGGTACAGATGGCCTCTTCAGAACTCCACGTCCGTCCATCCGCTCCGAGCACCGTCACGCCGAGTGGTCCACCTCCGGGTACCGTCCAGTCCTGCTACTCTCTGCCTCAGTCAGCACTGTTCGTCATCTGAAACCAACACAACGAGGTGCGGGCATAGCCCGTGCAGGGGTGAGTATAAAGATACTTAGTAGGGACCCTTAAACCCTCGAGGTCTCACAAAATCCAACAAGAATAACCACAAAGTATGAAATCAACGGATAACCCTTACTTAGGTATATGCCCATACATATACCTAAGTTATTTATTAACCCATCTCAATCATGAGAAAAACACATAAGTCATTGACTCAGCTCAAAACCAGGATTTTATTCTAGGGTGGTAACATGTAACACTCCCAGTCAAACTGTTGAAACCTCACCTGCTGGTGTACTCCTCCTCTATAGAGTACTATGGTCCTGTCGCGTCCACACAGAGGTTCTTTCCACTATCTTAGACTGCTATGGTACTCCTCCTGTCGAGTACCGTGGGTCTGCTGCGTCACACAGAGGCGCTCCCCACTATGGGTCTGCTGTGTCACACATAGGCACTCCCCCTCATAGCCTGCTGAGGTACTCCTCCTGTAAAGTACCGTGGGTCTGCCATGTCACACAGAGGCGCTCCCCACTGTGGGTCTACCGCGTCACACAGAGGCGCTTCCCACTGGGCTAGTCGAAACACTCCGACTCGAAAGGTCAGCAGTTGTCAGGTCTCAGCCAGCTACTAGGTCTCTTTACTCCGCACGCTCCTCTCCAGGAGGATCTGCTCCATGAGCTACTAGTCGATACTCAAATTGTAACGAAGTCCCATGTATAAGTATCTCAAAGGTTCACCTCGTCATAGGGGTCTCAACACAACAGACAATGCGTCAATCGGACGCCCGGTCTGTGAGTTATTGACATTTCCGTTCCAGGGGCACAGTTAGTTTTTTGGTTCAAACCAACTTGACTATATTCCAAATGTGTCCAAACCTCAAGTGGGCTATTCCAAAAGAACTGTCTTGCTCTAAGATTTCCGTCTCCGTAGACGGTTCGTCGATCGGACACCCGTAGCCCAAGATATGGGCGAAAAGGTGTAAAACTGGCCATAGTGGGTTTGGGTCTGGTCCGAGAGGGCAGATCGGCCCGAGGGGGTGGACCGGCCTGAGGGGGAGGCCGAACCCGAGGGCGGCCCGACCTGGCTGGCTGGCTGCCCGCATGGACTTGCTGGCTAGCAGCCCGCATGGCCCGGCTGGCTGGTCCGTGTGGCCCGACTGGCTGGCCCGCGTGGCCCAGATGGCTGGGCCGCGTGGCCCGGCTGGCTGGCGGCCCATGGGGGTTCCGCATCAGCCACGTCCAGGGGGAATCCGCGTGCCCCTGGCTCCCAAATGCCTCTGCCATCCAAGTGGAGTTCCAACTGGTGCCAGGTGGCACCGGTCCATCACACGCGGGACCTAGTGGGGTCCTGCTCTTCCCAGCTGGCCGAGCGGCCAACCACTCTGCACCGCCGACGACCGGTAGACGCTATCCATCCTGACTCCTCCACTGCGGTGCGACGGTGTCGCGGTTCTTCTCCACTGAGCGGCGCGACGGTGCCGCACCACCTCCGCCGCGGCCCGACCTGGCTGTGGCTCTCCTTCTGCGTGGCAGGGTGGTGCTGCACCCTTTTAGAAACCTAGCGGCCTTGCACCGCTGGTTTCTTCATGGTCGGCCTGACGTCGGCCGTCATTGCTCCACCTCCATTGTCAAAAAATGAGAACAACAAAGGGGGAGGGTCGGGCCGTGTTAATGCGGTCCGAGCCCTCCTCGTTATGGTGATATCAATTGGCGATTCACATTACCTAATTTGAACCATGAAGAACAGGTACAAAAACAATTCAAATCCCCTACCTCGTATTTTTTGATCATTAACGAAGTCATGGAAAGGCAGACATCGATTCGTCTTTCGCCACGTTCGTCACACACTCCCAATCTCAAGATCGTGCATCAGAAAGTGTTCGGAGGTGATAAAGTCAAAGATGGCATTCTTTTCATTCTTCATTAGAGAGTTCTTCTACTCCCCAAAGATCAACCAAAATGCCAAGCCAAAAAAATAATAGAAGAATTTGTCTATTATTTGTTGGCACAACCATACAAAAATTTATGTTTAATTAAATGAGACAACTCATTTAATTAATGGGGTGTAATTGATTCAAATTCAAAATTAGGGGAGGTGGAGAGTTTCAAATAAATGAAGAGAGTTGGAAAAAAATTAAACAATGGAAGTTTAATGGTTTCTCCACTTAAATAGGGGGTTCGAAGGGGTTACAAGCCCAGGTGGTCCCCACCAAAAAATATCCTCCCAAGGGAGGTTATGTGCGGGTGATCCCCACCACCATAACCTCTCATGGGAGGTTAAGGTGTGGTGGCCCCCACCCCAACCTCCACTTGGAGGCTTTAACTGTTGGAACCATGGTCTTCTATTCATGATTTGGAGTATGGTTTGTGTTTGTTGTCAATCAGCAGTGGAAGTTCAGAATGTGTACCCGCAAAGAGATCATACAGTTCAAGCAGACAACAGTATTCAAGGTGGCGCTGTTTCATAGTGTTTGCCAAATTTTTGGGCCTGAAAATCGACAAATGGAGAAAAGTATTTTTGGAAAAGAGACTTTCATGCCATGTACTGGATGAAGAAAAAACTTGCGCGCCATATGTTTTTCATGATCAGAACATGGGAAAATGGAAAAGGGATAAGGGCCGCGCAAGTTTTGGGCTGGTCGCGCAAGTGACCTGCGCGCCATGAAGAAACTTGGGTGCTGATGCCTAGGAGGACTGGAAACTTGAGTGCCTATTGTTTTTCAATATCATAACTTCAAAATATGGTAAAGGAAATAAGGTCGCACAAGTATTTGTGTATGTCGCTCAAGTGAGTAGTGCGATAGAGGCTAGGGAGGATGAGCTGCGCGCCGGAACCTGCACACCGAGGGAAGACTTGCACGCCACTGCACAGGGGGTCCATTTTGCCTATAAATAGAGGACCCCCTCCTCATTTGCAACGAAGTTCAAGACTTAGAGATTTTTCGAGCTCTCGTCGCGCAAGTGGTTGAGTCGCGCAAGTGGTTGTTGGGTCGCGCAAGTAGAGGCTGCGCGCCAATTGTTGGCTGCGCGACCAAGGCAGTTGGGGAGTTAAAGGCGCCACGTCGTGCAAGTTTGGTGTTGAAGGAGGCAGTGTCGTGCAAGTTTTTTGGTGTCACCTGCGCGCCGAATTTGTACCGCACAAGTGACTTGCGCTGCGGGATTGAAACTTGCGCGCCGGGCTTGGATAAGCGCGCCGGGGTTATTAAAGTTCATCTATCCTTTTGAAGCTGCACGAAAGCTGAAAGATCACCTGATACCCTCAGCGCGAAGTGAGATTCCTCTTTTGGTGAGAGTTGGACTTCAATAGATCATCTACATACAATATAGGATGCATTCTTATGCAATGATGAAGAGACCTTCACGTCTATAAACTGAGTGGGAATTCACCTAAGGGCAGTGAGCCAGGGGGAGTCAACGGGAGTGACCCGAGGGAAGCAGTGAGCTATCCCTGAACCTTTGTAAAGGCAGTGATACTGGGACAGAGTGACTATGCCCGAACCTTTGTAATCCACATCTAGTGAAGATTAGTGGAATTAGGTACGACTGACAACTTGTCAGCGTATTCTCCTTGGACGTAGCCCTTAGTGGTGAACCAAGTAAAAAGTGTTGTGTCTTCTCTGTGCATGTGAATGTTTGATTTCTGATCATATTCATCTTACAGGTTCAACAAGTTCCTACCAACGTGGGAACAAGATCCATCACATTAAAAGAAAAAGTTGTCACCCTGATTCACCCCTCCCCTCTTAGGGTGTCCCGGGGTCCTTCAAGTGGTATCAGAGTGTAAAGGTTGCTGGTGTTGAATCTGTCCTTTATCGTCATGGAGAATGCAGTCAATGTCAGGGGAGTCCCTCACTTTGATGAAAGTAATTTCCAGATCTGGAAGAACAGAATGAGATCTCATCTAAGATCTCTTGGAATGGAAGTTCTCTTTTCTACTGGGCAAGGAATACAAGTAACTGACCCAACAGGCCTGGCTATGACTGAAACTGAAAATAAAATTCTTGATGCAGATGCTAAAGAACAAAATGCACTTACTGCAGCCCTTTCTGATCAGATCTACCTAAAGGTGATGAATTGCATCTCAACAAAATCCATGTGGGATAAACTCGAGAATATTTTTGAAGGAGATGGAAAAGTGAAGGAGGCGAAACTACAAGTGCTACACAATCGGTTTGATGATCTAAAGATGCATCCAGACAAGAATGCAGACTCTTTCTTCAATCAAATTACTGAAGTGGTTGGAGCAATTCGGGGTCTATGTAAAGAAATAAAAGACATTGATATTGTAAATAAAATATTAAGAAGACTTCCACCTCTGTACAATGCAAAGGTTTCAGCTCTTGAGGAAAGAGATCTTTCCAAACTTTCTCTAGATGATCTACTTAGCAGCTTGGTAGCATATGAAATGAGATTCAAACCAGAAGATGCTACAATTCGTGTGAGCAAGGAAATGGCATTCAAGGCCATGGATAAACTGAAAATCACAAAAGATATTAGTGGAGAAGATGACAAAGAAAAATAAATTCTTTCTCTCATTGCAAAGAAGTTCCAGAAGGGGAAAGAGAAATTCAAAGGGAAGTTCCCTCTCGCATGTATTCATTGTGGAAAAGTTGGGCACATTGCCTCTCAGTGATTAAGAAAGATCAATGATGAATATAGTGAAGATTAAAGCTTCGAGAATACTTGGAGAAGGTTCTTAAAAAAGGGAGACTTCAAATCTGGAAAGAAAATGCAAAGGAAGAGTTTTGTCTGTGAAGAGGAAGAAGATGATAATGAATTCTATGATGAAGAAGAACCAGAATTCAAAACTGGGAACCATGATTCCATGATGGAAACTGTTGAAAAGTCAGAAGATACTGGTGGACAAGAACAACTGATAACTTGTGTAGATCCCGAGATGCAACTTAAGGATGCCGTTAGTAAGCTTAAGATCAAATGTAAGAGTTGAAATAAGTGGAAATCAATTGTAGAAGAATCAACTGAATACATTGATCAACTTGAAGCTGAAATTGAACGACTGGAAGAATTTTTGAAGGTACAGTCTAAAATAATTTAAAGCAATGATGATGTAGTGGATCTGAAGCTGAGAATTGAAGAGCAGGAAAAGGTCATCAATGACCTCACCTCCAGACTTGATGAAAAATCCAAGACTGCTGAGGGTCTTAAAGAGGAATTTGTTACTCTAAGGAGTAAAATTGAGACTAAATCAATTCCAAAATAATCGAGGAATAAAATACAGTTTGGAAGATTCTTAGATGTAGAATTACTAGCAAGAGCCAAGTGTGGTTCAGATGGGGTTGAAAAAATCCTGAGTGATCAAAGACCCGCTTTCATGGGAAAGAGTGGAATTGATTGTGAGGTTGAGACATCAATTGATGGAAGTGAAAAGATCCAAAATAAATATAATATGAAAGTTGAACATGTTAAAACATTACCTAAAGTGTCGAAAAAGGAACCCTCAATCCAAACTAAAAGGAGAACTGAAAATTATCCTCAAACATTCAGAAATGACAGAAAGTCTAACTATTCTCCCAAGGAAGAAGGTATGAGGAGAAATTCAAGTGAGAAGATATTTCCTCTCATGAAGTGTCAGTTCTGTGGCTATCTGGGCCATACCATGTATTATTGCGAAGAGGAAAGAAGCTATTTGAATGGAGAAGATATAGAAGTTAAATAAAGGAGAACAAATTCATATCCTAATTCTTATAGAAGAAACAATTTCTATGGATATTGTTATCGTTGTTCTAACTTTGGTCATAAGGTTGCTAATTGCAGGCAGAGAAGGGACATGGACACCTCATACCGAAGTTCAAGACAAGTCAAGTCTCGTTAGCAAGACAATGTTGCTCTTTCAAATAGGTTTTCTCCTCTCAAAGAAGATTTTGACTATGAAGAACCTAGGTATGTAGAAGAGATAATTGAAAGGCCATCAGTACTATATACTCAATCCAATGTCTCATGGAAGAAAAGGAAGAAGATTGAGAAATCCAACCTTGCAGAGGTGGCCCTCAATGCTACAAAGAACAACAGTACCTGGATTCTGGATAGCGGTTGTTCATCTCATATGATAGGTAATGTGGGACTGCTAACAGATATCAAAAGAATGGTTGATGGTACAGTACGATTTGTTAATGATGGGGCTCTGAAAATCAAAGGGAGTGGAAGTACCAAATTATCTAATGGAGAACTAAAGAAGAGTGAAATCCTTTACGTAGATGGCCTACGTCATAATCTCCTCAGTGTGAGTCAACTTTGTGACTCGGGAATTATAGTTACTTTTAATCAGAAAGGCTGAACTATCAAGGGAAAGACATGCAATTCACTTATGAAGGGATGCAGAACAGAAGGAAACTTGTATCAGGTTGATAGTGAATAAAATGTATGTTATATGACTATTGAAGAAGAAAAAAAATTGTGGCATCGAATACTGGGACACATCAATCAACAATACATAGAGAAAATATCAAAATTGAGAATTGTCATGGACATTCCCAACCTGAAGCGTGAGTGTGAAAAATCTTGTGATGCTTGCATTCGTGGGAAGCTGGTCTGCAGTTCATATCGGTCAAAGAAGAAAAGGGCATCTCACCTTCTTGATCTGATTCATACAGATGTATGTGGGCCAATAAATGTTTCCGGAACTCATGGAGAAAGGTACTTTGTACTTTTCATAGATGATTACAGTAGAATGGCATGTGTGATGGTCATTCACAAGAAACGACAAGTCCTTGACTGCATGAAAACATATCGGCGAATCACCGAGAATGATACTGGACGAACAATAAAAGTGTTGCGATCTGACAATAGAGGAGAATACATGTCCATTGAATTTGAAAATTATCTAGAGAAGCATGGGATACATCATGAGGTAGATGTTGTGAGAACTCCACAAAAAAATGGAGTTGTTGAAAGTAGGAATCGACAGGTGAACAACATGGCACGAACTATGCTGATTGAGAGTCGTATTCCACGACATTACTGGAAAGAGGCTGTTCAAGCTGCAGTGTACATTCAGAATCGAACAGGACTTTATATGGGTGAGACGAAGACACCATATGAATTATGGCATGGAAGGGAGCATTCTTTAAAATACTTTCGTGTCTTTGGAAGTAAATGCTTCATCAGGAACAAATAAGGAAATCAAGGGAAATATGGCGACAATGCAGATGAAGGAATTTTCCTCGGTTACTCAATGAACAACAAAGCCTACAAATTTTTCAATAAGCATTTAGGAAGGATTGTGGAAAGCAGTGATGTTAAGATAATTGAAGAGAAAACCACAAATGATTCAAGGACGTCATATGCTGATGTGATATAAAGTCAGGAAGAAAGTGAACGTGAAGAAAATACAAATGCAAAAATAGAGGAAGTTGTTCAAAACACTCAGCAGTCACATCATGATGTTGACTCAGAAGAAGAATCTGAAGAAGAAACTATGCCTGAAGAGAATGCTACTAAACCTCATAGGAGAAATCGAAGAGCTGAGATTGATCCATCTAGCATAATTGGGGACATGAGTGCACCCACTCAAACAAGAAGGATGAGGAATAACACGCAATCTGAATTTCTATCAGTTGTAGAGCCATCCTCATTAGAAGAAGCTGCAAATGATGAATCTTGGGTGAAAGCCATGAATGATGAATTAGATCAGATTGACAAGAATCAGACATGGGATCTTGTCCAGAGACCCAAAGGTCACAATGTGATTGGTACCAAATGGATCTTCAAAAATAAGTTTGATGAGCATGGAAGTGTCATCAGAAACAAGGCACGATTGGTATGTAAAGGATACTCCCAAGTTGAAGGCATTGATGTTGAAGAAACCTTTGCTCCAGTGGCTAGACTGGAGTCAATCAGGCTTTTCCTTTCCATGGCACTCCAAAGAGGATATAAAGTATATCAAATGGATGTCAAGACAACATTCTTGAATGGTGTACTCGAAGAAGAAGTCTACATTGAACAACTAGTGGGATTTGTTTTGGGTACTGATGAAACAAAGGTTTGAAAACTGAAGAAATCTCTATATGGTTTGAATCAGACACCACGGGCGTGGTACTCACAGCTGGATTCATATCTCAAGAAGTTGGAATTAAAAAGAGGAGGAGTTTATCACAATATCTATGTGAAATATTCTCCAAAAGATCAATTCATGGTTCTAGTCTACGTTGATGATATCATATTTGGTGGTAGCAGGAAAAAATCAATGGACGAATTTTCCAACCACATGAAATCAGAATTTGAAATGTCTATGATTGGGGAGCTCACATATTTCTTGGGGCTGCAAGTGATTCAAAATAAGGAATACACTTTCATTTCTCTGGAAAAATATGCAAGAGAGCTGCTGAAGAAGTTTAATATGCAAGACTCCAAACTAATGTCAACACCGATTGTAGTTGGAACTAAACTTGGAAAGCATGAGGATTGGGACTCTGTTGATCCCACCATGTACATGAGGATCATTGGAAGCTTACTGTACCTGACAGTGACACGACCAGATATTTTCTTTTCCACATGCCTTGCGGCTTGCTTTCAGAGTAATCCAAAGGAGGAACATATGGCAGCAGTAAAAAGAATCATGAGGTACATTCAAGGTACACATAAATTTGGGTTATTTTTTGCTGCAGGCAGGGACAACGAATTATCAGTGTTTTCTGATGCTGACTGGGCTGGTGATGTAGTAGACAAAAAGTCCACTAGTGGTGGAGCTTTATATCTTGGGCAGAAATGTGTTGGCTGGTTGAGCAAGAAACAAGAAAGTACTTATCTTAGTACTGCTGAAGCTGAGCATATCTCTTCCACAAAGGTATGCACTCTGCTGCTATGGATGAAGAAACAATTAACAGATATTGGTGATGAGGTAAAGCAACCAATGGTGATTTACTATGATAACAAGGGCATAATTGATCTTACGAAGAATCCTGTTCAGCATTCCCGTATGAAACATATTGAAATCAAGTATCACTTTATCAAAGAAAAAGTTGAACAAGGGGCGATTAGAATGGATCATGTGGGAACTGATGAGCAAGTGGCTGATATCCTGACCAAACCACTGTCTGCGGCTGTGTTTGAAAAGCATCGGTTGAACCTCGGTGTTCAGCCACCTCCCAATGCATAAGGAGGTTACGCAATACCCCTCTCCCCATTTGTGATAACTGTTTTTATATGTTTATGGATATGATGCAGGTTTATGGGGGAGATACTATCCAGGGGGAGTATGGTTTGAGCTAAACATTGAAAAAATTACTGGTCTTTGGATTTATTGTCAATGGGGGAGAAAGGAATAAATTCAGGAAAGTAATGCTTCTGTGATGAGAAGAATATGAAGGAAAACATTGGAACCCAATTCAAGCTTCCTCTCTTGTTTTCTACAACGAGCATTGCTCACGTAGACTTAGAGTGCTGGCTGAGTTGATTCTTGTATTTTTGGTTTTCACATGGATGGAGCTCTATTGAATTTATTTTCTGATTGACAACAAAACCAAAGGGGGAGATTGTTGGAAACATGGTCTTCTATTCATGATTTGTAGTATGGTTTGTGTTTGTTGTCAATCAGCAGTGGAATTTTAGAATGTGTACCCACAAAGAGATCATACAGTTCAAGCAGACAACAGTATTGAAGGTGGTGCCGTTTCCCAGTGTTTGCCAAATTTTTGGGCCTGGAAATCGACAAAAGGAGAAAAGTGTTTTTGGCAAAGAGACTTGCGCGCCGTGTACTGGATGAAGAGGAAACTTGTGTGCCATATGTTTTTCAAGATCATAACATGGGAAAATGGCAAAGGGATAAGGGCCGCGCAAGTTTTGGGCTGGTCGCGCAAGTGAACTGCGCGCCATGAAGAGACTTGGGAGCCGATGCCTAGGAGGACTGGAAACTTGCGCGCATATTGTTTTTCAATATCATAACTTCAAAATATGGTAAAGTAAATAAGTTCGCGCAAGTATTTTTGTAGGTCGCGCAAGTGAGTAGTGCGACAGAGGCTAGGGAGGATGAGCTGCGCACCGGAACCTGCGCGCCGAGGGAAGACTTGTGCGCCACCGCGCAGGGGGTCCAGTTTGACTATAAATAGAGGACCCCCCTCCTCATTTGCAATGAAGTTCAATACTTAGAGATTTTTCGAGCTCTCGTCGTGCAAGTGGTTGAGTCATGCAAGTGGTTGTTGGGTCACACAAGTAGAGGCTACGCGCCAATTGTTGGCTGTGCGACCAAGGTAGTTGGGGAGTTAAAGGAGAAACATCACGCAAGTTTGGTGTTGAAGGAGGCAGTGTCGCGCAAGTTGTTTGGTGTCACCTGCATGCCGAATTTGTACCGCGCAAGTGACTTGCGTGCCGGGATTGAAACTTGTGCGCCGATCTTGGATAAGCGTGCCGGGGTTGTTAAAGTTCATATGTCCTTTTGAAGCTGCACGAAAGCTGGAAGATCTCCCGATACCCTCAGTGCGAAGTGAGATTCGTCTTCTGGTGAGAGTTGGACTTCAACAGAGCATCTACATACGACAGAGGATGCATTCTTATGCAATGATTAATAGACCTTTACTTCTATAAACTGAGTGGGAATTCACCTAAGGGCAGTGAGGTAGAGGGAGTCAATGGGAGTGACCCGAGGGAAGCAATGAGCTATCCCTGAACCTTTGTAAAGGCAGTGAGCCTGGGACAGAGTGACTGTGCCCGAACCTTTGTAATCCAAAGCTAGTGAAGATTAGTGGAATTAGGTACGACCGAAAACTTGTCGGCATATACTCCTTGGACGTAGCCCTTAGTGGTGAACCAAGTAAAAAGTGCTGTGTCTTCTCTGTGCATGTGAATGTTTGCTTTCTGATCATATTCATCTTACAGGTTCAACAAGTTCCTACCAACGTGGGAATAAGCATTAAAAGAAAAAGTTTTCACCCTGATTCACCCCTCCCCTCTCAGGGTGTCCCGGGGTCCTTCATTAACCACCAAAATAAAAATAAGTTGCACACTTATTTTTATTTAACTTTGTTCTTAAATACTCAAAATCTAACTTTCTTTCTTGACCAACTGCCATTGAGGTGAAAGTTCTCTTAAGCGAATACCGGTGCTGCAAGTTCAACAATGCCCTCAGATTTCAATTCCGATCACCGGTTCAAAATTTATAAAATCCCTCTCGTATGTTTACTGAACGTACTTGAACAAAACTTCAGAAATTGATTTCGGACGCACCAGGACTTGAAATCAAGCGCCATAAATTTTTGCAGACTCGTAAAAGTCCCATGTCTTTTAAAAAAAATTCCACGGAGTTTCAGGGTCTTTAAATTCTCCCCACCTTAGGGCTTTACATCCCCGTAAGATACA
Organism: Viscum album; assembly: GCA_963277665.1. Classification (NCBI taxonomy): domain Eukaryota; kingdom Viridiplantae; phylum Streptophyta; class Magnoliopsida; order Santalales; family Viscaceae; genus Viscum; species Viscum album. The sequence goes on along the minus strand of OY728132.1, from coordinate 819,074,659 downwards.
ACTCAAACTAAGGAAACAAATGGGGGTACTTAGCACGCATTTGAGCCTCCCGCTCCCATGTGCTCTCCTGGAGGTTCCCGTGATGCCTGTGAATGTGCACCAGAGGTATCGACCGTCTATGTAGGACTTGATCCTGCCGATCCTCAATATCTAATGGAACCTCTATGAAAGTCGTCCCTTCATCGATGTCCAACTCTCCATGGTCGATGATGTGGGATGGGTCGTGCACGTATCTCTTCAGCTGAGATACGTGGAAGACGTCATGCACCCAGTGCAACTGAGGTGGAAGAGCCAAGTGGTATTCCACCTCTGCTACTCTACTGAGGACCTGGAAAGGTCTGATGAATCGCAGAGACAACTTGTCACCTTGGTCAAATCTCTGTAGACCTTATCGAGGTGAGACCCGTAGAAAGACGTGGTCGCCATCCTCGAACTCCAGAGGTCTCCGTCTCCTGTCAGCATATGACTTCATCATGCTCTGTGCAGTCTTCATCCGCTCCTGGATGATCTGCACCTTCTCCGTGGTAGCCTGTACCATCTCTAGTCCCACTAATACTAACTCCACTGGGTCTGTCTAGCACAGTGGTGATCTGCAAGGCCAACCATACAAGGCCTCAAAAGGTGCCATACCGATGGTGGAGTGGTAGCTGTTGTTGTAGAAAAACTCTACCAATGGTAGATGATCCTCCCAGTTGTGACCAAAGTCGAGGACACATGCACGAATCATGTCCTTGAGGGTCTGAATGGTCCGCTTAGTCTGACCATCTATCTAAGGATGAAAGGTAGTGCTCAAGTGAAGCTGTGTCTTAAAAGCCTCCTGCAACCCCTTCCATAACCGGGAAGTAAACCGTGCATCACGGTCGGAGACAATAGAAGAAGGTACTCCATGTAAACACACAATCTCCTGCACATAGAGGTGTCCCAATCTCTCTACTAATACCTGCTCTCTGATCGATAGGAAGTGGGCTGACTTGGTGAGTCGGTCAATGATCACCCATATCGAATCATGACTCCTGGATGTATGTGGAAGACTCATCACGAAGTCCATGTATATTCCATCCCACTTCCACTCTGGTACCTCTAAGGGCTGAACCATGCCTGCTGGTACCTGCTGCTCCGCCTTCACTTGCTGAAAAGTGAGACATCATGAGACAGACTCTGCTACTGCCTTCTTCATACCTGGCCACCAGTGCTGTCGTCGAAGGTCCTGGTATATCTTCACCACTCCTGGATGTACCGCTAAAGGGGAAGTGTGGAACTCCCTCAACACTTCCTCCTGAAGTGAAACTGGTACCACAGTATGTCCTCTGAAGAGGACGACATGCTCCCCACCTTCTGAAAATTGATCAGGTGTCTGCCCTATGGATATCTAAGCACATCGTGTCTCACAGTCAGTATCTCCACGCTGTGCCTCCCTGTCACGCTGAAGAAGTGGAGGAGTAACTGTAAGAGATTGAAGAAAATATGATCCATCTATATTCACAAAGGATATTTGTAAGGTATCCAGCTTCTCTATCGCCTCTCCTAGAAGCTGTATACCAGATCTCTTGCTGAGTGCATCCGCAACAACGTTCCCCTTCCCAGGAGTATAGACTATCTCGAAGTCATAGTCCTAAAGAAACTCAAGCCAACACCACTGTCTCAAGTTTAGGTCCTTATGAGAGAAGGTATACCTGAGAATCTTGTGATCATAGTATACTATGAAATTCTCGCCCATAAGATAGTGCCTCCACATATTCAAGGCGAAGACTAATACTGCTCACTCTAGGTCATGAGTAGCGTAGTTCTGATCGTGCTGTCTCGGCTTCCGAGAACCATACGCAATCACAGCTCGCTCCTACATCAGGACACACCCGAGTCTGGTCCTTGATGTGTCATAGTAGAAAAACATACCCTACGCCTTCCTCTAGAAGCCTCAAGATGGGGGCACTAGTCAACCTCTGCCTCAGCTCCTGAAAGCTCTGCTGGAATCTCTCCAACCACACGAAGTGTTTCCCCTTCTTTGTCAACCCTAATAGTGGTGCTGCAACTCTGGAGAAGTCTTTCATGAACCTCCGGTAATATCCAACCAAGCGCAGGAAACTCCGTACCTCCATCACACTCCTGGGTGGCTCCCAAGCAAGTACCCCCTCAATCTTCACTGGATCTACTGCAACTCCAGCCTCCGAGATGACATGTACCAAGAAGTGAAGCTCTCGAATCCAAAACTGGCACTTTGAGAGATTACCATAAAGCTGGTGCTCTCGGAGTGTGTCCAATAATACCTGCAAGGGATAGGTATGCTCCTCCTCAGTAGTCGGGTAGATGAAAATGTCATCGATGAAGACCACAACAAAGCGATCGAGGTAAGGCTAGAAGATCCTATTCATCAGACTCATGAACACTGCTGGAGCATTGGTTATGCCGAAGGGCATAACCAAGAACTCATAATGGCCGTACCGACATCTTAAGGCCGTCTTCTGCACATCCTCATCTCAAACTCTGAGCTGGTGATAGCCTGATCTGAGGTATATCTTCGAGAACTATCTTTCTCCCTTTAGCTGATCAAAGAGATCGTCAATCCTCGGGAGTGGGTACTTGTTTTTCACGATCTCCTGGTTCAGGCGACGGTAGTCGACACAAAGCCTCAAGCTCCCATCCACCTTCTTGGAGAACAAAATCGGGGATGCCTAGGGAGAAACACTAGGCCGAATAAATCCCTTCCCCTGCAAGTCCTCCATCTGTACTCGCAGATCACGAAGCTTAGTGGGAGCCATTCGATATGCTTGAGTAGATATCAGTGCCATCCTAGGGTATAGGTCAATGTAGAAGTCCACCTCTCTGTGAGGAGGTAGTCTTGGAACATCTTCAGGGAAAACATCCGCGTACTGATCCACCACTACAGGATAACTCAGTCTCTCCACATAAACTGCTTCGAGGGTAAGGCATGCCAACTAAAGAGTGATTGGATGTACCCTCCTTCTAGTAAGTCCGTCCTGTGCTGTAAAGGTTCCCTTCTCACCAGTGAAGGTAAACCTGGTCCCATCCGTGCAGACACACCGCACTTTTCACCTAATACAGTCAATCTGAGCATGAATTGTAGATAACCAGTCCATATCCAAGATGACGTCGTAAGGAATAGACGCCGCTATGAGGAGATCTCAGCCGAAGATCTCACCTCCTAGAGTAAGCTCACACTGCCGACAACAGTGTGTAATCGTCAAGTCTGCTCCCGTAGGAGTCTCTAGCTGTAAGGATCTAGCCAATGGATCTGTCGAAATCTCCGAGATCCGAATGAGGGCAGTGGCTATGAAAGAGTGACTGGCACCTGTGTCTATAAGAACTGCAACTAAGGTGGAGTAGATACAGATCGTACCTACAATCATCTCCAGAGCTCCATGGTCGTATGCCTCAGCTGACTAAAGCCGAGCTCTCCCCTGTCCACCTGCTCCCTGCGGTCGGGGTGGACCTCATGGTGGTGGTGGCGGTAGCACCTCGTAACGTCACCCACTGCCAGCTGCACGACCAGCTCCTCTGCCATGTCCGTCTATGCCTTGCAGACCACCTCGATCAAATCTCTGCCTCTACCTGGGAGGTACCTCAACTGTCTGCGGATCATATGAACAGTGGTTTGGACAGTCACGATCCATGTGACCCTACCCACCGTATGAGTAACACTGTCTACTCCTGGTATATATGTCATTGCCCGGGGTGCCCCGAAAAACAGATCCTGAGTCCTGAGGTCGTCCACCCATGGGTATGGTCCTCTTGGACCTCTGCTTCATCTGTATACTTCCAACTTTAGAAGACTCCACTACAATTCGACTAGTGGTGGGTCTCACTGCCAGAGACTGCTCAGCAAGGAAACTCTCCACTAGGAGGGCTCTCTCAAACACCCCTTCCTGCATCAGGATACTGAGGGAGATCATCGATGCCTTGATCTCTCACCTGAGCCCCTGCTCGAAGGTCCAGGCCCTGAAGAATGGGTCCTATACCATATTTGTGGAGTAGCATGAGAGGTTGGTGAACCTCGCTGAGTACTGATCTATAGTCAAGATACCCTGCTATAGATATAGTATCTCCTGTATCCACACCGCACGAAGGGTCACTGGAACAAACTCTACCTAGAACATTCTCTCAAAGTCTGCCCATAGAAGTGTCACCTCATCGTGCACTTGGAGCATCAAGCTCCCCCATCTGCCTGCTGCTGCCTGAAGAAGACTCGCAGTAAGGATCACCATGAGGTCTGCTGGTGTCCCTACCAGCCTGAAGACTCTCACCACATCCTCAATCCAATCCTCAACCGCCTGTGGGTCCGTCTCTCCCCGGAACCTGGGTGGCCTATGGCACTAGATTAATGCAACACACTCAAGAGGCATGCATCATCTGCTGCTAGGGATGGTGGCATCGGTGGACCAATGGAAAGTGGTACCGCTGGTGCCTCTGCTAGTAAAGGGCCCTGCATCAAGGCCTCGTCGCTTAGTGGGCTGTCAGAGCGTACGACTCTCGGGGCTCCAATTGGTCGTCCATGAGGAGGAATACTGAAAGAAACAGATGCGACATAATCAAAAGATTATACCTAGTGAGCTGACCTGGTTGAGCTGACTTAAGAAAAATTTTAAAGACACGCACACAATCAGTGTTTTCATGCACTAAGTCAAAAATCAGTAGTTAAGGTCCTAGTGTGTGGATACGTTGGCCACCCGCACCAATACTGGAATCCCTAAACTAAAAACCACACTTAGTACCCTTAAAACCATTGCTTCACAGAAAAGAAAGATCAAAGTCCTAAGTTCTGTGGTAGAATCGACTCCTCTGATACCAATTTGTCATGACCCGTCCTCCGGGGCCCGTATCATGACTACCCCAAGCCTGCCTTCCATAGGCCAGGGGCTGGTGACTAGCACCAATGGCATAAATCCCTAAACTAGGAAGGCATTTCCTTTATAACAGTAAACAAACACAATAGATTACACAACTAGTAGTAAAACACTAAGTAAAACTATATACAAAAGAGTGTGCTGAAAGTAAAGGGGCCGAAAATACAAGCCCAATAGTAAAGTACAATACAACTGAAAAGCCAGTACAACTGAAGAAAAATAAGTAAGTAGTTACGGGGTCATCCTCCGGGGTTCCTACCAGAAGGGTAGGTACAAATGGCCTCTTCAGCACTCCACGTCCATCCATTCGCTCCGAGCACCATCACGCCGAGTGGCCCACCTATGGGTGCTGTCCAGTCCTGCTACTCTCTACCTCATTCAGTGCTGTATTTCATCTGCAACCAACACAAAGGGGTGCAGAAATAGCCCACGTAGGGGTGAGTATAACAATACTCAGTAGGGACCCCAAGACCCTTGAGGTCTCACAAAATCCAACAAGAATAACCACAAAGTACGAAATCAACAAATAACCCTTACTTAGGTATATGCCCATACATATACCTATGTTATTTAGTAACCCATATCAATCATGAGGAAAACACATAAGTAATTGACTCAGCTCAAAACCAGGATTTTATTCTAGGGTGGAAACTTGTAACACTCCTAGTCAAACTTTCGAAACCTCGACTGCTGGTGTACTACTCCTCTATAGAGTACTGTGGGCCTGCTGCGTCACACAGAGGCACTCCCCACTATCCTAGACTGCTGTGGTACTCCTCATGTTGAGTACCGTGGGTCTGCTGCATCACATAGACGCGCTCCCCACTGTGGGTCTACCACATCACACAGAGGCGCTCCCCCTCGTAGCCTGCTGAGGTACTACTCCTGTCGAGTACCGTGGGTTTGTCACGTCACACAGAGGCGCTCCTCACTGTGGGTCTTCCATGTCAGATAGAGGCGCCTCCCACTGGGCTAGTCGAAACACTCTGAGTCGAAAGGTCAGTAGTCGTCAGGTCTCAGCCAGCTACTAGGTCTCCGTACTCCATACGCTCGTCTCCGGGAGGATCCGCTCCACGAGCTACTGGTCGATACTCCAACTATCACAAAGTCCCATGTAGAAATATCTCAAAGGTCCGCCTCATCATAGGGGTCTCAACACAATAGACGACGCGTCAATCAGACGCCCGGTCTGTGAGTTATTGGCATTTCCGTTCCAGGGGCCCGATTAGTTTTTTAGGTTCAAACCAACCCAACCATATCCTAACTGTGTCCAAACCTCAAGTGGGGGTATGCCAAAAAAACTGTATTGCTCTAAGATTTATGTCACCATAGACGGTTCATCGATCAGACACCCGTAGCCCAAGATATGGGTGAAAAGGTGTAAAACTGGCCATAACGGGTCCAGGTCTGGTCCGACCCCGTCGGATCGACCCGGCCCAACCCGGACCGACACGGTCCGGACCAAGGTCCGACCCGGTCCGCAAGTTTGACCCAGTCCAAGGTGGCGGCCCGACCCGAGGGGGCGGCCCTGCATGAGGGGGCGGCCCGACCCGAGGGCGGCCCGGCCCAAGGGGGGCCTGGCCCGGCTGGCTGGCGGCCCACGTGGCCTGGCTGGATGGCCGTCCATGTGGCCCGGTTGGCTCACCCACGTGGCATGGCTAGCTGGCCCGCATGGCCCTGCTGGTTGGCGGACCGTGGGGGGTCCACCTCAGCCGCGTCCAAGGGGAAAGCCGCACGCCCCTGGATTCCGAACGACTATTTCATTCGGGTGGAGTTCCAACCGACGCTAGGTGGCACCGATCTAGAACACGTGGGACCCAGCAGGGTCCTGATTTTGCCGACTGGCTGAGCGACCAACCTCTCCTCACCGCCGGTGGCCGGCAAACACTGACCGTCCCGGATCCTCCGCTGCGGTGCGACGACGCCGCGGTTCTGCTCCACCATGCGGCGCGATGGCGCCGCAACACCTCCGCCATGAACCGGCCTGGCTGCAGCCCCCTGTTTCCCTTTGTGTGGTGCGACGACGCCACACCCCTTCCATCGTGGCCCTCCCTGGCCACGACTCTCCTTCCACATGGCACGATGGTGCCGTGCCCTTTTGGTGACCCAACGACCTTGTGCTGCTGGTTTCTTCGCAGTTGGATCGACGACGATCGCTGTTGCTCCGCCTCCGTCATCAAAAAATGAGAACAACAAAGGGAGAGGGTCATGCCGTGTTCATGCGGTCTGAGTCCTCCTCGTTATGATGATATCAATCAGCGATTCACATTCCATAATTTGAACGATGAAGAACGGATACAAAAACAACTCAAATCCCCTACCTCGTATTTATTGATCGTTGATGAAGCCGCAGAAAGGTGGATGTCGATTCATCGTTTTCCATGTTTGTCACACACTCCTAATATCAAGCTCGTGCATCGGAAAGTGTTCGGAGGTGACAAAGTCGAAGATGGCATTCTTCACGTTCTTCATTGGAGAGTTCTTCTCCTCCCCAAAGCTCCAACAAAATGCCAATCCAAAAAAATAATATAAGAAGTTTTCTATTATTTGTTGCCACAACCATACAAAAAGTTGTGTTTAATTAAATGAGACAACTCATTTAATTAATGGGGCGGAATTGATTCAAATTATAAATTAGAGGAGGTGGAGAGTTTAAAATAAATGAAGAGAGTTGGAAAAAAATTAAATAATGGAAGTTTAATGGTTTCTCCACTTAAATAGGGGGTTCCAAGGGGTTAGAAGCCCGGGTGGTCCCCACCGAAAAATATCCTCCCAAGGGAGTTTATGTGCGGGTGGTCCCCACCACCATAACCTCTCATGGGAGGTTAAGGTGTGGTGGCCCCCACCCCCAACCTCCACTTGGAGGTTTTAACCACCAAAATAAAAATAAGTTGCACACATATTTTTATTTAACTTTTTTCTTACAAACTCAAAATCTAACTTTCTTTCTCGACCAACTGCCGTCGAGGTGAAAGTTCTCTTAAGAGAATACCGGCACTGCGAGTTCAACGGTGCCCTCAGATTTCAATTCTGATCATCGGTTCAAAAGTTATAAAATCCCGCTCGTATATTTACTGAACGTACCCAAACAAAACTTCAGAAATTGATTCCGGGCACACCGGACCTCGAAATCAAGGGCCATAAATTTTCACAGACTCGTAAAAATACCATGTATTTAAAAAAAATTTCCACAGAATTTCCATGTCTTTATAGGAGAAATTAATTTTTAGGTATTATAAGTAAATTAAATAAATTTAATTATTATTTACTTAACGCACTTTCCAAAGGCCACCTTAACTAAATGCCATAGCTGACTTAATTTGTGTCCCACCTTGGGTAAACCCAACATTCTAAAAACAATCTAGGCCTCAGATTTCCTATTGGAGGTCCCGATCAATAGGAAAACCATTTATTCCAAATAGTTGTGTGTACATTTGTTTAAATATAATAATATTTTTAATAGATTATTTCTGAGGTCCTGCAACACCCAAACACAACAATGATTCCAAGGAAAAATATATAGATATATATAAGAATATACAAATGACTAAACTAACAAAACCCATGTAAGTTACACAAAACATGTTGATGTCATTATCATGATATATAATTTTCCTTCCTTTTGAAAAACTTTAATAAAAAATCCATCAATACATCACTACTAGAATAAAGACCTTTAGCGATTGCCAAAAGCAGTCGCTAAAGGGCTGTAGCGGCCGCCTTGCAACCGCTTTTGGCGGTTGCTGTTGATTCATCGGTAAAGACCAACAGCGACCGCCAATGGCGGTCGCTCTTGGTCCTTTTAAAAAATCCAGATTTCATACCTATGGGACAGTAGGTGGGTGCGACGCGATGAATCCGTAGGGATGACCGGTGGATGTGAGCTTGGGTCGCTGGCCATAGCGGATCTACGGTGGCCGGATTGAGAGGTAAGTGCGTCAGTGAGGGATTGGGTGGCAGGGCGGCGACAGGGGAGTTCTCATGACGGGTAAGGGAAGTCTACGGGAGGTGATGCACGGTTGTTATGGGGGTGACCAAGGGCAGCAGGGTGGCGGCGGGGGAGGTCTCACGGCATTCGGGGTGTTGCAGTGGCGGGGGAAGGTGGGGGGCGGGAAAATGCATCGGCAGGGGAAGGCGGGGGGCGGGAAAATTCCCGCCCAGTTTATATCGACATTAGCGGCCACCAATAGCGGTCGCTAATACTCTCTATAGTGACTGACAATTGCGGTCGCCCGTTTCGGCAGGCGCAGAAGCCATTTTTTCTGGTAGTGCATGAAAACCTTGTTCAGGGCCTTTAGTTTTTAACACTTTTTTTCCAATTCCTTTATAACATTCACTATTGACTTTTACTCTGGAATATTGAACACAAAATTACTTACAAGAGACATTATCACCAATGCCAATGCATTCCAATACAAGTGTTCCCATTTATCTATATCCATTATAATTGGTTTTACCCTAGAAAATGGAACTTTTAAGTCCTTTTGAATTAAATGGTCTTTAATCTTCATTCTGAAGAAGACAAAATTGTTTCTATAAAATTTATTGATTAGGATCTTTCCTCCATCTGATTTCATTTCTATGTTGTTAACAATGTGCTAAACCATGATCTTCAAAACCATACCTCTAATACCACTTATTGGGGAAGTAATAGTATAATGAAAAAACTTTTGTATATCCTACCAATAGACCCCCGTAAGTACAATCACTAACCCACCATATGTTCATGAGTAGATCACCGTGGAGAAAAAATTGAACCTCTAGAACTTTTATTCCTCTCTATTAAGTGTATCAAAAACAATAAGACAATGTAACCTACCCACCAAACTAATTTGATCTCACACACACATTAAAAAATCCAATTCAATGGAAAATAAAGCAATAGTAATACATGAAACTGAAGTATATAAAGAAATAAATGAGCATAGAAGAAGTTAACATGATTCAATATTTTTCCCACCATGCATAGGATGAACCCCTGAAAGTTATTTATATTATCATAACTATAATGGTTATAATCAAATAAAAAACACCATTAGTAATATTTCATTAAAAAATGATTAACACTTATTAAAACTATGTTTCATGGTATATTCTTATGGTAAACTATACATGTGTCAAAATCTATCTTTTTTAGGGCCAGTCCATATTTAATTTTATATGAAACATAGACAATTTTCTAGGTCACATCAGTTTCCAATATTAATGGATATTCCTTCAAATACAATGTAATTATTGATTTCTTGTAACACTATTAACCTAAATTTCTTACCTTGGTAAAAACTTATAGATTCTTCTTTTTATAGAATTACTTCAAGAGAGTTCACCAATATTATAGAATACCCTTGATTTCATCAAAAGTATAAAGATATAATTATTCAACTTCCACTAAATAGAGGAACTGGAATTTCTAATACACCAATCCCATTCATCTTCCACTAATCAAATTTTTGATGCACAAACATCTGATGCTCAAACTTCTGATGAACTAAAAATCTAATTCTATGATCTTCTGATCATCAGAACAAGGATTCACATATCAACATAGAATTCATAAAATATTTCATGGTTAACCACATAGAAATTCATATTATAATGGACTAGGATAAATATACTTCTATAACAAAGTTTACATAGTATAACCACCTATGCCCTATAACTTTTTGGACTTGGGATAACCAACCATGTCCCGTAAAATTTTGGTCTTAGGTTGAAACCTATGTCCTATAATCTTATGGTATTAGGATAACCACCCATGTCCCATAACATTTCAGGCTTGGTATAACCACCAGTGTCCCATAACTATTTGGTCTTAGGATAACCACCCACACCGCATTCTGATATCATGAAATATAAATAATTACCCAATGAATTATAGGTATGTATCATACCCACACATTAAATAATGATAAAATTTACATATTTGTTCCATAATTAATCAATCCTTCATCTTATCATGAAAACCCATGGAAATAATATGGGTCATATGGCATTTTAAAATGCTATCACTTAAAATGACATCAAGAATTAGATTGGATGATACCAAAAACTCAACAACCTAAAAGAAATATTTCATAATGGAATTTAAAGGGTTATCATAAAATTTTTCTATAGGAGATATATAATTTTTAGATATAGAGGAAAATGGAATTGAAACCTTAATAAGAGTTCACATGAAACATTTTAAATGATTTCATGAAAATAAAAATTATAAGTGACTTTCAAAAATAATTTGTAAGAAGGTGATAAGAAGACTATTTTAAAACCATGTTATAAAATAATACCAAATAATGGAACATAGAAACAAAATAAATATTATGTAATTAAATGTGGATTTAAAGATAAAGAATATATAAAAGTAAGAAAGAAATTTATTTTTAGGCTTTTTAGGCAGTTTTAGAGAGAACCCACATCGATGAAAAAGATATAAAACTTCCCTTTTAAAAAGAGATAAAGATAAATATGAATATTTTAGAAAATAATGCATGATTATATTTCTAAATAATAAATGAAAAAGTTTTTTAAGAAAAAATATAGATATTTAGGAGAATGAGGTATTATAGATGATGAGAAATATTCTTCAAAAAATCACATTTTTATGTAAAATAAGTCTATAAAATTAGAATATTTTTGACATGTAAATAAAATTTCCCTAGATAAAAATAGAAAATACCATATAAGATAGTGAAATGGAAGAATATAATAAACTTAGAAGAATATATTCTCCTAAGAGTGAGTATGATTCAAGGATTAAAGATCTATTCAAGGAAAACCCTTACATTTTTAATAAATATTATTTTAAATGGAAGTAATTTATAAAATGATGAGAAAAGAAATTACTTTTGAAAACCATGAATACTTAGATAAGAATCTCAGTAGATAAAACTATAGCATATGGAGGGAAAATGTGATCATACATAAAGCATTAAGGAAATTATTATAACTTAACGAAGGAAAATTGAGTCAATAAAAACCCTTATAGATTTAGTAACATTTGAATCAAATGTCCTTGAAAAATTGGACATGAAATGGAAAATTGAATATAATTAATAAAGAGGGTATTATGAAAAAATATTTTAAAGGGGTAGTATATATACCATACAAATGATAATAGGTACATAATATTAAACATGAAATAAATAAGGACAATTGAGATGAAAAACCCTCACCTTTATTTTCTTCATTTTTGGACATGATCTAACCACATTGAAGTTTTGAATCTTCTCTTAGAGAGCCTATTGGTAATGATGTATTTGGAATTATATCTTGTCAATGGTGGTTTTTAATTGTGATAGATGCATGTAATAGAGACGACTTTTGTGGGGATTCAAGAGGAAAATAAAGGAAATGTGTGGTTTGAGTTGGGTACTAGAGGGGGTCCTTTTATAGGTGATCTCGAGAGGTGTTTTTCTAAATAATCATTTCTTAATGAGTATGGAATTTAATTTATCATGGAAAGTGTATTAAAAGTGAAAAAATAATATAGATAAGATAAGGGGATGTAAATAATTCCTCAATAAACTAATTTAGAGATAATGTTTAATGATATTTTAGGCCTCCATCCCTTACTTGAACACATTTACCCCATTTTACCTTCACCATAGAAACTAAAATTTTAACTTGGTAACATATTTTTAAGCCTAAAAAAAATTTAAACATAGTACTGAATTTTTAAATTATTATTAAAAATATGAAATCCATTTTATTGAAATTAATTTCAATAGGTGATAAAAATTATTTTTAATTTTTGAACTCATAATAGGGAAAATATTTTTTTCGAAAAAATGTATTGTTAAGAATAAAATAAATTTATTCTTATTCATTGGAATTTAATAAACATTATATGAATGTTAATTTATTATTCTATATATTATCAATAAATTTCATTAAAATCATTCATTTTTAGTTATTTAAATAAAAATACATTACCCATAGAAAAAAATTCTTTAAAAAATATCTCTTTTTACTATTATATAATTTTATTTTCATTTATAATCACATGAAATCAAAAAAGGAATGAATATTAATTTTTTATATGTATAAAAAATAAATTTAAATAAATTTTAAACTCAAAATATGGGAAATTAATATTTTAAATTAAAACATATAATATATAAAAAAATAATGTTTTTAAACATTTTTTTTATTTGGACCTGAATTATTAAATTAGAATTTCTTATAGTTATTTAATTATTTTTGATTTGTTTACTAATTTATTAAAATAATCATTAATTGAATTTTATCCATACATTTTATTTCTATCATTTTCTAAAAGCAATTAATTTAAAAAAAATAAATAATACATAAAAATAGTTTCCTTAGAATCAATGGTACATTCACAAATGAATTAATACCTTTTAATTATTATTAAAAAATAATTTATTTTATTTCAAATAAACCATTTATAATTAAAATGTATATTTTAAACATTTAAATAAAACTTATTTATATAATATATATATGCACAATTCTAAACTGGTAATATAGAACTTTTATAAAAATAATATAACAAATATATTACCCCCATTATATCCTATAAATTCATCTTATTATATCTTCACAAAGAACACTTCTCATTCTTTGAGTTTTCATATTATATTTTATAACATGATTTTTCCTTTCATGATGTTTCTTGTTATCATAGTTTTTCTTCTAATAATGGTGATTCTCATAGGTGAAGATTATCTAGGGGATTTCATAGTTATAAAAATATTATTATTTTCAATTTATTATCCCATTTTAATTTATACATTTTTAATGGATATAATAATCCATGGTATGTAGTAATACACTACTTAGTTTCTTGTAAATTTTTTATAATCTTCCATTATAAGTGAATAAAATGTTTTCAGTTTGATTCAAATATTTTATGAATTACTTCCTACTCAAGTTAATAGAATAAATATATGAATCATAGATATATATTTTAAGAAAGGAAAATGTCTCCCAAATACTTAGGTGTTACAAGCACCACTATGAAGGTCCTCCAATATTGATTATGAATTAAAAATACTTTATCAAAAAAATATAGCATAATATCATGCAGTGAAAAATTCTCATTCAAGACTACCAAAAATTATCATTATCTAGTAGTTGGTAGAATCTGAGCACTTATAGTGAGGAAAACTGTAGTCACTACTTCAATACCACCATGGGAAATTCTATCTCATAGAGATAGGTTCATTTTTACCCCATCCACCAAACTCCATAATTTAAATAATTTTGATAGATAACAAAATTGAAAACACATATCCTACTGGGGAATTATTCATTTCAGAACTAGAAACAACTCTATAGATAACTCATGTTCCAATTACTCTATATAGACTATGCTCAAAAATAGTTAACAAAATTCCATTAGAATAAATTGGTTTGATATACCATATGATTTATCCAAATAGAACTATTTTAAGAGTCATAAAACCAATAATTCCTACATAATTACAATAATAATGGTTTATCATGACCATATCCTTGATAAATATTCTATGGTTGAATAATCCCCCAACTTCTCTAATGTAGATGAGGGCATGGATCCCACTGCGTGGGATTCATGTCCATAAATTTCATCAATATTATCCCTATTAATGTTGTGTAGCATGTTGCTAAAGATATATGGGAATGGAAGTATGTACCCATGAACAATATCAATTGTATGGTGGTATGTGAAGAATTCATACTTACCCAAAATCAGTGATAACCTCATGAATTTTAGTCTTCTCCAAATATTCCAATTTCAACTACTTTACAAACCAATCCCAAATATAATGAAAAAGTTTTAACAAAATCCAAAATCCACCTACCACTTGAAGGTGTTAATATCCCTTAGGCCAAAGAACAGTAAACCTATTATAAGACCATAATACAAAAGTTGAAAAAATTAACATTGATATTCTTAAGGGAGATATACCTGTTGAGTGAAATTATTAAGATGAAGCAACCATGTCACCTAAAATTAACTCTATTTAATAGGAGGATATTACTATACCTAAAATAGAATAATCCATTCACTTGATTGACTCGATACCACACCAACCTATTCATTTAATTAAAACTATAGTTTATTAAATTAGCCACTAATTCTAGAAACTCATACAAGGATTTATCTAGTATGTTAACTACCATAGGATTAGACAAACCAAAAATAAAAATCAATTGAAAATTTCATGGATCAAATGAAAAATTAGGAAGTACTATCATATGAAGTAATACTTAAAACCTGTACAACTCAAATGAAGGCTATGGAAGGAGATTATACACCAAATCAGTTGGAGAGAAAACCATATCATGATTAGGTAGATTCAACTCCTCCACCAACTAACTTTGGTAACCCTAACTTCTCAAAATTATATAGAATATAATACCATGAGAAGAATATTACTCATTTTTCATCTCAGTGTGGTCCAATTCTAAGAATACTAAAATAATAAGTAGACACTATGATTAGATATTTCATAAAGACTCTAGAGGGTCCTATATTTTATTGGTAAAAAACCTCATTATAATGTCCATTGATAATTTGGAATATCTACATTAATAATTCCTATATTAATTAAGATCTACCATAATAAAAAAAATATTCATGGCCTCTCTAACTGAAAGAAACTTAAAAATAAGAGAGTTATAGAATTAATTTCCAGATGAAGGGTCTAACCTCTTCCCAAGATATAAAACAACCTCATGAGAAGATTTTATAGATTTTTATGGAAAATATATAGGATTATTTGGAAACCATACTAATCCCAAAAATTTAAATTTGTGAATTTTGATAATTCTATATAATAGTAAAGTTATTAGAGGATATAATTTTTTAAATAAAGGAAAAATTTTGAGCAGCATCATGGCCACGAAACAAAAATAAAAAAAAGGTATAATTAATAACCATTACATTCAATCAAGTACCAAAACCAACATGTGACCCGAATACAATTAGTTTATAGGTGGAACCATCACCTAAACTTGAACTTTAATGGTAGAAATATTAATTCCCCAATACAGACACACTATATTCCCATGGGGAGAAGATACATCATTGTTTCAAATCAAGGAAGAATAAGATATATTATTTTTAGATAGAATATATTCCTGAAAACTTTTTTACCATCCCCAGATTATAACATGATTACAATATATGAGATTAAAAAGCACAATTATTTTATTCTTGATGATCTCTCTAACTAATACACCTTCTATTTAATTTCGGAAATAACCATTTAGAACTACTTTGAATTTAAGTATTTCATCTAGAAGTTTTTAATTAAGAATGAAGTAGTATTAGATGATCCTATAGAACACATGATCTAAGTGGATATTTTCTTCCCTAAAGAATAAGGATAATGGTATAATGTTCTATTAAATAATGCATAAAAATTTTATGACTATATTTTATAAAATTTAGTTAATCATGCATATGATATCATTATGGCATAATTGAATCATAAAATTGTGATTATAATTCCCTTTACCACTATAGTGGAAGTGTCTCCAACATAAATGTATTTTCAAGACTATAATAACTAACATTAGTGCACCATGAATAATTAATATGAACCCCAATGGGTCTCAATGCTAGTTCAAAATATCATGGACTTGATTCCCCCTATCATTGGTAGGTTATGAACCACCCCACCTAATGAGATACTCCACCAATTAGGATCACTAATTCACATCCGTCAATGTTATCATATTTGTATAAAAGTGTGTAGATCCAAGAGAATTTTATGAAATGAGACACAATATTTCTATCCACTTTATATCAACTGGGTTTGAGGAATTCTCACATGGTTCTCATAAGAACACTCCTAGAAATGATGATGACATTCTTACACAATCATCTAAGGCTCTATAGGTTGACTCATCCATTACTCATTGTATTGACGAAGATGATCTTAGTGATGTACCACCAACCTATAAAGATGGAATATAAACCCTAATTACTTAGAATGTTATACTTTCAAGGATCCTATTAGGGATGATTCAGATATAGTAAATATCACTAATACTATAATATGTGAGGAGGAAGTGTGTGATCATTGTTAAAGGAAGACCCCATCACTGTGGTTAGAAAATAAACATAATTTATCATCCAGCTATGATATATTTATGAAATTAATAGAAACCATTATGTATTCTTCTAATTTTATACCTATAATTATAAGGAAAATCTCTCCTGATGAACAAATTTCATTGTTATATAAAGAGAATGAAAATTTATATAAAATTAATGATAAGATACTTATTGAATGAATTTTAATTTATGATGTCATCTTAGTTAAGTCCCCATATTTTATGGATAGTCTTTCTAGATAAGAAGAAACCATTATACCCATGAGGATAGAAATAATCCATATTCTTGTACCCATATAATATTAATTTATTTTATGGAGCACTAATTTGATGGATCATATAGAACATTATCTCGATAGTGTAATACCAATAAAAAATGAAAAAGGTCCCCCATACAATCAAGAAATATAGAATATAGTTTCAAGGGATTTTTTAAACCACTCACCCCTAATATAATTAATTATAATCAATTACCATCACTGGTAATCACCACCTATCCTATATTAAATTCAATGAATATTAATCCAAGGATAACACCATCAATTCCCCAAACATCAAGGATGTTAAGATATACCCCTAAACCAACTAGGTTTCAAGAACCATTATCCAAGACTCATTTTTAGGAATATAAACACATCATTTGAAGCATACAAGGTACATATTGTAAATGTAGATGTAGTTTATTAAAATAAATTGTGGTACATTCCTTCTATTAAGAATGGGTTCTCAAGTACTTCACTTTTCTATTGGAGAAAAACATGATTGTCATCCCAGTGATTAGGAGACCATAGGTGGTGAATTTAATAATATATGTCAAATACTACCCCTACCACCAGTTATTAGGTTATACGGTTTAGGATTAACTCATATAAGAAGATTATATTTAAAAGCAGATAAATAAAGGTCTAATAGATATAGGAACACCTAAACCTCAATTTCATCCACTCAATAATTGTAATAAGAACACATAGGTGAATATAGTAATCAAGGATATCTATATATCACTAATAAATTAAATAATTTAAATTACTTTATGATTGGTCATATGAATTCATATTTCAAATCTTATATAGAGCACAATTGTAACACCCCGAGATTTTATTTAATATTTTTAATTAAAATTAATTTAATATTTTTAATATTTTGAGTTAAATGAAACAATGAGTTTAGCTTGAATTATGAAAAATAATGATTTTAGATTTAATTACACATAACATCTAGTTTAGCTTTTGTTACATGAAATATCGAGTTTAGCTTGCATTACACGCCACACTAAGTTTAAATGAAACATGACATATTATTAAAATATTATTATTTAATATGATCATTATCACCTAGACATTGGAATGGAGGGTATGAATAAGATTAAATATATTATAAAAATATGGTTTACACATGTATATAATTTTAATTTTTTGGTGACTAATTAATTATAAATGAAAATAAAAATAATTTTAAAATAAAGAAATTATTTTTCTGAAAATCCATTTTTCAATAGAGAAATATATTTTACCTTAATAAATTAAAAAAAACAATTTTTATGAATTATTTTAATGAAATTTAAATATTATATATTCAATAAAATGTTTGACATTCATCTTATGTGTTTTCTATATAAGAAATATAAATAAATCCAATTTTAATCTTAAAAATTGCATTTTTCTAAAAAAAAGTTTTGTTTTATTTTTCACACTTATTTTAAAATTAATTTTGGAAAATTTTATAAAATTAATTTTATAATTTTTTTTAAATCATAATATCAAAACTATCTTGGGGTGAATTTTTGATAAATTTATGAAAAGATTAATTTTTTGACAAATAATGAAAAATACTGAGTTTTAATTGAAAACTTCCATTTCATTTAAATTATTTATAATGTTAAATTATATTTTGAATTGGTTTTAAAGTATCATTTTTCCAATTTTAAATAAATTAATCCAATTTTGGTTATTGTAATAATTTTCATATTCAATGTTTATATAAAAACTTTGTAAACATTTGAAAATATTCTCTTTAAAAACCCACTTTCACGTAGAGACCTCGAGATTAATTTTAAGTTAAAATTTTCCAATTATGTGAATGGAATTTAGTGAAAAAGATATAATATTTTGAATCATAATAATTTATATTACCTAATAAGGTCATCTGATTTTCTTACCAAAATGAATAGTCAAAATAGTAAAAACTATTTATCATGGTTAAGGTAAAAATGGATTTACCGATGGGTTAAAGTAAAAAGACAAGGTTTAAAAATATCTAAAAACTTGTAAAAATCCCATTGTATGACAATATTTTGAAATTATTACTTCTAGGATTGAGAATGTTTCATTATTGGAGCCTTGTGGCATGAAAAAATGTGGGTGGAATTCTCTCTTTCAAAAAAATTACAATTGTGCCACTCACCTCACTTATAAAAGGCCACCCCTTTTCCTCTAAACTTTACACATTGAAACACATTTTATTCAGAAAATAATTGAAAAAATAACCTCAAAAATTCCATTTTATCATCCAATAATACCTATATTAGTAAAAAATTCAACTAAGGAAGGATATTGGTGCAAACCTAAGGAGGATATCTAAAGAAGAGGCAACTTTCATCAATGAGCGTTTATATTTTATTTGTTCCTAAACCTCATTAAATTTTTATTACAGCATGATTATATAATAAAATTAGTATATTAAATATATGAAATGTATTAATTTTAAGGTAATTACCTGCAACCATCTCCACTTCCATCAAATGGGTTACGAAATCATTGTTTGTGTGTATGGTGGATTACCGCCACACGAACTGATGTCATTCATTTTTCCATTACCACCTCTTACGGTTGTGTATGATGATGGATATAAAGTATATATATGAAATTTATAAAATTATTATATGTATAGAGTAATTATATCATATACAACTTTTTTACTTTCCATTTGATAGTGGATATAATAATGTTACTCTTATGTACGGTGGACTACCGTCTCGTGAAGCGATGCGATTTTTTTTTCACCAATGCTTTACATTAAATATAATAAGACAAGATATATGTGATTTAATTTAAATAATTATGATATTTATTACATATTTATCATTCTTAAAATTTAATATATCCTTTTTATTATTACCTTTTCACTCACTGAAAGATGATAACATCATTTGTGTACGTGTGGACTACCGCCTTCACGAAGCGACACAAATCTCTATTTTCATCACCACACCACATGGATTAAATGTATAAGTATATACTATGGTATTTATGATATTATTATAATTATTTAAATATAATATATTACTTACCTCCTTTCTATAACGATCATTGAAAAATGGAAACATTACTCACACGTACATACGACCTACTATCTCCATGATCATAACATACTACATTTCTAAAAACCATCTTTAATGATTAGTCTTAAAAGTATAATTTTTGTAAAAATATGATAATTATTTCATCATTTTTTATATTATGGAACCATGATCAAATTAAGTGGACTGAAAATAAAAAATCAATACATATAAGAAAAACAAAGAGGTTATTACTCGAAACATGACTTTAACAATGAATTGTTAATAAATGGGTAATAAGAGGACATAATTAAATCATATACAGTATGATACATATAATTATGGTTCTTTGATATATGTATAATAAACTTATATTTATTATACAGGAGGTTTTAATGAGTGTAAAAGAAGTAAATACTTACAGTAATAGATTTATAGTCTCTCTTTTATTTCCGAGAGACATATGAAACTTCAACAATCATTTATTTTGTGTGGTGTATATAATACCCCATTGACATGTTATATAATGAATTAAATTAATTTTATTATATTTAAATTTTTATTTTATACTATTTTTTTTTTGTTGATTATGATTCAAAATTTTACTAAAGCAATATGGGATGTTGTGTCAATTTTTTTTTCTCTGAGATATACGTTATGTTATGGACCTTTATTATTTCACAAGGTGTACATAAATACCATTTGACATGTAATATCATGAATTTATTTATCCTCATTATATTTTATGTTTCATTTTATTTCATTAATTTATGGGGCTTACGATTCAAAGTTACTAAAGTGCTAAATATTTTATGTTACGATCTCATTGTTTATCAGGATTGTTTATGATTATGTTTCCAATGATAAAACCTTATGAAAAATATCTAAATAAAATAATTAATTTTATTATCCTATTTTTATTCATTATATTTTCAGGTAATAATACCATTTCCACTCATTGGTACTTAAAATAATTGAGAATTATTTTTAATAAATTATGACTTTGTTCCTCGCTTTGGTTAGAAATCCGTTTTCATTGAAGACTATGTTTTCTAAAAAAGTTTTAAAAAACATTTTATTAATATACTAGTATTTTTAAAATAATTTTTTACCCATGTTTTACTTTTTAGATTTTTTTTTGAAAATAATCTTCATGAAATTTTCCAAATAATTCCCATTTAGATTTTAACAAAAATGTAAAAGGAATATTTTTCTTAAAGTGTACAACATGAATGAAACTTCCCATCATCATGAAATTATTTTCCTTGAATATTAATTTATAAATTTTAAAGGTTAATTTCAAATTTTAATATTTTCAAAATTTTTTATGGTTTTAAAAAGTGTTTCTCAAATTGGAAAGGATATTTGCCTCAAGAAATGTTTTAAATGACTGATCAAAATAATTTTCCATCTAAGATGACATCTATTGATGTTACCTATTATTTATTTAGGATATTATCCAAGAATACCATTAATATTATTTATATGAATGGTTTATGTTTATGATGGAATGATTCCTATAAAACTAGATTATTTTTCCATAGGTTATACCATGATATAATTATTATGAAACCTGCTTCTTTTTTCCATAGGTTATACCATGATAAAATTATTATGAAACCCATTTCTTTTTTTCCATGAGTTATTCTATGATGAAGTGATAAAATTATTGTTAAATCAATCACTTTTGTATAGGTTATTAAATGATGAAATATTTATGAAATCCATTTTATTTCACAGGTTATGATAAGATGAATGTTTTATGATCTTGTGGCACACATATTTATGATTTTCAATATGTGAAGAGTGTAACCTATATCTCTATCCAATGAATTGGGTAATGATAAATGTTCTATAATCTTAGAGGGTACATGTGTGGTTATACCAATCCCAAAAGTAGGGTATATAGGTGGTTATCCCAAGACTAAAAAGAAGGGTATGTGGGTGGTCAGCCCAAGCCTGAAAAGGAGGGTGCACGACTGGTTACCCCAAGCCCAAAATAGGGTACACGAGAGGTCATCCCAAGCCTAAAGTAGGTACACAAGTGGTTATACCAATCCTAAAATTTTATTAATGTATTATTGGGTATATTTGATATAAGATTTTATATGGCTATGTGTATTCAATAAATCTATGCCTTATCAAAATTTTATACTCTCATGGCTCATGTTCTTTGATCTACCTTATGATTCATGTCTTATAAACTGACAATATTTATTCAATGAGTCAATATTATGATATTTGATATACAAGGTATGGTTTTCAAATATTATTCTCATGTTCTCATACACCTATGATCATGTTATGCTTATGTATTTCCATTATTTACTCTTATTGAGAATCTGATCTCACCCTTTCTTATGTTTCCTTTCCCCAGGTTATGAAGAAAAATTTTTATATAGGATTAGTAAATGGGAATATATTTATGGGAGAAATTGATGATTTTTCATGAGTTAAGAATATTGTGTTCCAAGTTTTGGAACTAAACTATTATGGTCCTTAGGCATGTGTTTTTGTAATGTATTGAATATTTCTCTAAAATATGTAATATCCATGTATGACAATCTTGGTTTATTATAGTTGGTATCAGAGGAAAGTTTTTTTTAACCTTTGGAAACTAGAATGAGAAAACTTTAGTGAGATAACTATGGATATTTCTAAGGATATTTCTAGGTATGTCTCTGAGGATAAGTCTAAGAATGATTCTAAGTATAAAAAATGTCTTGGAATTTTGGTAAAGGAATGAGCAAGTGGTTTCCAAGAAATTACATCCTTGTATAGATAATAAAAGTAGTTTCAGTTCTATCATATAGGCACCTAGGGGTAATAACTCTGAAAAGGGTGCATTGAGATGGAATCATTCACCACCTAGTGCATGAAAATGGGCCTTACTGCACAACTGGTTTGACACTCCTAGGGGATATGATTTCAAAATTTACAAACTCTTTATGAAATATCATAAATGATTTTAATAGATGATGACTATAAATAAACATTAATAAACCTATGGTGTCATAGATTAAAAATAATGTGTCATTATTTAGAAATATTATAAGTGATTTTCATGATTTTTTTGTTTCCCATTATGATTAGTGTTGCTCACACTATGGTTTTTGGTTTTATTCAATGATAAGAACTAGAAGGAACTAGGCTAACATTGAATGTGATGGAATTTTTTTTGAAGAACATAAAAATGGGATAATTACTGGAGTGAAGGATATTTTTCTTATTCCTAATTATTTATCATAGAATATGATTAACAATGTGCACCTTAACCAACTCTTTGACTCACTAAAGGATATAAGTATAGAGTTCACTGAGCGTTTAGGTAGTAAAGACCATGAACAAAGATGATTCAAATTCCAACATGTCGAGAATGTGGGAAAAAACACTCCAAGGAATGTATCAGAGGAATAATAACATGTTTTATGTGTAGATAATAAGGGTATAGAGTAAGTAATTTTTGAGGGAAAATGAAAATTTTAGTTAATGCAATGGATGGGAATATTGGTCTTCCTAAGGTATTATAAATGGATGAATGTTTTAAATTTGGAAATTATGGGAATTATGAAAATGAATGTTCTAAGGGGAAAGATCATGAAGAGAATCTAAAAGGTGGTATGAGTAATGGTTACAATTATAATGACTAAGAGACTACAAATAGAATATGAAATAAAAGATGTATTAGGGAATAAGATGAGGAAGCCTAGTTAATGGCTTAAGGATGAGGTGAAATAATCAAAGTGTTTATGTATTGGAATTACAAAATTATATTATTTGAATATATATAATGATTGTTTGTTGAAGTTTTGCATTAAGTATTTTCAATAATATGTTAAATGGTTTCGATGGACTAGAAAAGTGATTTAATAGAAAGGTGATATTTTTATTAAGGGGAGATAACTCTTAATATGTTCTGGATGTTGAGATAATGTTATTGGAATAATAATATGTTGTATATGAATAAGTAAATTAGTTAGCACTGATTACCTTGGAACTGATTAATTATTTATTAACAAAGTGGTATATGATATCATCGATGGAGTTTAAAACATTTTTGGATTTAAGTAATATATCCAAGAATCTATGTTTTTTTAAGGAATAAGGAATCATGCATATTTCCAATAAGGTTTTATGGTAATTTATGTTATTACCATGTTTCAAGAGAATATATGATGAAGGTATTCACATATTTAGTATATGAAAATCAAGATCTACCTTATAGTATATGGGGATTAATGATAAGTTCATTTTCAAAATTCAATGAAATTATTTATAAAACTTCATATTTTAATCTTTTGGTAGGGTTATAAGGTTAACCATTTATAGAATGGTTTAAGTCGAAATTTGTATAAGGCTTTAAATATTAATGAATTACTTCACCATATGAAGACTTACAAATATTGGATATCCCATGATAACCATTTTTTATGATTATAACTAAAGATAGATATAATTACTTATCATTATATTTAAGAATCTTATGATCCATTTGTGATTTAAGAAAAATAATTCACATTTATTTCTTAGAATAAGTGATTAATTGGAAATTAATTATGGAATAACCAATGGATGAGATTTTTCTTATGAAATGGAATGAAATTGAATAAGTATATCTTAGCATGAAAATTCTTCAACTTTAGGAAAAGGATCATGAAATAATTTTTTTTCCTATTATCATCTTTTTTGATGATATAAATGACATTTTTCATGCCTAATTGATTTATAGATTTTTTGTTATTAACCTTCTCTCTGTCACCAACTTTATTTTGATCAATGTTATCTATCACTCTTCATAAGTATTTGGGTGTTAGTTTTCTTTTCTATGTCTATTTTCTCACTTTCCACCCATGTTCTCATATTTAGAAACCTAATATGTGTTATTCCAAATGAATTTCATAAATCCATTTATCTTTTTCAAGAGCCTATTTTATTAACCTTTTTTTGATGTGGGTTTCTATGAAGTAATTTTAAAATGTTAAAACATTGATGTCTGAGATAAATTTTGAGGGATAAATTCATTTTAAGGGGGTAGAATGTAACACCTTGATATTTTCTGATTTTTTTCAAATTAATCAATTACTTTTAATATTTTGAGTTACACATAACACCAAATTTAAATTTCATTATATGAAACATTGATTTTGGTTTGAATTACATGATAAACCGAGTTTATCTTTTATTACATGCAACACTCAGTTTATTTTTCATTACATGAAACACTGAGTTTAAACGAAACATGACATATCATAAAAATATTTTTATTTAATATTATAGTAATCACCTAACCATTGGAATGGAGATTATGAATAATATTAACAAAATTATGAAAATATTTTTTAAAATTGCATATAATATAAATTCTTTGGAAACTAATTAATTAGAAATGAAAATAATAAACATTTGAAAATAAAGAAATTCATTTTCTAAAAAACTATTTTTTCTTTGCACAATTTGTTTTACATCAATAAATTAAAAAAACCAATTTTGGTGAATTATTTTAATTAAATTTATATATTATATATTCAATCAAATGTTTAAAATTCATTTTATGTGTTTTCTAGATAATAAATAAAAATTAATCCAATTTTATGCTTAAAAACTGTATTTTTCTAAAAATAAGTTTTGTTGCACTCTGCACACTTATTTTAAAATTATATTTTGACGCTTCTATAAAATTAATTTGATAAAATTATTTTTTAAAATCATAATATCAAAATTATCTTATGGAGAATTTTTAATAATTTTCTGAAATGATTAAATTTTTGATAAATTGTAAAAAATAACGAGTTTTAATTTAAAACTTCTTTTTTGTTTAAATTGTTTATATTGTTAAATTAGATTTTGAATTGGTCTTAAAGTAAAATTAGTTTAGTTTTACATCAATTAATCCAATTTAGTTCATTATAATAATTTTTATATTTAAATTTGATATAACCTGACCTGAAAGTTAATTTTTTTGTTATAAAACACTTTTATTGAAAAAGTGTGAAACCTCCAAGTACAAACAAGAGCATCAAACATCATAATAGATGAAAAGGTTGTTAAAGGACAACTTAAACCAAGCATATGAACCCTCCCTATATAATTTCTAGGAAATTTATGATACCTGTTTAATTGGATCTTCCTTAATGGAATCTTCAAATTGATCGGTCACCTTGTCCCATGCCTGCAATAAATCTTCCACTATTATCTTCTTAACATTGAATCCTCTGGTTAGGATTAAATATTTCTTGATGATCTAATATTCTTACTCCTTGGTTAACTCCACATGATATAATCTCCCATTTATCCTCTTATCATCCTCCTTTGACGCTTGAATGATCATGCTCTTCTCTGACATCTATTACTCAGAGTGCATGAGAAGATCCCATGGGTTTTCAATAAACTTTGTATCAACAGCCCACTACGATCCATCCATATTAACTAATGGGGATTCCCCAACATCAGCCTCATTTCCAGTCTACCCCTGAGCCACAGTTATAGGGTCATAAAGATCCATAACATCTTTCTAGAGTAAAGAAACCTTTTCCATACCAGCCTCCATCCCTCAGTCTTGATTAGAGAAGCAACCTTCTATGCCACTCCCACTCACAATTTTCAAGTTTTCCTCCTTCATCTATTTAGTTTTAGAAGATTCATCATCCCTTACATTGGTCCTTCATTTTTCCTGACCTTATCTCCATAGGTCTTGTAAGATATGAATAATCCTTATGACCTTTAGATTCCCCCTTCTTCCTCATAATGCAACTACCCAGGTCCCTATTCTATTTCTATCCCTTCTTCATTCTTGGGATATGGATCCTTCTGTTGGATCCTCCCTTTGAAATATCCTCCGAAAGTTGTCCATCACTCTCTCCACCCCATGAATACGGACCTGAGAAACACCCTAAGCCGTTTAGCTCATGAATAGGAGTATCAGATTCTATCCCATCAAAGTGATTATTAATGTCAATAGGAGAAAGGGTCAACCTTTGGTTTTCCATTACCCTATCTTTCACCCACTTCCTTAGTTTTTTTGGTATATTCTGCATCTAGAAATTAATACCCTTGTTGTTCACTGCTTCCATTCCATGTCCAATCCGGGTGACATTTGAGTACAAAGGCTTTGAAGACTCAGATTGTAGAGGGTCAGTGTTATCGGTATCCCCTAACCCCAAAACAACCTGTTCAGAAAGTTTAAATCCTAACAATTCATTTCTCAGCCTATTGAAAATATCAACCACCTTAGGATTGGGATTAGTCAGCCTAAACCCCTTCTTTATGATAGTATCGACTGAATCCCTGCTATTCAAATGGTTCACTGGGGGGCCTCTGGAACAGGAGATTGTCCAGCAGCCCGGTTCCTAGGTCCCTGACGAAAAGATCAGTTGGAATGTACTATGAGATTAAATACTGAGCAATACTCAGTCTAGGATTAAAAAACAACCTCATATTTCCATCTAACTTCTTCCCCAGAAACAATCCAAACCCACTACACTGGTGTCCTGACACATCGACTTCAACCCAAATTCTCAGTGAGATTGGGTGACATAGAGCATTAGTCTGACTATCAGAGCACAAAAATCGTCCTACCATGTTCCCTATCACATGTAAAATGGAGGGATTTTGAAAGGGCAGTGGAAGGTTTGGGAACCTTACACACAATTCCATTATTGGAGTATCATGCTCCTTGTGTAGGTTGAACGAACAATAGAAGAGATAAAAGGGGAACCTGTTGCATAATCTCGGGGATCTGGACCAATCAAGAATCAAATATTCTTCAGCTATAAAGTGAACCATTATGTGCCATTTTTCCAGGAGACCCACGACCACAAAGTCCTGAATACCCCAAGATCCAAAAATGTACCTGTCAAAGGAGTCGATCGAGGGACTGTGTCGACTGAATAGAGACACCAAAGTAATATTATGAAGACCCAAAAACTCAAAAAACTCTTAAGTCGAGAGAAAAAGTTATGACAATCCATTGTAAAAATCTAGCACCTTCGGGCTGAGATCGATAACAGGGAAAGAAGGAAGGTAGTTCGGGTTAGAAAAGGGAAGGAAAGGAGGCAATCAGGTTGAAGGTAGAAAAAGATAGTCCCCTCACTCCAGGGGATAAGGGGGGTGGGGGATGGTGGAGCCTCCACCATCAATATAGGGCATCCCCCTAACTGGACCCTTATAATCACTTGATTGATATAAAAACATTGTAAACTTTTGAATATTTTCTCTTTAAAAACCTGATTTCACAATGAGTTGATGAGATTTTTTTTTAAATTAAAATTTTCTACTTATATAAATGGAATTTGGAAAAATGGATTCCATATTTTGAATCATAATAATTTATACTATCTAATATGGTAAACTAAACTTTTTGACCAAAATGAATAGTAAAATGGTAAAAATTATTTATTGCGGTTAAGGTAAAAATGGTTTTATAGGGGGGTTAAACTAAAAAGGTATGAGTTAAAAATAACCAAAAACTTATCCAAAACCAATTTAATTTCCATATTTATACCTTATACCTTATATTATTGAGAATGTTTCATTATTGGAGCCTTGTGACAAGAAGAAAACATGGGTGGAATTATCTCTTTCAAAAAAAATATAATTGTGCCACTCACATCACATATAAAAGGCCACCCCTTATCCTCTCCACTTCACACCTTAAAACCTTTTTTATTCAGCCAATAACTAAAAAATAACTTCTAAAATTCCTTTATATTATCTTAAAAGACTTATATTTGACAAAAATATAACCAAGGAAGGATTTTTATGAAAACCTAACGAGGATACCTGAAGATAATGTAACATACATCAATGAGTGTTTTTATTTTATTTCTTCCTCTAACACCTTCAATTATTGTAATAACATTATGACATGATAACCTAAGTATCTTACATATAATTATATGTTTTTATGTTAAGTTCATGACGTACAAACATCTCCACTTCCATCAAATGGGTTACGAAATCATCGTTCGTGTGTATAGCGGACTACCGTCTCATGAACCAGTGTCATTAAATTTTTCATTACCACCTCTCAAGGTTGGGCATGATGATGGATATAAACTATTTATATGATATTTATAAAATTATTATACCGTTTAAGTAATTATATAATATATAAGTTTTTTACTTTCCATTCCTTAGTAGACATGATAACGCCACTCGTGTGTACGACGGACTACCGTCTCGCTAAGAGATGTGATTTTTTTCACTAACGCTTTACATGGAAGATAATAAGGTTAAATATATGTGATATAAACAAAATAATTATTATATTAATGGAATATTTAACATTCTTAATTGTTAATATATCATTTTTATTTTTACCTTTTCACTCACTTAAATATGATAACATCATTCGTGTACGTGTGGATTGATGCCTTCACAAAGCGATGGGACTCTATTTTCATCACCAAACCAAATGGATGAAATATATAAGTATATACTATGGTATTTATTTTATTATGATAATTCTTGAAATATAATATATTAATTACCTTTTTTTCTATAATGATCGTTAAAAAATGGAAGCCATACTCATGCACATGTACGACCTACCGTCTCCATGATTGTAACACACTTAATTTCTCAAAACCATATTTCATGATTGGTATTAAAAGTATAATTTATATAAAAATATTATAATTATGTCATGATTATTATTATGGATATTATGAAACTATGATCAAATTAACAAGAATGAAAATAATAAATCAAGACATATAAGAAAAACAAAATGATTATTACCTGAAATGTGACATTAACATGGAATAGTTAATAAATGGGTAATAAAAGAATATAAGTAAATAATATATGTTATGATATATATAATTATGTTTTTATAATATATTTATAATAAAGTTATATTTATTATATAGGAGGTTTGAATGAGTGTGAAGGAAATAAAGACTTATGATAATGGATTTATAGTCTCTCTTTTATTTTTGGGAGATATATGCAAATTCACCACTCATTTATTTTGTGTGGCATATATACTACCCATTTGACATGTTATATCATGAATAAAATTACTTTAATTATATTTAAAGTTTAATTTTATGTTATTATTTTTTGGGGATTATGATTTAAAATATTATTAAAGGGGTAAGATATTTTATCTCGATTTGCCTTCTTTGAGGCGTACATTATGTTATGCACCTATATTATTTCATGAGGTTTATATAAAGAACCTTTGAAATGTAATATAATGAATTTATTTATCATTATGATATTTTAATTTTTATTTTATTTCATTAATTCATGGGTATTACGATTCAAAATTACCAAATTGGTAATGATTTTATGTTACAATCTCATCGTTTATCAGGATTGTTTATGATTATGTTTCTAATGATAAGACCTTATGATACATATCTTAATAAAAAAATTATTTATCTTATCATTTGGTTATTCATGATATTTTCAATTAATATTACCATTTTCCCACTCTTTGTTACTTAAAACAATTGAGAATTTTTTTTAATAAAATATAACTTTATTCATCTCTTTGGTTGGAAATAGATTTTCTTCCAAATCTATGTTTTCTAAAAATGTTTTAAAAAATGTTTTATTATTATCCTATTATTTTTAAAATACATTTTTACCCATGATTTATTTTTTTAAAAAATATTTTTAAATGAATATTCATGTCATTTTCTAAATAATTCCCATTTGGATTTTACCAAAAATGTGAAAGGAATCCTTGTATTAACATGTATGACATGAACAAAACTTCCCATGACCATGAACATTATTTTCTTTGAGGATTCCTTGATAAATTTTCAAGGTTAATTTAAAAGGAAAATATTTTCAATTTTTTTATGGTTTTAAAAAGTTTTTCTCAAATTTGAAAGGATATTTTCTTCAAGAAATGTTTTAAATGATCAATCAAAATCATTTTCTACCTAAGATGACATCCATTGATGTTACCCATGACTTACTAAAGATATGATCCAAGAATAAAATTATTATTCTTTCTCTAAATGGTATATGTTTATGATGGTATGATGCCTATTAAAAGCAACTCTTTTTATATAGGTTATACCATGATAAAATTATTATAAAACCCACTTATTTTTTCCACGATTTATTCCATGATAGAATTATTATGAAACCTATTTATTTTTACACATTTTATGTTATGATGAAGTGATGAAATTATTATGAAACCTGTCTCTTTTCTATAGGTTATGATATGATGAAATATTTATGAAACCCATTTCATTTCATTAGTTATGATAAGATGAATGTTTAATGATCTTGTGACACACATATATATGATTTTCATTTTGTAATAGGTGTGACCTATATCTCCCTCCAATTCATTGGGTAATGATAAATGTTCTATGAGATCATAGGGTACATGGGTGTTATCCCAAGCCCAAAAAGTATGGTACATGAGATCACAAGGTATATGGGTGTTAGTCTATGATCGAAAAAGAGGGTATACTGGTAGTTATCCCAAGACCAAAAAAGGAGGGTACATGGGTGGTTATCCTAAGCCCAAAAGAGGGTATATGAGAGGTCATCCCAAGCATGAAGCAAATACATAGGTGGTTAGACCAAGCCTAACATGTTATGAATGTATTGGTGGGTAGCTTTGAAATAATATTTTATATTCTTATGTGTATTCCAAAAATCTATGTCTTATGTAAATGTTTTGTTCTCATGAATCACGTTATTTTATTTCCCTTATGATTCAGGTCTTATGAATTGCCAATATTTATTCCATGACTCAAGATTATGATCTTTGATATTGAAGGGTATGGGTTTCAAATATTATGATCATGTTCTCATACCCCTATGCTCATGTTATGCTTACGTATTTCCCTCATTTACCATTTTTGAGAATATATTCTTACCCTTTATTATGTTTATTTCCACAAGTTTTTGAGAAATGTTTTTAAGTAGGATTAATAAAGGGGAATATCTTTATTGGAGACATTAAATATCCTTCCTGAGTTACGAAGATTGTGTTCTAAGTTTCCAAAGGCACAAAACTAGGATTGTCCTAAAGAATGTGTTTTCATAATGTATCGAATATCAATCTAAAAATATGTCATATACATTTATGAAAAAACTGGGTCATTATAACAACTAGATTAATCATCTTAGTATTAAACAACCCATAAAAGAAATTTTGAAAGATCATCCAAATTATTTCCCTAACCACCAACTTTTAGGATATATAACCCAAGTATTTTTCCTCTAAGAACTGAATTATAAATAAAATAGATGAATTAATAATATATTTGGAGAATAATGAGAAATATGAAACATGTATCTAAGTTATTCTCAATCAAAAAAAAATTATCACTTTGATAATTTACATTAGTTTGATAAATTATTTTTCTCATAACATAACCTATATGATATAAAATCCTTATTGTATAACCCTAAATTGAATGATGTAAGGTACTATCTATATTACATTAAACTATATGATGTATGGTCCATACTATATAAACTTAAAATACATGGATAAATTCTTCTTTAATGATGTTAAATTTTATGGACTGGTCCATCTCACATGACCTTAAATTTCATATAGTGGTTTATCCAACTGACCCAAAGCTATTTGAAGTGATTGATTCATTAGTAGAGATAAGGGATTATTCATCATGAATTTAATTCTAATTATAGAAAAATAATGTTAAAAGAAAATTTTAACATTGATTATAAGGAAACTGACATTAAATTTCCAAGAATAATTATTTTTAATGTTAGTTGTTATAAATTTGATGTTAAAATAACTTTATTATATCAGTTTTGTAAAATTATGATGTTAAATGATTTATTTAAATTATCAATGTTTTTATCATTTATTTTTATAAAAGTTTAAAAACCTAAAATTAACTCTCTTAAATTAGTTTACTATAATTCTATATCTTATACCATTCTTATAGATCCTTTTTATATAGATCTTTTTAATCACACTGCCCTGCCACTCCCTTGCCATTGTTCCACCACTCTGTCATCCCTGAACTGTCACTTCTTTACCTATTACACAGTTTTTAATCCATTCACCACTCCATAATCACCACACCACCACTATCTCAAATTCTTTCTTTTCTTCATATATCTCTATGATTATACATTTTTTTTAAAATTTTCATATCAATTTTTTTATTTTCTTTTATTTTATGTAAAGTATATTTAAAATGATAGCTATTTTTTATATATTAAAAATAGTTTATTGATTATATTCACATACTAAAACTTTTATTTATATCCTACATTCACACCATTATTTCTCCTTTTTTATGTATTTATAAATAAAATTTCGTTATAATGTTATTTTCATTATAAATTTTAAATGTGATATATATCATATATATGCTTGTTTTTTTTAAAATTTTGGACAAATTAAATATCAAAATATAATAAAATGATTAATTTTAGTTTAATATAATTATTATAAAGTAATATTGTTATTATATTATAGGTATTTTTAAAAGTTATTTTTCAACATGTTAATATATTTTCACTGAAAATTTGTAAATTAAAACTTTTTCAATGTTGAAATTTGTACATCTAGTAATAATTAGAACGTTTTGTTTTCTTTATTTTACATATGATTAGTATATTTAAAATCATTATAAATTAAATAGATCTAATTATGAGTAATATATATTCTGAGGAAAAATATGTGTTTTTGAGAAGTCATTACAGTCAATTTTACATTGTAATAAAACTTAGGTGTATATGTATTCATATACCAAAAAAGTGTGACACCAAAAGTAATATTTTCTTATATAAAAATACATCTAATGAATTATTATAAAATTAATATAATCTGTCACTTTTTTAACTTGAACTAAAAAATAATATCTCACTTAAAAAATTATATTAATATAAAATATGATTTCTTATATCATCACTTAATAATTAAAAAACTTGCAGATTTGTTTCACTAAATTAAAAATGGTTACAACTTAATATATAAAATAATTTTCATATAAATTATATCTATCAAAATTGTTTAGATTATTTATTCCAAGTTTAAAAAATATTATATGATAAAGGGGGAGAGTGATTATATATCAATGAAATACCTAAAAAATATTTATCATAATAAATCAAATATATTAAACTGGTTTATTAATATGATAAATAATGATCATAAACTTAGATTTTTAGAAAAAATATATATCTTTTATTTTTTAATTTTAATTTATGTTTATTATGTGTTATTTAAATATTTCTAATATATCATTTTTAGGTAATTTATGGATCATAATTGGGTAAATTATTGGATAAAAATTAACAAATATGATAAATGGTTTGGATATTTCTTGTATTTTTATAAATATAATCTTGTAAAGGAAGTCATGTTTTATGATTCTTGCATGAAGTTTTTGAATATGTGAAAATTAGTGTTCAAGGAAATTAAATATCATTTTATTTTATATGGATTTATTATATTTATTTCTATTTTATTTGTAAAGGTCAATTAACATAGAATTAAAGATCTAAAATTGATGAATATTGTTAGTATATAACATAAGATAATCTTGAAGAGCTAATTCATGATGTAAGAGTTGAAACCATTGAAAAAATAATGATTGTTGAATGCTTATTTGGAGATGTTGAGAGGAAATTGTTTCTAAGTTTTACTAAATTTATATAATTATAAGAAATACAAATATTGGTTAACGTAAATGAAATAAATGGTTAGTGTAACATCCCAGCCTAAGATCCACTAAACCAATGCCCCTAGTTGGTTCTCCACATAACCTTAGGTGATTCTCTCTATATACCATATTCTTATACCCAATATATAGGGTATTATAAGGCACATTAGGAGACTATACCCTCTTTACTAAAGTATCACAATAGTGGAAATAAAAATATAAAATAACTAGAGATGTAACAATAATAACTATGCATCATGTAATCAATTCAAAAAACTGGGTAAATTCCCACAACTAATATAGTAAACATGTAATGTCACACTATTTTCATGTATTAAAGTAGACCTAAAATAATAGACACTATGAGAATCCTCAAAATGGGTCTCAAAATCTATTTGGTCTCCTCATCCATGATCTATCTTGTATCCCAAATCAGCCATCTATCATAGGTACTTTTCCCTTATCATGACTTACAAATATGAAATATTCTTGGGTACTAATGATGGACCAAGTAGGGTGTGAGTAAAACTCAGTAGGCAACCACCAAAAGTGTCGATAACATATCTAGTCCAAAATAATAATAGTGTATGCAAAGATAAAAGAAACAGTAAACAAGGAAATAACAATTTTTTTCACAATTTAGTATTTCATCAATTAATCACTTGGGTCATTTTATTATACCATGTCCCCAACCCATCAATTCTACCTCAACTATGATGGTAGTCCAGGACATGAAACATAAAGGTTAAATATTTTAAACAAAAAGGGTAAACCATTAATCATTTCTATTCTAAAATACCAAGGTGAACTATCCCAATTACCTAAACCATGAAAAATACTATTAGTTCCCAGTCGTCCCGATGGAACCCTAACCAAGAATAAGGAAGGCCATGCACATGATTTCAAATCAAGGATTTCAAACTCTATGTTGATCCATTCAATATTAAGGATAAAGAATTCCATGTACAATATCCTTTCACATAGATGTGGAGAATCATGTACACCTTTAACAATTAGTATATGTGGAACAATATATCCATAATTACTAAACATTTCATTAATTTATAATTTCCATGGTCTAAACTATGTGACATTTTCATCATATCACAATATACAGGGTGAACCTCTTCTATTTATCTATATTCATATAGATTTTCGTACTTAACATTTTAAACCCATTTCTATTTGAAATCCATTTATTCATTTAACACAACTAATAAGATTATTTAAATCCATTTTACAATACAATCAAAACCCTTTAACCATTTAACCATTATTCATCATCATCATCATAACATATTTAAATTCGAATTTAATCCACACAACAAAAACTCCTTATTTAATGTTACTTTCCCAAATGACAAGAACAACTCGTTTAATCATTTAAAACCTTTATTTCATTATTCACAACCCAAATTACCCTTTTCAAGGGATTGAAACACCCCATGTGTGGAATTTATCTCTATCTTATAATTTTCAACAGACCCAACATGACTTGAAATAGGTCTAGAATATCAATGAAAATCCCAATTTACTTTACTTAATAAACTATATGAAAACTCTACTTGATAGATTAAAGGAACAACTATATATATATATATATATTAGGTTCTTGGGGGGTACAATTACATTAAAAAGACAAACAAAACAAACACAATCTAGAAAGGTAGGCCATAGCCCCCCAGGGGATAGCCCACCCATCAAGACATATTTTATGTAGTACATGGAATATAAGACCAATGAGTATAAGGCCCATTACATGACCTAAAATCCCAGTGTAGAATCATTACAACATCATTCTTATTGTGTAACCGGGCTTATGTCATGTTTGTATCACCATCTGGATGGATCATGCCCACATCACCACCTTCCTTCATCATCATCTACATCACCACCTATATAGTATTGTAATAGTACCTACACCTAATAGGGATTGAATATAGGATCTTCTAGATACCAAGAATAATACTTTACCACTTGTGTATAGGATCATTGGAAGGAATGACCACATACATAAAGAAAAACATCAAGACTATAGGATAAATATTGTAAAAGACCTACCTTATCGTCCAAGAAAAAACACTCATCCAATGAAAACCAATGATTTAAACTAAAAAAATCCTCAAACACCAAAGTGATTAAGTCCCTGGAAAAAGGGTTTATAAGATTCAGAAGGAGAGAAAACAACCAACCATAGTTTTTTTAGAAAATAGAAGAAAGATTAGTTAAATACTTACATGGAGCTTCAATTCACACTAAACAGTTCTCCAAACGCCTTAAAACTGAAGGAGGTTGATCCTAGGAAGGATTGGGAGGGTTTGGGTTTCAACCCTTACTGTAGGATGATAAATGGTGTTGAAAATTGGGTTAGATACTATAAATGTTTGGAGGTAAAAGTCATCAATTTCTCACTTTTTAAGAGGTATATAGTTTAGCCACATGGTTGGCCAAACCCTATATTAACTGTGAAACTCTATCTATTTAATATGAAACCAATCCACATTGTTTAAAAAACTATGTGATATACATGTGGTTGCCTCTATCCATGTGGGTTCAAGTAGAACATTTTTCTGGGCCACCATGTATAGTTTTATAACTGTGGTCCACACTCAACTAAGTCACACAGTTATGATGCATGGTTAGTACTAACTATGCACCGACTGTTCCCCATGCACCATATTTTCTCTTTCCCCCATTTTCATGTCCCAAAACCTAGGATCACTCTAAAGACATCCCTACCCCTGATAAGCATTTTATTAATAAATTTTAAGAAATTTTAAATAAAATTAAAAAAACAATGTACCTCGTTAGAAGTTCAGGATCATAAAACCTCCCCACTTTATAGAAACACATACTTGATCTGAAATCTCAAGAAACACTAAGCTTATAAGGTAAATATATCAGGACATTAGGCCCACATATAATCTTCCCTCTCCCAAGTTTCTTCCAAAACATGTCTATGCTTCCATACCAATTGGATTAGAGGTATAATCTTACCTTAAAGAACACTCTCACTATGATCCATGACATGAATCAGATTCTTCTTAAAGGATGATTCAATATATAACTCAACATAACCAACATAAATCACATTAGAAGGGTCAAGGTGATACTTCCATAGCTGTGACATAATAAAAACATTTTTCACACCACCAAACTACTATTGAAGATCCAATCGATGCGCTAATGGTAAGATCATATCAATAATATCAATTGGAACAAAATACCTAGGTACCATATTTTTAGAAACCCATGCCTTTTACACATATAAATATAAGAATTTTTAATATAAACATCCATTAGTTAAAATCCAAAGATCGTGAGGCCTAGAGTCTTTGGAATGCAAGGTTCGTAGTATATCAAAGTGAAATTAAAATAAAACTTCTTTATTTTTTTCTCCATAATAAGATCCTAAATCCTTTAGAGCTTTTAAAACTACATGGGATAACCCAAGGAATAAATAGACCAAAAGGGTGATCTAAAAACCCCAGTAAGGGAATAAACATTATAAGGAAACATAACACATGAGTCAAAGGTAAAACATGATATCATAAAAGAGATGACTCATGAGTAATCACATGGGAGAATGATGTAAGGAACATGGTATCATAAGATCATAGAATCATATGAAAAGTGGAATCAATATAAAACATAATATAAACATAAGTCAAGGATAACCACTAAGACTACATCACATGGTGGAAAAATTCCTATAATGGATTAGGTTAACTTCCTAATCCATACATGACATATCATGAGGCTAAAAAATTACCTAATTAATTATAGGGACATGTAATTTTTTGCACATCCATTATATTAATTTAATGTACATTCATATGTGTTCCATATAAGGAAGTCAATCATAAGACATAAACATAAGTATTACCCATGGAAAGAAAATGGGTTGCATAATCTTTCCTCATACCATAATAAAATGAGATTTATTAAAGATGGAATTTGATAAATGATAATAATAAATGCATTAATCCATAAAAGAAAGGAAGTGTGAGATAGGTATATATTTAATAAACATATATATAATTTATAATCATTTTATAACATTAAATGTTGTTGTAATTGATGAATAAAAATAATTTTAAAAATATTAAATACAATCTTTATAAAAATAAACTTTCCACATTGAAAATCACTATTGTAAAACTAAAAATTCAAAAAATATTTTGGGAATAATTCTCTTTAAAAATATCATTTGAAACTTATAAAAAATATTTAGAGAAAATAATGGTCATGATGGTGGGTAATTTCATACATGCTGTATAAGATAAAAAAATTCCTTTCACACTTTGATAAAAAGTAATAAAGTACCTCATTTAGAAAACAACTAGAAGATTCCTTTTAAAAAAATTAATAAAAAAAAATTGAAATGGGTAAAAAAGACTTTAAAAAACAACACAATAATATTAAAACATTTTAAATATGATACAAAAATTAAAGAGAAAGGGTTTTTGACTAAAGAGATAAATAAAGTTGATTTTATTTAAAAATATTTACTTAATAATTTTAAGTTTCAAAGAGAGAAAAATATTAATATTACTTGGAAATTTCATAAATAAATAAATCATAATAAAATTAAAGGATTTTATTATACAACAAACAAATAATTTTCTTCAATGGTAATTCAAGCATAAACAATCTTGATTAAAATGCGATTGAAGTTCAAATCCTTACCACCTTGGTAACTTTTGAATCATAACACCCATGAATGAATTAAGTTAATTATAACATAAAATAACATTAAATATGAAGGGTTCGTGATATAATATGTAAAAGATCATTATATACACCATATAAAATATACTAGGTGCATAAACGAACATGTGTCTCAAAGAAGGATGTTTTGAGATGAAAAATATTACCACGAGTCAAGACCGTAAATGTATGTACTTTATCACCTATATAATAATATTATGTCAATTTTTTTCTTAAGAACATTTTTTATGATTAATAACTTATACTTAAACCATTTACATCATTTACTTTAATGACATATATTATTATATTACCTGTTATGTCGACGTTGAGTGTTTTGAGGATGTTCAATTCATAAGTTCAAAACATCATCAGTGTGTCAGATAATGTTAAAAGGTAAATTATTCCATAATATATAGAATAATAGTAATTAAATAACAATAATTTTTATAAATCAATTATACTTTTTAAAACCAACCTTGAAATATGGTTATGAAAAAAGACCTATGTTACAATCATGGAGATGACATGTCGTACGTATGCTTGAGCAACGATTCCTTTTTTTAATGATCATTATGGAAAAAGGTAAATGTTATTTCATTTTCATATAATGATAATAATATAATAAATATAATATTATTTATTTAAATTCCCTTAAATATACCATCTATGTGATGTGGTAATAAAAAATTAATCACATCGCTTTGCGAGGTGGAAGTGCGCCCTACACACGAACGATGTTATCATTTTTGAATGGATTGTAAGGTATGATAGTATATGATATTTTAATTTTACACAATTATTAATATTTCATGAATATAATATATAAAAATTAAATCCATAATATTTAATATCCATGTGAGTATATTATGGAAAATGAATTACATCGATTCTTGAGGTGGTGGTCCGCCGTACACACGATCGACAATTTCATTTCTTATTTGATGGAAGAGGAGATAAATGAATATTATGACATTGACATATTAAAATATATGTATATAGGATATAATATTGTTATTATATTTTAATTTTTATGATATAATTGAATGTGGAAAAAGAATAAGTAAAAAGAAGGATCTCGTTGAAGACGATTACCTTTGCTTAGATGAACCTCCTTTGAATCTCTTATTTAGGACACTAAGTTTGGTATTTTGCAAAGTCCAGAAGATCTAGAATATGAATAAATATTTTAGGGAGTTATTTTTATAGGGTTTTGTTTATCCAAATGGATTTACAGGTGTGAATAAGTTTGGGGAGGGTGTGCCCTTTTATAATTGAGGAGTGACTTTTTTATAAATGCCCAAAACTATTCCATAATGGGAAGTAACTCTCAAGCCATATGCCTCAAAAATAAAAAAGAGGGATTAGATGAGAGTTAAGTCTAAGAAACATATATACCACTAAAAATAAACATTTTTAAACATGTTATCATCTTTACCTATAAGGTTACTCACTTTTACCATTTTAATTTTTTTACCACCGCAATTGTTTTTTACTGTTCTTACTATTCATTATGAAAAAAATTAAGTTTCCATTATTGCATTATTTAAATTATTATAATTCAAAATATATAATCCATTTTATTAAATTCAATTCATATAAGTGGAATAATTTAATTGAAAACATAACTTGTAAGCGTGATGAAAAGCAGTTTCCAGAAAAATGCATTTTCAAGGAAAATATCATGTTATATTAACTGTATGAATAAAAAAAATAATTTTATGAATTTTAATAAAAAATATAGAAATATATTCTATAAATTTAATTTAAATCTATCCTCATGAGGGTTTATTTTAATAAATTATAATTTATAAACATTATCCTCTTTAAAATAGATTTCAGAAAAATGTGTTTTAAGCCTAGGAATAAACTTATACTAAAATCAAGTATAAAGATGATTTAAGTAAAATTAATAGTATTTAATATAAATAAATAAAAATTATTTTAATTTTAAATTTAATTAAAATAATAATGGTACTATTTATTACTTAATTTATTAAAATAAATGATAGCTTTAGGAAAATTAGTATTTTTCACTATTCACTAAAAAATCGATCTTTCCAGAAAAAATCCAAAAATTTCACCCTATGTTAATATTGATATGATGATTTTAAAAAATAATTATTATTTATAAAATAAAATTTCTAAAATTTCTAAAAATTAAATATAATATTTTCTCACAAAAGAAATAAAAATACTTTTTGAAGAAAATGTATTTCCGAAGCATAAAATAACTTTACTAAAATTTGAGTACTTATTTATTATAAATTAATCAATACATTTATATTGTATAAAATATTTAAAGATAATTTTCATAATATGGTTATTCCTATTAACATCTCCAATTTTAATGTCTTGGTTATAACGATCATGTTTAAATAATAATATTTTAATAAAATATCGTGGTTCGTTGAATCTCAATGTTACATGTTGTATATGCTATCAAACATAGTGTTATTTTAAAAATATATGGGCGTTAAATTCTAACCCCTTAAATAAATTGTGTCACTAAAATTTGAAATTTTTCTTTGTTTTAAATTTGAAAATTTATTTGTGGAAAACCCACATCATAAAAGTGTTCATAAAACATCCTCTTAAAAAAGGAAAATGGAAATATGAAAGCCATATAGAATAACCCATGACTGATTTTCCATGTAGAAGAAAATTTATGGGAATTGAAAATATAGACATGGAAGAAACGTGTAATTAATTATAGACAGTGATAGAGATTAACGATTACTAGAAATTGAATGGACAAGATAAAGTTAACCACCAAAAAACAATAAATCTATGATGAATTAAAAGATCATTTATTCATCTAATATGAAGGTAATGGGATAATATTTTTGATTTTGGATCATTTTACTAGAGTTTGGAAGTTATTTTACTATCAAGATAGAGAACACCGAAAAATATACTTACTTGATATATTTTTATTTCATAAACAAAATTTCAACCTT
Source organism: Viscum album (assembly GCA_963277665.1). NCBI lineage: Eukaryota > Viridiplantae > Streptophyta > Magnoliopsida > Santalales > Viscaceae > Viscum > Viscum album. The sequence goes on along the minus strand of OY728132.1, from coordinate 819,032,163 downwards.
TTATTATGCTTTGATCAATTCCCACTTCACCTCTTACTCCAATAAATGAATATCCAATATTATTTTTTTTCCTAAAGCACTAAAATTAACTTTTAAAAGATCATAAGATCTATGAAAGAGTAAAAATCTATTTCTAATATCTTTATTAAAACCAAAATGGTTGGAAGAAAGTAAGATAATACCTAAAATTAATATGAAAATATTAATCTCCAAAATTCAGTAATAAAACTAAAGGTTTAACATGGATCATTCCTTAAATAAATAAACCTATATCATAAATAACCTCAACAAAAAATAATGTTTTTAACTCAAATGTTATTTAATAAACTTAAAGTTACATATTCAAGAAAATAATAGTATTCTTACCAAATAATCCCTTACATTAAACCTAAAGTTTATATATATATATATATATATATATGAATCTAATGAAACATTTCCCAAAATACTAGTAATCACTTAAAAATACTAAAAAAATTCAAAAACATTTGATCCACTAGTATGTTTCCCGAAATAAAATTATTATTAATCCAAAAAATAATTTATGTAAAAAAATTATACTATCGGGGAAATTACATAGGACAGTGTTAGGTTATGGACCCTTGTTGCCCTTTGGTTGTGGGTTCAAGTCCCGAATCCTTGTTAGATACGATGGGTTATCACATGCCTTACGTGTTTTCCTTTTTCGAAAACCATGGAGACACAAAAGTGATAGTAATATTCATAATTCACCTTGATCCTATAATTTTCTCAAGAATATGATGGACATGTTCAAAAATACCATTAGTAATTAAATCAATATTTTTAACTTATAAGGCTTTCTATCTATCTCATTATTTTCAATGAAATAAAATATTTTTAATTGAATATAATTACCTCAATCTCATGAACATGTCAAAGATTACACTTTTCTCTATAATTTGTTTTTCCATAAAATACCACCTTACCATTAAATCACCATTCTAGTTCATTAGTACCATTAAACATATTCTTGAAAATACTTCAAGAAAAAATGTTGTAGGATAATCCTTAGAATTTTCACGATTATTATAACCAGAATACCATTGATAAAAAATACCTCAACAACATGATTCTAAATTTCCAACACCTAAAAACTTCAATCATTTTACTTCAATTATTTTAATAATACATGCCCTTTGGAATTAATCCATAGATTAGGGAATTGGCTTGGATAATGAATAAAATCCCCACATCTATGAAATTAAATTTTTAGTGGTGCATTAGATCAGACTTTATTTCCCAACACATTTTTAACTAAACTCTTCATTTTTCTTTAGAAATTAGCTTCTCTATGTCCATATTTTCCACACATAAATCATCTTACAGTTCATTTAAGGAGTTCTCCATGGATCATATTCCTATATATTTGACATGTAGTAAATTGAATATTCTTTTCTTTGTCATATTTAACACTTGAAAATCCCTAATATTCCATCCTTATCATCATTGATATGTTTAGAAATTAAAATATGTTCCAGTTGTTAATTTTAATTTGAGATAGCTCATTTGGAATGATCCCAAGATGTAAAAATTCTATTCCCATTTTTTAGGCATCTCATTAGGGAAATCATCACATTTCCCAGCACATTGCTTTTTGGTATGATTTCTCTGATTTACTTTCATTAACTAAAAATATTAAAATAGACAAAATGATAATTCCTTAGCATAACAAAAGGAAACTTATAAACCTTAAAGAAATAACTTAAACATGATATGTATATCTTCACTTATGAGTCTCTAGGTTTAAATATATGTTATCCATGGTAATGTTTCCTATTGGTTTTTCTAACCTAATTTTTTTTAAGTCCTTCATAATGTTTTATACAATTTTTTTGAATTTCCAAAGTATATCCCCTGGGAGTGTTAAACCAAGTGAACAACAAGGTACATTACCATGCACCATGTCACGATCAAGTCCAGATCAATTCACCCTTTTTAGGGTTATTACCCCTAGGTATAACTGTTCTAGAGCCACATTAACTTGTAGTACCAAGACAAGGATGTATTTCCTTAGAAACAAATTACTCTATACTTTACTAAAATTTAGGGATGTTTTCCTATGTTTAGTCTTATTCTTAAGGATTTTACTAGATTTTTTTAATACTAATTCCTAAAAATAACTAGTCCTTTCTCTAATACCAAATATAGTGACCCTATAGTTGTATACATATTACTACATTATTTTTTTACATAAAAATACATTAGTTACAACCCAAATATCATGAGACCTAGTGTCTTTGGGAGACTAGGTTCATAGTACATCAAAGTGAGACTAAAATGAAATTTCATAATTTTTTATCCATAAAGATCTCCTAAATCCTTTCAAGATCCTAAATATACATGGGTTGAATTGGGGAATACGTAGAAAAAAGGGGTAATATAAAAATACCCATAAGGGAATATACATGATAGGGAAAAATAACATGCGATTCAAAGTTATAACATGATATCATAAAATATAAGGCTCATAAGTAATCATATGGGAGAATTACATAAGGAAAATGGTATCATAAGATCATAAAATCATACGAAAAGTGAAGAAACATAATTTATAACATAAAAATTAGTCAAATATAACCTTAGAGACAACATCACATGGTGGACATAACCATATAATGGATTAGGTTCACTCCCTAATCCCATACATGAAATCTCATGAGACTAAAACATTACTCTATGCATTGGAGGGATATATAATTTTGATCCTAACTATAAAATTAATTTTATGTACATGAATATATGTCTCACATAATAAAGATAATTATAAGGCATAAACAGAATTATTTCCCCTGGAAATAAAATGGGTTGTATAATCTTGCCTCATATCATAATCAAAAGATATTTCTTAAAGAAGGTATTTAATAAATGATCATAAGGAATGCATTACCCCATAAAATGATGGGAGAGTGAGATATGTATATATGTAATAGAAATATATACATAATTTAGAATCATTACATAACATTAAAGGTTGTTTTCATTGATAAATAGAAATAATTTTAAAAATATTAAAAACAATCTTGAGGAAAACAACCTTTACATTTTGAAAATCACTTTTGTAAAGATAAAAATTCACAAAATATTGTGGAAATAATTTTATTTAAAAATAACCTTGTAAAATTATAATGGAATATTCAAAGAAAATAATGTTCAAGATGGTGGGTAATTCTATACATAATGTATAAGTTAAAAAAACATTCCTTTCACACTTTGGTAAAAAGTTAGAAATACCTCATTTGGAAAATGAAAAGAAGATTCATTTTAATCCTTTTTTATAAAAAAATCAATATGAGTAAAAATTACATCAATAAATAATATAATGATATTAAAATAGTTTTTTGATCAAATTTTAAAGAGAACAAGGACATGGAAGATAAAGGGTTATCGACCAAAGAGAGATATAAAGTGGATTTTCCTTAAAAACATTTACTCAATGATTTTAAGTACCAAAGAGAGGTAAATGGTACTATTACATGAAAATCTCATGAATTACCAAAGTATAATAAAATTAAATGGTTTTAATATACAATTATCAAATAATTTACTTTAATAGAAATTCAAGCACATACAAACCTGATTAAAATGAGATTGAAGCATAAACCATTACCGCCTAGGTAACTTTTGAATCATAACACCCATGAATATAATAAATAAATTATAACTTAAAATACCTTGAATTATTAAGTATTAATGATATAGTGTGTAAATGGGAAGTATATACACCATATAAAAGAAATTAATTGTATAAAGAAACATGTGTCTCAAAGAAGGAAGTTTTTCTATGGAAATCCTTACCTCAAGTCGAGAATTTTTGTGTATGTCCTTTATCTCATGCATAATAAAATTATATAAATTATTTTTTATCTTAATAAAAATTTAAAATTTTAATCCATTAAATATAAAACATTTAATTCATTAATTTTAATGACATATATAATTACATAATCAGTTATGTCCACATCGAGTATTTTGAGGATGTTCAGTTCGTAAATTCAAAACAACATCAGTGTGTTAACTATGGAGAAAAGGGTCATTATTCCACAATATATAGAATAATAATAATGAAATAATCATAAATTTATATATGAATTATAATTTTTAAAACAACCATGTAATATAATTATGAATAATGATCTATGTTGTAATCATAGAGATGGTAGATCGTACGTATTCATGAGTAACATTTCCATTTTTCAAGAATCTTGACAGAGAGACGGTAAGTGTTATTTAATATTCAAATAATTATCATAATATCATAAATAAAATATTTTTATTAAATACACTTATATATACCATCTATGTTATGTGGTAATAAAAAATGACTTGCATTACTTCGTGGGGCGGTAGTCCGTCATACACATGAATGATGTTATCTTTTTTCAGTAGAAGGTAAAGTAAGAATATATATGATATTTAAATTTTATATAATGATTAATATGTCATAAATTTCATGTATAAACATTAAATACATCATCTTTAAAATCTATGTTTGGCTAGGATAGAAAATTAATTATATTGGTTAAAGATGTGGTAGTCCATCGTACACACGATTGATGGCTTTGTTTCCCATTTTATGGAAGAGAAGATAGATGGATATTATTCCATAAAAATAAAAAAATATCAGTATATAGAATATACTGGTACTATTATATTGTAATTTTTAATATATAATTGAAGGTGAAAAAATAATAAGTAAAAAAGAAGGAGCTCAATGAAGATGATTACCTTCACTTAGACAAACCTCCTTTGGATATCTTATAAATGACCCTAAGGATGGCCTTTTAGGAAGAAAAAAATCCCCAAAATGTGGATAAGGGTGTTTTATAGATATTTTTATAGGGTTTTTGTGATTCAAATTTCTTGAGAGGTGTGAATAAGTGAGGTGATGGGGTTCCCTTTTATAATTGAGAAGGAGTATCTTTTTTGTAAATACCCAAAAGTATTCAATAAAGGGAAGTTACTATCAAGAAAAGCGACTCAAAAATTTAAAAATAAAGGAGTGTAGGAGATATAATATCAAGACACATCTCTACCACCAAATGGAAATATGTTTAAAATATGTTATCCATTTTACCTTTAGGTTACTCAGATTTAACATTTTAATTTTTTACCATGATAATTATGTTTTTTACTACTCATTATGATAAAAAATTTAGTTAAATTTATTATATAATATAAATTATTATGATTAAAAATATAGAACAAATTTTTATAAAATTAAATTAATATGTGTGGATTAATTTAATTTAAAATAAAACCCACAAGGGTGATGAAAAGTAGTTTTCTAAAAAATGTATTTTTCAATGAAAAGATGATATTATATTAACTTTATAAATATAAATCATCATTATATGAATTTAAATTCATAAATATAGATGTATAATTTTTAAATTTCATTTAAATCGTTCCTCATTATGGGTTATTTTAATTAAATAAAATTTAGAAACATTATTCACTTTAAAACCATTTTCCGAAAAATGTATTTTTAAGCATAAAAATAAACTTATACTATAATACAATATATATATTATTTAAATATAATTAATTATATTAAATATAAATAAAGAATAATTATGTTAATTTTAAATAAAATTAAAATAATAATGATACTTTTTAATTACTTAATTTATTAAAAGAAATGACATTTTTAGATAAATCAGTATTCTTCACTATTCACTAAAAAATGACCTTTTTAGAAAAAATCACTAAATTTAACTCTAAGTTAATATTGATATTTTAATTTATATTTTTTATTTAATAATTTTTTTTTTTAAAATTTTCTATAAATTAATTATAATAGTTTCTCACAAAATCAATGAAACTAATTTTTGAAGAAAACATATATTTGAAGCATAAAATGAATTTAACTGAAATTTGAGTACTTTTTTATTATGAATTAATTAATAAATTTATATTATATAAAATAATTAGAGATAATTTTTATAATATGGTTATTTCTATTCTTAAAAATTTAACCGTTAGGTTATAATAGTCATGTTTAAATAATAATATTTTAAAAAAAATATCACAGTTCATTTAATATTTGTGTTATATGTTGTATACATAATTGAAAATAGTTTTCTTTTAAAAATATATGGTTGTTAAAAAATTTCCCTATTTCTGAATCCAAATGTGACCTAATCTCAGCAACTCCCAAAGTAACACAATGGAACCCACTACAAACTTGAGAGGTCAAAGACATCGATCAACATATGAATTATGTATACTCTATGTTGTAATCATATACATATAAATAAACTAAAGATTATCTGATGCCTCTTACACAAGAATCATTCGCAAAAATTGTGGCTCTCCTACTTCTATCCAACACAGATGGGATATATATTTCCTACCATATAGTGCCTAATGTTGTTCCATCTAGATTTTCACATGTTAACTCTAGTTATAGGAGAACTTAAAAAGTGTTAAGTTTTTCCCCTAAGTTCCACCAAAATCTAGGACTTATTCTCTCAGTATTTCCTCCAACACTTGTATAGTACATTTTAATTTTCTATCCATCTATGGGTGAAAGGATATACTAAAAAACACTAGAGTACAAAGTCCCTACTACAACCCTTTATAGAAGTATGAAGTAAAATAAAGATCTTGATATGAAATTATACTCCATGGAACCCCATGAAAACATACTATCTCTCAAGCATATAACTCTCACAACTAGCCAATGGTGAAAGTATCTAAAATTAGAAAGAAATGGGAAACCTTAGTTAACTGATCCACAATTACCCATATCGCATCATTCTTCCTAGGAGTCACCTAAAGACCTACCAAACAATCCATGGTAACATCATCCCACTTCCATTCTAGAATGGGAAATGATTGTAAAAGTTCATTTCATCATTGATGTCCGACCTTAAACTATTGACAAGTTTAGCATCATGTAAAAAAAAATATTTCTTTTATTCCCAATAACCAAGTATTTATATGAATTTCATAATACATAATCATCAAATCAGGGTTCCCCAACTACTTAGAGACATGAAATTCATATATCTACAAAAAATTTTATAAATGAAATTTCCTTTTTGATTGAATAAATACATTATTAAGTAATATAGTTATAAAATATGCATGCAATACTTTTTTTTTATTTTGGATAATTATAAGGCCTGTCAAATTTAAAATACTATTAAGCATCATAACCATTAATAGTATATCCATTGTATAGTGACCATTAAGATTAGTATATTAAGGATTATGATAAATTCTGATTGAAATAAATGTAATAAGTAGTGGCCTCAAATAGTAAGATCGTACCCTATGATGCCCATTTATAAGTTTATCCAAGGGAGATAAAATAACTAGGATTTTCCCTTAACCAAACCCAAGCTAAGATTAAAAAACTAAAGAATGAGTGAAACTGTTTTTAAGAGAAGTTCAAGCTCATCAAGATCATGACCCAAACCATATTCACCAAACTACCCTAAAAAATCTTACCATCACAAACCTTACTCTCAGAGCATATGCTGGTGTAATAAGGGGCTATGTTTATAGACCCTAATAGTACATGTTTGTATTTTGTTTTATTTTTTAAAAAATAATGATTGTATTCATCATTTTTATTATTACTTATAAATGATAAAATAATGTTTTTGATAAAAATTAGATTTCAATATGATGAAAGACAAATTTTATTTTTTGGAAATATATTGTTTCAATCAAGACACACTTTTTGATGAATTCATGAATTTTTGAAATAAATTTTATTTTAATAAAATATTCATACTAAATAATATATATTTTTAAAATTTAAATGATAAATATAATTTTAGGAATCTAAATTTAATTTTTATAGAGGTCATAAAAATGTTATTTTAAACCCCCGAGTATTTTTAATAAATGGGTATTTTTGATTTAAAATTTAAAATTATCATATTTATAGAATTATTATAATAAAATAAATATTTTTCTTATTGAAATAATCACATTAAAAGTAAAAAATGATGATTTTTTTATATTTTTTGGAGATAGTTGAATTTTTTGGTCAGAATTAAATAATTTATAAATATATGGTATATATTATGACATCATAAAAGGCCAAAAGTGATGTAATAAATGATATAAAGAGTATACATGACCAAAATTATTTTTTTTCATTTAAAATAATGTTTTTTATGTTATTTGATTAATTTAGAAACCCTTAATGAATATTAAAAAACCTTTATTATATTTTATGTTTTTAAAAGCCGTTCTTTATAAACATGACTCACTTCCACATAACCAAGGGTGTATTTTATTATTTTAGGTTCTTGGAATTATAAAATAATGAAATAGAATTCTCTTTTGTATACGCCATGGGAAAAACCATGGGATAGTTTTTTTGGATTAATTTATGATATAGAGTACAAAACCTAAGTTTAGAAATTAATAACAAATTCCCCTTTCTTTTACTATATGATCTCAGCCGACCTATCATTACTCTTCACTAAAAACCCTTGGATCATATCATTACTCTACCATTACTTCTCTAGGAGAATCCCAAATTTCCCCAATATCTCAAGAAGTTCCTCACAATCTTTTAGAAGTTCTCTCTCAAGGTAAGGTATCCTCACATTCTCATCTTTATTCAAGAACCTCTTTATATTATCCATTTTAATTTTCAATTAATTATGTTGTGAAATGTTTTAACACATAACTATTACTGTACTTATGATTTAAATGTGGTGATTTGACCCTTTGACTATCATTAAACCCTTATATGCACCTTTAAGTACCACCATTATGTTGTCAAAATTTCCCTATGATTTTCCTTGCCAAACAACTGTGTAGTGAATAACTGCGCCCATTTACACTCAAGGGTATTCATATGGATGTACCTATCCTTTATTAATTGGGTATTTATATGTATGAAACCCACACTCATTAATAATGGGACTAAATGTGACGAAATATGAGCCTATGTTGAATGATCTATATAGAACACTTATTCATGTATATGATATTAATGTGATAGGTGGGCCTAGAATTATATATCCCTCCAATGAATTGGGTAATGTTTTAATCTCATGATATTTCATGCATGGTGCATGATAAGCTATCATAAGTATACTATGTTATGATTTCATGATGGTTAGCCTTGACTTATGTTTATGATGTCATGTTTTATGTTATTGCAACATTACCATATTGATTTTTTGTTATCATCTTGTATCATGCTTCAATAATCATTTTTATAATCCCTAAACCATTTATGTCCCCATGATATTAATCTTTCCTAACATTTATTTATTTTATCATGTTATTATTTTATTATTCCCTTACCAGACTTTATAGATTACCCATTTATTATGTATGTCCCTCGATTATCTCATGCAATTTTAAAATAATAATGGAATTTTAAGAGCATATTAAGGAGTTTTCAATAATATTGTGTACCCATGATTTAAATTGTTATACCATGTACCTAATTTCCCAAATACACTAGGCCTTATGATATTTTAGGGTTGTATTAAGTGAACCTTTATGTATAAATCAGGAAATAAAGTGTATTAAAGATATGGGTTTTCATAGTTGGTATCAGAGGAAAATCTAGTTATTTTTTTGGATTAGGATTAAAAAAATATAGTGAATGCATTAGTGATAAGAATAAAAATAGTAAAACATTCATATTTTTTAATTATAAAATAATGGTTTCCAAGAAAGTATATCCTTGTATGGATACTACAAGTGGATGTGGATCTAGAAATTTTTTACTAATGGATAATAAACCTAAAAAGGGTGCATTGATATGGACTTGATCATCACCTAGTTCATGAAAATGGGCCTTGATGCAAAAATGGTTTGACACTCCCAGGGGATATGCTTTGGTAAATTCAAAATCACTTTATGAACCATCATAAAGGGGAAAAATTACCATAAGATTTTATATTAAGAACAGATCATGGATTAAACCTAGAAATTCATAAGTTAAAAAATATATGATTTATTCCATTAATGTTCATGGTTTCCCATCTTCTTCTTTAATAGTTTTAAAAAAATCATCCCTAATTTTCCCTTTGGTCTAGTCAATTTTTGAAAATAGGAAGAATTGGGTTCGAAACCAATGCAAGGCGCAAAGTGACGACTACCTGAATGAGATGCCCAACTGAATGAGAGAAGGAATCATAAACTTAACGAAAATAATTTTTCAATTATATCATGTTTTGAACAAAAACATAAATTATATGGAATTACCAAATCCCCATAAGAAAGAGGAAGTTGTAATTGATACATTTACTCTATAAAGGACTTTCAAATTTAGTGGTTCTTATTGTCCTTTTATCATGAAAAAATGGATCAACTTCATTGAAAATATCATATCCATATTTTAATTCCATGATAAAGATAAGGTCATAATAATTGTTTATTTTATGGTAGGAAAGTCTGATCAATGTTGGGAGATACTCAAAAATATAAAGCCCAAGGAGGATATCAAAGTAGTGGAGTGAAAGGAATTATAGAAAATGTTTTTCAAGAAATATTTTCCTTGAACTTTATAACTTAAAATAGAGATGGATTTACTTATCCTTAGGAAAAATGATGAATAATATATTAGGGTTTACAAAGAATTATTTTAAGACTTTCACGATATGCCTTTGGCTTTGTCACTACCCCCAAAAGTAAATTTGAACTCTTCTTTGGTGGTTTGAATCTGAGTGTATGAAAAGTCTTGGAAATTAGGGTATTTGAAATCTATAAGGAAATTGTATGATGTTCCCTAAAATTATAAAAGGAGAAAAAATAATCACATGGTTCTCATGGTGATAATAAGTGAAAATAAAGTTTAATCTCGGAAATATTATGGAGAAATATAATGGTGGAATGAAAGTCCAACATCCCACTTGTAAAAAATGTGGGAAAAAGAATCTTGTAAATTTATTGAAGGGTACATGGAAATGATTTAGGTGTGAGAAAGAAGGGAAATGAGCTAGATAATGTTGATGGGAGAATCCCTACAATGCGATGGAAGAAAGTATTTATTCAGTTAACCCTCATTCTACTGTCCTGTGTTTCAATTAAAAGTGTAATTCTCAGAATTTTGTTTGAGGTAAAAAACTTTTAGTTTTTAGTTTAATTATTTGGTTTTTAAATTATGTTGATGCCTAATGAGGTTACAGAGTAAATGAGGGTGTTTTAGGCTTATTTAAAGCTTAGAGACCCAACTTTTAGAGGAAACAACTAGGCCACATAGTTAATATAAACATGCATCCTAGTTCACATGGTTGGAAAAACCATGTGGAGGGATATAAGGCTCCATAGAGGGGATAATACAGGTTTCACACGTTTTTTCTAACTGTGCACTGTAGCCTATGCGGGGTGTGTTCCCTAGGAAGAGGGGGGAACATGGGTAGATCACAGTTAGAAAAATAATGATCCCAAGATCTATCCTTGGGTAGTATCTAGTGCACGATTGGTGTACAGTTTTGATAACCATATGGCCAAACCATGCAACTCTTTAAATTTTTAGTGAATTACATTTTTTTCACTCTCTCTTATTAAATAAACATCATCCTTTCTTCTTCTCCAGTGAAAAAAAACTCTATCCTCCTCCCATTTGAGTTCTTTATACTTAGGCTAGTCTTGGTGATGTATTATCCATCTGAAGTATGATCTAGACACTATCCATATAGTTAGATCCATATTAGTAAGATCTCCACTCATCTTTATTCCTTCATTCGTTTATCTTTCTTTCTTCTGAACTATTTTGGTGTGATATAATATGTCCTATTTTCAGGACTTTTTTACATTTTGACAATTTATTCTATTCTATCTTGAATCAAAGTCTGACAATGGATAAAGGGCTATCTACCAACTTAAATTATGTGGTCCAGTACTTTTCCCTAAGTATCATTACATTTTATCATGGACCATTGGTCTGTATTCCAAACTCCTCTAGTGTATCCTCCATAAAAGTAAATTAATTAAATTAAATGTTATTCTCATGTGTAACAGAGTGTTAGATACCTGTGAGTTAATGACATGGCGTGTTTACCTTGACATGAGCTACCCCTATAGATGTGACCTTCTTAAAGTATTAAATCCTTATGAATTAGAACCAAAATTAATTTCTTTTATCTCAAATATGTGAATTTATCTATGAAATATTATTTTCCATGTGTTTCATCCCTTATGATTTATACCATAGATTTCTTTACTTGAATTGAATAAAATTTCCAAATTGATTAATGTTTTACGATTGTAATACCTGTTAAATGGTATGAGTTCTTGATAGCTAAACCTTGACTTTATTTAAGCCGATGGGGACACAAGGGTCCTGACATAAGGATTACTTATTTGGGATCATCATGCTTTACAATTATAATTGAAAATCAATCTTAATGCGTTGGGAGTGATATTTGGATTCCTTATAGGATGCCTTGGACGAGCTCAATGGGCGGATCAATCACATACCCATTAGCTATACCAGTTCCCTTGGGGAGTTACCTTGGAAAGGATTGGTAGGTGATGTGGTTATACCATTCCATGAGTGATATTTGGATCCCTATGTGGTATACCTGGGACAATCTTAGAGGGTCATGTTTACACTATACCGAGATTGATATTTGGGTTTCATTTTATGGATAACCTTGGAAGGAATCTTATGGTGATGGGTATTCATAGAGATCCTGGAGAAATAATTGGGATCCCATTTTAATAATCACCTTGGATAGGCTCAGGATTCCATGTATTACATTCTAAGGATGTATTTTTTTTTAAATCTAATAATGTATAATTTTTATCCCAAGGATGCATCCACCAAGACAAATAACATGCTTGGGTTCAGTCCATTCCTGATACTTGATTCCTGATGACCCATTTATCCACCCCTATCATATATATATATAGTTTGAACTCAATTTTGAGATATCCCTCTTAGGATAAAGTGGGAAGTTTCGGTCAGGGGTCCCATGAGGAACCTGATCTAATGTTATTACTTTATTTATTACTGCCCAACATTTATTATGTACATGAAAACAACTCATTTTACATGCACATATTGAATATTTATATACAATATTGGTGGTGGAATATTGATTATATTCCACACCCTTTTTGGGATTACTAAGGTGCCCAAATAGACTTCATGTCTATTAGTATAGATAAAGGGTATCATCCAACTTCTGACTCTTGATTCTCGATACTAGGATGGAGTATGAAAGTAGAGGATCGAGCCTATGATCATGACATTAATAGAGGTATATTTTGTTCTTTTTGTATTCTGTTATCATATTCTCTATGAATATACCCCTGTATACCATATACTTCCTTTTCTTATAACATCATGTAACAACCATTATTTTTTTATCTGATATTGATTGAGATTCTGCCTGTTTATTTATTCACATGGTTCATTTTACACTACTATTTATTTATTTTTATTCCAAAACTTATTATTATTATTTACCACTATTCTACACTCTGATCATGAGGTAATAGTCTCCCTATAAAAAACCCCTAGGCCCTTGATTTTAGTTGGAAACCTCTTGCATATGGGGAGGTGCGCTTGAGGTTAAGTAGCCAATTGTCTTGGGGCACTGCTAAGTGGCTTCTAGGTCGGGATGATACAAAGTGGTATCAAAGTGATTTATTTTTCTTTTTCAAAATATTTTTGTATTATATATAAGACTATGATGTATAGAAATTTGTTAATGAGCCTATTTTTGGGAGTAGTTTACCCATGTACAGGGGAAACCCAAATTACCTAGGATGGGTTATTGTTGTTTTTCTTTGTGCATGTTACAGTTGTACTGATTTCACCATTGGGTGACACAAATGTTTTGTGACATTATTTTTGTTGATATTATTATTATGGGATTATTTTTACCTTGACCTAGTATGATACAGATGTATCATCTCATGCATCATATTAAGAACTTAAGGATTCACATTTCATGCATTATATAACTCCATATTTATATTATTATGAGTATTTCCTTTTATTGTTGTAAGTTACCTAATCATTATATATAGAAACGTGCTAACATTTATTATAGGGATAACATAATTATATTGATTAAATATTATACATAAATATAAATGGTTTTCCCATATATATTGATGATGACACCTTATTTAACCAATTATGCCATTTTGAGCCATGAACCACTGGTTCTATGGGCTGAAACACTAGTTGATTTGATTGTATGAATTCCAATATAAATTTATGATGTATATAATTCCATAAATTTTTAGTGGTGAATAATTTAATCAAATCATTTTACATAACCTATTATATCTTGGTACTAGATGTAAGGGTCAGGTTGCAGTTACATGGTGCACCAATTTAAATTTTTAAAGAGTATGGGTCTTTATAAATTTGGAATGGTGACATTTATAATTAGGATATTATATTTATATTCACATAAATAATTAATAAATTAAATAAATTTAAACATTTTAATGGAAATTTTTACCATTAAATTGGGATTAAAATTGGAAATTAAAGGGTATTTCCCTCTATACCTTGAAATTCACCCTCTATATACCTAAACCTATGTTGTGTAATATGAGACCATGAAACTAATATAAATTTAGTATTGGGAAGTAGGAAATGTCTCTTTTGACTTATATGACCTTTATTATCACATAGAACTGTGTTTAGTAGTAGGCAGTGAGGTATGACTCATTTATAGGAAGGATATATACCTTTAATTTTTATTTTATTATTTATTTCTATCTATTTCTACACTCTATTTTAGTTGTGCATTTGGAAATTGTAGATCTATTCCACCATGACGTCCTTGAGTCATGTGCCAAGACAGTGGTAAAGTCCATGTTTCAGAGGTGGTGGGCCCTGATCCACCAGTATTACCTCTTGTAGTGCCACCAGAGGCACCTCCTGTTCTTCCTCCATTGGGTTCTAATGCTTAGTTTTGAGATAGATTCTTACAATTCATGCAGTCTATATAGGGAGCTCTATAACTTACCCCTACCATGGAAGTGATGACTCAGAAATTATACCCGCAACATCCTCTGACTTTCTCAAGGGATGATAGTCCTCAGGCTACTGAGTCATGGATAGAGTTCATGTTATCAATCTTAGAGCATATAGAGATGCCTCTAGATATGAGGGTTAATATCACCACCTATATGATTCATGAATATTCCAAACATTTGTGTGATGTCATCTCTTAGGATGATTGTCATTAGGGTATATCCTGGGTAAACTTTTAAATATTCTTTTATGACTACTTCTTTCCACAGACACTAAGAGAGGACCGTGATATGAAGTTTATACACCTATTTTAGGATGATATGTATTTGATGGAGTATTCATCTCATTTTACCAGGCTTCAACATTTTTAACTGACATTGAATGGTGATGAGTTAATGTCTGCAAGATGGTTTGAGGATGGGCTTGTGTATGCCATCCGATCATAGGTGAATGTCATCTGGTTGACCACTATTTCTGAGATAGTGAACCAGAACCTCATCAATGAGTGGAACTTGAGGGAATATAGTAGTGTGAGTTAGGTTGGTTTGGCATTGAGGTAGGGAGACAATTCATCTAGCAGTAGGAAACGTTATTTCAAGGTTTCTCATGGGGCCAAATTCAGCTAGATGACACACACTGATAGTTATTTGGTGCATCACTAGTGTGATAGGACATGACATAAGAAGACCCAGTGTATGAGAAACCCAATAAAGTATTGATATTGTGGAAGGATGGGTCACCTTTAGAGTTTTTACAAAATATTTCCTCTAGTGCCCAATGAGAATAGATCTGTACCGAAACCACATTCGATTATAAGATCCATAGTTCCATTTCAGTATGTGAATAGATTCAATATCAAACAATCAGGTTGAGGAGGTGTCCATGGATGAGGTAGTTATAATTAAAAGGTGAATTGAAAATAGAGTGGACCTACTCAGGTTAGTTAGGTTGCATCTCAAGGGCATAGATCTAGCCATATCTAAATATATTATCCTACTCCTAAGGAGTAGAGTCCAGGTGCCTATACAGTACTGGGTACTATTCTATTAGAATCTACTTTAGTTTTAGCCTTATTTTATGAAATAAATTCACACTCTTTTATATCTATAGTAGTTTTAGAAAGGCTATTCCTAGAAATGGAATACATCTTCTACATAATGACCCTCGACACACCGTTAGGTGTTCTATTAGAGGGTGTATTCCAATGAAGGGATTTCCCTCTTGAGGTGGGAAGATATCTCTTCCTCTGTAATATTTTTTTCCTTAAATTGATAAGCTTAAATTTTATTCTTATTATGGAATGGTTGGTTCCATACCATCTACATGTTAAATTCTATCACTAGAGGGTGTCCTTTACATCACCTGAAGGCAACACCTATGTTCATAAGGGAGAATGGGATGTCTAGGAAAGTCAAGATGGACCCATAAATCATGGTCTAGATAGAGTGATATCCCCAATGGATAGTATATTTATGAGTGATCAAGGAATATGTCTTATAGAATTCCCTCCTATAGTGGATCATTTTAGGGATGTCTTCCCTGTTGACTTCTCTAAATTTTCTCCTATAAAATATTTAGAGTTCACCATTGAGCTAGTTCTAACAGTGACACTAGTGTCCGTTCATCCTTATACGATGGAACCTAAAGAGCTCTAGACACTCAAAAAATATCTAGAGGATTTAGAATAATAGATTTTATATGCCCCAGTACTTCACCATGGGGTTCACGTATCCTTTTTTCCAAGAAGGCGTACGGTACCCTCAAGTTGTAAATGGGATACAATTGGTTGAACCATATTATGATTAAGAACCAATATCCACTGCCTCATATAGATGACCTATTCGACTAGATATAAGGAGATAAGGTTTTCTATTTTGTAGATTTGAGTTCGACCTACCATCAGGTTCATGTTAGATCATCAGATATACCATGTATAGTGTTCTAGAGTAGATCCATCTTGTATGAGTACTTGGTTATCTTGTTCTGCCTTATGAACACGTGGGAAATTTTTATGGCTCAAATGATTCAGGTTTCCCACCCATATCTAGATTCATTTGTGGTAGTCTTCATATATGACATCTTAGTGTATTTATGCACTATACATGACCATGCCAAGTATCTTGAGATCATGATGAATAAACTGAGAGAGCATCAACCATATACTAAGCTCACCAAGTTATACTTTTGGATTGATAAAGTTCACTTCTTGGGTCATATCATTTCAGAGGTAGGAGTTTTTATTGACCCAAAGAAGGTGATCACTGTAGTTTCCTAGGAATAGCATGAGAATGTATTTAACATACATAGTTTATTAGGGTTGGATATATATTATAGTAATTTTATTAAAAACATTTCATGCCCTCCATCTACTCTTATGGGATTGAATAAAAATAATGATATGTTTTTATTATCAGACCCATATGAGACAAACTTTCTAGAGTTTAAAGGGAAACTAAATTCAGAATGGATCCTAATTCTTTAAGATCTAGGAAGAAGCTATACAATTTATTGTGATGCTTCATGAATTGGACATAGAGTAATTATGATGTAGGGAGATTGAGTTATATCATATGGGTCCTGTCAGTTGAGGGCTCATGAGATAAATTACCCTATGAAAGAACTTGATCTAGCTACTATGGTTCATGATTTACGATGTTAGATGAATGATCTATTGGGAGAATAGTTTTTCATTTACACAGACCATAAAATTATAAATTACATTTCAACAAAGCATGATCTAATCTCAGATATCATAGGTGGGTAGATTATCTTTAGTTGTTTGACTTTGATCTTTCTTATGCATCCGAAAAGGGAAATGCAATAGCTGACACACTAATTCAGAAGACTCAGACATAATCCATTCATAAAGATAGTAGTGAGTGGAAGTTGATGGGAAATTTTTTATGTGATGGACCTATAGGTTAAGTAATATCATGGGAAAACTATTTTAGTAGCTTTGGTAGTGAAATCCTATCTTATAGAGCAAGTAAGGATGATTCATATTTTTGATCCTGAGAGCTTATTCCTAAGGGAGAGTGTCCCAGGAGAGGACCCATCTCCTGGTTGGGTTATCAATGAGGATGAGATCTTGCACTTTAAAGGATGTTACTGGGTCCCTACAGACACATGGTAAGTTTTGATGTAGGAATTTCATGCCTCTCTTAAGAAAGTTCACCCTAGGATTACCAAGATGTACCTAGAAATATGTCATCAGTATTTGTGACTGGGCATGAAGAGTTATATTTTGGTTTTTATCATGTGGTGTTCCACATATAAGTAGGTAAAGGTGGAGCACTAGTGACCTTCAATAATTCTAGAACATCTATCCATTCTTATGTGGAAATTAGATGATGTCATTATAGATTTTTTGACAGGTTTTCTGAGATTCTGTGAAGAAAGTGATGCAGTATGGATGATCATCAGCAAGTTGACCAAGGTCGGACACTTCTTGACTATCTGAGAGAAATTATCAATTGATGAGATCAGAAGGATTTATATTTGGGAGATTTTGTGCCTTCATGGTGTTCCCTATTCTATCGTATCAGAAAAGTATGCTCAGTTTATATTGAATTTTTGTAAAGGGTTACAAAAAATCACTCGGTTCACATGTTCTCTTGAGTACATCATATCACCCTTAGACTGATCGACAGTCAGAGCGGATGATACATGTGTTAGTGGACTTTATCTAAGTATGTTTTTTTTTGATTTTGGAGGTTCATGGGAGAAACACTTACCTCTAGTTGAGTTTTACTACAATAAAATCTTTTAAGAAATGATAATATGGATCCATATGTTGCTCTTTATAGTAGGTTGTTCTGTTTACCCCTATGCTAGTTAGAGGTAGGTGATACATCCCTAATGGGTCCTCATCTCATTCATGAGACTTTAGAGCAATTAGATATGATTCAAAAGTGTATGGATATAAATTAGTTAAGGAAGAAGTCTTATACCGATCGTCACCATCAACCACTATAGTTCTAGGTGGGACAATAGGTCTTTTATGAGTTCTTACTTGATTGATGAATTGATAGATTCAGAGATAGGTAATGCTATATACTTGTTACATCAGGCCATTTGAGATAATGGAGAGAGTTGGGACGGTAGCCTTTTGGTTGGTTTTACCTCATAGGTTTTGGGAAACACTTGATGTATTTCATGTATCACTACTTTTCAATTATCATTATAACCCATCTCATTCATTTGAATCTAAGGATATTGAGATAGAGGTAAATTCATCATTTTAGGATTATCTGCTACATATCATTTATTGGAGCATGAAGTCTCTATGATTTAGGTTAGTTCCTTTAGTTTGGGTGATATAGTAGCACGACCATGTATAGGATGACACCTAGGAGAGAGAGGCTGATGTACATGCTCAGTATCCAAAACTTTCTAAGATGTTTCCTTTAGTTTTCTGTTTAATTCTTTGGTTTTGACATGATGTAGATACCTAATGATTTCACAGAGTAAATGAGGGTGTTTAGGACTTGTTTAGACCCCAAAGCCCTAAATTTTAGTGGAAACAACTAGGTTTTCATAGTTAGTATAAACTATGATGCCTAGTTTTCATGGTTAGAAAAATTGTGCGGGGTGCTACATGGCTCCACAGAGGGGAGAGCATGGGTTTCACATGGTTTTTCTAACCATGCACTAGAGGATGTGTGTGGTGTGTTCCCTGGGTAGAGAGGGATTCATATGTATAGCATGGTTAGAAAAAACATGCTCCCTAACCATGTAGGCCACTATCATTGGATAGTAGCTGGTGTATAGTTGGTGAATGGTTTGGACAACTGTGTGGCCAAACCATGCACCTCTTTAAATTTTGGGTGAATTAGTTTTTTTCCCATATATATTTTTAAATAATCCTCCTCTATTCTTTTCTAGTGGACTCAAAACCCTCTCTTCCTCCCATTTCAGTTCCTTTACACCTAGGATAGGTATGTGGATATCTCCTCCTTCCTAGGTTTGATCAATCCACCATTTGTCTAATTAGATTCCTCTCAGTAAGATCTCCACTCATCTTCCTTCCTTCTATCATTTATCTCATCTTCTTATACACTATTTTGGTGTGAGATTTTATGACCTATTTTTAGGGATTTTTTATGTTTTGATGATTTATTCCATTCTAGATTGAATCAAAGGATGAAAATGGATGGGGGTGGGGAATCTACCAACCTAAGGTAGGTGGTACAATACTTTTCCCTAAGCATAATTTCATTTTAATATGCACTATTATTCCTTGCATTAGAATCTTCAAGTTTCAACTACATTAAAGTTAATTAATTAAATTAAATGTTATTGTCATGTGTAACGAGCCCTATCTAACCGCGATTAATTAAAAAGGGGTGTTTACGTTAACATAAAAAACTCATATTGGTGTTCCCTTCTTAAAGAATTAGAGGATTATTCCTTCAAACCAAAATTAATTTCTTTTATCTAGGATATGTGAATTTATCTAAGAGGGATGATTGACCATGTGTTTTAGCCCTTGTTCTTTATGCCATAGATTTATTTACTTGAATTGAATAAAATTTTCAACTTGATTAAAGTATAATTATTATAATGACTTGTTAAATGGAATGAGTTATTGATAGCTAAACCATGCCTTTACTTTAAGAAGAGGGTGATACAAGGGTCTTGGATTAGGGAATCCTTGGGTGAGCTCATCATGACTTACAATTAGAATTTAAAATAAATACTAATGCACCATGAATGATAGATGGATTCCTTATAGGATTCCTTAGATGGGATCATCAGGTGAATCACTTACCTACCCATGGGTGATACCGAATCCTTTGGGGAGTTACCTTGGATAAGCTCGGTGGGAGATATGGTGATACCATGCCATGAGTAATAGTGGGTCATCTATGTGGTATACCTGAGATGGAATTCGAGGGTCATGCTTACACCATTCTGAGAGTGATACTTTGGATTCCTTTTATATATTTCCTTGGACAAAATCTTATGGTTATGGGTATTCATAGATATTTTAGAGTGATACTTGGGATTACTTTTTATGGATCATCTTGGATGGGATTAAGATTCCATGTATTAAATTCTAAGGATGTATTTTATATAAAAAACTAAGAATGTATAACTATTATCCCATGGATGCTTTTTCCAATCCAAATAACTTGCTTGGGTTTGGTCCATTCTTGATACTTGATTCTTGACAACCCATTTATCCACCCCTATCACATCTATATAGGTTGAACTTGATTTAGATATATTTGTATTAAGCTGATGCATGTAGTTTTGGTAAGGGGTCTCATGAGGAACCTGATATGATTTTATTTCTTTATTTATTACTATCTTAAATTTAACATATACCTATACACAACTCATTTTATATGCACAAATTGGATAGTTCTAGAAATTATTAGTGGTGACCTACTGAGTATATCTTAAACACTATTTGATCTGCCTATGGTACCCAAACAAATTTCATGGATGTAGGTATAGATAAAATAAAGTACCCAGTTTTTGATGCTTGATTCTCAGTACTGAGATAGAGTATGAGATTAAAGGACTGAGTATATGCTCGTGATTTTAGTAAAGGTATATTTTGATATTTTTTTTCTTTTATTATCATGTTGTATATTCCTATACCCCTATATCCCATTTACTTCCTTTTTGTAAATAATCATATAATGATCAAATTTTTTTATATGATATTGTTTGAGATTCTACCAGTTTGTTTATTCATATGTTTTATTTTACATTGCTGAATATTTTATATTTCTTATCATTATTATTTACTATTGTGCTATAGTCGGATCATGAGGTAATAGTCTCCCCATGAACACACCCTAAGACCTTGCTACTAGTTGGAAGTCTCTAGAATACATGGAGGCACACTTGATGTCATGTAGCAAATCAGATTGGGGCACCACTTAGTGTCCTTCTAGTTAGGATTCTATAATAAGGAACAATGAAAATATGTGAATAAATGCACTAATCTAAGAGTTGTTGATGAAAACTATTGATAACAACCTCTAAGGCTTATAGAGAAAGGGTGATCTTATTCCATCACAATTTTTGAGGAGGATCCTGACAACAAAGTGGATACAAGTATTCTAGTTATTCCTTCAAGGATAGTAAATATACTATTTTATTCCATTTTTATGAATTCATTCATATCACAAAAGTTTAGTAAAACTATTCAAAAACCACCACAAATCATTGAAGGAGAGTTATCAGTGAAGATGGTAAATGGATCAATTATCACATCCCAATAATATAACTCATGCCCTATCTATATTTTCATACTAAACTTCTCTATGAACCTTGTGATACTAACTTTAGTGGAATTTTATGAAACTCTGGGTATAGATTGTCTTTCCTTATATAGAACCAACATTAATTACCATGAAAAGGAAATCAACCTATATATCATGAATCATCATATGATTCTAAATAAGTACAAGGAGGGGAATGAATATCATTTGGAATCATTATCTCAAGCATGGATATTATTTTTCCTATGATAATGTTTATCTTTATCAAATGATTGTGACTAAGGAAAATATCACATTTGAAGACATTCCCATTGTGAGGGAACACATTGAGGTGTTTCCAAAATAATTGCTTGGTCTTCCTCCATGCCATAAGGTTATATTATCTATTGATCTTATACCCAGAACTTTTCAAATATCCAATACTCTATAAAAAATAGCCACTATTATACTTTTAGAGATAAAGAAGTAGATATAGGAGAGTCTGGATAAAGGGTTTATACACCCAAGTTCTTCACAATGGGGTGCACTGACCCTCTTCGTCAAGAAATAGGATTGGTCAATGCGCCTCTACATTGATTATCATGAGCTCAAAAATATCATGATAAAGAGAAAGTATCCTATTCCACATATTGATGACTTGTTTGATCAACTATATGGAGCATAATACTTATCTAAGGTGGATTTTCAGTTGGGATATAATCATGTAAAGATGAAGAATGAGGATGTTGGTCGGAGTAGATTATTGAAGAGGGGGGGGGGGTGAATTAAGTATTTATAAAAATTTATTTTACAAATTGGTTATTTAAAAATTAATCCCAATTAAAAATACGATCAAAGTCAGTTTTTAGTGAATTTATAAACATCCTGAATGTTCAATTAATTTCTTAGAAGACTGATTAGTTCTCAGATATACTAACCTAGAGATTCATATAACTTCTGAAATGAACCTACCAGTTCAAAACAGTTATAAACACTTTCTAAAATAACTATCAAAGTAATATCTAGTTTTCGGAAATATAAATTAAAACAAAGAAAAAATAAATTAAAAGAAATAGCGAATAAAACAAGTGGGTTAGTCTCAAACTGAGACTTAATCCACTACAATTGGTTATCACCTTCCACCAAGTAGTCTATATTAATAAACTTGATCCACACCCTAGATCGAGGTAAATAACAGTACACATGACTGTCCAGGTCACATGACTTCTTCCACTGTTCTTTGTAGGAATAAGTTACCAGGTCACACAAGGACCTCTTATACACTTATCCATGGGAGTAAACAGATGTAAGAAGATATGAGAGGGATGATATATTGTATCCTTCAGTTTAAAACATAAGATAGTGTGTGTTTAAAAAACACACACACACACTGCTCGAAATATAAAAATAGTACACAATAGAGAAAAGATGATGAGAAAGGGTTATAAGTGCTCTGAGTGTTATTCTATGCAGCTCTGGACTTGTAGGATGAAGCAGATGAAAGTATCAAGACCTCTTGTGAAAAATAGAGTATCACAAGTCTGGTGCTCTGGTTTCCAGTTCGATAGTGTGAGCTGTCTAGCTTGTGTTATTCTTGGAGGTGGTACTGTAAATATGTTTTAGGCTTTGATATACGGTAGTCCAGCCTTTAGGAATCAAGAGTGATTCATGTGTTCTTTAGTTGTATCTTGTTTCATGTATCAGTTCGATATTCAAACGCTCGCTCCTACTTCTGTGTGTTTTTGCAGCCAGTCTTATCTTCCTTTTTAATTGCAGTTACATACGTTGGAGCTGACATGATGCATGTATTCTGCACCTCGTACCTCGTAATATCAGGTGACATGTCTACAAAGAAACATTAACTATGTCAGTTTCTTTAAATGACTCAAATATGATTGTTAGAAATTAAATTGAAAATAAAAAAGTAGATTAAAGAATGGTGTCACAGTTTATCTTGAAATTATATCACTTGGAAACAATGTCACCACTAAATGGTGTCTTCTTCTTTTCCTTTAAGTGGTGATACAATCATGATTATATATTTTCAATGAGATTAGGAACTTGTAGAACATATGCGGTGTTAGGATCATGGTGTCTCGTCATTTTCCAAACTATGAACGGTATCTTAGTGATGGTAGCAAGGAACCAGTGTCACAGAATTCATGAGATCATGGTGCCAGGGTCATGGTGTTTGGGTCACAATGTTAGGGTCATGATGTCTGATTCACGGTGTTTGGGTCACAATTTTTGAGTCATAGTGTCTGAGTCATGATGTCTGGGTCACGATGTCTGAGTCACGGTGTCTGGGTCACGATGTCTGGGTCACAGTGTCTGGGTCACGGTGTCTGGGTCACGGTGTCTGGGTCACGGTGTCTGGGTTATTTCCAAAAACTAAAACCAGTGGTAGAATTACGGTTTCTCGGACTTATCCAAATATCTATAAATAATCTTAAGCAGTAATATTCACAGAATGAATTAGACTTAATCATTCATATATGAAAACATTATAGAACACAATCAACCATAGTTTACAGAAATAAAACATG
The DNA here is from genome assembly GCA_963277665.1 of Viscum album. Classification (NCBI taxonomy): domain Eukaryota; kingdom Viridiplantae; phylum Streptophyta; class Magnoliopsida; order Santalales; family Viscaceae; genus Viscum; species Viscum album. Next base: position 819,007,447 of record OY728132.1, on the reverse strand, counting down.
ATTTATATGAATCAGGATCTTGTGAAAATTTATTTAAATCATAGGGAAACCAACCATATCTACACATGATTTGAGATATATTAAACAAGGTTAACAATATTTGTGACCATTAAAATAGGATTAAAACATGAGGAGTCCAAAAATATCCCCCTTTTTGATGATCACAAATCATAGGAGTTAGATTTATGTTCTTTCTATTCTTAGTGTTCTTTTTTCTCCCTCTTTGGGATTATCAAAAATATTATAGGAAAAAGAAAAGGAATGAAGGTAAATAATATAAGAAACACCAAAAATGTACATTGCATTATATGGAAATAGATTTTTCAGTACAAGAAGTAGGAAAAAGTAAAAAATATCGTTATCAAAATATATTTTTCACTTTTCATTAGCACTAGATATCTTCTCTTTTACCTTGGTAGTATCATCAAAAGGAGCCACAAGAGTAGAAGTAGAGGTTAAAGATGGGAGTGAGACAACCTTCAGATAAGGAAGATATATCCATTAAAAACATAAGGTTCTGGAGTGGGTTTGGTTGCAGACTGAGGAAAGTTTTAGTCAAGGATAATAGGTTTGATTTGGCTCCTAGCTTGAGATACAGACATCGAGGTAGAATAAAAATCGGTGTAAGAGTAAGGAGTTAAACCAGGCCTCAAAGGTGCAGCTGCAGGAGCCAAAATGAAAGTTATTTTCACATGAAGATAAGGATTCAAAAATTGAATTAAATAAGTAATGATCTCACCACCATACTGTATTGCCTTCTCAAAATCATCTTTTTTCTCCATGAAATTGTGCAATAGAGAAGTGAAATATTTCATCTTTTGGACTTGAATCTTGAAGGATTGAGTGACAGAAGGAATTTTCCAATTCTCTACAAGATATTTGAAATGATTGGTCATATCATGCTTAGAGAAAATCCTATTAAAGTATAAATCCACTTTCTTAGTAATTTCTTCCTGAGCATCATTGAAAATATTTGAATGAATCCTCACTAAGTACTATGTCACTATTCTTGACAACCATAGATAAAATTTCCTTGTCAAAACCACTGAAAACTAACTGAAGTTCCTCCTTATCAATAGTTCTGTGCAGATCTCTATCCGTGGGTTGATATGAATATCCGAAGGCATTAAAGGCTGTAATAACTAAAGTGAGGGACTTGAGATGATTTATAACTTTTTGTAGACAACCCTTGTACTCATCAGTGAGTTTGTTAAGACCAAACACAAGCTCACACATCTCATTGACTATATAGATATTTCTCTTGGCCACATTGTCAAATATTGAAGTCATGTTTGGTTGAATCAAAGATGCAAATTTCTGTGGAATATAACCACTAACATCCTTAATAGGATGAGAAAAAGGATATTGTCTTGATTGAAACACTTTTAATATCTTCAATCATAGCCCTAAGAGACTTCAACTCATCACTCAACTACTTGTTCTTAATTCTAACATATTGTATTTCATAAAGAATTTTTGGTTGAATCTGCCATATAATTTTATCTAACAGAAAGGAAACATCTCTTTCACTAAGATTTGTCACAAGAGTAGGTTGTGTATTCATGATATTTTCAAATCCAGATAATAAGGTAACTCCAAAAGCTTTCAAATAAATTTGACTCACAAAAGAAGAAGGTTCTTGCGAAGGTTCAAGAACAGGAGTTGAGACAGGTTTAGGCTTCTTAGTAGAGATTATTTTTAGAGCAGAAAATGGTTTCAATTAAAACACAGTGGAAAGGTCTATGACTTTAACCAAGGACTCCTGGGAATTATCCACATCAAAGTAGCTAGGAAACTTATAACAGGTATCCAAAATGATTTGATAAATAGGATTGGGAACTTCAACACTTTCTAGACTGGGGTGCTGCTCCCCCTCAACATGTGCATATCTTGTCAGACTAAGAGATTCAGTCTCTTGATCTATTTCTACATTTTCATCTCTAATGGCCTCAACCATTTATTTTCTAGCCAGCTGAAAGGCTTGTTCGATTATCTCCTTAGTAGATAAGATAATCTCTGTATATTCTTGTTCCTCTAAATTTTCCTCAACAATAGCCTCTTCCTCAATAGTAAGTTCTTCTTCTAAATTATCCTTAGGAAGAACATTTTATTTTACAATAAAAACAAATTATTTTTAAGAATAAGGTTCTTCTTCTAAATCAACACTTCTTTCAATAACATTTGCTTCCTTCTAAACTACATTTTGTGGAACAGGTAGACCACTGTCTTCTTTTTCCAAGACAGTTCCTTCCATAGGTGCAACAAATTCCTCTTTTTCTTCCCCATTAGGATAATCAACCACTTTATCTGGTTCCAAACCAGGATCAAATATGTTCTTAGGTCTTGAAGGATGCTAAACCAGATTAAACTTTTCATATAACCTTTCATTATCATCCACCCAAGACTTTTTCTAAGGATTACAACTTATTTTCATCATTTTGACTGTAACCTTTGAGATATAGAACTCATATTCTTTTATAACTTCTCCATTCAGTCTAACCACTCCTTTAGTATAAAACATTGTAGAGATTAACCTTGAATAGAACAAAGAGGTATACTTTAAAGTTGTCTTAATCAATTCACACATGTGTAGTATAACATACTTACACAGATTAATCTTGTGACCATTTCTCATAAGATGTATCAAGAATACATTTTGATACTTAAGGGTGAAAAAATATCCTTTCCTTGGATTGATCAGATTCTGGATAAACTTAAACAACAATCTCATTTCACCATCCAAATCAGTATCAATTTCTTGTCTTTTCTTCTTATTGTGAGTCAAACTTCCTAAGGCCTCTTCTAAGAAAAAAGAATCACTAGGAGGAGGAGGACCTCTTTGGTAGTCCTAAAAATTCCTTCATGAGAAATACCTAGGAAGATAGCCCATAAACTCAATAAAAAAGTACAACTTTGAGCATTAATCCATCTTATTACAACAAAACCATCTTCTGTATCAAATGAAAACTGTACAAACTGATAAAACTAAGAAACAAGTTTTGGATAAATCTGCCTTGTCTCTTTTTTGAACCAATTCATCAATTTCTTCTCTTCCAATATTTTCAAAACTAAAGAATTACTTTTTAGCAACCACTTAGGAAATATTTCCTTTTCTGGTACTACTATTCTATCAAAAAGATTTCTGTTCAATGGTTTTTCAGGCACAACCTTCAGTTCCCTTTTCACTTTCTTCTGAGAACTGCACATCTTAGGACTTGATGAAGATGGGTGCTTCATTCTGGGCATTCGACAAGGTTTATAGAGATAGAGATATGAATAGCTAAAATATGACTTATGGTTTGTAAGAGAGGAGTTTCAGTTTCGAGGGAAGAGAGATTGAGTAAAGAAAAGAGTGAAATATATTTTGTTTTTATCATTGTAGTATTTCAAGCATCACAAATTCAAAATCACAGGACAAAAACAATAAAATAATCAACACAATGATTGGGTTATAAAATAAAAATAAAACGAAAAAGAGTCATTATGGTGAGACCTGAACAAACTGTCACGGTGAGACTGGAACAGATTTTCACAGTGAGACCGGAAAAGATTGTCACGGTGTCATCTTTACGGTGTGACTCCAGATGGTGTGAAAATATCATTTGAGATAGTAAGTGAAAGACAGTAACCGAGAGACAGTAACTGTGAGACCGTAAAAATGAAATAATAACTTCAAGATAGTAACTGAGAGACAGTAACTGTGAGACCGTAAACAGGAAACAATAAATTCAAGATAGTAACTGAGAGACAGAAACTGTGAGACTGTAAACATGAAACAATAACTTCAAGATATTAACCAAGAAAAAGTAACTATGATACAATAAGTTTTGAAATATAACACTTTCTATTTGAGATTTTTCATTCCTAATTCATGTATGATGTAATATATTCTTTCAGAATTTAATTATTTAGTAAATATATCAGCAAGTTGACATTCAGTTCCAGTGAATTCCAAAGTGATATCACCTTTTTGATAATGGTATCACAAAAAGGGATGTATTACATCAATATGTTTTTTTCCTAGAGTATGAAACATGATTTTTTGAAATTATAAAAGCCCTTGTATTGTCACACTTTATAGGTACATGCCTGAATTGATATCCATAATCAAGTAATGTGTGTTTCATCCACAAAATTTGTGCACAATAACTACCGGCAACTATATATTCAGCTTCAATAGTATATAATGAAACATATCTTTGTTTATTACTACACCATAACACTAGAGACTTGCCTAAAAATGACATGTTCTTGAGGTGATTTTTCCATATAACTTACAACCACAAAAAACAGCATCAGAATAGCTAACTAACTCAAATGATTATCCTCTAGGATAAAATAGTACTAGATTGGGTGTACATTTCAGGTATTCAAAAATAATTTTAACAACATTTAAATTATATTCTTTGGGATTTTCTTTAAAATGAGTACAGATACATACAATAAACATAATATTAGTTTAGAGAACAATTATGTAGAGTAAGATTACAATCATTCCTCTGTAATTGGTTTGATCAACAGATTTTCCATCTTCATCAAGATTCAACTTACAAGTATTACTCATAAGAGTATTAAAATTTTTAGTGATATCCAATCCAAAATATTTTAGAATATCTTTAGTGTATTTTATTTTATTTAAAATAACACCATCCTTGTTTTGAAATATTTGAAATCCAAGAAAGAATTTTAGTTCACCCATTAAACTCATTTAAAATTCATTTTTCATTATATTAGAAAACTCAATACATAAATAATTTTTTGAAAATCCAAAAATAATATCATCAACATAACTTTGAACTACTAAAACATCATTGGAAATTTGTTTTATAAAAAGAGTAGGATCAACTATACCTTTTGTAAAACCTTTGGAAATAAGAAAAATACTTAATCTATCATACCAAGATCTTGTATCTTTCTTTAAACCATACAAAGCCTTTGATAATTTAAAACCATGATTTGGAAAGTTAGTATTTGTGAAACCATAGGGTTTTTCAACAAAAAAATCCTAAACTATATACCCATTTTGGAATGCACTCTTGAAATCCATTTGATATAGTTTGAAATTCAGATGGGTAGTATAAGCAAGAAGGATTCTGATGGATTCAAGTCTAGAAATAGGTGAAAAGGTATCCTCATAGTCAATTCCTTCTTCTTGACTAAATCCTTGCGCAACTAATCTAGCCTTCTTTCTAAGTATGTTACCAGATTCATCTACCTTATTTCTAAACACCCATTTAGTGCCTATGGTAAATATGACTTTGGGTCTTTAAACATGTTTCCAAACTTTGTTCCTTTCAAAATGATTATGTTCTTCTTGCATATCCATCACCCAAAATTTATCATTGATAGAATCATTAATGTTCTCAGGTTCAATTCATGACAAGAAAACTTTATGTTCAACCTGATTTCTAATAGAAGCTCTAGTTTGTGTTCCTTTATCTAATTATCCTACAACAACATCTAAAGGGTGGTTCTTAAGGGTTCTAAAAGCTCTAGAAAAATAGGGGCTACTGATTTCAAGTTCTTCAACAGGTTCAGGTTCATTATGACTTGAATCTGGAGAATTTACAAAACTAGAAGTTTTTATAGATTCCTTTACAGGATAATTGGAGGATTTATCATTGATTTCCAGATTTGAAATATCATCTTCAAGATTCTCTAGAGTGGTCTTAGGATCATGTGGATCTATCTCATGAAACCTGACATGGACAGAGTCCTCCACACATTTATTTATTTTTTTAAACACTCTATAGGCTTTACTAGAGATTTAGTATCCTATAATAATTCGTTCATCACTCTTGGATGCAAATTTGTCAAGATTGTCCTTAGTATTAAGGATATAGACTTTAAAACCAAAGTCTTTGAAGTAACTTAATTTGGGATTTCTATTGTTCCATAACTCATATGGAGTTATTTTAAGAATAGGTCTAATTAATACCCTATTAATAATATAACATGCTGTATTTATAGCTTCATCCCAAAAAATAAATAGGTAAGTCATATTCACTAATCATGGTTCTAGAAATTTCTTACAAGGTATTGTTTCTTCTTTCTACAACTCTATTTTGTTGAGATTTTCTAGGGGAAGAGAAATTATGACTGTAGCCATTTTTTGTGAAAAAGGATTCAAAATATTGATTTTCAAACTCATGACCATGGCCACTTCTTAGAGATTTAATTCTAAGTCCACTAAGGTTTTCTAAATTTTTAGCATATTTAGTGAAATGAGAGCAGGCTTCACTTTTGTGAGCCAAGAAGAAGGTCCAATTATATCTAGAAAATTCATCTACAAGAACTTAGACATAGTGCTTCACATTTAAACTAGAAACTCTAGATGGTCCCAACAAATAAATGTGAACCAACTCAAGAGGTTGAGAAGTTAAAACTTCTTTCTTTGGTTTGAAGGAAATTTTGTGTTGCTTTCCCTTTTGATAAGGATTACACACTTCATCATTTAGAAACTCTAGTTTGGGTAGATCTTTGACTAAATTTTTTCTAGTTATCTTTCTAAGGGAGTGAATATGGTAGTTTCCTAGTATTCTATGATAAATCCAAGACTCTTTGTGAAATACACTTAAACATGAATTATTTTTAGAAACGAGTGAATCTAGGTTAACAAAATATACATTTTCATTTATTAATGCAGAAAATACTGATTCATTTTTTGAATTAAAAACATTGAAAGCATCATTTTCAAATTTAACAAGAAATACACCATCACATAGTTGGGAAATACTAAGAATATTATATTTCAATCCATCAAAAAAAGTACTTTGGAAATTAAAACTGAGTTAGAGTTACCGATTTGGCTAAGGCCAATGATTTTCCCTCTATCATTGTCACCAAAAGTGACATGTCCACCATCATTTTTTTATTAGGTTCTTGAAACATGAATAATCTCTTATTATATGTCTTGAAAACCCACTGTCCAAATACCATAAGCTTTTACAAGATCTCTTCAAACAATTTTCCTACAAAATAGTCAAATAAAAATAGACTTTGGTACCCATATTTGTTTGGGTCCAGTAATATTAGTAACTAGTGATTTAGGAACCCGACTCTTCCTCATAGGTTTCTTATAATAATTATATAAAGTATTTGAGAAATAAACTCTATTTGGTCCAAAAATTTTTAAATAGTAGATAGTGTATCATAGTTTTAACTAGTAGAATGTTATCCTAAACTAGGAGTAAATCTATATGTTCTTGATTTAGAAAAAAAATTGGTTTTTCCAAAATTTCTTTTACCAGATTGATAGGCAATAATAGTAGTGTATTTAGGTGAAATCTATTAACCTAGAATTTATACAAAGGTATCTTTACCATTAATAAACCTTTCAAGATCCTTTTTCAATTTCTCATTAGATAGATTTAATTCATTTTTTTCTTTGAGTAATTGAATATTTTTCTCTCTTTCTACAACAAGTTCAGATTTAACAGTTGAGGTAAGAGAATAAAATTTATTTAAAGATTTGTATTTATCTTTTATATCATTACATGTCTCTTCAAGAATATTGAAATACTCAAACATTTCTTCTTTAGACATATTTTCTGAATCACTTTCATCTCCAGAATAATAGGAATTTTGTACAGGATATTCCAGGGTTACCTCATATGTGTTTGTCATGAAACACATATTAGATTTGTTATCCAGTTCATCATGTGAAGTCTCTGAGTCACTTGAACTATCCTCCGAATCAATCCAAGTTACTTTCATTTCCTTTTTATACTTTCTATCTTTTTCCTCATATTTCTTTTTATACTTGAGTTTAGTACAGTCAACCTTTACATGTCCCTTTAGATTACATTCATAACATACTATCTCATCAGACTTGTAATTTATTTTCCAATCTTTCATCCATCTTCCCTTTTGATCATATCTTCCTTTGAAGTTAGGATTTGTATAAAATTTATTCCTTTTGTAAAATTTCTTAAACCTTTTGGCTAATTTATCTATCTCTTCATCACTATCGGGTGATGATTGTTCAATGTTGTAACTTTTTATAGATACTTACATTTTCTCCTTTTCTTTGTGTTTAGAGGTGGTGGTCTTGAATGACACATATTTTCTTTTGGGTTCATCCTCCACTTCCTTGTTGACTTTTAGCTCTTCTTCGTACATCATTAGTTTCCCAATGAGTTATTTGACATGTAATTTACTGATGTCACATGACTCTCTAATGGAGACAGAGGTTCCTCTCCATCTATCAGGTAGGCATTCGAGAATCCTCATGATTTTTTCTTTGGAAGTGGCATCTCTTATAAGAGAGATCATTGCGTTGAAAATTTCATTGAACCTAAGATACATATCATAAATAGATTCATCATGATTCCTTTTAATGTTATCATACATAATAGTATAAGTATTGAGTCTCATTTCTTTCACAATATGGTTCCCTCATGAGAAACAAACAAGGTGTACCAAATCTTATGGGTAGTTTTACAAGTAGAAATTCTGTTAAATTATTCTTCTCTTAAGGCACAATATAGATCATTCATTTCTTTACAGTTATTATTATAGGCAGTCATGGTAGGTTCTTCCCAAGTGTTTATAGCAGTTTCAGGAATTGCATATTTACTTTCAATTGCAGTCTAGATTTCAAATCCCTTACTTTCTAAATGTATTTTCATTTTAAGCTTCCACTGAGCAAAGTTTGTGCCATTAAAGAAATGTGGTCTATTAGCAGCACACCCTTATAGTCTATTATCCATAAGAAAGAAATAATTTTAAAGAGATATAAATTCATAATTAACAGAAATTTACAAATCATTAATGTACAACTAAAATCATAGTTAAAAATATTTAAAACCAGAGTCTTAACAGGAACAAACTCCTCTGATACCAAATTATAGTCAGAGTATATTACTCAAGAGAGGGGGGGGTGAATTGAGTATCTATAAAAATTTCTATTACAACTTGGTTCTTTGAAAATTACCCCCAATTAAAAATATGATCAAATTCAGTTTGTAGTGAATTTAAAAACGTCTTGAATGTTCAATTAATTTCTTAGAAGATTGATTAGTTCTCATCTATACTAACCTAGAGATTAATATAACTTTTAAAACTAACCTACTAGTTCAAAATAGTTATAAACACTTGCTAAAATAACTATCAAAGTAATATCTAGTTTTCTAAAATATAAAGTAAAATAAAGAAAAAGTAAATTAAAAGACACAACGGATAAAACAAGTGGTTCAGTATCAAGACGAGACTTAATCCAATCCACTTGGTTATCACCTACCAATAATCAGTCTACATTAACAAACTTGATCCACACCCTAGATCGGGGTAAAAAATAGTACATAGGACTGTCCAGGTTACACAACCTCTTCCACTATTCTTTATGGGAATAAGCTACCAGGTCACACAAGGACCTCTTGAGCACTTATCCATGGGAGTAAAATGATGTAAGTAGATATGAGAGTAAGGATATATTTTATCATTCAGTTTAATATAAGATATAGTTTGTGTTTTAAAACAGAAACTCACATACTTATCGAAATCTAAAAGTAGTACACAATAGAGCAATGATGATGAGAAAGGGTTAAAATTACTATGAGTGTTATTCTATATAGCTATAGACTTGTAGGATAAAGAAGATCCAAGTATCAAGTCCTCTTGTAAAAAACAGAGTATCACAAGTCTGGTGCTCTGGTTTCTAGTTCGATGGTGTGAGCTATCTAGATCGTGTTCTTCTTGGAATTAGTACTGCGAAGATGTTTTTGGATTTGATTTGTGGTAGTACAGACTTCAGGAATCAAGAGTGGTTTGTGTTTTCTTCAGTTTTATCTTGTTTCATGTATCAATTCTCTATTCAAACACTCTCTCCTACTTATATGTGTGTTTATATCCATTCTTATTTTCCTTTTTAATTGTGGGTGCACACGTTGGAGATGATAGGATGCATGTATTCTACACCTCATACCTATTACTATCGGGTGAAATGTCTACAAATAAATAATAATTATGTCAATGCCTTTAAATGACTCAAATATGACCATTATAAATTTAATTGAAAATGAAAAAACAGATTAAAGAACGATTTCATAGTTCATCTTGAAATAGTATCACTTGGAAACCGTGTCTCCACAAAACAATGTCTTCTTCTTTTCCTTTGAGTGGTGAGATAGTCTAGATGCCAAAATTACATTGAGATATAGAAATGGTAGCATAAATGTGGTGTTAGGATCACAATGTATACTATTTTTCCAAACTTTGAACGGTTTTCTAGTGATGGTAGCTAGGAATCGGTGTCACAGACTTCATGAGATCATGATGCCAGGGTCACGGTGTCTAGGTCATGGTGTCTAGGTCACAGTGTCTGAGTCACAGTGTCTAGGTCACGATGTGTGAGTCATGGTGTCTGAGTCACGATGTTTGGGTCACGGTGTTTGATTCACGGTGTCTGGATCACAGTGTTTGGGTCATGGTGTTTGGGTCATGGTGTCATGGTCTTTTCCAAAAACCAAAACTGGTGGCAGAATTATGGTTTCTCAGACTTAGCCAAATATCTGTAAATAGTATTAAGTAGTAATATTCACATAATGAATTCGAATTAATAATTCATATAATAAAACATTATAGAATAAAATTATCTATAGTTTACAATAATAAAACATAATTTATAGGAATCCAGATCTTGTGAAAGTTTATTTAAATCAGAGGGAAACCAACCATCTCTACACATGATTTGAGATAGATTAAATAGGGTTAACAAGATTTATGATCATTAAAACATTATTAAAACATGAGGAGTCCAACAGAGGATATACCTATGACTTATTTTTCATATAAGATATGAGCACTATGAGTTCACTGTGATGCCTTTTGGAATAAAAAATTCTCCAAAAATCTTTAGGAACTTGATGAATATAGTCTTTAGGGATTACCTCAACAAATTTTTGGTAGTATTTATAGATTATATTTTTATCTAGTCCAAAATAAATGAGGAACATGAGGATAATTTTAATTATGTACCAAAGACTTTGTGAAAGGGAATGTTATATATAAACTATAGTAAATGTGAGTTTGAGATAAATTAAGCTTCATAGGGAATGTTATTACCAAAATAGGGATATCCATGGATCCTTCAAATATTGAGGCAATTGAAGGATGAACCATACCAACATATATGATGGAAATATATAGTTTCCTTGGGTTATATTGGTACTATCATTAATATGTGAGAAACTTCTCATGTTTTTCAATCCCATTAACCAAGATTACTCAGAAGGGTTTCAAGATTGTTTGGATTGATTAATGTGAATAGATATTTAAAGAGTTTAATAGGAGGCTAATCACTAGGCCCATTCTCACATTACCCACAATAAGGGAAGGATTTTATATCTACAGTGGTGCATCCAAAAATGGCTTGGGTTTTGTACTCATAGAAGATGACAAAGTGATAGCCTATTCGTCTTTCCAATTAAATATTCATGAGAAGAACTACCAAACTAATGATCTAGAATTAGATGTAGTTATCTTTACATTGATTATTTGGAAACAATATCTACATGAAGAAAAGTGTGACATATATACAGATCATAAAAGCCTCATGATTATATTTACACAAAAGTAGATTAATATGTGCCAATGTAGGTGATTATAAATGATCAAGGATTATGATTAATAAATCCATTACAATCATGGTAAGGTTAATAAAGTGGCAGATGCTCTGAGTTGAAAGGATCCTGTAACCCTATCCATAATGAGGATTGAAAGGGATCCAATCTTCTTGATCATGATATGAATGGATATGGGAATAATAAAAGTATCTTTATCCTATCTTTCTAAAATAGATTCTCAACCATACATTCTTTAAGGGATCAAGGAGGACCAAAAATATGATGAGGTGATATAAAAAAGGTATCAAATATTCCAGAGTTTAACTTTACTGAAGATTGATTTAAAAGGCTTGGAACATAGATATGTGTCCCATTAAAATAAAATCGGAAGAGGGAACTTCTTGATTGTGGTCATAGATCATCCTTATCTATTCATCTTCAAAAAACAAATATGTATATATATTTGAAGAAAAACATCTGGTGGGATAAAATGAAGAGAGGGATTATAGAATTTGTATCATGATGCTTGGTATGCTAATAAGTCAAGGCTGAATGAAATAAGTATAAAGGTATTATGAAACTATTTCCTAAACCAATATAAAAATAGGAAAACATAACCATTGATTTTTTTATATAAATCCCTAGGAACACTAAAATAAATAACTCTATTTGGGTGACAGTTGATTGCCTTAAAAATTCATCACATTTCACTATTATCAAGGTAGATTTATCTCTTGAGAAAATTTCCAAGATATACATAATGGAAGTGGTAAGATTGTATGGAGTTATAAACTTTATTATATATGATCGAGATTCAAGGTTTACCTCAAGGTTCTAGAGAAGCCTTCAATAAGAATTAGATATAGATCCGATCTTCATCAATACTTATCACCCTCAGATGAATGGTTAGTCTAAAATAACAACTTATACTCTGGAGGATATTTTTCTATCATGTTAAATGGATTTCCAAGGATATTAAGATCAACACTATACCCTATTTGAGTTCTCATATAACAAAAGTTTCCATTCTAGTATCCAAATAGAACCTTATAAGGGTTTTTATGGGAAGAAGTGTACAATTATAATTTGTTGGGAAAAAGTTAGAGAGAAAAAGTTAATGGGACCTTATCTTATCCTAGAGATGAAATAGAAGGTTCAAACCATTCATCATTCTATGAAATTAAAAAAATTCAACAAAAAATCTACTTAGACAGTCATCGATGAGACCTGAAGTTTGAGGTCAGAGATAAAGTGTTCCTTTATATATCTCAATTGAAGAAATTCATGAGGCTTTTAAAGATGATAAAGATTATTCCTAGATACATCGGACCCTTTGAGATCCTTGATCACATAGAAGTAGTGTCCTATCAACTAGCACTCCCACCTAACCTATAATAAGTACCTAATGTGGTATATGTATCTGAGTTGAGGAAGTATATAGTAGACCCATCACATGTATTGAATCCATAGGTGATACCGATGGAGAATGATCTTTCATATGAGGAGAAATTGATGAAGATCTTATATCATAAAGAAAAAGTTCTATGAAATAAGAAAACTCACCTGGCTAATGTGTTAGGGAAGAACCACATGTTTGAGGAAGAAACATGGGAATCAGAAGAGTTTTTGAAATAGTAGTACCCTCATCTATTTTAGTGAATTAAATAGAAATTTTTAGGGTGAAATTTCTGAAGGGGGAATAATTTGATGACCTGAACCTCTATAAATTAAATTCCCATTTTGAATGAATAAATGAATTATTTAGTAATGTAGTTATAGGAGACACATTTGCTAATTTGTTTATTTGGGACCATTATACGATCTTTCATATTTAAAATACCGTTAAGAATAATAAAATTTGAAAATATATCCATTTTTAGTGACTATTAATATTAGTATATTAATGATTATGAGAAAGTCCAATTGACATAGTCGAAAAAAGTGTGGCCTCAACCAGTAAGATCTCACCCTATGAAGCCCATTTATTAGAGCTTCTGAGGGAGATATAATCATTGGAATTTTATCTTAACCAAGACCAAGATGAGATTCAACAACTAAACCATAAAAAAAACTATTTATGAGATACATTAAATCTCATCAAGATCAAGACCTAAACCATATTTGTTGAACCACCCTATGAAAATCTAACAATCACACACCTTAATCTTATGGAATACATTGGTGTAATAAGGGGTAATGTATCTAGATCCTAATAACATGAGTTTGTATTTTTTTTTTAAAAATAATTATTATATTTATCCTATTTATTATTACCTTATAAATGATTAAATAAAGAGTTTGATAAAAATTAGATTTTGATATGATGAAATAGAAATTGCATTTTCGGGAAATATATAGTTTCAACAAAGAAACTCTTTTTTAAAAATTAAATAATTTTTGAAATAAAATTTATTCTGATAAAATATTATTATTAAATAATATTTATTTAAATATAAATTATAATTATAATTTTATGAATCTAAATATAATTTTTATAAGGGTCAGATTACAGTATTCATAAAAAAATCTAGTATTTTTAATAATTGGGGATTTTTTTTATTTAAGTGTAAATTCAAATATTTAGAGAATTATTATGATAAGATAAATAATATTTTTGAAATAATCACATATAAATTATCCAATGGTAAATTTTTCTTAATTTTTAGAGATAGTCAAATTTTTTGGTCAAAATCAAATATGGTATATATTATAACATCATAAAAGCCCAGAAATAATGAAATAAAAAATATAAAGAGTATACAAGAAAGAAAATCATGTTTTACCATTAAAATAGTGTTTTTTTATTTTATTTAATTAATTTTATAAATCCTTAATGAATCCAACAAAACTTATATTATATTTTAAGGTGTTAAAATAAATTATTTATAAACATGACTCACATCCACGTCATGAAGGGTATTATTTTATTAAGTTAGGTTCTTAAACTTATAAAATAATGCATTGCAGTCCTCTTAAGAAGAATCCATGGGAAAAAATTATTGGATTCTTTGTGGTCTGGATTAATCTATGATATAGATTCCAAAACCTATGTTTAGAAATTAATATATAATTCCCATATATTCTGCTATATAGACCCACCCAACATCCCATTACAATTACCTTAAAAACCTTGTTGCATGAAGTTAAATTTACCTTCCCTCAATGTATCCCTTCCAAGTTACCCCAAATCTTATAAGAAGCTCCTTCCATGTTTTTAGAAGCACCCTCTCAAGGTAAGGGATCCCCAACTTCTCCTCATTATTCAAGCACAAACTTTATATTATCCGTTTTGATTTTCAATATATCTTATTGGGATATGTTTTCACACATACCTATTACTTTCCTTATTATTTACAAGTGATTACAAACCCCTTTCACTCTTATTAAACCCTTCTATAAACCTTTAAGTACCCTCGTTATACTGATGCAATTTCCCTATGTTTTTCCTTATCAAACAATTATGAGGTGAATACCCATACCCATTTCCAATCAAGGGTATTCACATAGATGTAACTATCCTTAATTTATTTGGGACTACCATGTAATTAACCTACAATCCTTAATCAATGGATTAAATGTGTTGAAATATAATCTAATGTTGAATGATCTATTTGGAACACCTATTCATGTACATGATATGAATGCGACAGGTAGGCCGAGAATTATATAGCCCTCCAATGAATTTTTTAAGGTCTTAATAACATGAGATTCCATGTATATTTCCCAATAGGTTATCATAATCGCACTATGTTATGATGTCTTGGAGTTTATCCTTGACTTATGTTTATAATGTCATATTTTCTACTGTTTCCACATTTCCTTTCTGCTATTATCTTGTATCATGCTTTGAGGATATTGTTTATGATTCTCAGCCCTTTTATGTCACCATGATATAACTATTTCCTAATATGCATTTCTTTCATAATGATATTATTTTATTATTTTACTAGGATATATATCTCAACCCATTTATTATGTAAGTCCCTGGGTTATCTTGTGAAGTTTTAGAATAATGGTGGAATTTTAAGAGTGTGTTTAAGAGTTTTCAATAACATTGTTATAACCATGTTTTAATTTATTATGTCAGGTACCTAATTTATAAAATTCACTGTGCCTCACAATATTATGGGGTTTTATTAAGTGTACCTTTAGGTATAAATCATCAAATACAGTGTATTTAAGATATGTGTTTTCATAATCCACGCATCTATTCCTCCCACATACAAGTTGTCATAATAACATGACCACAAACATGAATAATCTCATCACAATCGATGGTCCAATTAGGTGATAAATCTCCAGCTTCAAGGATTTCCCTCAATGATTGGAACTTTGAATCCTTATACTAACTCCTCTTTACTTATTACAGAATATAGGGCACAATGAATAAATACATAAGAGTCATCTTTTACAACCCCCCTGAACACCTATATGCATATCAATGAACAAATCCATCATCTTACACTTAGAACTAGGATCCAAGTATTCTAGAATATGTGTCTCCTAGATCAATGAATTAGAAAATTTATTCCCTTTTCTAGTCATATAAGCTAGGTTTATATTGAAATATTTAATATATTCAACCCATATCCACTTCCATAGATTTAAATATCAGTGAGAAAATATGTTTTTAGACACTTTTGTTTGGTATAAACCAAAAAATTCTCACCGAGTTTATAATGTCACAAAAATTTCAAATCATAAAACACTATGGTCAACTTGAGATTCTGTATAGGATAGTTCCATTCATGTGGCCTCAATTATAGTGACCCATATGCAATGAATAGATCTACCTACATCAATACTACCCCAAGATTGATCTCGAATGCGTCACAATACATAGTATACTCCTCACTGAGTTTGGGTAATATTAGAATTAGTGTGGAGGTAAAATGACTCTTTAGCTCCTATAAGGAATACCCAAAAGCCTCAAGCCATTAAAACATTATCCCCTCCTTAGTTAGGATCAACAATAGTGCAGCCAAGAGAGAAAAGTCTTTGATGAACCTTTGATAATAACCTAAAAAAACCCAAAAATCCCCAGATATCAAAAAAATTATTGGGATGATTCCAATAAAAAACTACTTGAACGTTCTCAAAGTCTATTTACACACCTTCCTCAGAGATTATGTGACCCAATAAATTTACCTAGTCAATCAATAAATGAAAATTAGATAGATTGGCATATAGCCTATGCTATCACATTGTACCCAAGATGATGTTAAGACAATTTACATGATCATAATGAGTCTATGAGTACACAAATATTTCATCCAAATAAGAAACCATAAACTGATCCAAGTATAGGTGAAATATTCGGTTCATTAAATCCAAAATACATAGTGGGATTGTTCATCAAACCAAACAACATTATAAAAAAATCACAGAATTCGTACCTACTTCCAAAAGAAGTTTGCGATATATCAAGAGTTATGTCACCCAAATGATGATACCCTGATCTAAAATAAATATTGAAAAAGACATAGGCCCCCCAAATCTATTCAAGGATATTCTAAATACATGGTAGAGGGTACATGTACATGACCATCATCTGATTAAATTTTCAGTAATCGATACACAAACATAATGTTTTTTCAATATTCTTGGAAAATAAAATAGAAGAACCCAAAGGTGACATAATGATACAAATAAAACATTTAGACCTAAACTCATCCTCTTGAGTTTTAAGTGCCTAAATTTTTGTTGGTACCATTCTATATAGAAGAATAGAAACTGGGACAACTCCAGACATCAACTCAATGGTAAACTCATTTTCCCTCTCAAGTGGGAACCCTTACAACTCCTCAGAAAAAACATCCCAAAACTGATCCACCACTGGAGGGTATACATCATGATCCACTACCTCATTATATAGAAAAATACTTGAAACTTGGGCAGTGATCTCAGCCAGTTTCAAGAGAACTAGACCTGCACGGCTTTCTAGGATGTCCCATTCTCCATGAAAAACATAGGTGTTACCCTCAAGTGACATGAAGGTTTCTCTCCTATGATAAAAATATATGTTATCAAGATATAATACCAACCATTAAATTACAAACATTAGGTCAAAAAATGAAATCTCAATAACATTCATGTTTTAATGAAAATGGTATTCACCAACCTCTTAGGTACACCCTTTACAAGACAGATGCCCTCTGATCGCACCCTTAATGTTGTGTCGATCGATATACCCCATACATAAACTCCACCACCAGATCCAAAAAATTTAGAAGGAAATAAGATATAAAATAATGAGAGGATCCTATATAAAAAAAAATCACTAAATAGTATGGAATGTAAAATAATCTTACCTCAGATAATCGATGTTCTAGACTCATTACCATTAAGTGTATAATGAAATGCATGCACTTGGACTGTACCTCGACCCGATGCTCCTGTCTAGGTCACATGTGATACACTTATATACTAACATGGATGGTGTTTCACAAAATAACCTTTTCCTCCACCCCAACTGGTATATTTAGTATAACTCCATCTTCCAGATCGATACAAGGTAGAAAACACCCTTATAGTGCTCAGTATCAGCCTGGGTCCTCAATCACCAAAAATTGTTAGAGGTTTCCTACCAAACCTCTATAAGTGCCCCATCCATTCAAAATATTTACACTCCACAAGTGGTCAAAAACACTAATAATGCATGTGACCAGGCTTTACACACCGGTAGAAAACCACTATATCACCTCCTTGAGAGGTTAATCCTTTTTCCATGGCTACTCTTCTCACCACAAACTTGGAAAAAACCCTCATAATATTGCATCCTACTATTATAGGAAGTACCACTAGATTACCCAAAAAAACCTTCCTGTACACCACTATAATTATCCTTTAGGTTCTCCTTATAAATGAGAGTTTGACTCACTACCTCAAAAAACTTTTTTTCAAATGAAATATAATCCCACGAGACTTAATCTCACATCAAAGAACATCCTGAAAATGTTTCTCTGTAGCTACCTAATCTCCCAAAAATATTGGTATAAAACACTTTAAGTTGGTTAAGTATAAATTATACTCCATAAATGAAATATTTCTCTAAGAAAAACACATTAACTAAAATTTTCTCTCTTACCTTAGGGTTTCAGGGTGAAAGTGTTACAATAACTTTTCCAGGAAATCCTTCTAGGTCGTACCCTCTAACTACTCATCTTGGACTTGAATATACCACCAGCTCTTCTTTGGTCCTCACAATATTTAAGATTACATCTTAACCCTCTTCTCCAGAGGAGTCTCTAGGTAATCATGGATCATATGTATATACTCAATATTGAACTCAGCGTCCATAGGTCCACCCTCTTTGGAAAACATTGGAGGATGCTGCTGATAAAACTCTATTGTCAGTTCAAACATACTCAGCACATTCCACCCTAGATCTCTCCTAATAAAATGCATTAAATAGGTTAAATTCTCATGGAACTTCTCTTGTTACCTATCACCCATAAACAATAGAGGTTTCTATCCCACTACTTGAGGTGATTTCTAGGAAACTTCCTCATATCACACTATTAGAAATTGATATTGTGGTGAAATTTCTCTATAATTACATAAAAACACCTTATAAAAAATAAAATATCAATATTTCATTTACAAAAAGAGGTGTTGGGTTCATAACCAGCCTTATATAAATCAATTCACATACACCATCCCAACATACACACTCACAACACAATCAATACCCTTAACAATCTCTATCTTAGGCCATGAATAACTCAAGGTAAACCAAACTTCCATATTTACATATTTTTTATTAGATAACATTTTTAACCATTTCAATTTTTATCTTTTAAATTTACACATTTTTATTTTATTCATTAGTCTATATCTTCCCAAAAGCACATAATCAAAGTAATCATTTAATTTCCCTCAACTAAAACATAAATATTCTTCCATGCATGCCTAATATGATGCATGTAACATAAATCCCTAAATTTCTAAAATTATGTATGAATATAAAATATAATGCAATACTAGTTTATGAGTAAAATATCATAAAATAGGAACATCACACAAAATTTTCATCATATAAGGTGAAATAATATCCAACTGTAACAAGTGAATGTTAAGAACAATAATCCTACCCTAGGAACACAGGGTTTCCCCCCACACATAGGTTAGCTACTCCCGTGATAGGTATCATTGAAAAGTCTTGACACATCCTCATTTCCTTTATACCTTTACCGAATAGTAATATAACAAAATGGAAAAACACCTTGGATACCACTTTGTAATGCCTCTATTGGGAGCTACCAAACTGATGACCCGAGCCGGTTCACCACATGACTTCAGGCATGCCTCCCTATATTCCAGAGGATTCCCACTAGTAGTAAGGGTCTAATAAGGCACATGTGGAGACTATACACGCTTTACTATAGTATCAAAACAATCATAAATAAAAATATAAAATAACTACGTCATCAATAATAATTACCATGAAACATGTAATTAATTCCCAAAACTAGGTAAATACCCACCATAAAAATAGTAAACATGTCAAGTCACATGATTGGAATGTGTAAAAGTAAAACAAAAATAAAATATACATTGAGAATCCTCAAAATGGGCCTTGATATCTATATGAACCCCTTATTCATTCTCTATCCCATATCCAAAATTATCCATCAAACATAGGGTCTTTTCCCTTATCCTGAATATCATCCATGAAATATTCTTAAGTACTAATGACGGACTGAGAAGGGTCGAGTAAAATTAAATATCCCACTACCAACCATGTCTAAATAAATATCTAGTCTATAACAATAATAGTGTATGAAAAAGATAAAATAAATAGTAAAAAAGGTAATAATATAGTATGTTCACAATTTATCATTTCATTAATTAACCACTTGGGTCCTTTTTTTATACTATGCCCCTAACCCCTCAAGACTACATTGGCCATGCCAATAGTCTAGGACATCAAACATTAAGGTTAAATGTTTTATACAATAATAGGAAACCATTAATTATTTCAGTTCTAAAATACCAAGGTGTACTATCCCAATTACCCAAACCATGAAAAATTAAATTAGTGCGCAATCATTATTCCATCATCATAAAAAATATTAAGGAATTCCATTTCCTTTATTTAAAATCAAGGATTTAAAATTCCATGTTAATCCATCATACATCAAGAATAAGGAATGATATTCCAAATATCCTGACTATTGAGTGTGGAGTGTCATGTCCTCTATTCATAACTAGGATATGTGGAACATAATTTCAATTATTTATAACCATTTAACCAATTTAAAATTTCCAAGGTCCAACTTATATGGCCTTTCAACATATCACAACATCAAGGGTGTACCTCTTCCATTTATCAACATTCACATGGTTTTTACTACTCAACATCTTGAACCCATTTCCATTCACAAAAAATTTAATCAATCAACACAACCAATAATATTATTTAAATAATCTTGAAAATATAACCAATCACCTTTAACCATTTACCTATTATTTCCCTTCATCATCATAACATCTTTAAATTTCAATATAATTCACACAACCCCTTATGTAATGCTACATTCCCAAATGACAAACAAAACTAGTTTAATCATTTAAAACTTATATTTAATCATTAAAAAAATATATTAACCTTTTAAAGAGATTAAAACACACTATGGGTGGTCTTAATATCATTCTAATAATCATCAATAGACCTGATGATATCTGAGAGAGTTCTGTCACATCAATTAATGGCCTAATTAACATCCCTTAATCAATGATATGAAAACACTGCACAATAATGAAAAGGCACAACCAAATATATAGGGAAATTTATCAGGAATATGTGAGAAATATTATATACCACATACCTTTTTATTTAATACAAACACCCATCCAGCGATGACCCTTGATTCAAACTAAAATGGCCTCAAACACTGAAGTGAAAACTCCTAATAAAAAGTGTTTATATGTTTTAGATGAAGAGAAATCATCAAACCATGTGTATTCCAAAAAGAATAAGAAAGAGGAGTAAAATACATAATTATATATTTAATTATTATTGAAATATGATCTAAATGCCTAATAATCAAAGTATATTAGTTTGTGGAAGGATTGGGAGGGTTTAGTTCGCAACCCTTTCCACTATAGGGGAAATGGGGGTGAAAATCGAGTTAAATTGTATAAAGGGCAGGTTGTAAAAATCATAATTTTTTTACATTTTAAGAGGCACATGGTTTGGCCACATGGTTGTTAAAACTATATGCCAATTGTGTGGTTCCATCTGTCTAAGAGGAAATTGATCAACATAGTTTTTCTGACCACCCACACCATTTAACAAACCATGTAGTAGCCAAGTGGTTGCCTCTAACAAAGGCGGTTCAAACCACATGGTCCTAGGACACCATGCATGGTTTCCTAACCTCGATATACCCTCTATAAATATATATAGTTAAGGCACATAGTTAGTACTAACTATATTCCAATAACGCACCATGTAATGGATGGTCTCTTTTCCACCATTTTTAGGTGCCGGACCCCCAGAACATTCATGAGACCTTCCTTATGCACAAGAATAATTTGTTAAACATTTCAAGGGAGTTTAGATAATATTTAAAGAAAAAATTTTCTTTTTATAAGTTAATGATATTATAGTTGGTGTGTTAAATTTTTCACTAAATTTATAATTTTTTTGAAAAATTTACTTCTAAATACAAATAAACTTCCAAATTCCAATTATGATGAAAAATAATATTATTTATAATGAGACTATGGTATAAGAAAATACATTCATACTCCAATTATTTTTTGTATAGGAAGGAATATGAAGGTTTTTTAAAATTTCCTAAACATTGGACATCACAATATAAAAGTTTATGAAATATCTAATTATGATTTAATCTCAAGGTTAGGTACTAAACTGTTAACAATGGAAGTATATTATCTTCAAATAATTTCCCATTTGAAGAATTTCTTTTAAAATTAAAATGATTCAAAGAGGATGACATGTCATAAAGATGAGAAAATATCTGATGAAAACCTATGTTATTGTAACACACCAAGATTTTAAAGGAACACTATTTTCAATATAATATTTAATACACAACATCAAGATTAAACAAACCATGAAATATTATTATGATCATTATAACATAACCATTAAATTAGTGGGTATGAATAATATTAAACAAATTATGAAATATAAATAAATAAAATAATCAATTAAAATTCATTATTTAATTATTAGGTTATAATTAATCAATTTTTAGTAAAATCAATTTATGCTTCAAAAATACATTTTCTTCAAAAATTATTTTTATTTATTTTTGTTAGAGATTATTATATATAATTTATGGAACATTTAGAAATTATATTTTAAAAAACGGAATTATTATTTTTTAAATCATCATGTCAAAATTATCTTAGAGATAATTTTTGAAAATTCTTAGAAAAGTTTGATTTCTCAATGAATAGTGAAAAAACTATTTTTTATTGGAAACAATTTTTCTATTTCAAGAAGTTACAAAGTAAAATTTTGTTTTAAAGTGGTTTAAAATTAAAATTTTTACAATAATATTATGGATAATGAAATTAAGTTCACCGAATCAACTTTATGGTTGAATTTGTTATAAAACATTTTTATACTTAAAAATATTTTTTTCTAAAAAATTATTTTTCATTGAATTTTTCATTTTTATCTTAAATTAATTTATTACACTTAGATAAATTAAATCCTGTAAAATTTATTCCATATTTTAAATGAGGTGTCCAAATTTTTTATATAGGACCCTTATTTTTGGTCAATATTAATTGTAATCATAGTAAATTTTTGTTAACACGATAAAGGTAAAATGGGTTAATTAGGTTTAAAATTAATGAGTTAAGGATTAAAATTAATTCAAACACTTGAATTAAAATTATTGGATGAGTCTATTTCACCCATAAACATAAAAAATTATTAAAATTTTATTTTTTCCTTCTATATTTGATTTTTACCTTTATAATATTTAATTAAAACATATAGTAAAAAATGTCACTTTATTGCTTTTAATATCTAGAATATTTTGCGATAGGGATACAAAAAACTTATGTTCAATTATAAATATTTATTTGAAATATGAATGAACTTTTTTATTATGTTATTTTTGTTAAATTTTTATGAAATAATTATCATAAATGTCTACACAATGCTAACACAATTTCTATACAAGCTGTTGAAATATCAAGTAAATGATTTTAAAAACTAAAAAAGTAATACTATTTGGGATATTTATAGTGTCTAGAAAATATAAAATAAAAAAATGATATATTTGATATGATTTAAATGTTTATATTTTAATTCTATTTCTTTCATGTTATTTTCAAATTCAAATTATGTTAATTGATCTTAAAATGACATTAATAATATTTTATGTTTAATTTAATTTATTAATTTTTTTAAAAAACATAAAAAACATAAAATAATACAATTAGGATGATATATGGTCTTAAATTTCATCCCTTTTTCCATTTATGAACCAATTTTCACCTTATAAGTAAGATTTTAATCCTTTATTATTGAAAAAGGCAGTAGACAATTAAAGATAAAATTGGTTAAATAAGGGGTTAAACCAAAATATAAGGTTTAAAATGATATCTAAACCTATATAAATTTTATTAGTGATTATATTAATAAAATTTAATCCTTGTATTCAAATAAATTTAATTTTATAACCCTATTACATAAGATAGATATATATTATATTATAATATTTCACCACCGGCTTGCTTCGGAACCCATTTGGGGTGCAATCTTGGTTTAGATTAGAGTAGATCCAAGTCCAGAGTGAAATTTCTATTGCCGGATGATCAGGATTCCCTCATCAGTGGTATTCCCTTGGCGTGGGTTTGATCCATCCAGTCCTAGGTGACGATGGATTGGATTTGCATCCTTTGGATTGTCTTTCGGGATTCTTCGGCTGTGGTGGTTAGGGTGTCTTGTAGAGTGCGGTAGGGTTTTTTCTAGGATGGCGTTGATGGAATCTCGTATGATTGGAACTTTTTAGAATTGTGTTGGGTTGGGTTTCGTGACTCAGATTTTGAAGATTCAGCTGGACTTGAACTCAAGGAACATGCCTCAAAGGTGGATTCAGAGCAGGCTGTTCACTTATGCAGGCTGCTTGGATTTGAATGTTTGAGAGGGTATGGCGTCAGTCATCGGATTAGGCCTATGCTTTGTCACATGACACTTTCTATCCATACAATCTTGCAATGGTGGAAAGCCTTATCATGTTTTAATGCTGGGGAGAGGCGGACCCAAGGTGTCAGTCTGAGTTTTATTTTCTTGATCTTCGAGTTGTTTTTGTTTTATATCCTTGAAGTCTCTTCGGGTTTATCCCCCTTCTTCCCTTAAAAGGGGGTTTAGTATATAATAAAAAAAATATAAGGCCCACCGGCCATTGGAGGAGGTTAACAGGGTGTTTAAACAAAACGATAAGGGTGAAAACATCACCCAAACTTGTCCACATTTTATTGGATTATATGATTTCTAATTATCATAATATAAACTTGTAATTTTATCTATTTTTATCCATTTTAATAAGAAAATTATTTTATATTAATTTAATACTTTAGGAAATTATTGGAATTCCCTCCCCTCACTTATGAAAGAGAACCCACTCTCTTCTTCCACAACACTTCAAAAGAAATTTGGTTTAGAAAATCCCTATAATAATACCTTTATATCTTCCTTATACACATCATATATATATATTTTCTTTCCAAAATACCATCCCTTCAAGGCTTAAGGTATAAGACAAAAGAGGTTTCTTAATGAAGAGGTATAACTCTTAACCAAGGATTTCCAATTTTATTTCTTTTTATACCCCCTTTTAATCAATAGGACTAATTATAAAATAAGGAATTAAATATATTAAATATACCTAATTATTATTATGATGATTTAATAACCATAATCTATAAGGCCTTGAGATTTTATGATATTTTTACCCTTAAATAAATTTATTTTCTTCGATAGCTTATAATAGACACAACACCAAGTCTAAATGAACCATTATACAGTATACCATTATAACCTAGCTTTTAAATTAGGGGTATGAATATGAATAAATAAAATTTAATTTTTTTATAAAGGTTTTAGATAAATAAAATTCAAAATTTCTTAATTTTTTAAAAATTGATTTTATGTTTTTAAAATATATTTCCCTCAAAAATGGATTTTATTTCTTTTTGTGAGAAAATAATATAATTATTATTTTTTCAAATTTTAGAAAAATTATTTTAAAAAATTTAATTCATTTTTTAAATCAACCTGTCAAAATTTTATTAGAGTGAATTGTTAGGAATTTTCTAAAAAACTAACTTTTTGATGAACAGTGAAAAATACTGTTTTTTATTGAAAATTTTTGTTTTGTTTAAATCATTAAAAAGTTATTTTTCTTAAAAAATTATTTTAAAATTAAATTTAATTCATTTATATTAATAGTAATCCAATTATGTTAATTGTATTTATTTTTATATGAATTTTGTTATAAAAACTTGATATACTTAAGAAAATATTTATTTCACGAAAACAAATTTTCATCTTGTTTTGTTAGTTTATTTTAAAATTAATTTTTGACACTTTAAAAGATTTAATTTTATAAAATTTATTATTTTTTTATTAATATTTAATTTTTTTATTAAGGTTTCTTTCATTTTTTTCACAACAAACAGTAAACACAGTAAAAATTTGTCATTGCAGTTATGGTTAAAACGAGTTTATTAGGGGTTAAACTAAAATATAAGGGAATATTAACCAATTAAACTTGACTAAAATATATTGGATTTCAATATTTAAAACTAAAACCATCCCAAATTATAATATCTAATTATTTGGAAGCCTTTTTATTGATAATGACTTTATTATATTTTATTATTTTATGAAATTCCAATTGTGTCCTTTCCCCCAGTTATAAAAGGACACCCCTATTTTATATTATTTACACTAAATTGATCCTTATATATTGACTAAAACATGAAAAAATCTATTCTAAAATTCCTTGGAGATAAATCGGAGGTTTTTTTCTTCTCAATAGATCATTCCAAATGTCAATTAGAAATGATCTAAGGGAGACCAACCGATGGTGACACAATAGTCTTACCTGACCTTTTTCAATTTATTTATTCTTAAAACTTATATAAATATACTATATAAATCATAAAATAATAAATTTAATATTCTAAATATACTTAAATATTATTATGATTATATAACCAACAATATTCACAAATATTCCATCAAATGGGGTGTGAAAGTATTAATCGTGCGTCCGTGTGGACTACTACTGCCTTTACATAACTATACAATTAATTTTACATAACCATATTTCAAGGATGATTGTTATGATAGGTTTAATGTTTATATAGGATATTTATGATATCATTATTCTTTTATAATAATAGTATCACATATTCCTTCTCACTTTCCAACCAGTTGGAAAATGATGATGTTGCTCGTGCATAAATGTGGACAACCACATCCTCAACGTGATGTGAATAATTTCCCATTTCTACTTACATGGATGGAAATAAGAATGTATTTAATAAATATATAAGATATATATAAAATAATTATGATTTATTAAATTTGAATTATTTTTATCTTTCTTTTTTTCCATCCATCAAAGATTGAAAACAATGTTCATGCACACATACGACCTACCATATCCATGAATAATATAATTCAATTTTCTATCTCTATAATTTATGGATTTATTTAAATATATATAATTAATATATATAATATATAATAATTATATCATGATCAAAATTATTCAGATTATGGAACCATGATCAATGTATAAGGGCTAAAACCATCAAACCAAAATTCTCATGAAAAATGAAATAGTTAAAACCTAGAAATGAGGATTTCAATAAAGAATTATTAATAAATTGGTGTTGAAATATTATAAGTTGATCATATATTATATTAAAAGTATGTACATGATTTTTTATATATTTATAATTACTTTAAAAATATTATACAGGAGTTTAAATCACTATTTAATAAATTCAAACTCGAGGTAAAGGATTTATGTTATAAAATCACTATTTATTGAGATTGTTTATGATTAAGTATTTGATGATCAAATTTCATGATATATCACCCAATAATCAAATTAATATTATTATAATTAAATTATATCTTGATAATACAAGTTTATTTTTTTTCATCACTTTGATTTCTCAATAAATCGAAAGAATGTTTTAAGGGAAAATTAATTTATTTTAATCTTCGATAAAAAATGTTTTTTATTCCATGTCAACATTTTATAAAAATGTTTTAAAAATATTTTTAATATTATCCTATGAATTTTTAAATTTATTTTACTCATTATGTAATTTTTTTAAAATGGTTTAAATGGTATATTCTTGTTGTTTTTTTGAAATATTTAAGTTTTGAATTTGTTTACTAAAGTGTTGAAGGAATGTTTTCTTTTAAGTTATATGGCATGACTGGAATTTATTTCCATAATGATTGATCAATGATTTAAATATTCATTTATAATTTTATAAGGTTCTTTTAAAAGGAAATATTTTCGATAATATTTTGTAATTTTTTAGATTTTAAAGAAGTGATTTTAATGTAAAAATGGGAATTTTCCTCCTAAAATGCTTGTTCCATTAGAGGTATTTTTCATCTAGGATAACAAATTTTGGTGTTATGTATGATTTACTAGGGATATGATCCAATTATTCTACCTACATTCATTCTTTTTATGGATTATGAAGGTGATTTAGGGATGAATCTATAAAACCCATTTATTTTACATATGTTAATTAAGTTATGAAACCTATTTCTTTTATGCAGGATATATAATGATAAAATGATGGAATGTTTATAAAAACTATTTCTTTTTCATGGGTTATGATAATATATCTGATTTATGATCTTATAGAACACATATATATAATTTTTATTATGTGATGGGTAGTCCTGGAATTATATAGTTGTCCAATGCATTGTGTAAAGATAGATATATCATGATATGAACATGACTAGAATGGGAATTGAACCTAATTCAATAAGGAATTATTTTTACTATGATATTATTGGGAGTTAACCTTGAATAAAATGATGGTTTGGTGTGTGAACTCAATATACTATGACAGTCTTTGCGGCGATCCTTGACTACCAAGGAAATGATTTTCTATTTTTTATGTGTATGACACAAGCTCTAGTATTATGCCAATATTATTCTCTCATGGATCATGTTCTTTGATTAAATTATGATTCATGTCTTATAAACTTTAAATCTTTATTCCATGACTCAATATCATGATCTATGATATGTGGGGTATGGTTTTCAAATGCTATTCTAATTTTCTCTTGCCCTTATGCTCTTGTTATGATTGAGTAATCATTGATATCTACCTTATTTAACCTTACTAAGAATCAGAAATTACACTTTATTATATTTCAATTCCCCATGTTATGAATAAAGGTATTATATTTTATATGTCTAATAAGGGTGGTATTTATGATAAACTTATTGGGAGATAATGTAGTTCACTTATGAACCAAATGCTTATGTATCCATGTTTACAAAGATACTAGACCTATATTATTTTGGAATGGATCATAATTTTATGTATTGAATAATAATAAAATAAGATATAATATTTATGTATGAAAACTATGGATTTCTATATAATCCAAAATCTTTCCATTAATTGGAAAATGATAATGTTTCTCAAGGGTACGTGCGTAGTACCACCTATACGAAGCGATGTGATTAATTTTTCAATTTTGTTTTATATGGATGGTAATAAATATTTATTTAATGAATATAAAATATATATCTGATATATAAATGATCATGAAAAGGATAATTATTATTTACCTTTATTTTGTTCCATCCATCAAAAAATGAAACAATGTTCATGCGTATATATGACCTATCATCTCCATGAACGGTGTAATTCATTTATATATCTCTACCTTTTATGGATGAATATAAACACACACACACATATATATATATTGAATATATATTAAATTTATAACATTATTAACATTTTGAATATGATGGAACCGTGGTTGAAGTATAAGGACCAGAACTACCAAACATAAATTTTTATGAAAAATGAAATATTTAACACCCAGAAATAATGATTTCATTAATATATTATTAATAAATGGTTGTTTAAATGTTATAATTGGATCATATATATGATATTATAAGTATATAAATGAATATGGTATATAATTATAAAAAATTTAAATTTATTATTGTTGGTTGGAGTAGGATACTCTAGAGGGGGGTGAATTGAGTTCCTATAAAAATTTCCCTTAAAAAGGTATCCGTAAAAGATTCACCCAATTAAAATTAAAACATTACATTTAATCAAGTTAATAAGACTATAAGAGTTTTAATGATCAAACATCTTCTCAGAATATTGATTAATTATTAGTAGTATCAATACGGGATATTGATACAACTTTTTAAACTATTCTAATAAAGTAAAACAATTATAACTAAAATCCAAGACTAACTATCACAATAAAATTTATTTTTATGAAATATAAATTAAAATAGATAAATAATAGATAGAAACAAACATTGGATAAAACAAGTGGTTCAATCTCAGGCCGAGACCTAATCCACTCCACTTGGTGATCACCTTTCACCAAGTTGTTTATATTAATAAACTTGATCCACACCCTGGATCGGGGTAAACAACAGTACACAAGATTGTCTAGGTCACATGACCTCTTCCACTATTCTTTGTGGGAATAAAATACCAGGTCACACAAGGACCTATTCCACACTTATCCATGGGAGTAAATATATGTAACAAAATATGAGTGGAAGGATATATTGTATCCTTCAGTTTAATATAGGAGATAGTGTGTGTTTTAATACAGAAACACACACTGATCAAAAGATAAAAATAGTACACAAAAAAGAAAAGATGATGAGATAGGATTAGAAATGATATGAGTGTTTATCTATGTAGCTATATACTTTTAGGATGAAGCAGATGCAAAGTTTGAGTCCTCTTCAGGAAGTTGAAAAAAAGCAGAGTGCCGTATTCTGGCTTACAGGTGCAGGTGTGGTTTTGCAGGTATATTCTTCTCCTTCCTTGATATGATGAAATATTTTTTTAATTCAATGTGATGATCGGTTTAGATTGTCTCTTGTGTTCTTATTTTTGTTCTTGAGCTCACAATATTTTCATTGGAGTTGCATATCTTCTTCAGTATATCTCAGGCGTTCACTATTCTCTGAGTCTCATGTTTTTTATTTTTATTTTGGGGTGCATGTGTTAGAGATGACATAAACCATGATTTTTACACCTCGTACCTCATACTATTAGGTGACCTATCTAAAAATAAACATTAATTATGTCATTAACATTAAATGACTCAAATATGATCATTGGAAATAAAATTTAAATTTAAAATACAAAATATAGAAAGGTGATTAAGAAACAGTGTCACAGTTTGTCTTGAAACGGTGTCACTAGGAAATTGTGTCTTCTCTTTTTCCTTTGATCAGTGAGATATTCATGGTACCATAGCTTTATTAAGATCAGGAACCGGTAGCACATATGCGGTTTTAGGATCACAATGTCTCAGATAACGGTGTCTAGTCCTTTATCAACACTTTGAATGATGTCTTAGAGATGGTAGCAAGGAACTGGTGTCACAGACTTTATGAAATCTGAAACTGGTTATGGTGTCTTAGTCATGGTGTCTAGATTATGATGTCTAAGTTATGGTGTTTGGATTATAGTGTCTAAGTTATGGTGTTTGGATTATGATGTCAGGAACTTTTCCAAAATTCGGAACTGGTGGAAGACTTATAGTTTCTTAGACTTAGCCAAATATCTCTAAAACCGTCTTAAGTAGTAATACTCATAGAATGAATTAGACTTAGTCATTAGTATAATAAAACATTATATAACAAGATCAAATATAGTTTACAAGATTCAAACATGATTTATAATATTCTGAATCAGGATCTTGTGAAAGTTTATACCATGAGTTGTAAGCATGAAATCATAGGAAAAAAATGTCTATACATGATTTTTGATAGATCAAACAAGGTTAACATGATTTTTGATTAGTAAAACATGATTAAAACATGAGGATTCCAATAATCCCCCCTTTTTGATGATCATAAATCATGGGATTTAAATTTTTGTTCTTATTCTCCCCCTTTTGGGATTATAAAAAATAAATAATAAAATTAAAATAAACAAATAAAGGTAAGTAAGAAAGGAAATAACAATAGTGAACATTTAATTTTATTGAAAGATAGAAGTCATTAAAATCATGAGCCAAAAATAAAAAAACATCCATATAAGAATACGTTCTTCACTTGTCTTCAGCACCAACAGGATTCTCTTTTCCCTTGGTTGAAACACTAGAAGGGGCCATAGTAGAAGAAGTAGATGTTGGAGAAGAGATTGAGACAATTGTGAGAGAAGGAAGAGGAACTACTTCAAAAATAGAAGGTTCCAGAGTGGGTTTGGTGGAAGAATGAGGCAAAAATTATTCAAGGATAACAGGTCTGATCTTGCTCAGAGCTTGAGATACATACATGGAGGAATTAGTAAAGGAAGTGGATGAGGAAGGGGTTGAACTAGGATGCAATGGGGCAGCTACAGGTGCCACAATGGCAGTGCTTTGCACATGAAGATAAGGCTTTAAGAACGTAAAGAAATCAGTAAGGATTTCACCACCATACTACATTTCCTTCTCAAAATAATATTTGTTCTCCATGAACTTGTCCAATAGAGAAGTGAAATATTTTATCTTTTGTAATTGAGTCTTGAATTCTTGAGTAACAGGAGGAATTTTCAAATTCTTTGCATGGTACTTGAAATTATTAGTCAGATCATGCTTAGAGTATATTCTATTAAAGTAGAAATCCAATTTCTTAGTAATTTATTCTTGAGAATCATCATAAATATTTGAGTGAATCCTCAATAAATCAAGTACTTGGTAACTATTCTTGTTGAAAACATGTAAAATTTTCTTATCAACACCACTCAATGCTGAATGAAGTTCTTCTTTAACAAAAGTTCTGATCAGATCACTGTCTATAGGTTGAGATGACTATCTAGATGAATTTGAAGCTGTAATGGCTGAAGTGAGAGACTTAGGTTGATTTAGAAATTTCTATAAACATACATTATACTCATGAGCCGATTTTTTAAGGCCAAAAAAAGTTCACGTATCTCATTGGATATCTTGATGTTTCTCTCAGACACTTTTTCATATATTGAAGTCATATTCATTTGAATCAGAGATGCAACTTTCTGTGGGATCTGATCACTAACATCCTTAATAGGATGAGTAGTATGATCTTATCCTGTTTGCAATACCTTTTTCATATCTTCAACCATAGACCTAATAGACTTCACCTCATCACCCTACTATTTATTCTCAATCCTAACTTATTGTATTTCATGAGGCATTTTGGGTTGAATTTTCCATATGATTTTCTCTAACATCAAAGCAACATCTCTTTCATTGAGATTTTTCATAGGAGTAGGTTGTGATTTCATGAACTTTTCAAATCTAGCTAACAAAGTATCTCTAAATGCTTTTAGATCACTGTGACTCAAAGAATCAGAAGATTCTTGTTTAGGTTCAGGAACAGGAGCTGAAATAGGTTCAAGCTCCTTAGAAGAGATTACTTCTATAGTCGAAACAGGTTTCAGTTGAAACATAGTGGAAAGGTCTCTGCCTTTAACCTAGGCATACTAGGTATTGTCCACATCAAAATATCTAGGAATCTTATACAAGGTATCCACAGTGATTTGATCAACATGATTGGGAACTTGAAAAATTTCTAAAATGGGGTGATGCTCCCCCTCAATTGTTGCAACTCTTATGGGATTAAGAGATTCAGTCTCTTGAACCATCTCCAAATTTTCACCTCTAACAGAATCACTAAAATCATTTATAGCTATCTGAAAGAATTTTTCCATTCTTTCCTCAGTAGATAGGATAATTTCAGGATCATATTATTCTTTTGATTGTTCCCCAACAACAACCTCTTCCTCAATATCAGGTTCTTATTCTAAATTCTCATTACGAACAACTTGTTGCTCAATACTAGTAGTAAGTTCTTGTTTAGAAACAGGTTATTTTTAAAAGGAAGGTTCTTCTATTGAGTCAATACTTCTTTTATAAATAGGTACATCCTTTTCAAATACATCTTCTAGAATAGGTAGACCACTGTCTTCTTTGTCTAATACAGTTCCTTCCTTAGGTTCAATAACTATATCCTATACCCCTTCATCCGAATAATCAATAACTTCATATGGTTCCAAACTAGGGTCAAATATGTTCTTAGGTCTTGAATTATTCTCAATTGAATTAAAATTTTCATAAAACCTTTCATTCTCCTACACCCAAGACTTTTTCCAAGGATTCCAACTTATTTTCATCCTTCTAATTGTATCCTTTGAGATACCAAACTCATACTCTTCAATGAATCCTTTATTCAGGCTAAATACTCCTTTAGAAGATAACATTGCTGAGATTTATCTTGAATAAAACAAATAGGTATATTTCAGAGTTTTCTTTATCATTTCACACATGTGAAGGATAATATACTTACAAAAATTGATCTCATTCCCATTTTTCATAATATGTATCAAGAATACATCTTGATACTTAAGAGTAGAAAAATATCATTTCCTTAGACAAATAAGATGTTGGATAAACTTAAATAGAAACCTTGTCTCACCATCTAGCTCAGCAGTAATTGCCCTTATTTTTTTCTTATTTCTATTTAAACTTCATAGGGTCTCTTATAAGATAAAACATCACTAGGAGGAGAAGGTCCTCTTTGGTAATCCTCAAATATTCCTTCATGAGGTATCCTTATGAAGCTAGCCTATAAATTCAATGAAAAATTACACCTTTAACCATTAATACAATTTCTTACAACAAATTCATCTTCATTATTGAATGAAAACTGAACATACTGATAAAACTGAGAAAAAAGATTTGGATAAATCAATCTTTTATATTTTTTGAACCAGTTCAGCCATCCCTACTCTTCTAGTGCTTTCAAAACTAGTGACTTACTTGTCAGCAACCACTTCGGATAGACTTCCTTTTCCAAGACCACTGTTCTATCAGAAAGATTCAGATTCAATGGTCCATTAGGCATTACTTTTGGTGAATTTTTGACTTTCTTCTGAGATCTATGATTCATAAGAGTCGATGAAGATGGTAACTTCATTTTTGGTATCCAATGCAGGTTCAAGATTGGTGAAGGGATGAAAGAGGACTAATGGTTTGAGAGATAAGAGTTTCAGTTTCAAGAGAAGAGATCTCTGGTGAAGAGAGGAGTGAAGAATATTGATTTTTTATCATTTAGGGATTTTGAAAATTGCAAAAATAAAAATCAAATCATAAAAACAATAAAATAATCAATACACCGATATAGGAAATAAAATTCTAAAAAATAGAAATTTGATTCATTACAGAGAGACTGGAATAGGTTGTCATGGTGTCATCCTTACAGTGTGACTATAAATGGTGCGACCGTATTATTGTGACTACAAGTGTAAGATAGTAACCAAGAGATAGTAACTGTGAGACCGTAAACATGGGACAGTAACCTCAAGATAGTAACTTGTGAAACCGTGAACCATGAAACCTTAAATGGTGAAACAGTAAGTGTGATATAGTAACCAAGAGACAGTAACTATGAGATCGTAAACTTTTTACTTAAGACTTATCATTACTAATTCATGTATGATGTAAATTACCCTTTAATAATTTAATGGTTAGTAAATATATCAATGAGATGATGTTTAGTTCCAATGAATTACAAAGTGATATCACCTTTTTGATAATGATCTCTCAAAAAGTGATGCCTTACATCAATATGCTTTGTCTTAGAGTGTGAAAATAGATTGTTTGAAATGTTAATACCACTTGTATTGTAACAATTTATACGTAATTATCCAAATTAATATCCATAGTCTAGTAATGTGTGCTTATTCCACAAAATTTGTGCACAACAACTACTATCAGCTATATATTCAGCCTTGACAATAGATAATTAAACATATTTTTTTTCTTACTACACCATGAAACCAAATACTTTCACAAAAAAGTGACATGTCCAATAGGTTCTATATCTATATAACTTTCATCCACCAAAATCAGCATCAGAATAAATCAATATATCAAATGATTGTTCTTTAGGGTAAAAAAACCTAAATTGATAGTATGTTTGAGGTATTTGAAAATTATTTTAACATCATTTAAATGATATTATTTGGGATTAGGTTAAAAACAAGAATACATACACACACTAAACATTTTATCTGGACTACTAGTAGTAAAGTAGAGAAAACTTCCAATCATTCCTCTCTAAGTGGTTTGATCAACAGATTTACTATCTTTATCAAGATCTAACTTATAAGCAATACTTATTAGTGTATCACTACTTTTAGTGATATCCTAGACAATAATTTTTAGAATATCTTTAGTATATTTACTTTGATTTAAAATGATACCTTACTTATTTTGAAAAATCTATAATACAAGAAAGAACTTTAGTTCACCCATCAAACTTATTTTAAATTCATTTTTCATAATATTTGAAAACTCAATACATAAATAATTTCTTAAATTTATAAAAATAATATCATTAACATATATTTGAACAACTAAAACATATTTATAAATTCGTTTTATAAAAATAGTAGGATCAACTTTACCTTTTGTAAAATTTTTAGAAATAAGAAAACTACTTAATCTATCATACCAAGCTCTTGGAGCTTGTTTTAAACCATATAAATCTTTTTTTAATTTGAAAACATGATTTGTAAAATGAGGGTTTTTAAAACCATATGGGTTTTCAACAAAAACATTCACAACTATATACCCATTTATGAATTCACTTTTAACATCCATTTAATAAAGTTTTAAATTTAGATGTGCTGTATAAGCTAGAAAGATTATAATAGATTAAAGTCCTACAATAGGTGAAAAAGTTTCTTCATAGTTAATGTATTCTTATTTTCTATAACCTTGTACAACCAATCTACCTTTATTTATAACAATATTACCGGATTCATCTACATTGTTCCTAAACACCCACTTTGTGTCTATGGTCAAGATGTCTTTGGGTCTATCCAAAAGTTTCCAAACTTTATTTTTTTCAAATTGGTTAAGTTCTTATTGCATAGAAATCTCCCAAAATTCATCATTGATAGAATCATTGATGTTTTTAGGTTCAAGATATGATAAAAAAGCTTGATGTTCAAGTTGATTTCTAAGAGAATCTCTAGTTTGTAACCCTTTATCTAAATCTCTATCAACAACATCTAATGGATGGTTCTTGAGGGTTATAGTTGGCCTAGAAAAGGAGGGGCTAGTAATTTTAGGTTTATCTACAGGTTCAAGTTCATCATGTCCAGATTATGAAGAATTTTTAGAACTTTTTAATTTAACAAATTACTTGATAAGAGGATTATATGATTTTTCATTTATGTCTAGATTTTTAATATCATCTTCAAGATTATCTAGGGAGGTCTTAGGTTCATGTGGATTGGTTTCATCAAATTTTACATGCACAGATTCTTCCACACACTTGGTTATTTTATTTAAGACCCTATAGGATTTACTAGAGGTTTAATAACCTTGAAAAAATCCTTTATCACTCTTGGATTCAAACTTATCAAGATTATCCTTGGTATTAAGAATATAAACTTTTCTACCAAACACTTTGAAGTAATTTACTATGGGTTTTCCGTTGTTCGACAACTCAGAAGGAGTATTCTTAAGGATATGTCTAATTAAGACTCTATTAATTATATAGCAAGTAGTATTCACAACCTCAACCCAAAAGTAAATAGGTAAGTCATATTCATTAAGCATTGTTTAGACTATCTCTTGTAAGGTTATTTTCATTCTTTCCACAACTCCATTTTGTTGAGGTGTCCTAAGGGAAAAGAAGTTATGACTATTTCCATTGTTTGAGAAAAATGATTCAAAGTCTTGATTTTCAAACTCATGTCCATGATCACTTCTTAAGGATTTTATTCTAAGTCCACTAAGATTTTACACTGTTTTAGCATACTTGGTGAAGTTCATGCTTCAATTTGGTGAGATAAGAAATAAGTCCAAGTATACCTAGAATAGTCATCTATAAGAACATATACATAGTGTTTCCCATTTAAAATAGAAACTCTATAGGGTCCAAAAAAGTCAATGTGAACCAAATATAAAGCTTTAGAAGTTGAAACTTCTTTATTTGATTTGAATGATATATTGTGCTGTTTACCCTTTTGAAATGGATTAAAAAATTTATTATTTAGAAACTCAAGTTTGAGTAAGTATTTAAATTATCCTTTTCTGGTAATCTTCCTAAGGTAATGTATATATGAAGTGTCCTAATATTCTATTACAAATCTGATACTCTTTGTGAAAGTCACTTAAACAAGGAACATTTTCAAAAACTAAAGAATCTATGTTAATGGAATAAAAATTATAATTTATAAAAGCATAAAATACTAGTTAATTTTTAGAGTTGAAAACATTGAAAGAATAATTTTTAAACTTAACATGAAATACATCATCACATAATTGTGAAATACTAAGAAAATTATATTTCAGTCCATCAACAAAAATTAATTTAAAAATTAAAAATAAGTTAGAGTTAGAAATCTGGCCTAAGAAAATTATTTTTTCTTTAGCATTATAACCAAAGATGACATATCCACCAATAATATTGATTAAATTATTGAATATTAAATAATATTATATCATTTTTCTTGAACATACACTGTCCAAGTACCATAAACTTTTACAGGAGCTCTTCAAACAACTTTCCTATAAAACAATCAAAGAAAAATAGATTTTGGTACCCAGACTTGTTTGGGTTTAGTGACATTAGTAATCAGTGCTTTAGGTACCCACATTTTATTCATGGGTTTCATATAATAATTATAAAATATATTTAAAAAATAGAATCTATTTGGTCCAGAAAAACTAGAGTTAGTAAAATATTTTTCTAAACTAAAACTATCAATAGAATTTTGATTTTTGGGTAGAAGATCAGATTTTCCAAATTTAGTTACAAAATGTGTTTCAGATAGATTTCTCTATCCAGGCTAATATCCAATACAAGAAGTGTACTTAGGGGCTATCTGTTTAAAAATAATTTTAGTAAGAGTATTTTTTACATTGGTAAACTTTTCTAGATCTTTCTTTAATTGATCATTAGAAAATTTTAGTTCATTTTTTTCTTTGAGTAGTTGAGCATTATTTTCCTTTTTATTTGTAAGTTTAGACTTAATATTCACAATGAGAACATGATATTTCCTTAATGATTTATATTTATCTTTTAGTTCATTACATGTCTCTTCCAACATGTTGCAATATTCAAATATTTCTTTACTAGTCATATTTTCAGAATCACTTTCATTTTAAAAATAATAGGAATTGTGTGCAGGAGAATCTAAGGTTACCTCAAATATATTTTTCATAAAACACATATTTTCCATGTCATCTTTCTAATCATGAGATGATGTTGATTCAATGGAGATATGCTCAAAGGCACTCCAAGTGGATTTGATAGCTTTCTTATACTTCTTGTATTTGTTTACATACTTCTTTTTGTATTTTA
The DNA here is from genome assembly GCA_963277665.1 of Viscum album. Lineage (NCBI taxonomy): Eukaryota > Viridiplantae > Streptophyta > Magnoliopsida > Santalales > Viscaceae > Viscum > Viscum album. The sequence goes on along the minus strand of OY728132.1, from coordinate 818,968,269 downwards.
ATTTTGGAAGATCATATTTGAAATTTCCTCTCATATTATATCCATAGCAGAAAATATCATCTGATTTTTCATTTCTTTTCCAGTCCTTTTTCTAGTTTCCCTTGTTATCATACCTTCCTTTATAATTGAGGCTCTTAAAGAACTTCTTCTTCCTATATAATTTCTTGAATCTTCTAGCCAACTGAGCTATCTATTCATCACTATATGATAATGATTCATCATTACTGAAGCTTTCAACAAAGGCTAGAACCTTCTCTTTTTTCCTTATTCTTAGAGGTAGTAGTCTTGAATGCTACATATTTCCTATTAGGTTTACCTTTTTCTTCTTTGTTGACTTTCAAATCTACTTCATACATCATCATTTTTCTAATGAGTTATTTGGCAGGTAATTTTCTGATGTCACATGATTCTCTAATGAAAATAGAAGTTCCTCTCCATCTATTAGGTAAATATATGATAATCCTCATAATTTGTTCTTTCGCAGTAACATCTCTTCCCAGAGAGATCATGGTGTTCAAAATTTTGTTAAACCTGAGATAGATGTCAGAAATAGGATAATTATGATTCATTTTAAAGTTAATATATTTAATAGTATATGTGTTAATTCTTATTTCCTTAACACTATAAGTTCCTTCATGCGAAAAAAATAAAGTATACCAAATTTCATGGGCTGTTTTAGATGCAAAAATTATGTTAAATTCTTCATCTCCTAAAGAATAGTATAAGGAATTCATGGATATGCAATTATTGTTATAATAAATCTATGTTAGATCATCCCAAGTGGTTCTATCAATAGAATTAATCTTATATTAATCTAAAATTGGGGACCAAATTTCAAAACCCATACTTTTTAAGGGCATTTTAATTTTAATTTTCCATTATGCATAATTGGTTTAATTAATAAATGGACGTATATTGGTAGCAAAACCTTCTAATCAATTATCCATACTTAGAGAGTCAAGTGTAGAATTTATTTTAGAGAACTATAAATTTTGAACTAACATAAATTCTAAGATCTTTAAAACACAAATTAAACCACAGTTGAAAAATATGTCAAATAGATTAACATTTTAAAATTTTAAAAACAAGGATTTTAAAAACTCATCTAATATCAAATGTTGGTCAGAGTAGTATACTAAAGAGGGGGGGTGAATTAAGTTCTTATAAAAATTTCTATTAAAAATGTTTACTTATAATTTTCACCAAATAAAGTTAAAATAGGCCAGTTAATTAAGGTAATAAAATTATAAGAGTTTGACTGTTCAAAAAGTGTCTTAGAAGAATGATTAATTCTCAGTAGTATCAATATGAGATATTGATAAAACTTTTGACACTATTATAATAAGGAAAATCAATTATAACTACTATACAAGACTAACTATCAAAGTAAAATTTAGTTTTCTAAAATATAAATTAAAACAGAGAAAGACTAAATAGAAACTCACAACAGATAAAACAAGTGGTTTAGTCTCTAGTCAAGACCTAATCCACTCCACTTGGTGATCACATAAAACCAAGTAGTTTATATTAATAAGATTGATCCACACCCTAGATCGGGGTAAACAACAGTACACAAGACTGTCCAGGTCACACGACCTCTTCCACTATTCTTCATGGACATAAACTACCATTTCACACAAGTAAATATTCTATACTTATTTATGGGAGTAAACATTTGAAAGAAGATATGAGAAGAATGATATATTATATCCTTCAATTTAATATAGGAGATAATGTGTGTTTTAATACAGACACACACACACACACACTGCTCAAAATATAAAAATAATACACAATAGAGAAAAGATGATGAGAGAGGATTAGAAATGCTTTGAGTGTTGCTCTATATAGATATGGACTTGTAGGATAAAGAAAATGAAAATTTTGAGTCATATTCTAGAAGTTAACCCAAAAACAGAGTGTCGTATTCTGGATTCTAGGTACAGGTATAGTTTTACAGGTATATTCTTTGCCTTCATTGATATTATGAATTAGTTTTTCAATTTGATATGCTGCTCAATTGAGATTTACTTGTGTGTTCTTATTTGTGTTCTTGAGTTCAAAACAGTTTCATGAGAGTTACAGATCTTCTTCAGTATATCTCACACGTTCTCTATTCTCTGACTCTCATGATTTTTGTTTTTATTTTGGGGTGCATGCATTGGAGATGACATGAAGCATGATTTATAGACCTTGTACCTCATACTGTCATGTGAAATGTCTACTAAGAAACATTAATTATGTCAGTGCCATTAAATGACTCAAATATGACTGTTAGAAATAATATTTAAATTTAAACTAAAAAAGATAGAAAGGTGATTAAGAAACAGTGTCACAGTTTGTCTTGAAATGGTGTCACTAGGAAATAGTGTATTCTCTTTTTCCTTTTAGTGGTGAGATAGTCACGGTGCCACATTTACATTGAGATCAAGAACCAGTAACATAGATGTGGTGTTAGGATCATGATGTCTCAGGTAATAGTGTCTAGTCCTTCATCAATAATTTGAACGGTGTCTTAGAGATGGTAGCAAGGAACCAGTGTCATAGAATTTATGAAATCTAAAACTATCTATGGTGTCTGAGTCATGGTTTCTGGATTATGGTGTCTATATTATAGCGTCTTAGTTATGGTGTTAGGGACTTTTCCAAAATCTGAAACTGGTGGCAGACTTATGGTTTCTCACACTTAGCCAAATAACTATAAAACTATCTTAAGAATTAATACTCACAGAATAAATTAGACTTAATCATTAGTATAATAAAACATTATAGAACAAGATCAAATATAGTTTAAAATATTCAAACATGATTTATATGATTCTGAATCAGGATCTTGTGAAATTTTATACCATGAGTTATAAGCATGAAAGCATAGGGAAACCAACAATGTCTACACATGATTTGTGATAGATAAAATAAGGATAAAATTATTTTTGATCAGTAAAACATGATTAAAACATGGGGATTCCAATAATTATAAAGGAGGATAAATTGATTTAAAAGCAAGTCAAAATCAAGTTAGGGGTTTATCATCTCAAATTGTCTTCTTTGGGACTTATGTTATGTTATACACATATATTCTTTTATGAGGTTTATTTAAATCACCCTTTACATTATATATCATGAATATAATTTTTAAAATATATGTAATGTTTTATTTTAATTTATTATTTTGTGTGGCTTACGATTTAAAAGTTACCAAAGCATTAAGGATTCTATATTAAATATTATTGTTTATCAAGATTGCTTATAATATGTTTACAATGATGAAATTTTATAAAATATCTCTCAATAAAATAATTTATATTATTATAATCTTGTTATTTATGTATATCACGTGTTTTCCTATCATTTTTCTCTCTTTAAGTACTCAAGATACTGAAACAATATTTTTTAGGAAAACATTGTTTATTTTCTTATTTGGTCAAAAATCATTTTTATTCTATGTTTATATTTTCTAAAAAAGTTTTCAAAAATGTTTAATTATTTTACAATGATTATTGAAATTAATTTTTATCAATTATTTGATTTTTAATTTTTTTAAATTGAATCTTCTTTTCATTTTTTGTAACGAGGTACCTTTGACTTTTTACTAAAAATTTGAAAGGTGTCTTTGTTTTAACGTACACAACATGAATATAATTTCCTAACATCACAAAAATCAATGATTTGAAACTTAATTTACATTTTTCCAATGTTCATTTCAATTAAAATGTTTTATTTAATATTTGGTGAATTTTTAGATCTTATGTAAGCGAATTCAAAATGAAAAGGTATTTTCTCAATAAATATTCAAGTGATTCTAATGAATTTTCATCTATAATAACTTCATTTGATGTTAATTATGTTTTACTGGGGATATGATCCAATGATACCATCCTTATTCTTTATCTAGATGGTTTATTCTTATGAAGTTGATATATTTATGAAACCTATTTCTTTTCCATGTATTATTCCTTGAAGAAATGATAAAATATTTATGAAACCCATTTCTTTAAAAATTGTTATTCTATGATGAGTTTTTATGAACCACATTTCCTTTAAATGGGTTATGATATGATTAATGGTTTATGATCTTGTGGAAATAATATGTATTGTTTTCATTATGTTGCGGGTGGGCCCAAAAATATATTTCCCTATAATGAATTATGTAAATATTGATATCTCATGAGATAATAAGGAATTGAATGGGGAGTGAACCAAGTTTAGTAAGGTAATCTATCCACTTTGATTGTCTTGGGAGTAGAAATTGACTAAGTATATGATGGAACATTTAGTGCACCTAATCTATTATGATAGTCTTGGAAGTGATCCTTGACTAAGGAAATTATTTTCCATGCATATGTGTATTACACAAACTTATGTCTTATGCCAATGTTATTCTCTCATGACTCATGTTCTTTGATTCCTTTATGATTCATGTATTATGAACTGAATATATTTATTACATGACTCAAAATTATGATCTATGATATACATGGTATGGTTTTCAAATATTATTCTCATGTTCTCATACCCTTATGATCTTTCTATTTTTAAGGGATCATTGATATATCCCTTTTTTAACCATTCTATGCATAATATCTCACTATTTCTTATGTTTCCTTTCCCCAAGTTATTAATAATGTTTTTGAGTATGATATGTCTAAGAAGTGTGATAGTTATGAAGAAATTAGTGGGAGATGATTTAGTTCACTTATGATCAAGTTGTTTATGCATCCAAGTTTCCATATATACTATACTTATATGATTATAGAATGTATCATAATGTTATGTATTGAGTATTCATCTAATAAGATGTGATATTTATGTATGAAAGTATGGGTTTCTATCAAATTAGGGTTTAGTAAATATTTTGAGATTAATATTAGGGAAATTTATTTAAACCCCCAAGGTTAATCCTAAGTATAGGAAAATATGCTAATGTCTTGGTAAGATATATATTATGTAATTTTATTATTATTATATCCCTATCTAGATACTATAAGTGGATGTGGTTCAGATATAGATGCATCAATTGGTAATAAACATGAAATGAGTTGGTTTCATATATATCGAATATCATTCTGGTGCACAATGAGTGTACCTTTACTGTATACATGGTTTGAAACTCATGGGGGGATATGATTAGGTTAATTAAAATTTTATTTATGTACCATTATGAAGTATTTGAATAGATGATAATCATGGATGGGCTATGTTAAACTTAAGTGTCATAGATTGAAAAAATGTTTAATTATTTAAACATCCTATATATTTTTTTAATTTTTTTCTCTCTATGAATATTGTTTCTCACACTTTGATTTTGGCTTTAGTCATTGGCTATAACCATGAGGAATTTCATTAATGATTAATTTTAAGGAAAATAGAATTGTATTTCTAATGATAAACCAAATTAAATGGGTTCTAGAAGGAAAAACCTTGTGATCACGTATAATCATCTATCTTGTTATATCATTATCAATATCAACTTAGGTGAAATTCCTAAAACACTTAATAAAAGAAAAATGGAGTTTCATGAAGACAATGGAAGGAAAAAGATTCATTCTCATGAATTTCAAGTATGTGGGAAGAGGAACTTAGGGAAACGTTTCAAAGGAATGATAAGATGTTTTATGTGATGAAAAGAAGTTAATGAGAAAGTAATTTCTAAGAAAAAATGAAGAGTTCAATGGATAGATATAATGTTGTTCCTAAGGTATCATTTATATATCAATTTATTATGTATGGATATAATGGGAATTATCTGAGTCTATGTCCTAATACAAGGGCCAACTCCTAAACCAAGGGAGGACATATCCTATGGCCTACATTTTTTGTCCTGTGTGTGAGTTGTGTGTGTGTTTTATGTAATTTTACCCCCAAGAACCTAATATATATAATAATAAAGAAAATTTACTTAGAAATTAGGTGATATTTTTTGATAACCCATGATTAAGGTAATGATAACCCTTAATATTCCCTTGATGCTGAGATAATAATGTTTAGTTGGGATAAATAGATAATGAATATTGATGAAGTAAATGTGACAATATTGGTTAACTTGAAATGGGTAAGTTATTTATTGACAAAGTGATTTATGTAATATTTGATTATGTTTATTGATTTTTAGAATCATTTGTATTTTCATGTGAGGTTATATTAATATTTATAGAAACCATCATGGGTTTATATGTTTAAGGTTGATCATAATTCCAAAGGCACAAATACCCCTTTTGAGGTTTTAAATGATTTTATTTTGAGAAACATTTACAAGGTTTTAGAAATAATACTCTATTACAGTTTAAATAACCCTATGGATTCATATATATTTTTATTTTATGTTAATTATGTTCTATTAGATATTGGGATATAGATAATCTTTATTTTTGAAAAGTAATTCATTAATAAGGACATATTTTTAGAAATATTTATGGTCAAGATAATGATTACCTTTTAGGTTAGTATCTAACTTTGATTCATGATATTTTGGTGAAGTTCGCTACATTATAATACTATATAGTGATTTTTCATACTAATTAATTTTATTTTTGGAGATTTTTAATTGGATTGAGGTATATGTTACCTTTACGTTTAACATGCGATTGAAGATGAAAGATTATTTGGGAAGAATATGATTAATTTTTTAGAGATGTAAGATAGAAGGTACGAGATATCCTTTACAGATAAAAAATTATTTAATATTGGGGTTATTGAGGTAATTTGGGTTATAGGGTTATTTATTTATGAAATAATCTATGTTGAACCTTTGGTGTTGTTGTGGAAATTTTGGAGTAAAATGAATTATTTGTTTTGATGAAGGTTTATATATATTGGATATTATTTTACCTCATGATAACATTTTTTGTTTTGTTTACTATTTATATACAAGAGGAGTATATTTTTATCCTTTTTTGGATTATGTGATCCATTAAAAGTTTATTTTAGTGCTTCCAACATGAAAAATTCATCTTGAATACTCCCTATTTAGTGAAAAGATGAGATTTTGGTTGAAATTGATTAAAGGATAAAAGTATACATTTCATGTAGTAATATTAATTTATGTTCTTAGTATAGATGGGAAAGGAATTCCTAAACACTTGGAAAATGATCGTATCTTTTCATGACCATTTTAAATGAATCGATGGTCTTTTTCATAACTCAGTGATTTGTGGTTTTGTGATCATTACCTTTATTATGATAATTCAATTTATTGTAATCAATTTCTATATCACTCTATATAATTATTTAGACATTTTATATTCCTCCATGTACATATTTTTCACTTACCACTAATTTTCTCCTATTTTGAAACCTAGTAATGTTTTATTCCAAATGAAGTTCGTATTTCCCTTTATCTCTTTTTAAGAGAAAGTTTTATTAACTCTTTTTATGATGGGGGTTTTCAAAAAATGAATTTTCAAATGTCAGCCCCTTTATTACTGAGAAACATTTGAAATTTCAGGGATTAAATTTATTAAAAAGATGAGGGGGGATGTTTTACCCCTAGATTTTAAAAGAACACTATATTCGATAGTGTGTTCAATATGCAACACTGAGTTTAAATGAACAATGAAATATTATTATAACCAAAATAACTTAACTATTAAATTAGAGGATATGAATAAGATTAACCAAATTATGATATACATATAGGTCCTACTCAATAAAAATTTATTGATTAAATCATAGGAAATAAGAACTCATTTTTTTGTAAAATTATTTTATCTTTCAAAAATACATTTTCTTTAAAAATGAATTATATTTATTTTTTAGATAATTTTATAATTAATGTATGGAGACTTTAGATATTTTATTTGATAAAAATTATATCAAATTTTCAAATATAATGTCAAAATTATCTTAGAATTATTTTTTCAATTTTTTTTGAATAGTTTGAATTTCTAATGAATAGTGAAAAATACTATTTTTATTGGAAATTGTATTTTTGTTTTAATAATTTACAAAGTATAATCTTGTTTTGAAATAGTTTAAAATTTAAATTGGTTCTATTATATTTTTAATAATCTATTTAATTTCATTGGAATAAATTTTCTAGTTGAATTTTGTATAAAAACATTTTTATAATTAAGAATACATTTTTCTGAAAATCTATATTTCGTTATGTTTTTAATTTCTATATAACATTAATTTATTCAACTTATGGAAATTAAATATCAAAAAATGGAATCAATATTTTGAATCAGGAATTCCAAATTTGGTAAATAGGTACCTTTTTTGTCAATATGAATAGTAACCATAATAAATTTTTATTACCATGGTAAATGTAAAATGTGTTAATGAGGGTTAAGATTAATCTGATAAGGCTTCAAATTCATTCAAACACTTGACTAAAAGTCATTGGTTGAGTATATTTTTTCTATAATCATCTAAAAACTGAAATTATTACCTTTTACCATTTTTCTTTTATTTTCACCTTTATAATATTTAAGTAAAAGATACATTTTGTACTTTTCACTCTTTTTTATTCAATAAATTTGGAGGACTTGGCATTTTTTCCTGGGCCTATGCCTTTCTAGTAAGTAAAATATATAGTGAAAAATATCAGTTTCTTGATTTCAATATATACAATATTGTGTGATAGGGATAAAAACTACTTATATTCAGGAATAAATATTTATTTGAAATATTAATGAATTTTGTATCATCAAATTTTATTTTTAATTTTAATTGAGGAAATAATTTCCTTTAATTCTTACACAACATAGACATAGTTCTTGTTAAAATAGCAAAAAAATAAAGTTAATTATTTAAAAAAAAGAAACATTATTTAGGTGAGTTAAAGTGTCTCAAAAAATATGAAGATAAATATGAAATATTATAGGTGTTTTATAGGTTTATATTCTAATTTAATTTCTCTCATGTTATTTTCAAAGTAAAATTAAGTGAAGAGTTCTTAAAATGACATTAATAGTATTTTATGTTTAATATATTTTACCACATTATTTAAAAATAAAAATAATCTTGAAATAAGTTATGTATGAAGATATATAGTCTAAAATTTTCCATTATTAATTTATGATCACATTTTCTATTTATAAGTGAAATTATAATACTCTAATATTGAAAAAGGTATTAGCACTATTAAAGTTAAAATTGGTTAACCAAGGGTTTAAACCAAAATATAATGTTTAAAAAAATATCTAAACCTATATAAAGAGGACTGGGATATTATTGTAAGACAATTTAAAACATATTTTATAATACAAGTCAATTTTGAACCATTTTATGTGAGTTAGAGAGATATTATATTATAATATTTCATTTATTTCAACAAATGCCATTAATGATATTTTATAATAATAATATTTTGTTAAATAATTTAAAATTATCCAGAATACTATATTTGGGAAAGTGAATTTTATATAGATTAAAATATCATCCATGGTCTATTTATGGGTCAATTTTCCCTTAATAGTCACTTTATTTACCAATAAATATAAAAAACAATGTCATTGTGGTAATTTTAAAAAATGGTTAATGGGGGTTTAAACAAAAATATAAGGGTTAAAAAATCACATAAAATTGACCAAATTTTACTTTATTATATTATTTAGACTAATAATTATCTTATATTGTTTATTATAAATTTTGATTCATTTTAACATGAAAATTAAATTATATTAATTAATAATTTATGAAATTTCAATAATTCCCTTCCATAATTTATAAAAGGGATCTCCTCTCATCTTCTCTCCACACTTAAGGAGAAATTTTGTTAAGAAAATACATACTATATTACCTTAAAATATTCATTCTGCATATCCTTGAGTTTCTTTTATTTCTATAATACCATCCTTACAAGGCTTAAGGTGTAATCCAAAAGAGGTTTCTCAACAAATAGGTATAAACCTTAACCGATCATTTCTGGTTTTATTACTTTTTTATACATACTCTAAATGCATAGTATCAATTATAAAATAAATAATTAATTATTTTAAATATAATTAATTATTATTATGATGATATAATAACCATAATTCACTTTTTTCATCCATTGGAAAATGACAATGTTGCTCATGTGTACGTGTGGACAACCACCTCCATGAAGCAATGCGATTCGTTTTCAGTTTTCATTTTACTTAAATGGTAATAAGGTTTAATTTAATGATTATATAAGATATATGTGATATAAAAATTATCCTATAAAGTATAAGTATCATTTACCTATCTTTTTTTTTCAATCCTGCAAAAAATGAAAACATCATTCATGCGCACGTACGACCTACTATCTCCAGGAATGGTGTAATTTATTTTTATATCTATAAATTTTATGGATGACTACAAACATATATATATATATATATATATATATTTAATATATGTAATATTTTTTTTCATTATTATCATTATTTATATTATGTAACCCCAATAAAAGTACAAGGAATGGAACTACTAAACAAGAAATATCATGAAAAATAAAACAATTAACACTCGAAAATATCAATTTTAATAATAAATTATTAATAAATGGTTATTAAAATGTTATGATTAGATAATATATGATATTATTAGTGTGTAAATGACACTGTTATATAATTATTGTAAATTTAAATTTATTATACATGAGTTTAATGTTCTTTTGTAGAATGTCAAAATCAAGGTAAGGGTTTATGATCTCAAATTGTCATCTTTGAGACATAAGTCATGTTAAGCACCTATCTTATTTTATAAGGCATATATAAAACCACTTTTACATGTTATGTCAAGAATATTAATTTTTCATGATATTTAATGTTTCATTTGATGTTATTATTTATTGGGGATTATTAATCAAAAGTTTCTAAAGAGGTAAGGGATTTTTGTTAAGATCTCATTATTTATTTAGATTGTTTATGATTAAGTTTTTGATGATAAAATTTCATGATATACCACATAAATAATTCATAAAGTTTTTTATAATTTGATTATTTTTGGATATTACATGTTTTCCTTCAATTTCTCTCTCTTTATATACTGAATAGATCAAAACAATATTTTTATGGAAAACTGAATTTATTTCTTTCTTCAGTCAAAAACCCATTTTTTTGATGTCATTATTTTCTAAAAATGTTTTCAAGAATGTATTAATATTATCTTATGACAATTTAAAGTCATTTTTACCCATATTTTAATTTTAAAAAATGGTTTAAAATGAATATTCTTATCATTTTCCCAAAATGAGGTACTTTTGAAAGTTTACTGAAATGTGAAAGGAATCTTTATTTTAACACACATGGAATAAATAGAATTTCTTGCTATCATGACCACTCAATTATTTGAATACTACTTTACATGTTTCCCAGGTCCTTTTCAAATATTAATTTCTTTAATATTTTGGAAATTTTTATATTTTAAATAAGTTATTTAAAAATGAAAAGTGTATTTTCCTCATAAAATATTACAAACAATCTTTTAAATAAATTTTCATCTATGATAACATCGTTCATTGTTAAATATGTTTTACTAGAGATATGATACAATGATACCATACTTATTATTTCTCTATGTGGTTTATTATTATTATGATGATATGTTTATGAATCCCATTTATTTTCAATGAGTTATTCTACGATTAAATGATACAATGTTTATAAAACCAATCACTTTTTCCACATGTTATTGTCTGATGAAATAATTATGAAACCCATTTCATTTCTATGGGTTGTGATGTGATGAATGTTTTATTATCTTATGGATCACATATTTGTGATTTTAATTATGTTATGGGTGGGCCTATGATTATAATTCCAACCATTTCATTGGGTAAAGATGGATATATCTTATGATAATTAGTACTAGAATAGGGAGTGAACCTAGTTCAGTAAGGGAATCGGTTCACTATAATAGTCTTGGGAGTGAACCTTAACTAAGGATATGATGAAATATGGAGTGAACCCAATACAATATGATATTATTTCAGTGTACCTTTACTAAGGAAATGAATTTCCATTCTTATTTATATTCCACAATTTTGTCTTATGCCAATATTATGCTTTCATGGGCTGTTTTCTTTGATTACTCAACGATTCAAATATTATAAAATATCAATATTTATTAAATGAATCAAGATTATTATCTATGATATGATGGGTATGGTTTTGAATTGTTATTTTCATGTTCTCATACCCTTATACTCATTTAATGTTTAAATGATCATTTCCATCACCCTAGTTTACCTTTACTGAGCATTAGAACTCACCCTTTCTTATGTTTCCATTATCAAGTTTATAAAGAAAAATTTTAATTATTATATTCTGAAAAATGTTACTAGTTATGAAGAAATTAGTGGGAGATTATGTAGTTGACTTATGAACAAGTTGTTCATATATACATGTTTCTAAAGATTCTACAACTATTCAATTTTGGTGTGGATTGTAATGTTATATAATGAATATTCATCTAATAAGATGTGATTTTTGTTTATGAAAAGTATGTTTAGATATACTAACCCAACTAATTATCTATAATGGAAGTGAATTTATCAAAAGTTTCTTAATTTTGGAAATTATTTCCCCACACATTCATGATCAAGGTTTTGGTTAGCTATAGACCATTTTTAAAATGGTATATGGTTATTTTAATCATCTAATGACAATTTGATTTTCATTTCTAGGTCAAGAATATGGGAAGTTGGTTCATACCATGAGGGTATTACTACCCAGTATGAGAATCTCTTATAAATTTAATATATTTTCATGAAATCCTTCATAATAACAATACCAATTACCTTGGTCATCATTGTGATCTATAGTTACAATAGAACAATGAGAAAATCTGTATGTATGTTATTTTTTTTATCTTCTTCCATCATGGATTTATTATTTTATGGTATAAATCCATATATTTGGGAAAATTAGAATTTATCTTTTTCTAAGGAGGTGGTGGGTTTTGTGAAGTTGGGATCATACCCATGACAAGGGCTACCCATGTATCCCTGTGAAGGGATTCAAAATCCATATAGTTAACTACCTCTTAATAGGACACATAATAAATTTTAATCTTATGTGAAAAGGACTAATGTGGTCCTTTTATTATTTTAAAACCATGAAAAATTAAATTATTTTTATTAAATACACTAGGTACTATTATGTATTTAATTTTAGTTTACACGACTATGACCATTTCCATGAATTTTGTGTAGATTTATGCATCAAAAAACCTTTCTTATTTATCATGTATGTTGTTAAATAAATATGATAGTTTATTGTTGGGGATTAAACATAGTGAAATGCCCAATGTATTTATGTATTATTGATACATAACATGTATAAGGTAATTAATGAGGACATGGTTGAGGATGAAACTTAGTATCTAACCCTTACATATTCATGGACCATTGATTTCACCTTAAAGGCTAATTGAAATATCAATTTAGTTATTGGTAGACCAGGTGATAATATAAAATAGCTAAGTCAGGGGAACTTTGAGGGTTGGGATACATAAATTTCCATAAATTCTATAATATATAAATTCCTCATTATCAAGAGAATACATGATTAATTTTATCCATATGCTGTTATCATCTAGGTAGGATAAGTGGGGGAGATCTCCGACAAGATATTTCCTGAACTGGTCAAAGATTATATCCAACTAAAAACCCGAACCAGCCTATGGCATGGCTTGAAGGGAATTCCTGATCCCCATGTCCAGGAAACTAGTGACTGAGAATTGAATAAATCCTTTGGGTGAAATTTGGACATAAGAAGAAAAACATCTATACAAGATTAACATATAATCAAAACCAAAATCCATAATATTTTTTAAAAAAGGAAAGAAAAAATTACAATATAGGTTTACATTTACATTTAAAACTAGAATACTTAAATAATCCCAAAAAATTATAGGGAATAAACTTAAATAAGTAAGAACCTTGTCATGACATGAGGGTTAACACTCACCATTACACCACCATCAACACCTTCCAAAAAGGATTTCTTCTAACAAGAGTATTTACCTCCAACACCCTGGAAGGCCTTTCCTTTACTGTTTTCAAACAAAAAAAATTCTATATACACCCAAGGGTGCATGAAGGGTGTGATATCACTTTCCCTATGGGATACCAATAGATGATCCATGTACATCCATTATAAGATGAATAAAAATGGTAATTTTTATAAGAAGGAAAATAGTTTAATTTGAAAATATTATTAAATTTTCTTGATCAATAAAGTGACATGAATAAATGAAGATAAGTAAATCATAATATAATCAACATGGGAAATACCTATGTATTTGGTGTTAGTGGGGACCTAGGATCCCCAGACTCTCAATGATAGATCTTAGATAGGATGGTTTGTCTCATGATCTAACTAACCAATCCCCATCATCATAATTTTTTAGTGTTATATCATAATCCTGCTAGGTAGGGATGATCATGCCTAGAATAATTATCCTTGTATTCCCACATATATACCCAAGATTTCTATATGTTACAGCCCATTTTTCAAACCATGGAAATCCCATTTCTCACAAACCAAGCCATCACATACCAAAGCATACCATTTCTACGGGGGTTTAACCATTTAAATTCCTTACACAAACCAACACTTTGGAAATCACCCATTTTCACAAAAAAAAAATTTAGAATGATTTTTTAAAAAAATTCAAACATATTTAAATAATAAAATATTAACTAAAAAAAGAACCACCAATCTTTTTAATTGGAATCACCACAATCTGGTTGGAAACTGCAAGCCAAAGAAAGAAAGTAACTTATGAAATAGAAAACAAACCATAACCATGAAAAAAAATAAAAAAAAATTATTGAACCTATTATAGGTCACCATAATATACTAAGAAGAGGAAATCCAAAATATGATAAAGGATAAGTTAGGATAAGATGAAATGAGGGACTTACATGAAGAAATATTTAAGAACTAAGGTTGAATAACTCAAGAATTTGATCCAAGAGGAAGGGGATAAGAGAGGGAGGAGTGACCAGGGTTGTGGGTATTAAATAGGTGAAATGAGGTGTCAAATAGGGTTAAAAATAGGGAGGAAAATTGGGAAAAAATAAATTTTAATGATATGGGTAGGAAAAATAGTTTTGCTGCTTGGTTTTCCAGTCCATGTGTTAACTTTGTGGGTTCTTTAGTCAGAGGCTGCATGGTTTGGGATACAAAATTTGTATGAACATTAACCTAACTAAATGGGAACTGTAGTGAAACTGACCAGGCCACATGTCTTGGTGAATTAACACTTTCCTAACCACGTGTTCCTCTCAATGCTTCTATCATGGGGTGCACAATTTTCATAGGCTAATGCACCATTCTTACTAATCATGATCCAATCATGCACCACCATATGACCACCCAAAACCCACTATTTGTTTAGAAAACACCTAGTAAATATATATCAAAAATAAAGACAAAAATAAATTACATATACTTGAAATTAATTATGCACATCTGAAAATTATCCCCACTATAAAAACATTCTGATCTTAGAAAGTCAAATGATAGTATGATCAGAGGACAAGTGATGGTAATGATCCTCCACCCAAGAATTCTTCTCCCATGTTTCATGATCCTCATTATAATTTTTTATTATAACCAAACCAACTAAATATATTTCCCCTAAAGTACATAAACCTAGGATTTCATAATCTTCAGCAGTTGATCGACCAAGGATAGATTGGGTTTTAGTTTGATCTCTTCTCAACTTAGCTCATGGGAAGGGTCTGGATTTTATTTCTTCAACTGTGAGACATGAAAAAGTTGTGGATTAATTCCAAATAGGATGGAAACTCCAAGTGGTGTGCCACCTTATGAATAATTTCAATGATTTAAAAATTTCCATTATACCTTAGCGTAATATTCCCTTTCTCAACAAGGTGGTGAGAACCTAAGTGAGGCACTACATTCAATAAAACTTAGTCACCCACTAAGAACTCTTAATGTTAAAATCAATGATTATTATAGAACTTATGGTGACATTTAGCTATCAAAAAACACTTCCTGATCACTTGAACCTTAATGGTCACCCCCTATACAATGCCCAGTCCCAAAAAAGAAGTTTAACTCACTTTTATCCAATATAAAGTATACCAACATGGTTGAACATTAAATGATTCAAAATGAGCCATTCTGATCAAGGATTGATAACTATTATTGTAATAAAATTATACCTATACATGATGGTTTTCCTAAGAGCCTCCAAATCCCAACACACATGTCTGACCATCTTTTTAGAGGTGGTATGTCATGCTAAGTTGGAATTATGACCCCATTGACTCCTGAAGACCTTACTAGAACTGATAGGTAAATTAGAGATCCTTTCTAAAGATAATAGGAGAATAAAATTCATGTAGCATCATGATATCTTGAATATAAATCCTTCCTAATTCTTCCACATAAAAAATTTCCTTGATTAAAATGAAATGAGAAGACTTGATTAGGTGATAAAAAACCACACAGATCAAGTTCTTACCCCAAGGTGTACATGGTAACCAAGTGATAGAATCCATGGATACCTTATCCCACTTCTAGGTAGGTATGGGAATAGGCAGAAGTAAGCGTGAGGATCTCTAGTTCTTGACTTCGACACGTTGATAGGTATAACCACAAGATATGAAATTAGTTATATCATGTCTCATTCTAGATGCCCTAATTGACACCACACAACATAAAACATCTTGGTGGAACCAGGATAGAAAACCTATTATTACTGATGACAGTCCTGCATCACCAATTTCCTCAGAGATTATGACATGATAGAGAGGCCCTTGAATCACAAGGACCACTCACTAGGTTCCTCCCCACCATTGAGAAACTGGGTAAAACACTATAAAAACTCACCATTCGTATGATCATCCTGAATCATCTCTTAGAGAGAATAAATTATCTTTATGCTAGCCAAGAATATACCACTATTTTATTCCTTTTGATTTTAGGTTCATCTAAGTGAAAAGCCCCCTCAAAGTCCACTCATCACTAGAATCCTTTAAAGACATGTTAGGAAACTTCCTACTCAAATAATCCATTACTACATTCCCTTTTCCTATGGTGTAGATAATATAAAAATTGGAAACTTGGAGGAACTCAATCCATCATTACTTTTCTAGGTTTAATTACTTATGGGATAAAATGCAGATCAAAATTTTGTGGCCTAATTAGGTCATAAATTTCTCCTTGAAGAGATAGAGACACAAGTCCTTAGGGAATGTATCATTACCACAAGCTCATGGTCATGAGTTGGATAATTATTTTCATGTGGTCAGAGTTGGTGAGAGCCACATGACACCACATGGTCACCCTACATTTGTACATAACCCAAACTTATACCTGATGCATCATAATAGAACACATATCCTTATCCATATTTGAGTACAATTAAGATAGAGGTGATGGTTAACCATATCTTGATCTCCTCAAAAAATTATTAGCATTCTAAAATCTAAAAAAACTTCACTCAATTCTTAGTGAGATCTGTCATTAGTGTAGAAATTCAAGAGAAGTATCTAATGAACTACCTGTAATATCCTGTCAGGACTATAAAACATATAATATTAAATACATTCCTCAGATCCTCCCAATACAAAACTTCCCTAAATTTATCTGGATCAACTAAAACCCCTTATTCTAAGATCACATGTCCCAAAAATTTAACCTCATAAGTCTAGAAACTATACTTTGGGAGATTTACATAATGATGGTGGTCTCATAGCATTCCCAAAACAATATTCAAGTGCTATTTGTTTTCATCTTACATTATTGAATGGAAAAAATGTCATTGATATGAACCATGATAGAGGAGTCTAGGTATCTATGAAACACCCAGTTCATAAGATCCATAAATACCATGGAAGTGTTCCTCACTCCAAATGGAATTACCAAATACTAATGTGGCCATACCTTCTTCAGAATGCTATCTTGGGAATATCTAATTCCCTCACCTTGACCTAGTGATACCTTGAATAGAGGTTGATATTTGGAAACCACATTTATTATTTAGGATAGTTAAATAGATCATCGATATAGGGTAAGGGGTATTTATTATTGATGATGAACCTATTCAGATTTAGGTAGTCGATACACAACTAGATAAATCCATTTATCTTCTTAGAAAAAAGTACTGAAGTGACCGAAGGAGATATTCTTGAAAGAATGAATTTTTTATTCTAAATAAACCATCTATATCTTTAATTATATAAACTATATGGATCCATTAAATATGAGGTAAGAGATATTGGTTGTGTTCCCAACACCAAATTGATTTTTATCTCCATGTCTCATTCTAGAGGTAGGCTTAAGAAATACTATGGAAATACCTTATGAAACTCATACATTGTAGAAGGAAACCTCCCCTCTAAGCCTTTCCCATTATCTCCCAACATGATGGAAGACACATAATAAGCGAGTCTACCCATCTCTAAGAGTGGAGTTCCCACTCGTCTTGACTGTGAATCTCATTCACCTTTGAAAACTAGAGTGTTGCCATTAGAGGATGTAAATGTCACCCACATGTGATAGAAATCAATTTTATCCTTGAATCACATAATCCAATACATTCATAGGATAATGTAAAATTGGTCTATATCCAAGATAAGAAAATCTCATTTCATATCAACCACAAACAATAAGATAACTCAAGATGGGAATTTGAAACCCTGATCTTTCATCCCACCAAGGGGTGTAACTAGATCCATGGAATACAGTAGATCAACTACCTACAACTGCTGATGAAGTCAATCAAGGTGGAAATAAAAATATCCTACCACCCTTCTTCCCATTATCTTCATGATTATATTCCTTTCATATGAATCAAATCCACTTTGTCTTAGTGTTATAAGAATTCTAGAAAAACTTGACATACTCACCTGTTCAATTTACACCATCAAAACTCAGTCAACTACCAAAACATACATATTAAATTTGAACAAGAAGACCCAAAAATGAATGTCCTGTAACAAACCCATCTCAAATAGTTGGTCTTTAAACTTCTAATTAGAAACTACCTATGGATAAAAAAATACCAACTCTATAAAGTGGTTAACATATTCCATCACTAAATTATCCAACTAACAAAGGTATAGAATATCCCAAGACTTATAAAGGCCCAAAGTATCATGACATTACTACTCATTGAATATAAACTAGAAATTATTTCAACCCACTTTCTCATGAAGCCCTGACTAAAAAACCGATTTCCACCACCTGCGATTGGGGAATTCCAATATAAATGAAACACACTTTACCTTGATGGATTTAAGAGTCTTGAGGAACCCAAAGTTCTTCTCAATATTCTCCACCCAGTCTTATGCTTCCTAGGGATTCAAGCTTCCCCAAAAGGTTGGAGGATTATTCTTAAGAAAATATTCAGCTTGATCCTTTTATAGAATTAGTTCGGTTTCCTAAGCCTAATTATGACCAAATATTACTCCCTGATTTAGAGAACAGAGAGGGTGACCCACTACCTTGACTAGTCTCTAGTCAACTACTGAGGGAGAATTCTCTCAATCCTCCTCTCATGGTTGCATGAGAGGTCTTCATGGAGGCCTGATGTTGCATAAGCAAATAAACACAAAGGATACAATAAATACATCATCCCATAGAAAATAAACCATAACATGATTGGAAAACCCACATGAATTAGAGTAAAAATAAAAATTCATAAGAAACTGATTTAATCACTCAACCTTACCTTAGTGCCCATGTCCAGTCTGTAGCCTATGTATTACACCTGAAAAAGGATTCAACTAAATCCCAAACATACCATGGTGACCCAAGGTTTATTGTAAGGTGTGTAGTAAAAACACCCCACTCACATACAGATACATAGGACTTGGAAATCCAAGATCATATTTTTCCATTCATCCTAAATAACATGACCTATAAGAAGGAAAATTCTAGATTTGATACCATTTTTTCATGAACCAGTCTGAAATTCCATCCAACTCGACACCTGACCTGGCCCGTGGCATGGACTAAAGGGTGTTCCCAATACCCATGGGATGGAAACTAGTCTCTAGGAATCTAATAACAACTTTGGTAATTATTTTACCATAAGAACAAAAACCAACATCGATATGAGATTAACATATCATCAAAACCAACATCCATAAAAATTTTACAAAAAGAAAAAAAAATACCAAGCTAGGTTTACATTTACATTTAAAACTAGGAGACCCAAATAAAACCAGGGGGGGTAAACAACTTAAATAAATAATAACCTCATCTTAAAATGAGATTTGACACCTAATATGCCACCACCATCAGCACCCACCTAAAGGGAATTCTACTAATAAGAGTATCCTCCACCACTACCCTAGATGGAATTTCCTTTACTTGAGTTAAACAAAATAAGGTCTATATACACCCAAGGGTTTATACATAGTGTGATATCATTCACCTAGTATTATCCCACCATATGATACATGCATAGACATTATAAGATGAATAAAAAATCTAGTTTTTATAATAATGAAAATAGTTTAATATGAAAACATGTTTATGTTTCTTTGATAAAGAAATATACTTGAATAAATGTAAACAAATAAAAAATAGCATAAGAACCATGATAAATACCTAAGAATCTAGGGTTAGTGGGGACCTAGAATCCTTATACTCTAAATGATATATCTTGGGCATAAAGTTCTTTATCCTAATCAAGAAAACCAATCCCCATCATCATAATTTTGTTAGTGTTGTATCATAATAGTTCTAGGTAGGGAGGGTTGTGCCCAAAGTACTTGTCCTAAAATTCCCACCTAGATACATAGGACTACCATGTTCTACACCTAATTTATCAAAACATAAAAACATATTTTTCACAAACTAATCAATTTCATACCAAATAACACCATTTCCAAGAGGGTTTAACCATTTCAATGAATTACACACACCAATACTCCGAAAATCAGTAACTTTCACAAACAACACAATTTATAATGCATTTAGAAAACAAGGAAATAATATTTAAATAATAAAATATGATATAAAAATATAACCACCTAAATTTTACTTTTAAATCACTATAATATGATTGAAAACCATAAGCTAAATTGAGAGGGGATCCTATGATAGAGAAAAATACTATAAAAATTAAAAACTAAAAAAAAGATTAAACATACTCAAGGTCACCATAACTACTGAATAAGAGGAAACCTAAATGAGAATGGAGGGTAATACAAGTGAATAGGTGGGGATGGTATTACTTGAATAAATATTAAAGAACCAATCTTAAATCACCCATTTATTTGAGACAAGAGTAAGGGGAGAAGATATGGAGGAGTGATTTGAGATGTGAGTGTTGAGTAAGTGCAATGACAGGAAAAAGAGGGTAAAAACAAGGAGGATAAAATTAGAAAACAAAGTTTTTAATGATCTAGGAAGGGAATGTGGTTTGTTCACACAGTCTTCTAGATCATGTACCAACCATGGGGGCACTTCTATCCAAATATCTAGAGGCCTCATAATTTGGGTAACCATATGCTTAACCATTTTGGCACTTGAGTGCCACAAACGAGGTTGCATGACTTGGAGGATGACCATGAAACTAGAAGTGAATTCTTCTTAGAGTCTTTATGAAGGAGAAAATGGTTTTTAGAGGCCTTGTTATGATTTATAATAACTTTTCTCCAACCACACGCCACCCTATGTTCACAAAAAACTTCCATTTTTCTTAAACAAAACTTAGGAAATCTATAGGGAACAATAAATACAATAAATAAATGAAAATAACTTAAAATAACATTATAGGCGTAATTTGATGTCCAATTTATATTATAAAATTAATAAACTATAAAAAAGGAGCACACTAGAGTGCATAATATAGTCTTTTATCATAGGAAACAATGGAGAAGGTATGAGGGAATGGGGCATAATAATATAATAAGATGAAAAAGAGTGTTGGAAAGTCCTTTGGGGAATTATTTTAAACAAACTTGAATACATGAGAATACGGAACATTTGTATCAACATTATCTTACCAGGTTCTAAGAAATACTAATATTGGGTAACCGATGTGAAGTAACACCCTTATAATATTCTTTTAGGGGGGCTATGTTAAATG
This sequence comes from Viscum album, assembly GCA_963277665.1. Taxonomy (NCBI): domain Eukaryota; kingdom Viridiplantae; phylum Streptophyta; class Magnoliopsida; order Santalales; family Viscaceae; genus Viscum; species Viscum album. The sequence continues at coordinate 818,946,276 of OY728132.1, read as the reverse complement.
GTTCCACACTATGACTCTCATTGTTTCCAAGAAAATATTGGGACCTAGTAGGATTCACCTAGATGTCCAGAGGAGATGGAACCCTATCCAGATTCTCTTTGGTGTCCTAGGTGAATTGGTATCATTGTAGGAGTCTCCTAGGTGGAATTGGTGAAGTGTCTCCCTAGTAATATTCTCCTAGGTAACCTAGCTAAAATAGTGATGTAGTGGTGTTTTCTTAGTGTATTTAATGCAATAGACTCCTAGTAGGCTTATCCTTTGTAGTTTAAGTGAAATGGTTCCATAATAATATTCACCTGGGTGGCTTGGGTGAAATTTCACCATAGTGGGATTATTTTTAGTGGTTTGTGTGAAATAAACCCCCCAAGTAGGCTTCTCTTAGGTGTGTTGGATAATGTGGTTCTGAAGTAGGCCATTATTAGAGGGATCCTTTACTATAGATTGGAAAAATCATGAGTGAAGTTGTATTTCATGAGTTTTTTGGAGTTAAAACATATGTAAGACACAAATACACAACATTTACATTATTTAACTTAGGCTCTGACACAAAGAGTCACCCGATAGAGAAAATGGGGTCATAGTGTCCGTACAGTAGAGTTTGGTTATATCATGTCTCATTCTAACCAATGTGTTATATTCTTGATGTGTCCATTTGGGAGATCTTAGATATGTTGTAACAGGATTGGAATGAAATTTCTTGGGTGAAGTGACATGGGGAAATAAACCTCAAAAAAAAAATATTATATACCAAGTTATTACCTACTTTTTGTAATGCTTGGATAGTTTTCATTCCTAATGTACTTCAATATTCATATCTTACTAACCCAACTCACATTCTTCTGAATTTTTTTATCTCTATATGAAAATTTGATATCCTTTAAAACAATGTTCTAGAAATAGATTCAATCAACCATATTGACCAGTTACTTGATAAAATTGAATTAATAAAATATTGTTATTATAGACCATATATTTATTCAATGTACAGATAATATGAGTGCATCATCAGAGATTTATAGTAAAAAATTTCATTCCATTGAATGGCCATATAATCATGTTGATGTGAAATTTTTTAAGTTGGATAAAATTTTACCAGACTCTAGGTTCATAGAGTATATTAATTTTGGGAGAGAAAACATCTCATGGAAGGAACCATATATTAATGAAGGAGAAAAAAATCATTATTACATGTTTTATCATTTTGTGGATTCCCTAGAAAATAATTTATATAAATCAGAGCCTGAGAAACACTATTATTACTCCATATTATACTGATCGGCTACCAAAAGATCCAATGATAGAATGAGGATTTAGACCTATTCCTTAGGGGTTTCTTTAAACCTGAATAGATGTGCGCGCACTAGGTTCAATGAATGTGCATCATGTTTTAGGGTCAAATAAAAGTTACGGATATATATGATGATATCTAAATATCATCAATATATTTTAATAAGATATCTAATCTAATTCCATAATTACTAATTTGTGGGATTCCATATATGAATACATTCCAATTGATGTATACATAGGTCATAATTATCCTATAGGACATCTATATAATCTGTAGAGAGGTGATTCTTGGAGTATTGTATTTTTAATTTTTACCTCCTAAGTTAGTCTAAGAGAATCCTATGTGAACACCATTGTTGGATTGTGTATTGGTATAAGATACTAAAAATTCCATGAAGAAAAAACCTCTCCCATGCATGGATTTTATTTTTTATACACGGATAAAGTTCTTTATGGTCCTGTATGGGGGTAGTCCAACCTTATTAACTTCTAATGTGGTGTTGTTCCTAATAGAATAGGGGAGTCTCAAGAACTTATTATCCATAACTAGAGAGAGGAAAATATGACAGGTTTGGATATGATTTTAATCTAGATATACACTATCAATATCGCCTTCTTATCTTTCGCACTATGTGCCTTAGTAGATACATCTCTTAGTCCATGATATAGACACTGGAGTGAGGCAGAACACCTTTGTAAATGGGGAAAAGTTGGTCTAGGGGATACTTATTGTCTTTAAAGTACATATTCTAGCTAATATTCATCAATTTATATTATAAATATATAATAGAAAGTATATTTTTTTCATTTTAGGATCATTTCAAGTGTTGTGGTGCTAAATAGTAACAAATTTATACACATATGAGATCCAAAACAAAGTCTAAATTTAGAGATATATATTTATTCCATTAATACATGTTTTTTAAAATATAGGCCATTATCACTGAAGGGTGATATGACCATTAACCTCCTGACCATACAATTGGAGTTTAATTTCATTTCAGATGGTGAACAACACATTATAAAGATTATATATGATCATTAGAAAATAAATTTCGAGTGGTCATATACGATAAATATAAGATACTTTAATATAATATCACAAGTAAATTATAATGTTGTATACAAATATTACTCTACATATTGGTTTGGACATCAATTATGATGCATAAAACAACATGTTACGGAACCATTCATGGATACACGAGCGAAGAAGCATTCAAAAGTAGCATTATAGTTATGAATGATGATTCCCTAGGTGACCAATCCTTAACATATCAACTTTCCATGTATAAATTAATTTAACAACCTAAAAACTATTGATGATCATGCATGGATTCCCTCTCAACCTCATGAGATTCTTACGAAGAAAATCCCTAAGGTAACCGCATCCATAACATTAGAGATACATAATTAGTCTACTAGAAATCTATACATGAAGGGAGATACCATAGAATCCTATTTTAACGTCCTGGATCCAGGTGCCTCACAATGGGTGCCTTGAACCCGGTTGGTCACATGACCTCAAGTGCATTTCCTCAAATGCCAGAGGCTACTGACTAAGAGCGAGGGACTAGGACTGATAATGGAGAAACTATGCCCTCATTTGTCAAAGTGTAGCACATCAAAATAAATATAAAAACAAAAAGCGGAAGCAATAAACAATATAAACCTGAAATGGACAATGGAACGGAAGTAAAAGATAACCAATAGTCATATATATGATGATGCAACATGTCACTAATTCTATGAAAGCAGCCAAAAAAAAGATACACTGCAATCAGATACAATGCAACAAAAGTCACAAAGTATAGCAAAACTAGATCAAAACAGTACAACAAGAACGCAATAACATCACAAGCCTAAGCATGGTCCCATGCTATCCTTCTCCTCTAAAACAATCATGTACCTGTGTAGAGACTCTTGACCTTATCGACACTTGCAACAATATAATCTTTTTGGTCCCAAGACATGACCCAAATAGGGTGTGAGAAATAAATCCCAATAGGCAACCACCAATGGCCCGTGCCCAACTGTCAGTGAAAATGTGCAACAACAGTGTGCAATAATGAAATGCAGTAGACTAGGAAGTACTCAAAAGTAACTATTTCTACCAGTTACATTGCCATTTTAATAATTATTTAAAAATTCCAAGCTTGTGCTTTATCTTGGCAAGTACAACATAATAAATCACCACAGGGAATATTCAAAGTAACCATTGTCTTCAGATGTGAAAATCCTTACCCTCAGGCAAATAGAAACGAAACCCTTAGGTGACTGCCCTCAGGCATAACGAATATTGCCCTCAGGTGTAAGAACCATTTACCTCAGGCTAAACAAAACCTTTCCCTTAGGATAAAAAAACATTTCCCTTAGGCATAAGAAATGTTTCCCTCAGGCAAAACAGACCTTGTCGTCATGATAAACAGAACCTTGCCCTCAGGCTAAACAGAACTTTGCCCTCAGGCTAAACAGAACCTTGCCCTCAGGCTAAACAGAACGTTGCCCTCAGGATAAACAAAAAAACTCAAGTAACAGGGCCGAACCCAAAGCATAATCAAGCAATTTATATATGTTTCCTCTCAAGAAAACTCAAAACATGTTACAATCACGTCATACCCACGGGTATCCTAGCCAAACGGCCAAACAAGGGAAACACACCCTTGGGGTGGCCCTGGATCAAAGAGATGATCCCAAAAGTAGTTTATATATAATCATAAAATTACCTATGAAATTATAGGTATCTAAATAGTCAAGGCCTCAGCCACATGACACCCAAAACATGGGCGCGTGGCACAAAGGTACACAAAATCAACTTGACAGTTGGAATTAAACACAAGACCACCTACCTCGATCTCCTCTGATTGATATAAGTTAAATACGCCTCCCAAAACAATCAAGAACGGCGTAGATCTGAGATGAACGATTAACTATTAAAACCTAAATAACTTCCCTTAGGGAAATAATTGGAAGGAAAGACTCAAGGAAAATGACGATCTTACCTGCACAGTTTAAACGAGATCGACGACGGAAGAATCAGAGTCCCAGTGTGCGATCTTGAGATCCTCCAAGTCCCGAACTCCTCTCCCGTGGCTCCTGGTGAGTTCTCTACCTCCTCTGACAAATGAGGAGGCAAATTCTTATTTTTAAAGAGAAAACATAACTACATGGTGTGTACTTTCAAGTACACGACATGTACTATTTTTTTAACTATTCCTCTGGCGGCTACTTTGCGCTGCCTCACTGTTCATCTGCCGACTAATTACATGGCATGTATTACTAAGTACATGGTGTGTAGTTAGTTTTTACACCCTTAATCACTAACAAGCCCACACAACCTATATTCTCATCCCACACAACCAAAGTACACTGCTAGTATATAAAAGTACACAACGTGTAGTTAGTTTTTACACCCAAGCCTACACGCCCTATATTATCATCCCACATAGCCAAAGTACACGGCGTGTACCCAAAAATTTGGGATTTTTTCCACATTTACCTTGTTTTCTCAAAAAAACTTAAGGGGAAAGGAAAAGAAGAAAACCATACCTCAAGAATAAGAACTGGGTTTTTACAAACTTCCCCCCTTAAAGAAATTCGTCCCCGAATTTCCCTTACAAGGGTGGTGAAGATAAATCTGGGATCAATTCTGGCCATTCAGCACGTATGTTGGTCTCTTGATCCCAGGATTCGTCCTGCACTCATCCATGCTACCATAGCACCCGTACGAGAGGAACTGACTAGCCTCAGAGAACCTTCATGCTCCTATCAACAATACGAATCAGATGCTCTTTAAAGGATGCATCAACCTAAAGTTTAACCTCCTCGGGCTGAAAAACATGAGACGAATCTGAGTGATAATGGCGCAGCTGAGATACGTGGAATATGTCGTGCATGGCCTGTTACCTCTCTGGTAACTGTAACCTATGGGCAACCGGCCTGACTCTCTCTAGAATCTCAAACGGCCCTGCATACCTCAGTGAAAGTTTACCCTGTCTCCTAATCCGCCTATGTCCCAACCTCGGTGAAACACATAAGAAAACTTGATCCCCAACCATGAAATCCAAGGGTCATCTGCATCGATCAACATAAGATTTCTAACAATTCTGTACAGTAACCATCTGCTTCTAAATCAACTGGACCTGCTCTAAAGTCTCTTGCATGAGACATGGTCCCAGTAAAGCTGCCTCACCTACCTCCAGCTAGCACAAGGGTGATTGGAATGGACTACCATATAAAGCCTCGTAAGGTGCCATATCAATAGTGGCTTGAAAACTATTATTTTAGAAAAAATAGACCAGGGGTATGTGCTTCTACCAAGAGCCCACAAAGTGTATGAAGCATGCACACAACATGTCCTCCAGTACTTGTATCGTATGCTCTGACTAACCATCGGTCTAAGGGTGGTAAGCTATGCTCATAAGAACTTGTGTACCCAGTGCCCTCTGAAAACTCTACCAGAAACGAGACTTAAAACAGGTTTCCCTATCTGAAATGATAGAACAAGGGACCCCATGAATATGTACTTCCTCTCGGATATACAAATTCCTGAGCTCGTCAAAACCAAAGGTCTCCTTGATCGGAAAAAAGTGAGTTACCTTCATAAATCTGTCCACAACAACCCATACGACATCATTGACTTGAGGTTACCTCGACAACCCAGTCACGAATTCCATCACGACATCATCCCATTTCCACTCCAGAATGGGTAACTCTAGTAACAATCCATCTAGCCTCTGATGCTCCACCTTCACCTGCTGACAGGTCGAACATCTCGTAACAAAACCAGCTACCTCTCTTTTCATACTCGTCCACCAATACTGACGTCTCAAGTCACGGTACATTTTGGTAACTCCATGATGCATTTCCCAAGTTGAAGCTTGAAATTACTGCATAAACTCCTCATGTATATCCCCTGGAACCCACACTCATCCATGGATACGTATTACCTCATCATCGCCTATCATCCAACTTGGAGGAGGGTCCCCACTTTCCATCGACTCCCATAGAACTAGGAATTCTGAACCTGATAGTTGTCTCATCCTCACTTTATCTAGGATGGTAGAATTCATAGCTAAGGATGAAAGATAGGTTCTCCCCTGACTATCCTACATGTCCAAATGCATCTCAGAGAACAAATCCATAAGCAACCACTCACTACTGGCCTCCTTCACTACCTGTATCCAAGTCTTCCTACTCAGTGCATCAGCTACTGCATTACCTTTACCAGGTGTATAGGCAAGCTTGAAGTCAAAGGACTGAAGGTATTCGACCCACCTTCACTGTCTCAATTTCAAGTCATGTTGGGTAAAGATGTATTTAAGACTTTTGTGGTCTGTAAACACCATAAAATGTTCCCCCAAGAGATAATGTCTCCAAAAACATAATTCATGAACAACTTCAGCCAACTTGAGATCATGCATCGGGTAATTCCTCTCATGTGACCTCAACTACCGAGACCCGTATACGACTACTCGATCGCCCTGCATCAACACTACTACCAAACCAATACCTGATGCATCACAGTAAACTGTATAGCTCTTCCCATGCTTTGGAAGTATCAGGACTGATGCTAATGTCAACCATCCCTTAATCTCCTAAAAGGCTGTCTCGCAAGATGCTTACCAAATGAACTTCATACCCTTCTTAGTTAAACCCATCAACGGTGCTTCTAAGCGGGAGAAGTCCTGTATAAAGAACCTGTAGTATCCAGAAAGCCCCAAGAAACTCTGTATTTCAAACACGTTCTTAGGCTGATCCTAGGAAACTACTACTTCAATTTCTCCGGGTCTATCACAACTCCTGCCTATGAGATAATATGACCCAGGAAGTGAATCTAGTCCATAAAAAAAGTGTCACTTTGAGAGATTAGCATATAACTGATGCGCCCTCAGTGTAATCAGTATGATCTAAAGATGGGTGACATGGTCGTGTCGAGTATGAGAGTACACCAAGATATCGTCCATGAAGACTACCACAAAAGAATCCAGATATGGTTGGAACACACAATTCATCAGAGCCATGAAAACTACTGGTGCGTTTGTGAGTCTGAATGGAATGACCAAGTACTCATATAGACCATATCTTCTCCAAAAGGCCATAACCAGTATGTCTGATGGTCTATTGTGCAACTGATGATATCCAGATCTCAGGTCAATATTCGAGAACACTCATGATCCTCTAAGTTGATCAAAAAGATAACCAATCCTTGTTAAGGGATATTGGTTCTTAACTGTCAAATGGTTCAGCTTCCAATAATCCACATAAAGTCTGAGGGTACCGTCCACCTTCTTCCCAAAAAAGACAGGCGAACCCTAAGGAGAAGTACTAGGTCAGATGAAACCCTTTTCCTGTAACTCCTCCAAATTCCCCTTGAGCTCTTGCAGCTCTGGTGTAGCCATCATATAAGGAAGAATGGATACCGGTGCCACTCCTGGAACAAGATCAATAGAGAAGACCACCTATCGCTCCAGAGGTAGACCTGAAAAGTCATTTGGGAAGACATCCCTGAAATGATTAACCAATGGAGGGAAATCCTTCAGACAAGTTCCCTAGTCATATAGATATAAACTCGCAATCTGGGCTATCAATCCACCTCTCCCACGATGCTCAGGTCCAGCTCGTCTCACCTGGACATCCCATTCACCCTTGTATAGAAACTCTCCGCCCTCTAGTGATGTGAAACTCAACCTATGAAGATAGAAATATAAAAATGATCAAAAGGGTACCAACCAGTCCATTCCGAGAATGACATCATATCCCATCATCTATAAGATATAGAGGTACCATAGGAAGTGAAACCCACCAACCTCTAGGGGGTAATACTTGAACTGATGCACACCTGCGATTCTCAATCTCAACGGAGTGTCTAGCGTCATGACATTAGAAGAATAAGAAACACAGATCCCAAGGATCTCTAAAATGGGCACTGATATAAATCTATGTTTAGAACGAATATCGAAAAGTGCATAAGATAAAACAGAAAAAACTAGAATAGTACCTCTGAAAGTGGAAGGTATGGGATCCTGCTCATGTTGGTTCTGTTTCACTGCATATGTCTGCCCAGTGACACAGCCCTGCGACAAAGCCTGGTTACCCTGAGATGACCCGCCCTGATGCCTCTGAGATCCCAGTGTCTAGAAACCATGACCATAACCACCACCTCAGCCTAAATGTCATAACGTATTCCAATTGCTTGATTGGTAAGAAGCTACTGGTCCTGCTCCTACATGTAGAGTCTGCACAGAACCCCTCTCACTAGCCACTGGTGTAAACACCCTTCAAAAGCACTGAAGATGACCGATATTGCCGAAATATTGGCACTCCACTAGGTCACAGGGACACTGAGGTCTGTTGTGCCCCTCTTTACCACACTGGTAGCACATTATTGGGTCACCTGAAAAATTATTATGGATAGTACTGCCACCGTGAGAGAAATCCATCTGCCTCTTCCTCTTTCTGGTAGAAATAGTACCAGATACCAGTGCCGAACCATCTTGATCCACACCACTAGCTTCCCATAGGTTCCGATCAGTAATAAGTATCTGGTTCACAATAGCATTCACTGTAGGCAACCTGAAAAAATTCACCATTGCTCGAATGTCATATCGAAGACCATCCTCAAAGCGTCTATCCCTCAATGTCTCATCACCCACAAGAACATTTTCAAAACACTGTAGCTCAGTGAAGCGGACAGGATAGTCCATCACTGACATGGCGCCCTACTACAGATTTATGAACTCTTGAGCTCAATCTTCCCTTAGCGTATTTGGAAAGAAAAATTTATAGAAGACTGCCTGAAAATCTTCCCACGTCATGTCTCAGTGATGCTCAGTCTGAGTGGTAACATCCCACCATCTCTTGGCAGAATCACGCAACATGTAAGTAGCGAGCTTCACCCTCATCTTAGGAGGCGTCTCCAGATGCTCGAAGATCGTCTACATAGAATCCAACCAAGACCTCGCAGCCTGTGGTCCGCCATCCCCAGAAAACATAGGCAGATGATACTACTGAAATATACGTGTCAGCTCTTCCATAGATGTGGCAACCTGCGGTGTTCCTTGAATGGTCTGCATGAACCGCATGAAGCCTTCATGGAACTACGCATCCGCACCTGCGTCTGGTATAATGGTTGACACTACATCTGGCACTGCTGGAGGATCCATCGGTATCCCATGGCCTACCATATCTAGAGTATAATCATCGCCACTCTCTTGGAAAGAAACTGGTGGTCGTCTCGATGACATTACTCTACAAGGAAAAATGCACAACTTAGATCAAGATTATCATGGACTGAAAACTAGGAGACCAAGAAGGGAACATGAGAAGAAAACATTCATGTTTTTACAAAATAAGACTACACTACGTGTATAATTCCTACACGGCGTGTTCCCATAATCCATTCACATGGGTGTGTATTCAGCTAAAACTGGTCGTGTAACACCCCAAACACACGGTGTGTTGTATTAACACATGACATGTTCTTGAATCTTCTTTCACTTCCCGAGTTCTTACACACAGTTAATCCACATAGCTCTCCTAATACAAGACTACACGACATGTTCAGGGTAGACACGACGTGTACTAGACAAGATTTACCGGCCCGTGTTGTTAGTGACATGGCCTGTGTACCTAGGTTTCACTACACAACTTGTTCCATATGAACATGGCGTGTAATAAGAAGCCCCAACCGACCTGTGTTGTTGGATACACGACCGGCTACCTGGGACAGACTACATGGCGTGTTCAATCCTAACACGACATGTATAACTTAAGGTTTACCCATCTGTGTTGTTAGTTACACGGTCGGACACATGGTCAACACTACACAGCATGTACAACATATACACGACGTGTTTCCCTAATAACTTATTTTTCCTGTGTCTCTACCCACACAACATATGACACGGTTAGAGACTACACGGTGTGTACTTACGAAAAACAGTTTCTTCCCAAATAGAAGAACTCATGGTTTGTAGTCAAAACTACACGATGTGTATTCTGGGTTTTTCCCGATAGTAAGCCATAAAAACTACTCCAAAGTCCAGAAAAACACTAAGATGAACACCAAAGTGCCATATTCTAATCCATAAGGGCACATACTCCCCGTGAACCAAATCTTGTCATCTTATACGTGTTATAACAAGGTAACCAAGTCGATGATCCCCCAAATTATGGTTGATGAGGGCCCATAATCCTCAATAACCGAAGTTTGGCGTTTATTCACAAAACCTTACATAACAATACCCTATCAAATAACAGGTATTTTATCAAGGCATCTATCACAACAACATGCACTTTCTAGCACAACATCTATCACAAAAACATGAAATTTCTAATGCACCTACATGTCATGGAAACTATGCATGACATGTGATTCTAACATGTGCCTAATAGATACATGTGATGGCATACCCTCATCTAATTAGGTTGCAACTAAATAGAACCCAAGTATAAAATATAAATAGCACACCACAAGTGCGTCATCCAACGGTGAAAATAAAATCAATTATAAAAATTGGAAAACCATAAAAATGGAAATTAAATGAGGTAGATTGGATTTTCCTTGTACACAATTCAGCTACTCCTAGGCACAATTTATTACCAAATAAAAATTCTATCATATCCCTGACTATAGGCTCCAAACAGTAAGTCAAAAAAAATAAACTCCTCGGATACCACATTGTAACATCCCGGATCTATGTTCCACAGAACGAGTTCCCCAAAACCGGTTGGTCACATGAACTCAAGTGCATTTTCCCAAACACAAGAGGTTTTCGACTAGCAGTGAGGGCCTAGGAATGATAGTGGGGAAACTATGCCCTCATTTTTCAAAGTGTAGCATAGTGGAATAAATATAAAAACACAAATCGGAAGCAGTAAACAATATATACCTGAAATGGACAACGGAACTGAAGTAAAACATAACCAACAATCATATATATGATGATGCAATATGTTACTAATTCTAAGAAAGCATCCAAAATTGTATACACTGCAATCATATACAATACAACACAAGGTACAAATTATAAAAAAACTAAATCAAAATAGTGAAACAAGAACGTAGAAGCATCACAAGCCTAAGCTCGGTCCTATGGTCTCCTACTCCTCTACAACAATCATGTACTTGTGTAGGGAATCTTGCCCTTATCGACACCTGCAACAATATAATCCATTTGGGACCAATACATGAACCAAACAGGATATGAGAAATAAATCTCACTAGGCAACCACCAAAGTCCTGTGCCCTACTGTCAGTGAATATGTGAAACAACAGTGTGCAATAATGAAATGCAGTAAACTAGGAAGTACTCAAAAATAACTATTTATACCAGTTACATTGCCATTTTAATAATTATTTAACAATTCCAAGCCTGTGATTTATCTTGGTAGGTACAACATAAGAAATCACCATAGTTAATATTCAAAGTAACCATTGTCCTCAAACGTGAAAAATACTTACCCTCAAGAAAACAGAAACGAAACCCTCAGGTGACTACCCTCAGACATAATGAATATTGCCCTCAGGCATAAGAACTGTTGCCCTCAGGCTAAAAAAACCTTACCCTCAGGCTAAAAAAACACTGACCTCAAGAATAAGAAACGTTTCCCTCAGGCTATAAAAACCTTGAACCCAGGCATAAGAAACATTTCCCTTTGGCTAAAAAAACCTTGCCCTCAGGCTAAACAGAACCTTGACCTCAGGCTAAACAGAACTTTTCCCTCTAACTAAACAGAACCTTTCCCTCAGGATAAAAAGAACCTTGCCCTCAGGCTAAACAAACAAAAGAAAGTAACCGGGCCAATCCCAAAGAATAATCAAGAAATTTATATATGTTTCCTCTCAAGATAATTAAAAACATGTTATAATCATGACATACCCACGAGTATCCTGGCTAAACGGCTAAAAAAGGGAAACACACCCTAGAGGTGGCCCTGGATGAAAGAAAAAATCCCAACAGGAGTTTATATATAATCAAAAAATTACCTATGCAATTCTAGGTATCTAAACAGTCAAGGCCTCAACCAAACGACACCCCGAACATGGGCTTCTGGCACAACGGTACACAAAATCAACTTGACAGTTGGAATTAAACACAAGACCACCTACCACAATCTCCTCTGATCAATATATGTGAAAGAAGCCTCCCGAAACGATCTAGAATGATGTATATTTGAGATGAATGATTACCCATTCAAACCTAAATAACTTCCCTTAGAGAACGAATTGGAAGGAAAGACTCGAGGATAAAGAAGATGTAAGAACCCAGACCTTTTTTTCAGGTATGTTTTTCTTTTTTTTGGAGTTTTTGAGTAAAGAGGAGTTTTTGGGAATTTTTGAAGTACACGCCGTGTACTCCTTTTCCACATGAGACCATGTGCTGGCCATGTCCTGGACATACACACGACCATGTAGGGGTGATGTGGAGGCCGCTTAAATAAGAGTATGAAAAATAATAGTACACGCCGTGTACTCCCAAAGTACATGCCATGTACTTTCTTTTTGTTCATTAAATGCACCGGGGTCATGTCTGACAAACAGAACACCCTCCTTTTAGCTTTGGGTCGTCCAAGAGCAAGGGTACGACCGTGGATATTCTCCAAGCCCCTGAGCCTCCGTCCGTTCTCCGAATCGACCTCCATCGATTGCGTTGGAACCCCAGTGGTAGTCTCTTCCTTCTTTTAGAGCATCGTTTTCCAATTCCTCCTCTTTTTCATGTTATCATGGGTTGAATGTTTTGTGAATTTTCATATATCTAATATGTTCTAATAATATTCAAGCCTCGTGGTTCAATTATATCGATCTCCTAGCATTAAGGTAGGTGGTTTTTGCCTTTCAGTTAAAATTCGATGAGTATTATGTTCAAATTCCACCAATACCCTTGAACGGGGTATTGCGTGTTTATTGTTTTCCCCCTGTTGTTTTCCTTCCTTTCTTGAATACTTATGTAGAGGTAATTTGGTTATATATAAGGATAATTTCTATGCTTGGATGATTTTACCATGCCTTTTTCTGTTCACGACATTTTGGTCTTGTTCAACCTATTGGCCGTTATGCCTGTTTTCCATGCCTTGTAACCATAGGATGGAGTACTATTCTCTGACATGCTTGTTATGCTATAGACTGGTTATCCAAGTAGCTCTATAGGTTTACTTTTTCCATATAGAATTATTATGTACTGACTGGCACGGGGCCGTGAGAACCTAGTGCTATAGACTATAAGGGGATAGACCAAGTGAGCTTTTTCAGAGAGTCTTGGACATTATAGACTATAGGGGATAGACTTAGTGAGCTTCCCAGAGAGTCTTGGATATTATATACTACATGAGGATAGACCGAGTGAGCTTCCTCCAAGATTCTTGAGCCTTATAGATTACAGGAGGATAGACTGAGTGAGATTCCTCAGAGAGTCTTTGTTTTGTTTGAGTTTCCTTAAACCATTCCAGGCTATAGGAGGAATTGACCGAGTGAGCTTCCTCAGAGAGTCTGTGATAGACCTGAGGATATAAGAGGAATTTACCGAGTGTCATTCCTTAGAGAGTCTCTATAACTTTGGGCTATAAGGGTAATTGACCGCGTGATCTTCCTCAAAGATTCCCCGACTACCCTAGACTATAAGGGGGAATTGACTGAGTGTGCTTCCTCAGAGAGTCTTATAATTTCATATGACCAAATCAGAGGGGTTAGTCTGAGTGTACTACCCAGAGGGTTGTTGGTACTTCTTGTATAGGACCAGAGGGGATGGTTGAGAGTACTTCATAGAGGGTTTTATATTTGTGGTTAGCTATTTTCTTCTTTGTTTCTTGTTTGACCTGCGGATTGTTTACTGCTATGTATTATCCTGTTTACTGCTTACTGTTTACTACTTATTGTAATTTACCTGCTATATACTCACTGACAGTTAGGAAAAAATCTTCGGGTGGTTTCCTACTGGTATTTAGTCTCACACCCTATTTGGGTCATGATTTTGGGCACAAAAATATTATGTTCTTGCAGGTATAGGTAAGGGAAAGCGTCCTTCTACTTCAGGTAGTTGACTTGCTGTGGAGTTGGAGAGAATGGGACCAAGCTATGTCTTGTGATGCTGAGGAGTTATCTATTTACTTTTATTTTGTACTTTGGTTCAGTACTGTATTCAACATTGTGACTTGTTTGACTGATTTCCTAGACATATATGTATCATGCATCATTTAATATATATATATATGCTCCAGTTGTTTACTGTTTAGTCTTCCCCTATTTATTGTTGTTGGATATTTACTGCATCCGCTATTGCATGTGTTATTTACTTCCATTGTGTACTCTTCCAATGAGGGCATAGTTTCCCCAATATCACACCCAAAGCCCTCACTGCTATTCAACAGCCTCTGGAATTTGAGGAAATGCGCTTGAGGCCATGTGACCAATAGGGTATGGGGTGCCTCTAGGTGGCTTCCGGAACCGAGACGTTATAAAGTGGTATCAGAGGAATTCTTTTCTTTTGACTTACTGTTTGGAGCCTATATCTAGGGATAGGATGAAATAGGTACTTGGTAATAAGTTGTGCCAGAGATTAGCTAATCCGTGTACAGGGAAAAGCCAATCTACCTTATTTATTGCAATTTCTTCAGGTTTTTCAATTTTTACAGTTGATTTGATTTCACCTTGAGTGACTCACATGATTTGGGTTGTTACTGTTGATATCATTGAGGTTCTATTTTTGTTACAACCCGATGAGATGGGGGAATTCCATCTCATGCATCATATAGGCACTTTCTAGAAATCACATGTCATGCATTTTTTCCATTCCATCTAGGATGCATTAGTAATTTCATGTTATTGTGATAGATGATGTATAAAATATGCAAGATGTTGTGATAGTTTCCATGATAGAAATACCTGCTGTTTGATAGAGTTTTTTTGTAGAGTTGCTAGAATGAATGCCAAATTTCAATTTTTGAGGTGTTATAGGCCCACATGAATTGGAACTTGGTGGATCATTGACTTTTTTTCCCTTGTATATAATATGTATGAGATTCCAAACTTTGATTCGTGGGGAGTATGGGTCCTCATGGATCGGAATTTGGCACCTTAACTCTTGTTTTCTGTGTTTTCTGTGCCCCAGAGTATTTTCTGAGGATACTGCCTGGAAAACCCCAGAATACATAGCATGTACATTATGAATACACACCGTGTAGTTTTCAAACCGTGTTCCTGACTGTGTGCATAGAAACATGAGTTGTGAAAAATCTTCAGGAACACGCCGTGTACGGTAAGTACATGGTGTGTTGTAGTGACCGCGTGTCTACCCGTGTGACTAATGACACAGATGGATGTAACTTTGACCTTACACACTGTTTCCTATTCTTACATGCCATTCCATGTATCTTAAGTACCCGATCGTGTCATGAATAACACAGGTCATGGAAATCCTTCAAGTACACTCTGTGTCCATAGGGAGCACGCTGTGTAGAGTGAACTATGTACTCGACTGTGTACTAACAACACGGGTTGGGGAAAACCTTCAAGTACACACCATGTTCCCATGGAACACGCTGTGTAGAGTGACCCGTGTAGCCGGCCGTGTAATGAACAAAACATGTCATTGAAACCTTATCTAGTATACGCTGTTTCCTTCATGAACACACTTTGTAGTCTAGAATTAAGAGGACCGTGTGGGTTATCCGTGTAAGGAGAATTGGGCAGGGGAATAGAGTTCAAGTACATGCTATGTCTGGGGACAACACGACGTGTGGTTGGGACGTTACATGACCTGTTGAGACAGAAGTACACGCCCATGTGAATGGATTAAAATAACACGCCGTGTAGTTCTTATACACGCCCTGTTGTCATGTTTTGTAAACCTTGAATGCTTCTTTCTTCTATTCCCCTCTTGTACTCTTGTGTTCTCAGTCTTTGATAATCCTGATCTAAGGTGTGATTTTGACCTTTCAGAATTTTGCCACTGAGACGTCCTTCGATTGTACGTCAGCTGCAAGACGGTGATCAGACACTAAATATGGCCGATCAGGGACCTCCTACAGATCCTCCTACTCATCCAGCCTTGGAACCAGCAGTTATACTAGTTGCAGGTGTAGATGAACAGTTTAGGGAAGATTTTCTGAGGATTATGTAGACTTTCTAGGGAGCGCCGCCTCCTAACCCATCAATGGAAGAGTTGACATGGGTTTTAGAGTAGTATCATCCTCCCACTTTCTCAGGGGAAGGAGGACCTTAGGCTATAGAGTCATGGATAGAGGCCATGCTGACAATTTTTGAGCATCTGGAGATACCTCTAGAGAAGAGGGTGAAGCATTTGAACTATATTCTCTGAGACTCCACCAAGAGGTGGTAAGAGGTGATCTCACTTTCAGGACACCAGTAAGGTATGAATTGGGATGAGTTTCAACGCATCTTCTATGATTACTTCTACCCGGAGACCTTGATGGCCAATAAATCCTGGGAGTTTATGAGTCTGGAGCAGGGTAATCTTTCTGTAATAGAGTACTCATCTCGCTTTACTGAGCTGCAGCGTTTCATGCCTATTCTAGGAGGCGATGAGATGTTTCTTGCACTGAAGTTTGAGGATGGTCTGAGGCATGACATCTGCTCGTAGGTGAACATCTTCAGGTTGACTTCGATATCCTCTATATTCAAACAAGAACTGATCACTGAGTGTAATATAAGGGATTATGGAATAGTGATCCAGGTTGGTTCAACATCCAGAGCTAGTGTTCCACCTACGAATAGCAGGAATCTCCGCAAGAAGTCTACTCTAGGAGATCAGAGTAGGCAGAATTTATATTTGGGTAGCCAGGTTGTATGCTACCAATACGGGAGGAGTGGGCATACTAGGCCTTAGTGCCAGAGAGACCCAATGGAGTGCCAATCTTACGGCAAGATGGGCTATCTCCAATGTTTCTTTCAGTTCTTCTCACCTACAGCTGGTGGTAGGGGTTCTTCTATGACTCTGTGTTCAGGATATGCATCGCCAGTTTCTCACCGGTCTAGGATCTAGAGTTCTTCTGGCCGTTCAGGCCAAGGTGGAGGTCGCGACCATAGTGGTTAGTCACCAGGCTACCAGCGACAACAGAGTGGATCAGCTCAGAGTGGTCAGGTAGGGTCACAAGGCCACATAATAGGCTAGAGTTTTGTAGTGGATCAGACCCATCAGGAGAAGGATCCCGACCCTTCTACAGTTTGAGGTACGATCTTAGTGGCCTCAATTTTATCTTCATCTCTTTTCGATACTGGTGATACGCATAGTTTTATCTTTGTTTCTATTGTGGAGAGCCTTGGTCTTTGCATATTTTCCTCTACTGATACTTAGACTCTAGACACACCGTTGGGGACTAGAGCGGTTAGTGTATGTCAGTGCATAGAGTGCCCTCTTGAGGTTGGAGGGTGTCACTTATTATGGTACCTCTATGTCCTAGAGATGACAAGCTATGATGTCATTCTTAGAATGGAATGGCTAATTCCCTTCCAGGAATTTGTTGACTGTTATCACCGTAGGGTGAGTTTCGTATCACCACATGGTGGATTATTTCTTCATAGAGGTGAATGGGATGTTCAGGCAAGGAGAGCAGGTCCAGAGCATCATGGGTTGGGAGGAGTTACAGCCTATATTTCTAGTCTTTATCTGGATGACTAGGGGACTTCACAGTTAGAATTTCCTCTAGTGGTGGATCATTTCAGAGATGTATTTCTAGAGGAATTTTAAAGGTTACCTCTGGAGCGTGAGGTAGAATTCTCAATTGAGCTCGTTCCAGGAGTGGCACTGGTGTCCATTCCTCCTTATAGGATAGATACACCTGAGTTGCAGGAGCTCAAGAAGCAGTTGGAGGAGTTACAGGAAAAGGGTTTCATCCGACCCATTACTTATTCTTGGGGTTTTCTTGTCCTGTTTGCGAAGAAGGCAGATGGTACCCTCAAGCTTTGTGTGGATTGTCAGAAGTTGAACCAGTTGATGGTCAAGAACTGATATCCTTTTCCAAGGATCTATGATCTCTTTGATCAGCTTCGAGGAGCCTGAGTGTTCTCGAAGATTGAAT
Organism: Viscum album; assembly: GCA_963277665.1. NCBI lineage: Eukaryota > Viridiplantae > Streptophyta > Magnoliopsida > Santalales > Viscaceae > Viscum > Viscum album. The sequence goes on along the minus strand of OY728132.1, from coordinate 818,927,949 downwards.
TGAGATCCGGTTATCATTAGTTTCACGTTAGACCATCTGATATACCTATTACAACCTTAAAGAGTAGGTATGGTCTATATGAGTATATGGTTATGCCGTTCGGTCTCACGAACACGCCTGCAGTTTTCATGGAACTGATGAACTGAGTGTTCCATCCATTCTTGGATTCCTTCGTGGTTGTTTTCATGGATGATATCTTGGTGTACTCTCACACCCAACATGACCATGCTACCCATCTTGAGAACGTTTTTAGTACACTAAGGGAGAATCAGTTATATGATAAGCTCTCAAGATGCCACTTTTGGATGGACTAAATTCACCTTTTAGGTCATGTTATCTCAGAGGTAGGAGTATCAGCAGACCCAGAGAAAGTGAGAGCTGTAGTTTCCTGGGAGAAGCAGAAGAACGTATTTGATGTGTGGAGTGTCCTAGTGCTGGATGGATACTACAGACGTTTCATACAGGACTTTTCATGCATAGCAGCACCACTGAGATTTCTGACCAAGAAAGGGGTGAAGTTCTTATGGTCAGATTCTTGTGAGTCATCCTTTCAGGAGTTGAAAGGGAGGTTGAATTCAGCACCGATACTAGTATTTCTAGAGCCGGGAAAGAGCTATACCATTTATTGTGATGCTTCAGGTATCGGGATGGGAGCTGTGCTTATGCAGGGAGATGGAGTCATTGCTTACAGGTCACGACAGTTAAGGCCACATGATAAGAATTACCCAACGCATGATCTGGATTTAGTAGCTGTTGTTCATGCCCTACACTGTTGGAGACATTACCTTTTGGGAGAGCACATTGTGGTGTTTACCTACCACAGGAGTCTCAAGTACATCTTTACTCAGCGTGATCTGAATTTGAGACAATGATGGTGGGTTGAGTACCTTCAGTCTTTTGAATTTGAGCTTGCCTACATGCCTGGAAAGGCAATTCTATGGATGATGCACTAAGCAGGAGGACTCAACTATAGGTGGTTCAGGAGGCCATCAGTGAGTGGAAACTTATGGATCTGTTCTCTGAGATGCATTTCGAGGTGCACATCAGTCAGTGGTAGACGTTTCTTTCTTCTGTGGCTGTTACATCTACTCTTCTTGATTGGGTACAAATGATGCTACTATCACATTCTGAAGTCCTAGTCCTATGGGAAAGCGGGTCGGGAGAGGACCCTATATGTGGGTGGACCATAGGCGAGGATGAGATCCTACGATTCTAGGGATGCGTATGGGTGCCAACCAACATATGCGAAGAGCTGATGCATGACTTTCATTCCTTAGTTTGGGCAGTTCATCATGGCATCACCAAGATGTATTATGATCTACACCATCAATATTGGTGGCCAGGTATGAAGAGAGATGTTGCTGGTTTCGTCATGCGATGTTCCACTTGTCAGCAAGTGAAGGAGGAGCATCAACGACCAGCAGGGATTTTACAGCAGTTACCCATTCCCAAGTGGAAGTGGAATGACGTCGCGATGGATTTCGTGACCGGGTTTCCAAGGTCTCTTCAAGGAAACGACGCAGTATGGGTTATCATTGAAAGACTCACGAAGGATGCTCACTTCATGCCGATCAAGGAGACCTTCAGTTTTGATAAGCTGAGGCAGTTGTACATCTGAGAGATTGTACGTCTGCATGGAGTTCCGCACTCCATTGTTTCAGACAGGGATGCTTGTTTTACTTCTCAGTTCTACTAGGGGCTTTAGAAAGCTTTGGGTACATAGGTACTTTTGAGTACAATATACCATCCCCAGACTGACGTCCAATCTGAGCGTACGATTCAGGTTCTTGAAGACATTCTCCGAGCATGCATTCTTGATTTTGGAGGTTCTTGGGAGAAGAATATACTTCTTGTAGAGTTTTCCTACAACAACAGTTTTCAGGAGACTATTCATATGGAACCTAACAAGGCTTTGTACGGTAGGCCATGCCGATCACCTTTATGCTGGATAGAGGCAGGAGAGGCAGCTTTGCTGGGACCTCGTCTTGTTCAAGAGACCTCAGAGCAGATAGAGTTGATTTGGAAGAGGATGGATACAACACAGTCTGGATAGAAGTCTTATACTGATCAGCGGAGACGAACTCTAGAGTTCGAGGTTGGGGATCAGGTTTTCTTGCATGTCACACCGAGGTTGGGACACAAGAGGATTTAGAGATAGGTTAAGCTTTCACCAAGGTACTCCGGGCTGTTTGAGGTGCTGGAGGGAGTTGGGCCGGTTTCCTATCGGTTGCAGTTACCTCAGAGGTACCTAGCTATGCACGACATCTTCCATGTTTCTCAGCTTCAATGTTACTTTTCAGACCTGTCTCATGTCTTTCAACCTGAGGAGGATGAGATTGAAACAGATGCATCATTTGAGGAGCATCCTATCCGGATTTTTGATCGTAGTACGAAGGTTCTACATGGATGGTCTGTTCCTCTGGTACGGGTGCTATGGCAGCACGGGCGAGTACAGGACACGACTAGGGAGAGGGAGGCTGATGTAGGATCACAGTGGCCGTAGCTGTTCGGGGTTTCTTCTTCTATGCCTCGCTAGGGAAATTCGGGGACGAATTTATTTAAGGGGTGAAGTTTGTAAGAACCCAGACCTTCTTTTTAGGTATGTTTTCCCTTTTTCTGGAGTTTTTGAGAAAAGAGGAGTTTTTGGAAATTTTTGAAGTACATGTCATGTACTTTATGAGTACACGCCGTGTAATCCCTTGCCGTGCAAGGCCGTGTGCTGGCCGTGTCTGGGCCACACACATGGCCATATAGGGGTGATCTAGAGGCCAGTTAAAGTAGATTACAGAAAATCCTAGTGCATGCTGTGTAATCCAAAAGTACACGCCGTTTACTTACTTTTTTTTCATTAAAAACATCGGGGTCGCGTCTGACGGACATAACACCCTCCTTTTAGCTTTGGGTCATTCGAGAGCAAGGGTATGGCCATGGATATTCTCTGAGCCCCCGAGCCTCCATCCTTTTTATGAATTGACCGCTGTCCATTGTGTTGGAACCGCAATGATAAGCTCTTCCTTCTTCTAGATCATTGTCTTCCAATTCCTCTTCTTTTGCAAGTTATCCTGGGTTGAATGTTTTGTGCGTTTTCATAGATCTATGATGTTATAAGGAGATTCAAGCCTGATGGTAAAAGTATATCGATCTCCTAGCATCAAGGTAGGTGGTTTGGGCCTTTTGGTTAAAAGTCGTTGAGTATTATGTGCAAATTCCACCAATACCCTTGAACGGGGTATTGCGTGTTTACTATTTTTCCCTGGTTGTTTTCATGACTTTATTGTATGATTGTGTAGATTTAATTTGGTTATGTATAAGGGTAATTGCTATGTTTGGATGATTTTCCCATGCCTTGTTCTATTCATGACCTTTTGGTCTTGTTCAGCCTATTAGCCGTTATGCCTGTTTTCCATGCCTTGTAACCATAGGATGGAGTATTGTTCTCTGACATGCTTGTTATGCTGTATACTGGTTATCCAAGTAGATCTATAGGTTTACTTTATCCATATAGCATTATTATGCATTGAATGGCACGAGGCTGTGAGAACCTGGTGCTATAGACTATAAGAGGATAGACTGAGTGAGCTTCCTCAGAGAGTCTTATACATTATAGACTATAGGAGATAGACCGAGCAAGCTTCACAAAGAGTCTTGGATATTATAGACTACAGAATGGTAGGACGAGTGAGGTTCCTCAAAGAGTCTTGAGCCTAATAGACTACAGGAGGATAGACCGAGTGAGCTTCCTCATAGAGACTTTGTTTTGTTAGAATTTCCTTAAACTATTCCAGGCTATAGGAGGAATTTACCGAGTGAGATTTCTCAGAGAGTCTGTGATATACCTGAGGCTATAAGACTAATTGAAAGAGTGAGCTTACTTACAGAGTCTCTAGAACTTTGGGCTATAAGGGGAATTGACCACATGATCTTCCTCAGAGAGTCCCTAACTACCCTATACTATAAGGGGAATTGACTGAGTGTGCTTCCTTAGAGAGTCCTATAATTTCGTATGACCAAACCAGAGGGGTTAGGATGAGTGTACTTCCCAGAGGGTTGTTGGTACTTCTTGGATAGGAATAGAGGGGATGGCTGAGAGTACTTTCCAGAGGGTTTCCTGTTGGTGGTTAGCTGTTTGCTTCCTTATTGCTTGTTTGAATTGCGAATTGTTTACTACTGTGTATTATCCTGTTTACTGCTTACTGTTTACTGCTTACTGTACATTACCTACCATATACTCACTGACTGTTAGGAATAGATCTTCAGGTGGTTTCCTACTGGGATTTAGTCTCACACCCTGTTTGGGTCATGTTTTTGGGCCCAAACATATTATGTTGTTGCAGGTATAGATAAGGGAAAGCACCCTTCTACTTTAGGTACATGACTTGCTGTGGAGTTAGAGAGCATGGGACCAAGCTATGGATTGCGATGGTAAAGATTTATCTCTTTAATTTTATTTTTTCCTTTGGTTTAGTACTGTATTCAGCATTGTGACTTGTTTGGCTGCTTTGCTAGAAATATATGTATCATCCATCATTTAATATATATATGTGTGTGCTCCAGTTTTTTACTGTTTAGTCTTCCGTTGTTTACTGTTGTTGGATATTTAGTGCTTACTCTATTTCATGTGTTATTTACTTCCACTGTGTACTCTTCCAATGGGGGAATAGTTTCCCCAATATCACACCCAAGGCCATCGCTGCTAGTCGGCAGCCTCTGGTGTTCAGGGAAATGCGCTTGAGGCCATGTGACCAACCAGGTATAGGGCGCCTCTGGGTGGATTCTGGAACCGGGACGTTACAGAAGACCTTACCCGCGCAGTTCCAACGAGATTGAAGACAGAAGAATCAGAGTCCTAGTCTGCGATTGGGAGCTCCTCCAAGTCCTGAACTCCTCTCCCACGACTCCTGGTGAGTTATCTTCCTCCTCTTCCAAATGAGGGGGCTACTGCCTATTTTTAACAAAAAAACATAACTACACGGTGTGTAATTTCAAGTACACAGAGTGTACTATTTTTTTAACTGTTCCACCGGCGGCTATTTTGCACCACCTCACTGTTCATCTGCCGACTGATTACATGACATGTATTACTAATTATATGGAATGTAGTTAGTTTTTAAACCCTTAATCATTGACAAGCCCACACACCCTTTATTCTTATCCCACACGACCAAAGTACATGACATGTATATAAAAGTACACGATGTGTAGTTAGTTTTTACACCCAAGCCTATAGGCCCTGTATTCTCATCCCACATAGCCAAAGTATACGGCGTGTACCAAACAATTTGGGTTTTTCCCACATTTCCCTTGTTTTCTCAAAAACACTTAAGGGAAAAGGAAAAGAAGAAACCCATAACTCAAGAATAAGAACCAGGTTCTTACACCTATGGTTTTATAGATTGAACCCACTCAAAATATCCTTAATAACACACAATTAAAGTTCCATCATATCATTTAATATATATTCATTTATCTATTAGAAAACATCAGAGTTATATCACACCCAAAGTTGAGAGGTTGGGTAAAGAACTAAATATAAAAGATCTTGAAATATTCTCAAGAAATATAGGGGAACCTTCTAATAATTCCATATAATATTTTCTTGTATAGGAATAATATTTTTTGTAGGTGTTTATTATATGAAGTCTTCAGTGGTTTTTGGGATAACCTTAAATGTAGTGTCTATATTCCACACAATTGGTAACTAGAAGGCATACATGGATTTTTACTTTCAAAGAGACCCTGATAAAACAAATACGTATCTCAAGGAGTTGGAATTATAGTGTTGTAATGGATTATTTTTCTAATCATGAGGGTTGTATGAGATTTGATAGACTGAGGAACCACCAAAGGGGTGATTAATCAGTAGATTAATGAAGAATGAGATCATCTCCTTGACCCCTAGAGATGTATAATCATAATACGTTGAGAAAATTTTCCTAAAGTTTAAACTATAATTGAAAATATAAAATAAGTTATTTCTTACATAGGATAGATGTGGAACATGAATAAATTAAATCTCCCTAGTATATCGTGCGTCGAACCTTAATAATTTGGGTAATGGGGTCATCCAGTCTGATGAAAGAAAATTCACCATTGGGTAATAGGATAAATCTTAAAGTATAGGGAAAAGATACCATATTGTCGGAATGGCCCGAAGGCCTTCATTTTTTTTATTTTTGATAATACACCTTTCAAGGGGTGAGGTGGAACCCTTACAAGGCCCGAAGGCTCAGAGATAATTACATGACCCATATGTATTAGAGGGAAACACCCAGACAAGACAACTTGGAACTTCTCCTCCACAACATATGTCATGATATTAGTACTCCACCTTTGCAGGGCTAGCCGGCTAGCCATCCTATGCAAAGCTGCACAAACCCGATACTGATGGCAAAGCTATACCCTCTCATTCTTCCAATTATTATTAGCTCTAATTTAGTGAATAGGCCTGCTCTGAATCCTCATCTGAAGCCTTGTCCCTTATAGTCTGACTGGTACAAATACATTCATGTGGCTTGAAGGCCTTGAGAATCAACTATCCTGAAGGCTTTGGGTGGCCCGAAATCCTTGTAAGACCCGAGGACCAAACTGGTGGCCCAAAAGCTCAGATGGATGAATAGTTTTGGCTACTACAGTACCGAATAGTGCCTGCTACAATGCCTGCTATAGTACTGCTATAGTTCCTACTACAATACCCCTAGAAATACGCCTCCACTCGGATTTGACCTCATGTCTCTTGGATGCACCTACAGAGTCCTCACCAACCGAGCTGAGGCTCATATGAAAAAAGATACCATATGATCCTATTTAGTTTTGGTATTATTTAACATAGAATAATGGTTAGATGTACCACCCTCCTTTGTAAGTTTTGATAAAAATCCAATATTTTATCTACACACATTTTTAGTAGTGAACATAGTTATTCTTTAAACCCCACTATCACTTTCTCATCTGAATAGTGATATCATATATTTTAAATTATAGAGAATAATTTTTTATAGAGGGAAACTTATAATCCTAGTCTAGAGAATGAATAAATGGAATTTCATGATGCATTTTTTCTAATGTTGATAATAGGGTTATATAATTGGTAGAGGTGAAATCACCATTAGATGACCTGAAAACTAATTTTATTTAATGGGAGGATGATTTACACATGGATTCTAAAAAAAGTCCCTATGTTTAATGATTTTATTACTCATTTTATTCCTTGAAACATGTCTCATAACACTTTCAATGATACAACCAAAGTGGAGAATATTCTATCAATGATATACATTTTTTCATCTTTGTGTGAATTTAGTGATTTTAATTAATAAATTATTGAATTTAGGTTATCCTTACTTATTATCTCTCAATTATATTTCCACATTTTATATTGAATCAGAATACCAACTTACATCAATTTTCCTACAAAAACATTCTCCTAGTTAATTCACCAGTGGGAATTTAGTACCATTTCATCTCTTTGGGTAGAGTGTTCAATGACCCAAGAGCTAACAAGAACAGAACCTCTAGATTTCAATTAAATAGATCATGAAAGTACTATAGAGGGTTCAACTCATAGGGTTATTCTTTATCCATAGATAAATATGTTGACTATAATGGGAGAGGGTTAGGATTCATCAACCAACTAGTCCATAACATGATATGGGGATGTTCTCACTATGCCACATGATTAGGTGACAATGAAGAATTAATAATTCCATGTTTTAGTGAAGGAATTGGAAATAGAAAGAAAGGGTTACCATAATATACCACATAATATAGTGGAAATATTTAAAGAATCTAATGCTATAGTGGGAATATCTTAGAATGTATGGGGAATTTCAAAAATGTTTGAAACCTAGTAACTAACTTATATATCATCCACATTTATTAAAATATTACCATGAAAAAAATTAAGGGTGTGAGATGAGGATTATTCCATATCAAAACTTTAAAAACATGATAAAATGATTATTAGATATATTTTTGTTTCAATGAGATTAAGGGCTAATGAACATGATATTTAATTTAGTTAATGTTTCCTAAAATATGTTATAGTATATGGGACAGATTCTAATTCAGGCCTATAGTAGATTACTTTTTGTCACACCTCATGAAAATAAGTATGAGATTTAATTTAAAGTTAATATAAAAAAATAATGTGGATTGTCTCCAGAGAGAACTATATATGATTTTATATATGTTCACAACTCTAGGATATAGTGGGTTCAAATACCCAGACATTCATGTCACCAGAAAGGGGACTGTCCATGAATTACACAGTAAGTAAGAATTAAAATTGAGTCTCCTAACTCACTATATGAGCCTAAAATTTGTGAAACATAAAAAAAATGTCAGTATATAGAGTTTATGTGAGATAAAAAATTTCTAACCAATAGATAAATAAAATTGGTAATTAATCTCTATGAATAACCAAGAACAATTGAGGGAAGATTAGAGGAGCACTAAAAGCTTATTGATGATGCCTATGATATAAAAGTGGATAATAATAATAGAGTTGAGAGGTTACACCATTATGGGGATACTGAAGCTGTGGATATGGATTAACATTAAAGAAACATTTATAAATCCAAGTGATATAAAGATCAACTTCAATCATCAATAAAGTGTAGCTAGTAATTCACTATAATTTGTTCCCCCTTTTATAAGTGGTTAGGGAGAGACTCTTATTTATTAGTAATCTAATTTTTTATTAATAAATTGTGATTTTTTAAATCAAAGTGATTTTAAGTTCCAAATTTTTATTTTCACTTTAGCTATCAATCATTGATGATATTATGAACCCACAAGATGTAAATTCATAATAATTGAACCCATATAAACACTGCATTGAAATGGATTAGGTAAATAATAGTTTCAAAACACATGTTTTGATGATGAAAAATCAAAATAAATCAACTATATTCATTTAATATTACCTCATATGGATATGGGTGAGATATATATGTAGTCTATATACCATCACCATAAGCTGAGGTAATATTGTGAGAAAAAAACCCAAATATCAATTTCCTCCAATGCCTAAACTCTTAGATATATATAGGTTATCCTAAAATGCAATGTTTTTAATATCAATGTAATCCATAGTTTTTTTATTTAGGTATTAAAGAGTGATAACTTATATATAATTTAAATTATAAAGGGGGGTTTTTACATATGATAATCAATATCTAAGTGGGTTTAAATTCTATAAAATTAAATCTTCATGTATTCTAAAAATATAATCTGAATTAATTATATGTGGGGAATAAAAGGATTATAAATATTTTTCCTAGACATATAGACCTAACTAGAATTACTTGAATTTTTACATGGATAATGGTTATAGAAAACCTATCCATTTATATTATTTAAAGCATAATTATCCATTAAATACAAACTAAGGATCGTAAAGTCTAATGTATTTGGAAGATTAGTTACATGAAATTTAAAACATGAAATTAGAATAAAATAGATATTTATTAATCAACCATAATGAGATCCTAAATTCCTTTGGGTTCCTACATATTTATAAGATAACCTATGGAATACCTACACAAAAGGGTTGAGCGAAACAACCTAGTATGGGAATGAACATGGGAATAAGTCATTTCACACAGGTTAGAAAGGCCTAACATGATAACATAAAAGGCATGAATCATGTGTAAACATATAGAATTAGAACATATGGAATAAGGAATCATATGATCATGGAAATATTGGAATGCGGTAGCAATATATAACATGAAATAAACATGAGTGAAAGCTAACTTCTAAGAATATTTCACATGGTGGAAAAAACCCCATAATGGATTAGGTTTACTTCCTAATCCCATACATGAAGTCCTATAAGACTAAACAATACCCAATTAATTCAAGTTCTATTTGGGAACCCATAATAACATTTTAATGAATATTTTTTCCACATGAAGAATCAATCATAAAGAATAAACATAAGGGTTACCCTTGGAAAGAAATGGGTATCGTAATCATGTCATAAGGCATAACCAATAGGCATATAACAATGATGTCCATGAAAGAAGGGATTTAAATCATTAATAGTAATTTATAGGAAAAAATATGTATATATCATTAATAATTATGTTCAACTGAATTATAAATAATAATAAGAGAGGTTAGGTAACATTAGAAATGTCCCACTTCAGTACGGGTTTAGGGAAAATAATAAAGAGTCTTCAAAGTGGATAAAGGAATAATTGTTTTTATAATACTAGAAATTAACTAAGTTATTTTTTCATGATGAAATTAGTGATTTTAGAAAAATATTTGTGGCTTAAAATAGTTTATGTTGTGTACATGAAAATGGGTAAGAAATAAATAATTTCCCTTTAATCAGGTTTTCTTATTGAGAGGAATTGTGAAGGAAGCCTTTTAGAACATGTATTTCCACATAAAATAAGGATTAATTAAACTAAATAAATATATTTGGAACATATAAATATAATTTATAATAAGTATATAACAATATATAATAAATACATTGGGGTAAAGAGAGAGAAATCGTAACCCGAAGGAAAAAATGGTGGTTTAGAGAGATCCCTTATCTTATGTCTAAATATGTTCTGAACTTACACTTAAAGTCCTAAATAATAAAATTTAATTAATTAATTAATTAATTAAGAAACTATTATACATATATTTTATTTATTATATATTTTTAAGTTCATTTATGACAATTTAAATGAGTTATAGAGTTGAGTTTCGTTGTTCCGGGAGTGTTATTTCCATGGTTTGATGATCAATTCTCTTATGTAATATTATGGAAGTTATTTCCAAAGAGGAATAATTATATAGAAGTGAACTTATATGGTATTAATGAACTTATTTTTTTTAAAAAAAATTAACATATATCATATTTCATGGTATTATGATGATTCATTTGATAAAATTTTAATGATAATTGTTTAGATTATTTTTGGCGGGTTTTATGACCATTACAAACTAGGTTTGTTTTGTTTAATATTATGTTTATATATTTGTTCCAGAACATGAAAAAATATATAATATACATATTAAAATATCTTTTAACCATAATAAAGTTTTTATAACCATCCTTTAACGCATCAATATAAAATGAAAACTCGTCATCCATGAAGACGGTGAACCGACATATCAAAGATGATGTTTTTATTTTTAAAAGAAAAGGATAAGATAAGAGATTTGATGATAGATATTACATTAAAAAAATATAATTAAAGTATATATATGATAATTTATTTATCATTATACTTTGGATAATGTAGGTGAGGAGAGTATATGAAAATAAAATAAATTAAAAGATAAGAATTGATGATTTTACATCTTGAATGTTGTCTCCTTGAAAACCTCCTTAAGGATTATGGGTTTGGTATTTTGTTAAGATTGGAAGGTCTTGAACATGGGTAAGAGTATTGGGAAGGTGATTGGTTGTAATATTGACAAGACACAAGTCTTATAATGTGTGTGGAGAAGGGGTGGCGAGGGGTGATATTTATTGGGAGAGGTGATGGGTGTTTTTAATTATTTTATTCATTTGTTTATTATTTTAGCTCAAGACTATCAATATTATTGATTAATATGATTAAATACAATAACTAGAGAATGTGAGTTTGAGATATTGCGTACTTACATCACACATGACTCAACCATGACTCAAAATTTCATTTATTTAACTTATAATGGTAAATACCACAAATTACAGTATTTCACTATTCCCCAAAAATTCCACTATTTTAGAAAAAACCAAAAAATTAACACTAACCATTTTTAAATGGTTATATTTAAAAAATGGAATCCATTTTATGAAAATAATATTCAAAACAAGATAAATTTATTTTTTAAATAAAATATTCATTTATTGAAAAAATACTGACTTGAATGTTATAATCAATTTTATGACCCATTGAAAAATTAATTTTGGTCTCATAAAATTATATTATAATTATAATAAAACATAATATTAATTTATTAATATATTTTATGAAAATAAATTTTATTTTAAATCTTTATTTTAATTGTAAAATTGTAAATAAACATTTACTTTTTATAAAAATATAAACACTTAATTTAAATTTTTTAAAAGTTTATTTACTTTTACAATGATATAAATATATTATATTTTTATTTATAATATACACTATTTTTATTTATACTTCCATAGGTGAGGTTACTATTCTAACAACCAAATTACTATTCCTAATAGCCATATTACTATTCCAACAGTCAGGTAAATATTCCAATAGTATAGGCTTCTTAATTTCTATAAATACATTTTATTTCATTCATTATTCATTTATTTATATTTTATATTAAGGTTATATATATATAATTCCATATTTAAAATGAATATTTTATTATTAAAAATAGATTTTATTTCTATAGCTTTGTTCGTGAGTGCGGTTATTATAGTGGATCAAGAAGATCCACTATTATCATTTTCTTTTCTATTTATTGACATGCTGTAATATTTTAAATTATTAATGGTTTATTTGTACACTAATTTATCATTATTAATTAACTATAATAATGTTTTTATTGGGTTCACCATGTGATGAAAGTGTTTTATGACATAAAAATGGAAATTCCATTGATAAAATTATGAGTCTTACAATGGTGGTACCTAAAACCTTTGTGTATTTTTTAATTTTAGCCATATCATTTTACGTAGACATCATAGGGAGATTCTTGGAGGGAAGGATCTTTTAGTTTTATGTAATTTTTCAATATTTTAATATATTAATTTCTTTAAATGATCAAACTGTGTTCGATAGTTTGCTCGATGCACAATATCAAACTTAAACAAAACCATGATATATTTTGATAAAATATAACTATTTAAGTATAAATACTAACAACAAGACATTTACTTAATGGGTATAAATATTATTAACTACTTTATTAAATATATTCATAATGAAAATAAAGTCAACTTTTAATATGAATTAGATTCAATTAGCTTATCTAAAATGACTAATAATATCATTTATTTTTTATTATAGTATTTTTCAAAAAGTAATTTTATATGATATGAATTTATATTTCATGATAGATATAACTAATGATGATAAATTATGTTTGATATTAAAAATTCTTTAATTATAAAATTATATGAAATAAGAATAATAATAGTTAATATTTGACAATGCATTTTCTAATAAAAATAGGTTTTCATTATTTTTAATGACTTTTTAAAAAAAATTCAATTTGAATAAGTAAAAAAATATATTTTTTATTTTCAATAAAAAAATTAGCTTAAAAAAATATATTTTTTTAATTTTTATAAAATAATTTGTTTTTAGTTGAAAAGTGAAAAACATCATATTTGGTTGAAAACTTTCACTCTCCGGACATTATCATAATTCAAGAATGAATTCAATGTTTTTGAATACTTTTTCTATAAATTATATATATTTATAATTAAAACCAATCATTTAATATTACTTTATTTTCTTATAAAATTCATGTATATCATTTTGAAAAAATACATAATATTTTATTAAAATAATGTTTTAATTCACTTATATTAAAAAATTAATTTTAATAAATTATTTAAATTAAATATATCAAAATATATTTCATATTTTATATAAACATGATCATATTAAGTAATAATTTCTATTTTAATTTTAGGTATAAATGTACGATTACTATTATATATAGTAACAACCCTCATAATGGAGTGACTATTATTTTCAATGAATTGTTTTATTAATATTATGTAATATTTATCTAATAAATTAAAATAATATATTTAAAATTATGTCTCTAATATAATTTTTAAATAAATAAATAATTACATTAACCCACAATTAAATTATATCCAATTCTAAATAATATTAAGAACACATAATGCCTAAAACACTATTTTCCTGTAAAAAACTATTTTCTATATATAAAATGTTATAATTAAAAAGTCAATATTTAGATTATTTTAAAAATTTAATTATATTAAATATATATTATATTTTGGTTCATCACACCCAAATTTTGAAAGAGGGGTTATTTTTTATTAATTAGTTTAAATCTAGTTGTTAAGGTAAATGCATAAAAAGTTGAAAGTAAATACCTAAGAATAAATGGCTTCCAACATGTTTAAAACATGTTTTAAAATAAATGGTTGAGGTTTGAACTACCTAATATCACCGGAAAATCCATTATTTTTAAACTTTTTAGTATTTCAAAATTGAATAGTGTAATTTTATAATTTCAAATTAAAGGGTGTTCACAAAAGCTCCATTTTCTTCACTTATAAAAGGGGATCACTTCCATCCCTTCAATGTTACATTTATCATTATAATTTTATTTGAATATATACCAAAACTAATTATATTATAATTATTTTTCTTATCCTTAAACCCTTTTTCTCTATATTTTATCATATGTCCATTATTTACAAGGATATATCTAAGAGAAGTCTGAGTCTCTAACATAAGTATTACATACTCTTTAATCATTAATTCTAAATATTACTTTTCCAAACCTATTATTTTCATATAAATATAATGAAATAATTTTAATTATATTTATATGTTATTATATGAATGGAAGAACCATTATTTATTCCCCTTCGTCCACTAAGGAAAACAAGTGTCCTTAGTACGTGTTCAGGGATTGACACCTCCAGGAAGTGACATTTTCCAATTTTCATAACCACCTCTCATGGTTAGTTTTACTGATGTGATTTATGAATAAATATTATATATTCAAAACAAATATTATTCTGAAATTTAAAATTATCATATTCTTTATTTCTCTCTCATTATTTGATAAATGGAAGTATTTATCGTGTAGGTATGTTGACCACTACCTAGACGACCAATGAGTTTATTTGTAATCACCATCCATAATATATGGATTTAAAAATATATTTAATATATAAAAATAATTTACATAACACTATTAATATTAATTATTTTATGAAAATGTTTTATGAATATTTCCACCATGGTCAACATACATATGGAGTTTCAGAAACATAATCTGAACAACCTAAAATAAGCGATGTTGGCAAGAAAATAAATAAATGGTCCACATTAAATTAGATATAGAATAATGAGGTTAACTATAATTTTTATAATAAAAATAATTTAATTATTTATAAAGATACGTTAATGAACAGAATGAATCTGGAACAAGGTAAGGGTTTTCATATCAAATTTCTATCTTTGTGAAATGTTTGGTATTATGAACCTAATTTAATTTATGTGTTGTATATAATACCTATTTGAGATATAATATAATGAATTATATTTTAAATAGGGTATTGTATGTTTAATTGTAATCCCACTCTTTCAAGGGGTTTTGACTAAAATGTTACACAAGCCATAAGGGTTCTTTGTCTCAAACATTAATTCCTTGAGACAATCTTTTGTTATGCACATTGTTTTCTGTTGATTGGTGTGTTCAATTACCATTTATGTATCCTTAAAATATTTTTTTTATCTATGGGAAATAATATTCCAAATAAATTCCTTTTCATCCAATGGATTTTACTCAATTGTTCCATCGGTTGTAAATATTTGCGGAAACTCAATTTTCAATCATTGAATTATGTTCATCCACTTGGACGTAAATTTTGGAAACATTCTATAAATTTATTATATTATGTGGTAATTTATTTTTTCTATGAATTCACATTTCCACCACTTAATACACCTTTTTGAAATAATTTTCACTTCAAGGATTATGTTTCTCATAAGTGATATTGATAACTCAACTCTAATTTTTGTGAGTTATATTGTTTGGTCAAGAAATTATTTCTTCCAATATTGGGTTATCCCAAAATAACATTTTATTGTGTGTTAAATTTTATACCTTTATGGGGAAAAATATGATTTTATATAAAATATTGTTTTATTACTCTTTTTACATTGAGTGTTTTGAAAAAAGGGGGTTTTAAAAAATATTAAAACATTTTCCCTTTCAATTTAATTTGTTTTTCTTCCTCGCAAAATTTCTCCAAGATATAACTTTTTTATTTTCATGGACCAATTATTAAATAATATTATTAAAATTAACAGGTTTCAATTATTTTTCACTCTAACTTTTGTGAAGGACTTTTATAAGTGACCCATAAATCCACTTTTATGTTAATATTGAAAAGTAATCTAAAAGGTCCTTTAATCACTCACATCCTTTTTAATTTTCATATTCAAAAGGATTTACCCTATTTTTTTTTACGAATAACTATTTATAAAGTAACATATATTTATAATTTGGGGGATTGAACTCACGATATCAAAGAATTCAATTTCATGATACCTTCTTATGTGATACCATTTGAATCATTATTTTTAATGATGATTTTAATTTATTTCAACAACCTTATGAGTTTTTTATTTTACACCAGGGATATTATATTTTTCAACCATATAACTTTTTTCAATAGATGTATTATGAAATGTTCATTTCTATTAGAAGAATAATCCCACACTACCTTTGTATTATTTAACCATCCAAATTTTTTTCTCTGGATGGGTTATAACCATGTTATCTCTTTTATTGACATGTAGAAATGTATTGGTGTTTAGTATGTTTTTATTAAAATAATGATGATTATTGGAGAGTTAACTATGTATGGTTTATCCATCCACCATATTTCTCTAGATGAGTTATGATCATGTTATCCCTTTTTTTAATATGGGGAAATGTATTGGAATTATGTATATTCTTATTCCAGTATAGATGATTATTGGAAAGTTGATTATTTATTATTTAACCATCCACCATATTCTATCAAATGGGTTATCATCATGTTATCCTTTTTTTTTAAAATGGGGAAAATTATTGGAATTTTGTAAGTTTTTTCCCAATATAAATGATTATTTGAAAGGTGACTATATATTATTTAACCAGGTAAATTCTTTATCCGGATGTGTCATGAGCATTCTATCCCATTTATCGACATGGGGAAAAGTATTTTCACTCTCTATATTATTATTCCATTATGGATTATTATTGTAAAAGTTTATTATGAATTGTTTATCCATTTTCTCATATGATTAATGAATTGAGATTTGATAATTTATGGGTGGAGCGTGACATTATATATCCCCTTTATGCATCCGTAGGTCTCATAAGACAAGCATGTTTGGGTATTTTGGATGTATGCTTACCCAAATTAAGATATTTACTTGACAGTAATATCATGAAGTCTAAGATCATGATATCTGGGATTGTGGAATGGAATTATCTATCCCAAATTTTTCATTTCATTACTAAGGAATCAGTTATTCATATCCATGTGATATATTTATTTCCATTTTTATCAATGGATATATTATGAATTCAGTTTCATTTTATTATAAAATTGTTTTTGATTATTTAATCCTATCATATTATTTATTAAATGATTATTCCAGTATTTCTTCACCTAAATATTTTCCATCACCGAGCATTTGATCTCACAATTTCTTATGTTTCCATTTCCACAAGTTATAAACAAAACTATTAAACAGGATATGTATAACAAGATTTACTATGGGAAGGTTTTGTGGGAAATGTTTAAGACTTACCATGGATCAAGTAGTTTCTTATATAATGAAAAAATATACACCAATTGATAAAGTAATTAGTTTTGTTTGTTTATGTTATTTATTAATTATCTAAATCTTTAAACCTAAAAGGTTCTTAAAATGTATGTAATGTAATGTTTTATTTATTTCATTTAATTTATTGGATAGTTATGTCTGAGAATCAATATTTTGTATGAATCCGGTATGTAAATTATGTGATTGTAGAAACAGATTCAGGAGTGCGGGTCTGCTGCGTAGTAGTTGGTATCAATGTGGGGTTTGGAAAGAATAAGAGGTTGGGATGATAATTGAGGATAATTTAAGGGTTTATTAGTTAAAGAATAAATTTTCAGAGTTAATGATAACCCTTTGGGATAATATACGATATAACATTAAGGTAATAATAAACTTTTTAGTTGGGTATCATATAAGACAACTTTAATGAAAACCATAGGGATAAGTATAAGAGAGAATTATAAGTACAAGATAACATTATTATGTTTTGGTAAAGAAAATATTGTGTTTTTCTCTTAGAAATTACATCTTTTTCTGTATACTATAAGTGGATATAAGCACTGCCATATATGTGACTAGGGTTAATAAACCTAAAAATAGTGTATTGTGTATTAACTCAATCATAACCTAGTGCACTAAAAAGAGGATTAACAACAAATTTACATTGAAACTCCTTATGGATATTCTTTGGTTAATTGAAACTGTCCTTATGAACCATTATGAGATATTTTAATATGATTATGATAGATATCCTAATATGAATGTGATGATGGATAGCATAGAGTGAAACATATAGATTCATAAGTTAAGGTATATATTAATTGATATTTTTTTCCTAGATAAGGGATAACATGGATTTTGAGAGTATATATTTCAATTATTTTTGTGTTTAGAATATTTTATTAAAGTTGATAGTAATTTTATATATCTATTTTTAGGATTAGGTTAATAAATATAAGAGAACCTAACTTAAAATAACCTATTTTGAAAAAAAATGATACAGGTAAAACTAAGGTTCATATAGGTTTAATTGACTAAATGTCCCGAAGGCCTTCATTTATTATTATTAATTTTGATAATCCAACTTTCAAGGGTTGAGGTGGAACTCTAAAAAATACCGAAGTCATAAAGACAATTACATGACCCATAGGTATTAGAGGAAATAACCTAGAAAAGAAAACTTGGAACTGCTCCTCCACATCACATGTCATGATATTAGCACTCCACCATCGCAAGGATGTTTGGATAGCTGTCTTGTGCAGATTTACATAGGCTCGGTACCGATGGTAATGATATACCCTCTCATTCTTCCCATTTCGATTAGCTCTTATCTGGTAAATGTTCCTACTCTGAATCCTCATATGGAGCCTTTTCCCTTATAGTTTGACTGGTACATTGGAATATTCATGTGTCTTGAATGCCTTGGGGTGGACTGAAGGCATTGATGTGGCTCGTAGTCCTTGAGATACAACTAGAATGAAGGCCTTGTGTGGCCCGAAAGCCTTGCAGGACCTGAGGACCAAACCGATGGCCCAAAGGACCTGATGGATGAATAGTTTTGACTACTATAACACCAAATAGTACCTGTTACAGTGCATGCTATAGTACTGCTGTAGTAACTTGGAAATATGTCTCCGCTCGGATTTGATCTCGGGTGTCTTGGATTCACTTGTCGAGTCCTCACCAACCGGGCTAAGGCTCATGTTGTAACAGTCTAGAATTACTTCCAATTGACTATAATTGATACCTATCGGGGCACTCCATGGGCAGATACACCCCCTGGGTAGGACACACCACCACCCCCAATGGCAGCCATTTCCTCATGAAGCCCTTGGGTGGAGAGCCATGCTTCGTCCAATGCTCACATGTGAGAGTTCCCAAGGATCGGATACATTCCTACCTACTTTGCCTCTGATACCAACTATAGAGACCCAAATCTTGATGTACATGGACATTACATTACTTTTGAGGAATACTTAATACATAACAAACATAGACACACAAGGACCGTAATAGTCTAGTGTCTTTGGAAACTCCGAATTTAATCTTCTAATCACGGTGAAAGATCTTCAACTTCTACCATAAAGATCTTACCCTTTTGTTTTCTTACCTAAAACCTTTCTTTATATCCTGGGGAAAAGAAAACATAAAAAGGGTGAGCTCAAATGCTCAGTAAGGGTAAGCATAGAGAACATAAAACAATCCATATACATTTGAATGCAAGAGCTTGAACATAAAATCTAAACATCAAAACTTGAGCAAAGACATAAATCTTGGAAGTACATAAGGAATATATCATAAAAGAACATCAATCTTGATAAAATATCATAGGAATAAATCATGTAATTGTTGCAACCATTCAGAACTTGTTATGATTTCCATAGTAGCCGAGGCATTGCTTCCAAGACCATCTTAGTGGACAAAGTCCATTTCTGAATCGAGTTCACTCCTCGTTCCAGTCCTGTATCGCTGAACCAGATTAACTTACCATTCTAGACATGTCTATCTCATGAGATATAAATCTTTACCCAATGCATTGGATGGAGATATAGCTCCCACCCATCTCATAATGAAATCATTCTTACTTGTGCCACAAAATAAACATACATCATTTATAATAACCCAGCGAATAAAATGGTTTTCATAAAAATCATCCCATCATCACATAATCCATATAAAAGTAATGGATATGATTTCATAATAAGAAAATTGAAACCATGTAAATCATAGAGACATTATACTTGAAACATACACATATGAAATAATGTCATCATAGATGGAAAATGGTTTTGATAAAACACTTGAAATGAATTCTTGAGGAAAATATCCTTTCTTCTTAAAAATCATCTTCTTTTCACAAAATGTCATGCAAATTTAAAAGAAAAGGATTTTGTTGAAAGTAGTCATGAAATATTTTGGAGGAAGCCTCATGAAAATAAGGCTTTATAAAACTGTAAAAATCCTTTCATGTCGTATATGTTAAAAAAACATTCTTCTCTTACTTTTGTCAGAAAAGTAAAAAAGTACCTCATATGATAAACAAAAAATAGATTCCTTACATACCATATAGTAAAAGTAAAAAATGGGTAAAAAAGTCTTTAAACATACATGAAAACATTTTTATAAAACTTTGACATGGATGATAAATTTAACCCCGGTAAATACTTACAAATAAATAATCTCAGATAAAAACGAGATTGGAAAAGTTATCCATTATCTTAGGTCTGATATGATTCATACGTATCCAAACCTCCTGTATAATGATTTAAATAATGTCATTTACTTATTACAGAATCATATTCATTGTTATGATGTCATAAATGGTTCACTTGTGACTTTATATTACCCTTTCTTTTGTAAATTCTATGTTAAAGCAGCGCTTTGGGTAAAATCGTTTTATTTGTCGTACATGTTTTGACTTGTTTTTCTTGATATTATTACTTATATACAGATTTACTTAATTACAGAATGTAAAACATGATTTATATATAATATATATTTAGTATATACATATATATATGATAGATCGATAAATGGAATGAAATACACCGTTCATGGAGACGGTAGGCCGTACGTATGTATGAACGCTGTTTTTGTTTCCTTATTGAATTGAATGGAATTAAGTAGATGACATACATATATATACACATAAATCCAGTATCATTATTATGTAATATATTTCATGATTACTTATTATATATACTTTATAATCATTCATGAATGGTTTACATGGAGAATGAATCTCATCGCGTCATAGAGACGGTAGTCCGTACGTACGCACGAGTGATGATACCATTACCATGATCGTGGAATTGTATTTAAGTGTATGTATAATATTTCAGAATCAATATCACATTAAAATAATCATATATAGTTATTTATTTACACTGTTATACCCATCCAAGTAAGGTGGTGGTCGAAAATAGATTACACCATGACATGGAGACAGTATTCCGTATATACACATGCACGGTGATTTCGTTTTCTGTAGGATGGATAGAAGGTGAAACAGGGTAGTTTCATTTTTATAATAACATATTAGTATATAAGTAATACTGATTTTATTACTTTATAATGAGACAACTAAAGAATAAGAAGTTGAAGAAGAAAGAAATTTTAGAGAATCGGAAGAAGATATTACCTCTTCTTCGACGCACCTCCATTAAGCTTCCTCTTATGGAAGTAGAGTTGGTCTTTTGAGAAGACCAGAACCCCCAGAATGTTTCTAGGAAAGTGGAGAAGAGAAATGGGTAGGGTTTTTCTGAGCTTCAAGGCTCAAAAGTGTGTGAAGGGAAGAGGGAAGGGGTGCCCTTTTTATAAGGGAGGAGAAGGGCACCTTTGAAAAAAATTAAAATATTATTTTATAATAAAGTCATATTCAGTTTATAATAGACCCAAATTGATTTATTTCGAAGATAAAGTGGGTATGGGCAGAAATCATCTCAACCAATAGATTTTAGACAAGTTTAGGATACAATTTTAACTGTATCATTTAGATTTATCTCTAAGTTAAATAATTTAACTTTTACCGTGTCTTCTTGTTTTCTTACACTATATGGTTAATAAACTTACAATAACAAGACAAACTAACCCCAAGTGGTTCATTATTAATATATATATCCTTATCTAATTCATTTGGACGAACCTTATATTTTTAGGAATAAAATAACAATTAATAATATAATATTTGTTTTAAAAACTATTTTATGTCAATTTTGACACTATTTGGTAATTGATTTTTTTGTGAAACTCATAACAACATGATTAGTTCGAAAAAAGTTAATTAAATCAATACTAACATTTCATATTAACCTAGAAAATTAGTTTAATTCATAAAAAGTATCAAATTACATTTATTTGGGTATTTATAATATCAATTATTTTAATATTTCATTATTTAGGTAATCACTGCATCACCATTGTGTCATAAATAACATAAATTATTTAATGTCTAAAAATTATAAATAAAATACCATTAGGTAGTAAATTTTTTTAGATTTATAATGAATATTTATAGTCTAATTTATCTTATGTATAAACCTATATTAGAAATGAATTAGTTATTAAACTTTAATTTTAACTATTTTAACCCTTCTTTAAATAAATTAATAATAAATGTCCTAATCTAATTTAAGTGTACCTAAATGGTCATATTTTATTCCTAAGGTTGTTTTTGGTTGAATTACATTTGTCTAATATAATTAGGATACGTGTTAGGGTAATAATATTACCCTATTTACTTTTAACTGTGGTAAATAAAAGTAAAAAGTTGCTATTCACAAAAAATTTATTTTCATCTCATTGAACCACATTTTAGTCCTTGATATTAACCATGTCTCTCGGATTTTTGAAATTCCACTCAGAGAAGCGGTAAAATTAAGTTTTATGTGAATTTCCAAATTCTCCTAGGAGGTGGGTAAAAGACGGTGAAAAGTTTAATAAAATTTTTGTATATCTAAAATTATTATAAAATGACTCCAATGTATTAAATTGAACTTATATAGGTATTATGTATCAATTTTGACCTAAAATAAATTTAAATAAAATAAATAATCATTTAAATAAAAAGTCGGTTTTTAAATAGTAACCCAGTGTTTTCACTATTCATCAAAAATTGAAAGTTTTCAGAAAAATACCAAAAATTTACCCTAGGCTAATTTTGATATTCTGAATCAAAAAATGAAGTCCATTTTGAAAAATAAAATTTCAAAAAGTGGGTATTACTATTCATAATGGCTAGTTCATAATAATATTATAATAATATCTTGTTTAGTGAAACTTGGTATTGCATACTACACATGCTATCGTGGAAGGTCGCGATTGCGTGTAATGCAAGCCAAGTCAGGGATGCGTGTAGTGAAAGCTCATTTTGGTGTAGCGTACAACACAAGACATCAATAAAATTAAAGAGAATATTTTTCATAAAATCTCTGGGTGTTACATTCTACCCCACTTAAAATGAATTTCGCCCTCCAAATTTGTCGGGGTTATAAATGGTTTACTACTCGAAAGTTTCCTTAATTGAAACCCACATCATAAAAAGGAATACCAAAACAAATCTTAAAAAACTGAAGTATGAAATGTAACAGTTACCCAAATTAACTAATCACAGGGTTTCCACATAGGAGAACATAGGTGAAAATATGGATATGGAAGAGAAATCTAACCATCATGTTCTGATGAAGAGTGGTAGAGAACATGGCTATGAAAAAGCCAAAAATCACAAAGCCATATATTTGTGATTATCTAAGGTACCATCTGATTCATTGGATATAAGGGCTCTAAGACAACATTTTTGGTTTTCAAGATCATTTCCCTAAAGTTGAAGAAATTGGAATGAGAAGAAATACTTTCTTGATTTTGGTACAGTCTCACTGTTGGTCGTTCCTTGGACAATTTCTACTTCATCTATTAAAGAAATGAAGTTGAATTTGTCATTCGTGAAGTATTAGAATATCATGTGATAGAATGATGGGTCATTCCATCTGTCTCAAACAAAAGGTTAGAAAAAGTTATCAAAAATACATAAGTCCATATATAGTGAGATTAATCATATATGGTTCCTAAAATGGACATATACTTCATATATCATACTACTTAATATAATAAAACTAGTTTATACTAAACAGGGACTTCCTATAGGCCAGTGGTAGGTGATAAAGGCCTATCACACTTCAGTTGTGGGTTCGATTCCCATAGCCTTGTCTGACGTGACGGGTTGTCGCTCGTCCTACAGGTTGCCCTTTTTCTAAAACTACATTATTATAACTTTCCATAAATAATATCGAAAATGTTCTAACATTAAACAATACTAACTTATGTCCAACATAATCCATTACAATCTTTAGGCTTATCCAAAATACTACTGTCTAATCTCATATTATAGTGAAAATGATTACCAGAGAGTTCATATAACAAGCATGTTAATACCATCATTGATCCCCATATATCATAAGATGTGTCTTGTTGGTCACATTACAAACATTCTAAGGCCTTAATCATGTATTCTCTTGAAAAATTAATACCCATTAAACCTTAGTGAAAACATGAGTGCTGTCAAAAGTTAACTCTTTCCACATACCAAAATCCCCAAATTCTGTACACTCAAACCATGATATCACTTAGTCCTTATAACAATCATGAGCTCATGAATACTATCAAACATATTATTTCCTCCTTATCCATTAATTATGTGCATATCATCTTCTTTCCAAAAATATATGAATAACCTTTCATGGTTACCAGTACCATTCAACATATACATTCAAATAATTTAGGAAAAACAATAGTGTAACAATCCATAGATGTTTCTTTATTCCATAGTAACATCAAAGTACCTATACAACATAACTCTTGATAAACATAAAATCATTACACTACCTTCTTAAACCATTGACCAAGCTTCAACACTTCTTTCATCTCATATATCATTTGTAGTCTCCTCATCATCATCCACATAAATACTACCCATATGACCATGCTGATTCTCTTCATGAGATTTCCCTTAGGGAATTGGTTTGCATAATTCCCATACATTCCACATTTAAAACATCTAATCATTGTTGATGTCGTAGCAATACCATTATCCTTATCCATGGTGTTAACTGAACCTTTTCCTTTGCACTTACTGGATTTGTGTCCTTCTTTTCCGCACTCAAAGCATCTTCTAGTTCCTTTGAAACATTATCCTTGATGCCTCTTCCCACATGATTTACAAGATAGAAATTGAACTTTCCTTCCTCTATGATCATCATGAAACTCCATCTTTCTCTTATTAGATGAGTCGGGAAACTTACCAAAGTTGACATTATTGATCATATTATGAGATTGCTAATTAGGCATAATAACAATATGTGGACCTCCAGATCCAATTTCATTCAGTTTATCATGAATAATATCATTCCATTGTACATCATATCCTCCATTATCGTGAATCTTCCCGTTCCAAGCCATTTTCTAAAACCAAAAAAATAGTGTGAGGGGACAAAATCATAATCAAGGGGGATTACCTTCAATATCTAACATCTTAGGTTAAATTCTAAGATCGTTACCATAATTCTAGGACTATAACCTATACTTATACATAACCTTAGGGACATCCCTAGATATACCTTAGAAATATCTCTAGGGATCTCACTAAAGTTATCGCATCCTAGTTTCCAAAGGTTGACTAAACCTTTCCTCTGATACCAAATGTAAAGGTCTGGAATTAATTTCAGTAGACTATAATTGATACCTATCAGGGCACTCCATGGGCGGCTACGCCCCCTGGGCGGGACACACCACCATCCCCAATGGAAGCCATTTCCTCATGAATCCCTTGGGCGGAGAGCCATGCTTCGTCCAACGCTCACATGTGAGAGTTCCCAAGGATCAGATACATTCTTACCTCCTTTTCCTCTGATATCAACTCTAAAGACCTAAATCTTGACGTACATGGACATTACATTACTTTTGCGGAATACTTAATACATAATAAACACAGACACACAAGGACCGTAATAGTTTAGTGTCTTTTGAAACTCAGAATTTAATCTTCTAATCGTGGTGAAAGATCGTAAACTTCTCCCATAAAGATCTTCCCCTTTTTTCTTCTTACCTAAAACCTTTCTTTATATCCTGGGGAAAAGAAAACATAAAAAGGGTGAGCTCAAATTCTCAGTAAGGTTAAGCATAGAGAACATAAAACAATCCATATACATTTGAATGAAAAAGCTTGAAAATAAAATCTAAACATCAAAATCTTGAGCAAAGACATAAATCTTGGAAGTACGTAAGGAATATATCATAAAGGAACATCAATCTTGATAAAATAGCATGGAAATAAATCATGTAATTGTGGAAACCATTCAAAAATTGTTATGATTTCCATAGTAGCCAAGACATTGCTGCCAAGACCATCTTAGTGGACAATGTCCCTTTCTGAATCGAGTTCACTCCTCATTCCAGTTTGGTATCACTGAACCGGATTAACTTACCATTCTAACCATGTATATCTCATGAGATATAAATCGTTACCCAATGCATTGGAGGGAGATATAGGTCCCACCCATCTCATAATGAAATCATTCTTACTTGTGCCACAAAATAAATATACATCATTTTTAACAACCCAATGAATAAAATGGGTTTCATAAACATCATCCCATCATCACACAATCCATATAAAATAAATGGATATCATTTCATAATAAGAAAAGTGAATCCTTGTAAATCATAGAGACATTATACTTGAAACATACACATATGAAATAATTTCATCATAGATGGAAAATGGTTTTGATAAAACACTTGAAATGAATTCTTGAGGAAAATATATTTTCTTCTTAAAAATATTTTTCTTTTCAAAAAATTTCATGAAATTTTAAAATAAAAGTATTTGTTTGAAAATAGTCATGAAATCCTTTGGAAGAATCCTTATGAAAATAAGGCTTTATAAAACTGTAAAAATCCTTTCATGCCGTATAAGTTAAAAAAACATTCTTCTCGTACTTTTATCAGAAAAGTAAAAAAGTACATAGTATGGTAAACAAAAAATAGATTCCTTAAATACCATGTAGTAAAGGTAGAAAATGGGTAAAAAGGACTTTAAACATACATTAAAACATTTTTATAAAACTTTTACATGGATGATAAATATAACCTGAGTAAATACTTATGAATAAACAATCCCGGATAAAAACAAGATTGGAAAAGTTATCCCTTACCTTAGGTCTGATATGCATTGTATGTATCCAGAACTCCTATATAATGATTTAAATAATTTCATAGAACTATTAAAGAATCATATTAATTGTTATGATGTCATAAATGGTTCAATTATGACTTTATATTACCCGTTCTTTTGTAAATTCCATGTTAAAGCAGTGTTTTGGGTAAAATCATTTTATTTATCGTACGTGTTTGGACTTGTTGTTCTTGATATTATTACTTATATCATGAT
Source organism: Viscum album (assembly GCA_963277665.1). Classification (NCBI taxonomy): domain Eukaryota; kingdom Viridiplantae; phylum Streptophyta; class Magnoliopsida; order Santalales; family Viscaceae; genus Viscum; species Viscum album. The sequence continues at coordinate 818,900,493 of OY728132.1, read as the reverse complement.
TTAATTAATTAAAAAATGTAAAACATGATTTATATATAATATATATTCATTATATACATATATATATGATAGATTGATAAATGGAATGAAATACACCGTTCATGGAGACGGTAGGCCGTACGTACGCATGAATGCTGTTTTTGTTTCCTTATTGAATTGAATGGGATTAAGTTGATGACAAACATATATATACACATAAATCCAGTATAATTATTATGTCATATATTTTAGGATTACTTATTATATATACTTTATAATCATTCATTAATGGTTAACATGGAGAATGAATCTCATCGCGTCGTGGAGACGGTAGTCCGTACGTACGCACGAGCGATGATACCATTCCCATGATCATGGAATTGTATTTAAGTGTATGTATAATATTTCAGAATAATTATAAAATTACAATAATCATATATAGTTATTTATTTACACCATTATACCCATCCAAGTAAGGTTGTGGTCGAAAATAGATTACACCACGATGTGGAGACGGTATTCCGTACGTACGCACGCGCGATGATTTCGTTTTCTGTAGGATGGATAGAAGGTGAAATAGGGTTGTTTCATATTTATAATAACATATCAGTATATAATTAATACTTATGTTATTACTTTATAATGAGACAACTAAATAAGAAGAAGTTGAAGAAGAAAGAAACTTGAGAGAATCAGAAGAAGAGATTACCTCTTCTTCGACGCACCTCCTTTAAGCTTCCTCTTATAGAAGTAAAGTTGGTATTTTGAGAAGACAAGAACCACCAGAATGTTTCAAGGTAAGTGGAGAAGAGAAATGTTCAGGGGTTGGACGATCTTCAAGGCTCAAAAGGGTGTGAAGAGAAGAGGGAACGGGTGCCCTTTTTATAAGGGAGGAGAGGGGCACCTTTGGAAAAACTTAAAATATTATTTTATAATAAAGTCATATTCGGTTTATAATAGCTCAAAATTGATTTATTTCGAAGATAAAGTGGGTATGGGTCGAAATAATCTCAACCAATAGATTTTAGACAAGTTTAGGCTACAATTTTAACCTTATAATTTAGATTTAACTCTAAGTTAAATAATTTAACTTTTATCGTGTCTTCTTGTTTTCTTACACCATATGGTTAATAAAATTACAATAACAAGCCAAAAGAACCCCAAGTGGTTCATTATTAATATATATATATTTATCTAAGTCATTTGGCCGAACCTTATATTTTTAGGAATAAAATAACAATTAATAATATAATATTTGTTTTAAAAACTATTTTATGTCAATTTTGACACTATTTGGTAATTGAATTTTTTGTTAAACTCATAACAGCATGATTAGTTCGAAAAAAGTTAATTAAATCAATACTAACATGTCATATTAACCTATAAAATTAGTGTAAATCATAAAAAGTCTCAAATTACATTTATTTGGGTTTTTATAATATCAATTATTTTAATATTTCATTATTTAGGTAATTACTGTATCACCCTTGTGTCATAAATAACTTAAATTATTTAATGTCTAAAAATTATAAATAAAATACCATTAGGTCGGAAATATTTTTAGCTTTCTAATGAATATTTATAGTCTAATTTATCTTATGTATAACCCTATATTAAAAATGAATTAGTTATTAAACTTTGATTTTAACTATTTTAACCCTTGTTTAAATAAATTAATAATAAATGTCCTAATCTAATAAAAGTGGACCTAAATGGTAATTTTTTATTCCTAAGGTTATTTTTGGTCGAATTACACTTGTACAATAGAATTAGAACATGTTTTATGGTAATAATATTACCCTATTTACTTTTAACCGTGGTAAATAAAAGTAAAAAGTTACTATTCACCAAAAATTATTTTCATCTCATTGAACCACATTTTATTCCTTGATATTAACCGTGTCTCTCGGATTTTTGAAATTCCACTCACAGAAGTGGTAAAATTACGTTTTATGTGAATTTCCAAATTCTCCTAGGAGGTGGGTAAAAGACGGTGAAAAGTTCAATAACATTTTTATATGTCTAAAGTTATTATAAAATGACTGCAATGAATTAAATTGAACTTATATAGGTATTATGTATCAATTTTGACCTAAAATAAATTTAAATAAAATAAATAATTATTTAAAAAAAAATTTGGGTTTTAAATAGTAACCCAGTGTTTTCACTATTCATCAAAAATTGAAAGTTTTCAGAAAAATACCAAAAATTCAGCCTAGGCTAATTTCGATATTATGAATCCAAAAATGAAGTCCATTTTGAAAAATAAAATTTCAAAAAGTGGGTATTACTATTCATAACGGCTAGTTCATAATAATATTATAATAATATCTTGTTTAGTGAAACTTGGTATTGCGTACTACACACGCTATCGTGGAAGGTCATGATTGCGTGTAATGCAAGCCAAGTCAGGGATGTGTGTAGTGCAAGCTCCTTTTGATGTAGCGTACAACACAAGACATCAATAAAATTAAAAAGAATATTTTTCATAAAATGTCGGGGTGTTACACATGTGCACATATAGGTTTAATTGAGTCTCACACAAGTGAGTATAAAAATATAAGTTAATGTAATAGTGGTATAAATTGAAATAAATCTAGGTTAAATTTTCCTTTGATTATTTTTGATAATCCACTTATAATTACCATCCTTCAAGTTTTCCCTTTTTGAATTATAAATGAATAAAACCCAAAGAAACCATGTTAATAATGGATTCCATGGACAATGCAGAAACTATCCTAATGAAAAACCTAACTAGTTAAGGTTTATAGTGAGAAATATTATGATTATTCCAAACCAACTATTAATAATTATGATTAACATCATAAACATGGTTGAAATCCCATTCATTCCCTAGATGAGAGGGATAAAATCTCATTGAAATTTGGGTGAAAAGGTTGATGAAGGGAAGAATATTCAATTTCTTATATGTCATTTTTTTGGAAGAAACGTGTGGTAAATTTCCTTAATGGGATAGGTAAATTCTATAAGTGTAGAGATAAAGGTCATAAGATTCACAATTTTAAGAGAAATAGAGAAGCTACAAATATATGTTGCTTCAATTGAAATAGAGTTTGGAATTGTGGGACTCAGTGTACCAATACAAGGGATAACATGGAAAATAGTCACAAACTACCATGTAGAAAAAGAAAATCCTATGAAACTTCTACTAATGTAGTAGATAGTGAGATTTCACTCTGGAGGTTCTACTGTCCTATGTCACGTAAGTTTTCACCAACTACTAGATATTTTTTTCAAAATAAAAACCCCTAGTGGTATGATTATAAAATAAATCATTGTCAATTTTTGTGGGAAGTTATTATTTTTGGATATAGATCTTATTCTCATAGTATAATTATATGTGATATTTGGAATGGGGTATCTATCTTTATAAAGATATTAAAATATATTTTTCTCATATAAATAAATTTCTTTCAAAATTCTAGAAAAAACCATGGCCATCTAGTAGTTTATGATTAATTATGAGTTCTTTATAAAAATTATCTGATATTATGCATCAAATTTCAAGTATAAAATTATTTAATGGGGATAATGTAACACCACAATATTTTAATATACGAGTTCCTTTAGATGAACCAAATGTGTTCGATAACTTTCTTAAAAAAAACACCACACTTAAATGAAACTATAATATATTTAGATAAAATATAAATATTTATGTATAAATTTCAAAACCTAGACATTTATGAAATATATGTATAAATAAAATAAATTTTACTTTTATTATGAATGAAATTAAACTAGCTTACCTAAAATGGAAAATAATATCATTTATTGTTTAAAATAGTATTTTTCTAAAAATTTCCTTTTTATGTGATATGAATTTATATTTTAGGAAAGTGTGATTAATTATGATAAAAAATGTTTGATATTAATAATTGGTTTAATTAGTAAATGGTATGAAATAATACTAATAAGAGTTAATATTTGAAAATCTCCTTTCCAATAAAAATGATTTTTCATTATATTTTATTATTTTACTAAAAAATTTAAGTTATAAATTTTGGAATTTAAATTTGAAAAAATGAATATATTTTTTGGATTCAGAATAACAATATTATCTGAAGATGAATTTTTATAATTTTTTTGAAATAATTATATTTTAGGTTAATAGTGAAAAATACTAAGTTTGCTAAAAACTTCCACTCCTATAAAATTATAATAATACAAGAACAACTGAATTTTTTTAAAACCCATTTTTATAAAAGTTATATATTTTCATGTTAAAAAATATTTAAAATTTATATATTGTTTTTATAGAACCCATTTATATCATTTTGGAAACATAAGTGATATTTTATTCTAAAAAGCTGTTTTTATTCACTTATATTAAAAATTAATTTTTATCACTTGTTGAAATTAAATCTATCAAAATTTATTTCGAATTTTAGATCAACATGATCATATTATGTAATAAGGTCAATTTCAATTTTCAATATAAATTTTTGATTACTATTATTTAATTTAATGACCATGATAATGGTAAACTGCCATTTTTCAAGAATTATTTTATTAATATTATATAATGTTTTCCAATAAATTAAATTAACATATTTTAGATTAAGAAAAAAAATATAATTTTTAATAAAATATATAGTTAAATTAGCATACATTTAAATGGTAACCAATTCTAAATAAAATTAAGAACCCATAATGGTTGAAACACCATTTTTCTGAAAAAACTTTTTTCTCTATATAAAATGATTTGATTTAAAAGTTAAATTTTAATTATTAAGAAATTTAATTAGATTAATTTTAGATTAATTTTATTAGAACACCCAAATTAGTTAATATGGGTTATTTTATATTACTTAGTATGAAACTACTAACCAAGTTAAAAATAAAAAAAAGGTAAAAGAAAAAACCTAAGAAAAAATGACATTTAGAATTTTTAAAACAAGTAAGGAAATATGTGGTTGAGGTTTTATGGACCCAATATTTTTTCAAAAAACATTATTTATATCTTTTTTATTCTTTAACTATTTAATACATTAATGATATCATTGAGAATTAAATGGTGTTTACAAAATTTCCCCTTCCTCCACTAATAAAAGAGGGACACTTCCACCCCTTAAATGCTACACATCAAATTTAAATTTTGATTGAACCTTTACCAAAAATAACACTACTATAAGCATATTTCTAATTCTTAAGTCCTTTATTTCTATAATATTTCCTAATAGCTTCATTTACAAGTAGATATCTAAGAGAATATTGTGTCTTCAACACAAGTATTACCTAATTTATTATCTTTTTTGATTAATCTTCATTTTCTAAAACTATTATATCCAGAAAAATATTACATCAATATCATTATTATACTAATTTTTTATGATATTAATGTATCAAACATTATTTATTCCTCTCCATCCTCTAATGAAAATAAAAACTTTGTTAGTGCGCGCGCACATACTACCTCCTCCAAGAAGCGACATCTTCTATTTTCCATAACTACCTCTCATGGATGGTTGTAATGATGGTATTTAAGAATAAAAATTATATCTAAAATATAAATCTTATTCTAATATTTAAAATTATCATATATTTTTTTTTCACTCTCACTCATTGGTAAATGGAAACACCGATCATATCCATGTGAAGATTATCACCTCTATGAGAAATTTGTTTCATTTGTTATCACCACCCATCATAGATAGCTTTAAAAGTATATTTAATATATAAAAACTATGAGAGGATAAATTGGAGTAGATATTGATGAATGAAAATGGATCAAGGATTGTGATTCATTTCCTGAGGATAATTTTGCTAACATATTTCATGGATCTCACCAACAATAATTCAACACCATTATTCATCAGCGATTGATACAAAACCAAGATAGGGAATTTGGTTTTTTCCCCCCCAATTTTTTTCCCCTACATGAACATGAATAAATTATTCTTAAAGTTTTATTCATGGGTCGATCATGTCATTGTGGGTGTGGGTTTATTCACAAGGGGATTGGGAAAATTTTATAGTTGTTTATTTATTTTTCTTCATTATTCGTTATAATGGTAGAGAATCAAGAACCACCCGAACAATGGTTAAGGTTCATTGAACTTTTTTGGTTTGTGTTTTTCTTCCCCATTTCTTCTCAAGATTCATCACTGGTATTTCTTTGGCTGGTCATTTAACAGATACATATCATTCAATGATTACATAACCATTCTTTCTTACAACAGATCAATACTATAGTTTTGGGTTCATGATCGATGTAACGATCAAGGTGCGATGATGAAAGTGGGTGATTTAGGGAGGTACAAGATCATATAAGTGATTTTCAATTGCGTTATAGCATGAGACATGTGGAATAAGGTGATGAGAATTAATTCTTGATTGGTTTAGATGGACATAATCTTTCATATGGTAGCGAGGTAGGAATAGTCATATAGATACACAATTTTTAGTGAATTACATGGTGAGATCCAAGGTTTAAGAGGAACAAGAATATACATGAAGTTTCTTGTAATTTTTATAAAATTACCGACTACATGAAATATATTCCAAAGGATACATGTCATGTAGTCCCTATTTTATGATTATAGAGTTTACATATTGAGAAGAATATCAAATGGTGTGTGACATGTGACACACACTGTTGGACCCATTTCTAGTGGATTGGCCTATATCCCAAAGGGTACATGGGTGAATTAACATCTTCAAAACATGGGTAGAAATAGAGTACACATGCACAACCATGTACTCAGAAACATCAAAGAATAAAGACATGGGTAGGTTTGGGTTTAGATACACACACCATACACCCTCTATACACATCGTCTACTCCCTATGAGGAAGTTTGTATCCCTTAATTTTGTTAGTAGAGACCCAGTTTAGTTGAGTGTGATTCCTTAGTCCATCCTCATGATGGTATAGGGTTCCATTATTTAATGAGAATAGGATTGTGATCCCCTCTACGAGTGTTATCTCAGGTAGCATTCTGTGTATCACTATGTGAGATCATGGTGGGATCTTCAATCATTCCTTCTTCATCCTAGTAAGAGTTCATGGTATCGGTATGACCACCATGCAAAGTTTATCAATCCCATGTATTTCTGGTTGATCTTGAATAGTTTGTGGCATCCTTCAATGGTCTTTGATGTGATCACAAATCTTTATATTGATAAAGTTAGAGTTCCATCATGTATATTCTTTAGCGTGACCTGACTAGCACAACCTATCAGATGAGCGCCATTAGTGACAACCTGGATCATGATTTGAGTTATCCTAGATGAGTGATACCTTTAAGCCTCAAACAAAATCTGGTGGTTGGAAGTATATTTGAGGCCTCTTGAGACTTGGAGTCTGTTATGAGTATATCTAGGTTGATTATCATTTTGTCTCATATATTGATTGGCATACATGTGTATTTATGAGCTTAATACTCTTGATACTTAATGTTTTGGGATTTCAGGGTACCCTACTGGGTATTGTTTTACTCACCCCCTTTAGGGGATCTTCCCACAAACATCATGTCTTATGAAAGAAAAAAACCATTCGATGGAGTTCTATAAGGACTAGGAGTAGGAAGAGAATAGTTTGGGATAGACAAACTAAGGTTAATATTGGTGTTATATTTGATAGTAGTCCCCTTCTTCTAATTAGGTTGAAATTTATTTCTAGTTTTTGTAGGCTTTTATTTGGCCTTTATGCTTTCTAGTACATTTTCCATACTCTTATTATGGGATATATTTTATTCCTGAATTATTATATCATTTGTGTTTTACCATTCAAAATTTTATAGTCTTGGAGATGTGTGCATGTATATGTACTTTAGGCTAAGTCCTCCCATGTGTTTTATATACCTACTCAGTGATGGTATCCAACACCTGGCCTATTAGAGCTAGTCTTGGGGTATCACACTCATCTTATCACCAGCCAAGCAGGAACTGGTGGGTTGGGTCATGATAGAGTGGTATTAGAGGAGCTGGTTCTACCTCAGGATCAAAGATTATATATTTTATAGGTGTGATATTGGTTTGGGATTTGTGGAAAAAGTGATTAAGTGTTTCAAGTTTGAATTTCCGGATAGGGACTCTAGTGTTGGTATGAAAACCACTATATCCATTCACTAGGTCTTTAATATCCTTCTTATTGACTTGGTAATTGTAGGAATTGGTTTTATGGAAAACATTGGTACATGCATCATATATGAATGGGTTGCGGTTTCTATGCCTTCTTGAGTCAAATCCCAAGATATACTCATTAACTAGGTGTGTATTGGTTATTTTAGGATACCTCTATGAAGGCATCCATCTAGGATTCCACAGCGAGATCCCCAGGATGATCCACTGAGTGATGAGGTTTTAGTGTAGGGTATTTCACATGAGGTGGTACCTCCAGGTGGGTTTCAAGTTTTTACACCACCCATTTAGCTGCAGGTTGTATTAATAGTAATGGTAAAGGAAGTGTGCAAGTTTAGTTCACTCTACGAGTTTTATAGGTAGATAACTCTTAGTTTTTGAGGTGATCTAGACCCAAAAGTAGCTGATGATAGGCGAGAGGTAGTCACCTATGTTTTCTGTATTGTGTGGAAACCTCTAGATCAGATGGTGGTTCTAGTAGTGAGACTTATTTTGGGAATCACTAGGATATTTTAGAGTCTATTTACTTAGTCACATGATGAGACAACTTTGTCCTAGTAATATTTTGATCATATCTTTAGAGGTATATACCTTCAAGTCTTCTTCACCGACCTATCATGATATTCTCTAGATATGGTTTGAGATCAATTATTTGAAGCACTATCCTTCAAACATGTATTACATCGAGATATCAGGGATGGAAGGATATAAATTTTCATTCCAACCTATGATGGAGTTCCTGATAAAGATTCAATATTGGAGAGATTCATGGTAGATTAGATGTAGAAAATGTGTGTTGGTAGTGGTAAAATAGGAGTTGAGACCTCCACAGTGGGTAGCTATTGAAAGTCACAAGGATTCCGACATGAGAGATGCTTCAGAAAGAAATATTGTAAGAACCTAGTTATTTTTGGATGTATAGATCTAGTTTTTTTCATTTTTTATCAATTTAGTTGCTTAAATTTGATTTATTGTGGATGACCATTGATTTTTTGAAAGGATTGGTGGTGTCTAAGGATCATTTGAAGGAGGGAACCTAAGGTTTGGGGTGTTTTGGGCCTATAACATAGTTAGCAGAAACCATGCAGGTTAGGATGCATTTTTTATTAAACCATGTGATTCTGGGTAGTAGTGTCTTAATAACCGCACAATTAGAGGATAATATGTGGTAGGTCACGCATGACTATGTGGTAGGTCTACAGCATTAGTAGACCTTGGCATAGACCTTTCATACGGTTACCACACAGTTGGTAAACCGTGCAGGGTAGATGTGCGAGCACCCTCACATCTTATAATGATCGTATAATATGGAAAATAGTTAGACAAACCATGAACCTAAACTGTGCAACCCAGTTTTTTTGGTAAAATGATGATTTCCCCCTTAAATGTTTCATAACTTAAAAAACTTTATCCCCTCTTCATTTCTAGAAAATGGAAAACATGGGATCTATCATTTGATCATATTATAGGATTTCAAATCCCTTCACCATCCAACCTCTAATTCGAATGAAATTCATCCCCTTGTATTGCAAATAGTAAGGCCTCGATTCCTTTTTATCCTTTCTCGATTCTTCAATTTATCAATTGCACTATTTGGATTCAGGCTCATATGCCTAATATCCCATTCTTCACTTATTCTTCATATTTCTTCCAAACTGAGATGTGTCAGAGCCTGATACTGGACAATCTATCTATAATGACCCTAAGGTAGGTGGTCTTGTGCCTTTCACTATTTTTCAAGTAGTTTATATATGTCGGAGTGTCGTGCGCCTATTTTTGGGGAATCATATTAATTTTCATATCAACCATATTTTAACCTATCATTTTTTAGGTAATTTAATAGATGTTTTGAGACATGTTATAGGTGTATTTGTAGAATAAAGGCCACCCCATGGGTGAGTTTCCTTGAATGAGATTTTATGGTCCTTTGGCCTAAGATGCCTATGAGGCATGCCTTCGATTCACTTTCATGTTTTGTTAAAAATGAATTTGATTATTAATGGAATTGAAATGTTGTTATATTGAAATTGAATTGGTTAAATGGTATGGGTTGGTTGACTTTCCCCATGACCCGTGTATTATGTTTCTTGTTTAAGAAGGTTTGGAGTGAATTTCACTATCTGTTAATCTACCCACGTGAGTTGAATAATGTTAAAGCCATGTAATAGTTTAATTTTCATGTGTTGATTATTATGATAAGTATGACCATGTGGGTAAATGAAAGGCCAAGCCTTATGAGGCTGATCCTTTCTTGAGTAACCCTTGTGAAGTGAGTTATATTAGATGCTCTTAGTTTTGACCTTGGCATGCCTAATGAAATGTTTAAATGGATTTAAATGATTAGAAGATAAATATCCTCAAGTGAATAATGGATTAAGGTTTTAATTATAAGGATAAGATCATATGACTATTGTGATTTTGTACCTTTATTGAACCATGGATTTAGTTTAGATTTCCATGGATGGGATCAAAGGGTTAACTATGTTTAAACCATGAGTGAACCATGGATCCATTGTGGGATTCCATGGACGGGCTCATGGATTTTCTACTTATATACTGAGTGAATCATGGATCCCTTGGGGGATGTAATGGATGAGCTCAAGAGGCATTTGACTATATTTCATGGGTGATACTTGAGGATTCCTTATAGGACTGCCAAGGATGGGCTCAATGATGTGAACTTATACCACACCTAGAGTGATACTAGGTTCTTGAGAGGTTCTTGAGGACAGGCTTGTAGGGTGTTGGTGGAAATTGCACATAGAGTGATACTTTAATTATAGCTTTAGAATTTCAAGGAAAAGCTCAGGTTATAATGGAATATTAAAATGGAATGGTTTATGATGTGTCTTCCAAGACAAAGCACATGCTTGGATTTGGTCTTCACTTGTGCTTACTTAGATATATTTATGAGACATCTGTTGTGCTTATAGTTATTCAGGGGATGCCGGGCTTGAGACAGATATCAAGACTTAAAAATTCAAGGTAATTGAATTATTAAGTGGATAATGAAATATAAATAATTTGAAAACAATTCTTGTAGGGTTTTTACTTTTTATTTCTTTCTAGATTAATGCTTTCATTATTATACAATGCCTATTTTATATATTCACTAACTTATTGGCACATATCTCGTGTGTTTTCCTACTTGGATTAAGCCTCACACCCTATTTGGTTCATGTTTTAGAACCAAAAATATTATATGATTGCAGGTGTTGATAAAGGAAATCACCCTCCTACAGGTACTTAATATGCTTCTTAGGATTAGGGGAACATGGGTTCAAGTAGAGGCTTGCGATGTTACTGGGATTATTTTTGGTCATTTTGTATTTTTGGAACTTTTATTGTATATGAATACAGTGTAACCTGTTTTTTATATTTTTTAGAACATTTGACATGTATCACCATCTTATATATGATATGACTTCAGGTTATTTATACTATTAGTCTTTTTCTATTTAATTTTGTTTTATGGAATTAATGCTTCCACTATTGAGCTATTATTGTATTCTACTGTATTACACTCTACTAATGATGGTATAGACTCCCCACTATCATACCTAGGAACTTGCTGCTGGTCGAAATCCTCTGGCGTTTGGGGAGATGCGCTTTAGGCCATGTGACCAACAGGGATCAAAGCACTGTTGAGTGGAATCCAGGTTCAAGACGTTACAAAGTGATATCAGAGCATCTTTTTTTGGGTTTCTTTACTATTTGGAGACAATAGATTGGGATAAGAAGGAAATAGAATTTGGTAATAGGCTATGCCTGGGAGTAGCTACCCCACGTATAGGGAAAAGATAAATTGCCTCAATTTTAATTTTTGATTTTCAGATTCTGATCCGTTAAAGTTGATTTAGTTTCATTGTTAGGTGACACACTTGTTTTGTGCTATTATTATTGATATAATTATGGGATCAATTTCATTGAAACCCGATGAGATGAGGGTATTCTATCTCATACATCATACAAGAAATTTTTAGAAATCACATGCCATGCATAATTTCCATTATATTTAGAGAGCAATACTGATTTCATGCTATTGTGATAGATTCCAAGATAGATATTCCTATTATTGTGATAGGTATATTGGTACATATTATGGAACATATTAGATGGATGAAAAGATTTGGTCCCTGAGGTGTGTGAGCCGTCTTGGATAAAAATTTGGTGGATCATGTTATGGCCTTAAGGAGAATTGTGTTATAATGTGATATAAGTGGATGCCAAGATTTGATTCATGGAGTGTATATCCCCCCACAGATTTCAATTCTTTGTACCATTGGTTTACACTTTTTAAAGGGGATGTGATTAAGACGAAATGAATATAGAAATCATGTGAAAATGAAATGGATTTTGGTATAGAACTTGACCGCACCTGACCTTAGTAGTGGGATTTTGGTAGTATCTCTCATTGGTTGACACCTATACCTAACCCATGGGGTAGGTAGAGGGGTGAATTATTAGAGGAAGGTTTTGAACTATACTGTTTTGAAATATACACTTTTGAGTTGTGAACCTTCAAAATGATCTTGGACTGAGGCGTGTGTTTGGAATTGTAGAGTCATGCCACCACGATGACCTCAATTTGTATGTCAGGAGGGTGGTAATGATCATACCTAGGAGGTGGTAGGAAATGGGAAACCAATGGAACCTATAATAATGATAGTTGTGGTACCAACTATTATACCAGACACAGGTTTTGATGCATAGTTCCATGAAGGCTTTGTGAGCTTCACGAAAACCTTTCAAGGAATACAATAACCTTCCATGTCTATGGAAGAGTTTTCATGAGTGTTACAGTAGAAAAATAAACCCATATTTTTGGGGAATGGTAGACTATAGGATACAGATTCATGGATAGAGTCCATGATATCTATATTTGGGCATTTACAGATTCCTCTTGAGAGGAGGGTAAATATCACGACATATATGATGTGTGATTCTTCCAAGAGATGGTGGATTTTTATCACTCAGATGTAGAATCATCAGGATATGGCATGGGGATATTTTCAAAAAGTATTTTATGGTTCATTCTATCCTAATACACTAAGTATTGATAAAGCCTGAGAGTTTATACATCTGAGGCTGGGAACACTGTCAGTTATGGACTACTCAACCCATTTTACTGAGATCTATCATTTCAAACCTATTCTGATGGGTGATGATGTATCAAATACTATGATAATTGAATATGGACTCATGTATAAAACCAAATTATAGGTGAATGTCTTCCGGTTGACTATGATATCCGCTTTATTGAATTAGGAGTTGATCACAAAGCATAACCTGATGGAGTCTAGAGGTGAAAGGTAGGGTGGTTCAACAACTAGATCTGGTACTGTCTCGACTAGAAGTAGGAAACATCGTCTATAGCTTCCTCATGGTGATATTATCATTTATAATTTATCTTCAGGTTTCCAAGTGAGGTGATACCAGTGTATCAGGCTAGGGAATATGAGGTCATAGTATCCACTGGACCAAGTCGAGTGTTGATCTTGTGGAAATATGGGCCATCTACATCACTTTTGTAGATTTTTTTTGCTAGTAGATAGTGATAGAGGGTCTATACTGACCCTACATTCAAGAAAAGGGGATAAAACTTCCTACAATATAGGGATATGGAGTGCATTAGGTCGTTTCTCTAATGTGGTGGTCGGGGTTGTGGTAGCTAGACCCCAAGTTCACAATGATAACTGAGTTGATTAGCTCAGGGTAGCTAGGTAGTGTCACAGAGCTATAGTATATGACAAACATATACAATGAAATAGACCCATCAGAAGTAGGATCCCAAAACTTATACTATTAGAGGTACTATTCTAATAGCCTACATTTTAGTTTCTTTAATTTTTGATATAGTGTATTTACATAGCTTGATATCTATTCCCATTGTAGAGATCCTTATGCTATATATTTTTTACTTATGATGTAATTATGATGTTAGAAACTTTTTTAGGGATAAGAACGAAAGGTTTGAATCAGTACAGGGAGTTCCCCCTTGAGGTTGGTGGGTGTCAATTCTTATGGGACCTCTTTGTCATCAAGATGAAAAGCTTTGATATCATTCTCGGGATGAACTGGTTAGTTTATTTTCAGGACTTTGTTGATTACTATCACCTTAGGGTGTGTTTTATATCACCATAGGGAAGATCATTTCTATAAAAGTGTGAATGGTATGTCCAGGTGAGCCAAGATGGACCTGAGCATTGTGGGTTGGGTGGGATGACACCCCAGATTATGAGTTTTTATTTGGATGACCAGGGAACATGTAAGATTTATTTCCATCCATTAGTTGATCATTTCAAGGATATCTTCCTGGATGAATTTTTAGTTTTACCTTCATTAAGAGAGGTAGAGTTATATATAGAGCTAGTTCAAGGAGATGCATCGGTATCCGTCCCTTTTTATAGGATGGTTATGATGGAGTTTCAAGAGCTTAGAAGGTATCTATAGGACTTAGAGGAAAATGGTTTCATTCGACCCATTACTTCTCCATGGGGTTCTCCGATACTTTGTGATAAAGGTGGATAGTACCCTCAGAAAATGTGTGGATTATCAGAAATTGAACCATTTTATAGTTAATAATAAGTATCCTCTACCACGAATAAATGATCTCTTCAACTAGCTCTATAGAGACTGAGTTTTATAAAAGATTGATTTGAGATCTGGTAATCATCAGGTGCATGTTAGATCATCAGACATACCTCACACAACCTTTCAGAGCAAGTATGATTTGTATGAGTATTTCTTCATGCTATTCAATCTCACAAACACGCCTGCGTTCTTTATGGAACATATGAACCTTGTGTTCCATCCTTATCTTGACTTCTTTTATTGTGGTTTTCGTGGATGATATTTTTTTGTACTCTCACAATTGATATGAACAAGCAAAACATATTGAGATCATATTGAGTACACTAAGATAGCATCATTTATATGATAAGCTCACAAAGTTCCACTTCTGCATGGATCAGATTCACTTCTTCGGTCACATCATCTCAGAGACATGAGTATCAATGGACCCAGAGAAGGTGAGAGTAGTAGTTTCATGGGAGTATCCCAATAACATCTTTGAGGTGTGGCGTTTCCTAGGGCTTGTTGGTTAATATAGGCACTTCATGTAGTACTTCTCACATTTAGCAGCACCGTTGATGAGATTTACTGAAAAGGGTGTGAAGTATGTATGGATATTTTCCTATTAAATGACCTTTTAAGAGTTGAAAGTGAGATTTACTTCAACGCCAATACATATTTTTCCAGATCTAGGTATGAGTTACACTGTGTACTATGAAACATCATGTATCAATCTAGGATCAATTCTTATGTAGGGGGATCGAGTCATTGTGTATGGGTATCGACAGTTAAGGCCACATGATATTAATTACCTAACACATGATCTAAAGTTAGCTATTGGTTTTCATGCATTAAACTATTTGAGATATTACTTACAAGGAGAGTGTTTTGTGGTGTACACAAACAAAAAAATCCTCAAGTACATATTTATGTAGTGTGATCTGAATATGAGGCAGTGAAGGTGGGTGGAATACCTTCAGTTATTTAACTTCGAGCTTGCCTAAAAATATGGTAAAGGAAATGTTGTGGCTGATTCTTTGAGAAGGAGGAATCAGATACAGGCAGTGTAGTAGGCTAGTAGTGAGTGGAAGTCTATGGTTTCGTTCCCCAAGATGCACTTGGAGTTGCATGAAAGTCACGGGAAGATGTTTATTTCATCCTTAGATGTTACCTATACTATATTGGACATAATGAGGATAAGGAATCTATCAGATTCTAAAGTCCCTGTACTATGAGAGAGTGTGGCTAGTGAGGACCCTCCTCTTGGTTGGACTATAGGCGAGGATGATGTTTACGTTTACATGGTTGCATTTGGGTTTCAATAGACATGCATAAGGATATGATGTGGGAATTTCATGCCTCTATGTGGGAAGCACATCCTAATGTCAACAATATATATCAGGATTTACATCATCATTTTTGGTGTACAGGTATGAAAAGAGATGTAGCTGTTTTTTTCATGAGGTGTTCCACTAGTCAGTAGGTGAAGGAAGATTACTAGTGATCAGTTGTACATTTACACCAATAACCCATTCATGGGTGGAAATGGAATGATCTGGAGATGGATTTCATGATCGGTCCACTGAGGTTGTCTTGAGGTAATGATTCCATTTAGGTTGTTGATAGGGTAATGAAGGTTTTACACTTCTGAATGATCAAGGAAACCTTCAGTGTTGATGAGATTGGGAAGTTGTACATCCCTGAGATTGTAAAACTACATAGGGTCCCACATTCTCTCATTTTATATAGGGATTATTAGTTTACTTCTTGTTTCTAGAAAGGGATATAGAGGGAGCTAGGCACACTGGTGTTTCTGAGCATAGATTACCACCACCAGACAAACATTCAGCCAGAATGCAAGATTCTGGTGCTGAAGGACATGCTTCGGGTATACGTCCTGGATTTTTGGGGCTGTTGAGAGAGGCACATAGCCCTATTTGATTTCGCCTATAATAATAGATTTTAGGATACTATTCATATGGTTCCATTTGAGGATTTTTATGGTAGGCCATGTTGATCAACCTTGTGTTGGCTGGAGGCAGGATAGACAACTATACTGGGACCTCATCTTGTCTAGGAGACCCCTAAAAAGGTTTAGTTGATTTAGAAGTGGATGAATACTATAAATCCTTTTTATACATCTTATGATGATCACCATAGATGAACTCTGGAGTTCGAAGTTGGGGATCGGGTTTTCCTACATGTTTCACTGAGGTTAGGACATAAGAGGATTAGGTGACATGGTAAGTTTCATGCCAAGATACATCGGACCGTTCAAGATTCTAGAGAGAGTCAGTCTGATAGCTTATCTATTATTATTACCTTATAGGTATCAGGATATGCATGATGTCTTCTATGTCTCTCAGATATGATGTTACTTTTCAAACTTTTCTCACACTTTTCATCCTAAGGAGGTTGAGTTACAGGATGATGTGTCATTTTAGGAGCATCCTATAAGAATTATGGATCATAGCACAAATGTTCTCCACGACTAGTTTGTTCCTTTAGTACAGGTGCTATGGTAGCATGGAAGATTATAGGAAGAGAAATAGGAGAGGCTGGAAGATGTGTGATCTCAATGGATGTATTTGTTCTCAGTTGTTTTTTCATCACACTTGGAAGGGATATTCGAGGATGAATTTATTTAATGGGGGAAGTTTCCAAGAACCCAGTTCTTCATTGAGGTATGGATCTTGAGTTTTCAATTTTTTCTCAGTTTAATTGAATAAATATTACCTATTTTGGATGACCATTGAGTTTTTGGAAGGCTCAGGGGCGTTTGGGGATCGTTTGAAGCCATTAACCCATATTTTGGGGGGTGTTTTGGGCCTGGAACATAGTTATTAGAAACCGTACAGGTTAGGCCTCACAATTTCTTAAACTATGTGATGCTGGATATTATGGGATTACTGGCCACACAGTTAGAGGATAACATGTGGTAGGCCCCACATGGCTGTGTGATAGGTCCCACATGGACGTGCGGTAGGTCCCGCATGGTCATGCGGTAGGTCTTGCATGGCCGTGCGGTAGGTCCCGCATTATTGTGCAGTAGGTCTTTAGTTTTAATATAACATGGAAGTGACCTTCCTCATAGTTACCGCACGGTCCATAAATCTTGTAGGGTAGCTGTTAAAGTTCCCATGTTTATTGTAGTGATTGTACAATATGACACATGGTAAGACAAAACGTGCGCCTAAACCGTGCGATCCAATTTTTTTGGGTAACATGAAAATTTTCCCCATGAAATGTTTTATAACTTAAAAACCGTTCTCCCTTTTTTTTCAAGCAAAGGGAACATGTGGGAGCTCTCATTTGAGCTTATTCTAGGATTTTATATCCCCTTGACATATGACCTCTCATTTAAACTCTGTTCATCTTCTTAGATCTGCAACAGTAAGGCCTCAATTCCTTTTTAGCCTTTCTCAATTCTTTGGGTTATTGATTATGCTATTTGGATTTAGGATCATATGGCCTAATATCCCATTATTCATATATTCTTTAGATTTCTTAAAAACTAGGATGAATCAGATCCTGATGGATGAATTATCAAGAACGAGCCTAAGGTAAGTGGTCTCATGCCTTTCACTATTTTTAGAGTTTTTTATATATGTCAGAGTACTATGCGCCCATTTTTGGGGTGTCGCCTTGATTTATAAATCAACCCTCTTGTTACCTATCATGGTTTAGGTAATTTAATAGGTGTTTTGACAAATTCTATAGGTTTTATACCTAAAATAAAGTCCACCACAATGGTGAGTTTCCTTGAATGAACTTTTATGGCCATTTGGCCTAGGATTCCTGTGAGACATGATTTTGATTCCCTTTCATGGGTTGTTAAAAATGAAATTGATTATTAATGAAATTGAAGTTTTGTTAGATTATAATTTAATTGGTTAAAGGGTATGGTATGGTTGACTTTCCTCATGCACCGTGTATGGTATTTCTTGTTTAAGCATGTTTGGAGTGAATTTATCTATCTGTTAATCTACCCACATCAGTTGAATAATATTAAAGCCATGTAATAGTTTAATTTACATGTGTTTCTTGTTTGAGAAGTATGAACATGTGAGTAAATGGAAGGATAAGCCTTATGTGGTTGGTCCTTTTTTGAGTCACCCTTATGAGGTGAGTTATATTATATGCTCTTGGTTTTGACCTAGGCATGTCTAATGAAATGTTTAAATGAATTTAAATTATTAAAAGATACATAGCCTTGAGTGAATCATGGATTCAGTTTGGAATGACATGGATGGGCTCATGTGACTATTGTGCTTTTGTACCTTGAGTGAACCACAGATTCAATTTAGAATTACATGGACATGCTTAAAGGGTTAATTATTCTTAATCCATGAGTGAACCATGGATCCATTGAGGGATGTCATGGATGGGCTTATAGAGGCTGCACTTATATGTCGAGTGGATCATGGATCCATTGAGGTATTCCATGGATGGGCTCAAGAAGCATTTGATTATATGTAATGATTGATACTTAGGGATTCCTTATAGGACCACTAAGGATGGGATTAGTGAAGTGAACTTCTACCACACCTAGAGTGATATCAGGTTCCAAAAAGGTTTGTTGGGACGAGCTTGTAGGGTATTATTGGAAATAGAACCTGGAGTGATACTTGAATTCTAGATTACGAATGTAAAGGATAGGATTGAGTAATAATTGAATTTTGAAATATAATGGGTTATGATGCATCTCCCAAGTGAAATCACAATCTTGGATTCATTCTTCACTTACGCTTTCCTAGATAGCCTTTTAAGGCATCTATTATGCTTATAGTTATATGGGGGATGCTGGGCTTGATCCAAATATCGAGGCTTAAAAATTAAATGTAATTTAATTATTAAATGGATAATTAAATGCAAATAATTGGAAACTAGTGGTTATAGTTTGTTTACTTTTGAGTACTTCCTAGCTTACTACTTTCATTATTGTACACTGTCTGTTATTTATATTCATCGACTGATTGGCACAAACCTAAAGTGGTTGACTATTGGGATTTAGACTCACACCCTATTTGGGTCATGTTTTGAACCCAAATAGATTATATTATTGTAGGTGTCGATAAGTGTAATCTTCCTTCTAAAGTTACTTGAGATATTTCTTAAGAGAAGGGGAGCATGTGACCAAGATGAGGCTTGAGATGATACTGATAGTCTTTTTGGATTTTTTTTTAAATTTGGAACTTGTATTGTATATTCATGCAGTGTAACTTGTTTCGGATGTTTTCTAGAACATGTGACATGTATCATTATTTTTTATATGATATGAATTATAGTTATTTATACTATTAGTCTTCTGCTATTTACTTCTATTGTATGGTATTACTGCTTCCACTATTGAAATGTTATTGTATTCCACTATGTTAAACTATACTAATGAGGGAATAGTCTTCCAATTATCACACCTAAGCCCTCATTATTAGTTGGAATCATCTGTTATTTAGATAGATGCACTTGAGACCATGTGGCCAACCGGGCTCAGAGCACTGTTGAGTGGCATCCAGGTTTGGGATGTTACAAATCTTAGAATAGTGTGTATGTTGTTCATGGATATAAAGATAGTTACAATATTTATATTAATTGGTGATTCTTATCTTACAATGGTCTAGGACACCACACAAGGGATTGTCTAACCCTCCTTATGGATAATAGGGAGACGATCAATAGACCACCCTGGTAGATATAGCGACAGGAGAAAGGTGATCTGTAGGATGTAAGATATGAAAGGTGAGTGGGTATAAAAGCAAGAGGAAATAATAGGTTTGAACTATTTCCACCAACAACCCTAGGTGGTATTCTCAAGGATCCAAGAGTTGATGGATTAAGACAAAAAAGATTTAGGAAGTGACAGACTTCGAAACCGATGCTCCCGAGATGATTAAAGGCATGTATGTGTTTTTTATAGTTTAT
This sequence comes from Viscum album, assembly GCA_963277665.1. Lineage (NCBI taxonomy): Eukaryota > Viridiplantae > Streptophyta > Magnoliopsida > Santalales > Viscaceae > Viscum > Viscum album. Next base: position 818,879,914 of record OY728132.1, on the reverse strand, counting down.
CTATAATACTGATAGATATAGGAATGGTCCACTATTTTCTTACAAATTATATGGTTTGAGACTCAGAGATTTTGGTTGAGACCTTGGATTATACCTTATAATTGGAGAATCCTATCAAAGGTGACTCAGTGGTCACAAGATTCTGGTAATAGTGTCATCTGACTATTGGAGGAGAGCATTTATTATATGATATCTTTATAGAAATGATGATTTTTTAAGAAAACAACTTAGATATGGATTGGATATCCATATTCCATGTAACTACCCAATATTAAATTACATAGACATTATATAATATTTGAAGAATACTTAATACCTTACACAAATAGGCACCTAAAGACCATATTAGTTTAGTGCCTTTATAAACATGGAAACATAAAAAAATGGTAAATGAGTGAGCTAAATTACCCACCACTAGGTTATCTAAGACTATAAACACTCTTAGACACATCATACATACAATATATCTTCATAAAATGGGGAAGGTAACATAAAAACGGGTGAGATCATATGCCGAGTAAGGGTAAACAAGGGAGATATGTAAGAATAAAATGATCATAAGGGTACAAGAACATTATCACAACATTAGATGATCATAAAATGCATATAAAATATCATAATAATTAATCTTGGAATAAATATTATCATTTAATAAGGCATTAATCATAAGGTAATCAAGATAATAATCCATGAAAGCACAACATAAGAGTAAGACATGGAATTGTGTCATACACATAAACTTGTAATATCATTACCTACAATTCAAGACACATTGCTAGAACTTATCAGGGAACATCATGGGGAATAAATCTACTAGGATAGAAACACCACCATCCACAATCATAGTCCGTTCCTTATAAGGGATCAGTACCCATATTCCCATAGTGAATTAGATTTCCCCATCTTCTCATAATGGATCGAGTTCCCCCTCTTCCCACAAAGGATCATATTTTCCCATGTTCCCATTGTGAATCCAGTTTCCCCATCTTACATAGGGGATCAAGCCCATCAATCTGATTCTCATAATTATCTCATGAGATATAAATAATTACCCAATGCATTGGTGGGAGAAATAGGTCCCACCCATCTCATAATGAATTCATACATACGTGTTCAATAAGTTCATAAACATACATATAATAACTAATGAAATGAAATGAGTGTCATAAACATGTAATATTACCTTAACCTATGGAAAAAGAGATAGGTTTCATAATCATTTCATCAAATCATAACCCATCAAAGTAAGCGGGTTTCATAATCATATAACCCATGAAAGAGAAACGATTTTCATAAACATATAACCCGTGAAAGAGAAATGGAGTTCATAAACATCATGCCTTCAAAACATAAACAATTTAGAGAAATAATATGAATGAAATATTTGGATAATTTACTTATAAAGGAACGAGTAACACTAAAGGATGTACTATTATATGGAAAATAATTTTGAAATATCTTTTAAAAACATTTTTTTATGAAAATATCATTTATTATTTATGAAATACTTTTTAAAACATAAAAACTTTTGAAAATAATTTCATTGAAAATAAAATAAAAAAATTATAAAATAACCTTTCAAAATTTTTTGAAAACATTTTCCTTTTATTTTTTTAAAAACATATAAATATATTTTTAAAGTGTTTTGAAAACCATTTCATTCAAAACATTTTTAAAACTTATAAAAAAATATTAAAAATGTTCTGAAAATAATTTCTTTGAAAACAATAGGAAAAATTATAAAGGATTATTTGAAAATAATGTAACTTTTTTAAAATTATTTTTACATGAAAATGATCTTAAAATATCATATTTAAAACCATTTTAAAATCATTTTTGAAAACAAGGTTTTTGAAATTCATGGCATGTGTCTCAAAGAAGAAAAATTTAGACAAAACTAATTTACTAATTTGGTAACTTTTAAAAAATAATCCCCATTAAATATAGATCATAAAATGTATAGGAAAATACCTATAAATTTAATTATAATAATCATATAATATATTAATGGTTAGAATATACACCACACAAAAAAATGAGTGGTGAATAAGACATAATCCCATAGAAATAAAAGTAAGACTAAAAATCCCCTTACAACTAGATTAACTTCAAGATAATGACCCCAATAAAATAATAACATAAATTAAATATTATAATATAATAAATAATGTAAATTAATTATATTACATTTCATAGGGTAGTATATACACCACACAATGGAAGCAAGTGGTGAATATGGCATGTATCTCACAGAAATAAAAAGTTAGATGAAATTCTCATACCTTAAGTCTTGAACCTCTTCATACTCATTAAAACATCACGTATAATAAATATAATTTGATTATAAATACATAAAATAACCATATTATTTTATATAAGACCATATATTATTTTATTATGACTTTATATTACTCATTTATTAACAACTCCATGATAATGTTACATTTCAGGTAATAATCGCTTTGTTTCTATCTCGTGTTTTGATTTGTTATATTTATGGTCCTAATAATTATATAATGATATACATAATGTAAAACATTATATAAAGATCATATATATTTATTATATAAGTATTCATAGAAATATATAAAAGATACAAATATTAAACAAAATATACTATTCATTGAGACGGTTGGCTGTATGTATGCATGAATGCTATTTCTGTTTTATTGTCATATTGAAAGAAAGAAATTAAATGAAATATATATAAATATATAAATATATAATATAATTAAATTATAATTATTATGTCATATATATCATATAAATTTACTAAACGCATCCTTAATACATTCTATGTAAAGTGTGAACAAATCACATCACTTTGAGGAGGTGGTAGCGCACACTTTAACTAATGAAGTTATGATATTTACTAGAAATGGAAAACTTATGGGTATGTATTATATAATAATTAAATAAGAATAAATACATCAAATACATTATATATATCATATGAAAACATTATGTAAATCATAATTCCCTACCATGAGAGGTGGTAATGGAAAAACGAACAACATCATTTCGTGAGGTGGTAGTTCACCATACAAAATAACTGCAAGTTTGTTACCCATTATATTTAAGTGTTTGTATGTGTAGGTATAAAAATTATAATGAAAACATATCATTATATTTAGGATACTTAGTTTATTATTTAATCAAATAATAAGAAGATTTTATGGGGTGGAGAATGAAAATAAAACAAAGGAGATTAAGAAAGGATGTTACCTCTTCTTTTGGTAACTCCTTTTGGTTTACACAAAATGGATTACATGGTTGGATTAATTCAATAAGGGAGGATTATATGATTAATTTAGGGATTTTGGAATACTATTTTGGAATATTTTTAAGGATAAAAAGTGTCTTTAGAGGTGTGAGGCAGGGGAAGAGTGAGTGCCTTTTTATAGTCGAGGAGGAGTGACATTCTTGTAAATACCAAAAGGTAAGCACTAATGGGAGGTCTACCTTAAATCATGTGCTTAGAAAATATAAAAATAATGGATTAAAGTTAAATTAAGTTCAAAAAAATCTATAACACACAAAAATAAGTGATTTTTTATTATTTTGTTCCTTAGTATTTAAGTTTCCTTATATTTTTCATTTTGATTTTTCATTTTGGTAACCAATTTTCCGACCTATGTATTCTAACTATTAATATTAAATTATGGTTTGATTTATTATAAAATAGAGGAAAAATTAATTATAAATATGATATATAATTTACAAAATAAAAATCTCTTGTGTGTTGAAAATTAATTTTAAAACAAGCGCATGTAACGCGTAAAAACACTCCTTTAACCCTAACCGTGCTAATGATGTTTTTACTATTTAGAGGTCTATATTTTCATTATAAAAGATTATTTGGTCCATTAATAGACCATATTTTTTATTTATTAAATATTAAAAATAATTTTTCATAAGGTATATTTTTTTATTAATTTTAAATCTTTTAATAAAATATAATTTATTGTAAAATAACATTAATTTAAATATTGACACTATCTAATTAATTTTAATTTAAAAAATTTCAAAACATTATTATAATTAAAATATATTAAGATAAAATATGTGTAAAATGATATATTAATCTACAGAAAATAATGTAACACAATAATTCAATAAATTTACTTGACTTTTAATGTTTTAATCATCTTTCATTCTATTTAATTATTAACTGAATAATCCACACGTTAGAGTTTGTTAAGAGTATAATGTTACTAATTCATCTCAAAAAATTAATGATAAGTAATTATGATAAAAATATCTCATTTATCTTTCAAAAGGATATGTATAACTGAAAATATGTTGTTTTTCCATATCTCAAAGTTTTATGAATGTTAAAGGTAATGAAACTTTTATTTTGTTTTTTCCTTACTTAACTTATGAAATAGGTCAATTTTATTGAATATTATCCCAGTAACTCATAAAATTATAACCATGAATGTATATAGTCTAAATATGGTTAGGCAATTTATTTTGGAAAAGTTTCTAGTCTATTTTTCCCCTAAAATTAAGGTTTAGTCCCTTATTAAGCTAATTTTCCTCATAACTGTTATAATTAATTTTAACCACATTCACTAATATTTTTGGTCAAAAACAAAGTTTAAATTTTTATAAAATATAAATTATTCTGATAACTAATATGGAATCCATTTTTCAAAATTCCAATCATATAAGTGGAATAAATTAATTTAAAATTAATCTCGAAGATGAGATGACAATGATGGTTTTTAAGGTAAAAAAGTTCAAAAGATTTATAAGTTTTTATATATAATTTCAAATTGAAATTGATACCATTAAACTAAATTGGTTTAATTGATGTATAATTGATATAATTAAACTTTAAAACCAATTATAAATATAATTTAACCTTATATATAAATTAAATTAAAAAGTAGTTTTGAATTAAATTCAGTAATTTTAACTATTCATCAAAAAATAAAACCTCATAGAATAAAACAAAAAATCCACCATAGCCTAATTTTCATGTTTATATTTTATAAATGATATTTATTTTAAAATATAAAATTTATAAAAGTTCTCGAATTTATATTTTAAAATAGGCTCTCCATTAAAAGGTGATAAAACTGCTTGTTATAAAAATATAGGCTTTTATTTGTAATATTGGGTTTGTTCTTATATTATGCCTATAAAATATATTCAATGAATGTAAAAATATTTGATTACATATAAAATATATATTTTATTAGCATCATTCAAAAATATTAATTAATTTAATTTTTTATGATAAAATTCCTTTGTGAGCACAAATGTAGTTTTTATAAAAACATTCCCTTTATATTCAATTGGTTCGAATTTTCATTTCTAAATAATTTGTAACCAATGAATTAAATTTTTTATTTTCGTAAGTTAGTTATTCCTATTCTTAAACTCTAACTTAACAGATATGATATATCTTATTATTTTAAATAATAATATTTTTAATAGTATATTATTGTTCTATGAAACTCGGTCCTGTGTGTTATGCAAGACATCGAGAAAAGTAAGTCTTTTGTGTAACGTAATCAAACCTTGGTGTTTCATGTAGATAAATCTAAAATTTATGTTGTTTTTATTGTTTGATTAACTTGGTATTTCATACAAATAAATCCAAACTTAGCGATTTGATATAAAAAATCTATATTTAGTTTTCGTGAAATGAAAAATATCAAAAAGATTAAATTACTTTGAAAAAAAAATCATAAAATCTCTTGGTGTTACATTATACCCCCCTTAAAATGAAAATTTCCCTTGAAATTTATTAGGGTATCAATGTTTTAATACACAAAATTTCTTTTCATTGAAGCCCACATCATAAAAACAAATATTAAAAAGATAAATTTAGAAATATAACACTTATCAAAGGTAACATATAACTAGGTTTCCACATAGGAGAACATAGGTGACAAGTTAAAATATGGGCCTAGAGGAAAATTGTAAACATTTATATGGAGTGATTGAGGTCATAAAATAAAAAAAAGTGAATGATCAATGGAAAGTTGAGGTCCTCAAGTTTATAAATCTGTGATGATTTAAAAATCCATTAATTTAACACCAAGGCATTAGGACAACATTTTATTTCTAGATATTTTTCCTAAAGTTGATGAATTTTCATGAAAGGATACACTTTCATGATTTTAGTAAAAACTCACCCTTTGTTTTTCCTTGATCAATTTCCACTTCATCTATTATTTTAATAAATGAATGTGAATTTTTCATCCTTAAAGCATTAGCTGATCATGAGATCCATAAATAGAATGATAGGTCATTCCATCTCTCAAAACAAAAATGTTATCAAAAGTTATACCATATGTATAAATCCATAGATTGAAATATAATACTTCAATATCTATAATATCATTCAAAGTTCAATATAAACCATTCCATAAATAATTAACCTTATAACCCTTTCATAATATGAAAATCAAAAACATTATAAATAAGGTCAAAAAATTGACATAACATTGATCCCCCATATTTCTCAAATAGATATTGGTTTTCCCATTCTAAACATGTGAATACCCTCATCATATATTCTCTCAAGACATTCTAATAACCTGAATTACCATAAATAGTTTTGGAAAACATGCATGCTTCCTTATTTGAAAGATTACTAGATATATTTCTTTAATCCATAAAGTTGTAAACTTCATACATAAAAGTTTTTGTCACCATTAATTAGTAATAAGGTCATAAATACTATCAAATTTAATTTATCCAAATAAATCATCACATTATCTAACCTAAACACAATTTTCTCTCTATCTTAAAAACATTAAGGGTTACCTTCCCTTAATCAACATATCACCTTTCCATTAAATCACTTTTCTATGTATTCATCACCACTGAACATATCATTTTAAATCCTTAATAAAAAAACTTATACTAAAAAAACTTATATATATTTCATGATTCATATAACATAATCTTTTAATTCCAAAAGACTAATACTTTATTCATCCAATGCTATTATTAAACCATTACCTAGGCTTCATAAACTTATTCCTTAATACATATTTCTTAGAATATAAAAAATGAATCATGTATTAAGGTTCATAAAACTCAATCTAATTAGTATTATTATGTTTAATGTAAATAATACTATAAGAATATCCCATACCTTTCACATGTCATTTGCATTCTATTTATCTTCAACAATATAACCAATACTCATACCACCTTCTTGAATCTCATCGTGAGATTTCCATTTAGTAAATTTATTTTCTTAATAACCATACATTCCACATCTGAGACATTCAATGTTAACCAAGTTCCTTCTAGTTCCTTCCATTTAATAAAAACAAAAAGTCTATCGTGAGAAACATTTATCATAAAATAAAACCACATAATCATGAATAAATTACATATATTATTTCTAAATAATGGCACACACTTCTTTAATATATGACACATAAGTTTTATCCTAGGATATTCATAGTATTATTCTTGTTAAAAACATTATAATGGTTTGGAAATAGTTTGTGAATTCCCAAAGCATATCCCACAGGAGTGTCAAACTATAAGTGCAGCAAGTCCTATTGTCGTGTACCCGGTTATACTCAAGTTAGGACTGACACACCTATTTTTAGAGTTGTTACCCCTAGGTGCCTATATTCCATAGCCAAATCCACTTATAGTATCCAGAAAGGGATGCTAATCTAAGAAGTCACTCACTCTATCCTTTACCAAAATTCCAATACATTTTCCTAAACATTAACTCATCCTTATACTTATCCTTAGAGACATCCCTAGACATATCCTTATAAATATACTTAGGGATCTCACTATTTTTTTCTCATCATAGCTTCTAAAGGCTGACTAAACCATCACTATGACACCAACTATAATAACCCAAGATTAATGAACATAGACATTAAATCATTTTTTCATAATACTTAATACAATAAAAAAACATAGCTCAAATACCATATTAGTTTATTTTATTTGAAAAAATGGAAATGTAGATGCTAGTGTATGAGTGAGATACATTATATCCCACTATGTTCTCCAAGAATAAAACCCTTATTAGACACATTATACATAAAATATATTTTTAGAACCTGGGGAAGGAAACATAAAAAAGGGTGAGATCAGAGTCTCAGTAAGGGTAAACAAGGGATATATGTAAGCATAAACATGAGCATAATGGTATTAGAATGTGATCATATTATTATTATATCATACCCTACAAATAAAATATCATAATCATGAATCATAACATAAATAATTGTAGTTCATAAGTCATGAATCATATGGGAATCAAGATCATAATCCATGAATGCATAACATGGGAGTAAAACATGGAATTATGGTATATAAATAAACATGTAATATAATTCCCTACAAGCCAAGACTCATTTATAAAACTTATAAGGGTACTTAATAGGGTCTACACCTAATGGGTGGGACACACCCCATCCCAAGTCATACTCTTTTCCTTGTAAGGGATCAGTTCTCCCAATATTTTCATATTGGACCGGGTTTCTCTATCTTCCCATAGTGGACCAGGATTCCCCATATTCCTATTGTGGATTGGGTTTCCCAATCTTCACATAGTGTAATGAGTTTCCCAATATTCCCATAGTGGATTTAGTTTCCCCATCTTCCCATAGTGGACCGAGTTTCCCTATCATCCTATAGTGCATTGGGTTTCTCCATATTCCATAGTGGATCAAGCTCTTTATCTTTATTACCATCATTATATCATATAAATATTTACCCAATTAATTTTAGAGAGATATATGTCCCACCCATCTTATAATTAATTCATACATACATGTTCCACAATATCCTAAATATTCATATCATAAACCATGAAATTAAATGGGTTTAAAAAAAGTTAAATGATACCTTAAACAATGTAAAAAGATATAGGTTTCATAATAATTTCATAAAATCATAACCCATGATAAGAAGCAGATTTATAATCATATAACCTATGAAATAGAAATATTTTTCCTAAACATATAACCTATTAAAGAGAAACAAGGTTCATAATCATAATTACATCCAAAAATTAACCATTAAGATAAAGAATATGAATGGAACATTTGGATAATTTCCCTATAAAGGTGTGAGTAACACCAAAAGATGTCATCTTAGATGGAAAATAATTTTGAAATATCTTTTAAAAAAATTTCTTATGGAAAGTATCCTTTCTTCTTTGGAAAGTTATTTTTTAAAAAATAAAAACTTTTGGAAAACGTTTTCTTAAAAATAAACTTGAAAACTTATAAATGAATCTTTGAAAACATTTTGAAAACATGGTCCTTTTTTTAAAACTTATAAATAATTCTTGAAAACGTTTTGAAAACCATTTCATTGAAAACAGTTTGAAAACTTACGAAGAAATATTGATTTTTTTTGAAAACCATTTATTTGAATATAATTTGAAATCATATAAAAGATTATTTGAAAACAATAAATCATTTAAAAAAATCCTTTTTACATGAAAATTATCTTAAAATATCATTTTTAAAAACATTTTTGAAAACATTTTTAAAAAATAGTTTTTGAAATTCATGGAATGTGTCTCAAAAAAGGTAAATTGAGAAAAAACTACTTTACCAATTTGGTATCTTTTGAAACATAAACCTCATAAAGGAGAGATAATAAAATGGATATGAAAATATCAATAAATTTAAGGATAATAACCATATAATATATTCATGGGATTTATATACAACATAAAAAAATAAAATAGTCGTGAATAAGACATAAATCTCACAAAAATAAAAGTGAGACTAGAAATACTCTTACTACTCGAATAACATTAAAATCAGGACTCCCATGAAATAATCACATAAATTAATGATTTTAATATTATTAATTAAATTAAATTAATGATATAACATATCATAGGTCAGTATATACACCACACAAAGGATGTGAGTGTTGAATATGACATGTTTCTCACGGAAATAAAAAGTGAGATGAAATTCACATACCCTAAGTCTTGAATCTCTTCATACTCATTGAAAAATCCTATATAATAAATATAAGTTTATTAAAAATATACCAAATAACCATATTATTATATATAATACCATATATTATTTTACTATGACTTTATATTACCCGTTTATTAACAACTTCATGTTAATGTTATGTTTTGGGTCATAATCGCTTTGTTTTTTTATCTTGGGTTTTGATTTGTTATATTTTTGGTCCTCATACTTATATAATGATCTCCATAATATAAAAATGGATATAAATATAATATATATTTATAATATAATTATTTATATTAAGCTATAAAATATACAAATACTAAACAAAATACACAGTTCTTGGAGACGGTAAACCATACATACACATGAATATTGTTTCCATTTTATTGTCGCATTGAATGAAATAAATTAAATGAAATATATTTATAAATATATAATATAATTAAAGTATAATTATTATTTAATATATATCATATAAATTTACTAAACCTATCTTTAATACATTCCATATATAGTGGGAACAAATCACATCGCTTTGAAGAGGTGGTAGTCCACATTTCCAGAAACGAAGATATCATATTTACAAATAATGGAAATCATGAAGGTATATTTTATATAATAAATAAATAAGACTAAATAAATCATAAATAAAATATATATCATATATAAATAGTGTATTCATCATAATTCTGAACTGTAAGAGAGGGTAAAGAAAAAAACAAACAACATTGTTTTGTGAGGCGGTAGTTCGTCATACATAAGAATGGGTTGTTAGTTACCAATTAGATGGATGTGTGTGTATGTGTAGGTGGAAAAATTATAATTAAAAAACTTCAGTATATTTTTTATACTGAGGTTATTATTTAATGATGTAATAAGTATATTTTTATGGGGTGTAGAATGAAAATAAAACAAAGCAGCTTGAGGAAGGATGCTATCTCTTCTTAGGGTAACTCCTATTAATTTGAACCAAAGGGATTAAATTATTGTATTTATGCTGAAATGGAGGATTATAGTATTAAGATAGGGATTTTAGAAGAATATTTGGCAAGATTTTGGATGATTGAAATTGGATTTATAAGTGCGAGGAAGGGGAAGAGTGAATGCCTTTTTATAGTGGTAGAGGAGTGACATTCTTGTAAATACGAAAATGTAAGCACTTATAGGAGGAATACCTTAACTAATTTGATTAAAAATGGTCATGTAATTGATTAAAGTTAAATTATGGTCTAACCTAATCTCTACCACACAATAATAAGTGCGTTTTTATAACATTGTTCTTCAGTCTTTAAGTTTCCTTATATTTTTCATTTTGGTTTTTCATTTCGGTAACTAGTTTCTCAACCCAAGTAATTTTATAATTAAGAATAAATTAAGGTGAGATTTATTATAAAATATAGTACCATATAATTATAAATATTATATATAATTTACAAAATAAAAATCTCATACGTGTCAAAAATTAATTTAAAACAAGTTCATGTAACGCGCAAAAACACTACTTTAACTTGAACTGTGCTAACAATGCTTTTACTATTTAGGGGCCTATATGTTCATTATAAAATATAATTTTTCTACTAGATGACCATATTTTATATTTATTAACACTTAAAAATCACTTGGAATAATGTAGTATTTTTAATAATTTTAAATCTTTTAATAAAATACAGTACCATAGTAAAGTAAAATCAATTTCAATTTTGAAATTATTTATTTAATTATAATTTAAAAAATAAAAAAAAATTTATTAGAATTAAAATATATTAAGTTAAATTTTATTTAACAACATAAATTCATCTATGAAAAATAATTTAATATAATAATATGTTAAATTTACTTTACATTTAATATTTTTAACATCATTTATTTTATTTAATTATTAACTAAATAATCTATGCATTAGAATTTGTTAACAATTTAATGAAACTAATTCATATATAAAAATTAATGATAAATAATCATGATAAAAATAAATAATTTATCTTTAAAAATGATATGTATAATAAAAAACATGTTGATTTTTCCATATCTCAAGGTTTTATCAATGTTAAAGGAAAGTTCATTTTTTGTCGTTTTCCTTACTTAACATATGAAATAGGGAAATTTTATATAATATTATCCAAATAACTCATAAAATTAAAAAAAAGAATTTATATAGTGTAAATATGGGTAGAAAATATCTTTTGGACAAGTGTCTAGTCCATTTTGGCTCTTAAGTTTATGGTTCAGTCCCTTGTTATGCTAATTTTCCTCTTAATCATTATAATTAATTATAATTACATTCACTAATATTTTTTGAAAAAATATAAGATTCCCTAATTAATAATTATAAATTATTCTGATTCCAAATATGGAATCAATTTTTCTAAATTCAAATAATAGAAGTGGAAGAAATTAATTTGACATTAATCCCACAAACGGGATGACAATGTGTGTTTGTAAAGTAAAAAAGTTCAAAAGTTTTCTAAGTTTTTATTTCTAATTTCAAAGTGGAATTGATCCCAATGAACTAAATTTTATTAATTTATGTATAATTGATATAATTATACTTTAAAACTAATTATAAATATAATTTAATCTTATAAATAAGTTAGATGAAAATGTGGTTTTGAATTAAAATTTAGTATTTTTCATTATTCATCAAAAAATAAAACTTTACAAAAAATACCCAAATTCACCCTCACCTAATTTTTATGTTTTCATTTTAAAAATGATGTTTATTTTGACATAAAAAATTTATAAAATTTTCAAAATTTATATTTAAAATAGAATCGCCATTCAAAGGTGGTAAAACTAATTTTATAAAAATATATATTTTATGTGTAATATTGGGTTTGTTCCTATATTATGCCTATAAAATATATTAAGTAATTTTAAAAATATTTTATTAAATATAGAATATATATTTTATTATTGTCATTCACCAATAGTAATTAATTTTATTTATTAGGATAAAATTATTTCGTGAGCGTAAAAGTAGTTTTTATAAAAACATTCCCTTTATATTCAATTGGTTCTTATATTCATTTATGATTAATTTGTAACCAATGAATTAAACCATGTATTTTCCTATGTTATTTAATTCTATTCATAACTTCCAACTTAACAACTAGGTTATATCCTATTATGTTAAAGAATAATATTTTTAATAATATATCATTGTTTGGTAAAATTCAATCTTGCGTGTTATTCAAGACATCGAGGAAAGTCAGTTTTGGATGTAACATAAGATAACCATGGTGTTATGTGTAGATAAATATAAATTTATTTTGTGTATAGTGCATAATTAACTTGGTATTTCATATAATGCAATCCAAACGTAGTGATTTAATATAAAAAAAAACTATTTTCGGAGTTGTGTGAAATGAAAAATATCAAAAAGGTTAAATTAATTAGTTTTTTTCACAAAAATCTAGGGGTGTTACATTCCATTCCCAGATTGAATGTTTTAAGCATATAATCTAGTGATTCCATAGTTATGGAATGTTTTTTTTCATCGTGGGTGAGAAGAAAACCCTTGCATATCAAAATGGTATCACATGTGAGAGGATACAACCAATTACTCACCAGTTAGATAATATTTACATTAGATTAGTGGAAGGTATGTGATTTCAGTTTCCTACAGTAGTGGAAGAGTATAAAGATTTATTTCCTAAAGATGTTTTAGGATTAATTAATATTTTTAGATATAAATTTTCATATAATTTCACCATGGGACTGCCTTGATACCTACACCATTTTATCAAATAGTTCTCAAAGATCTTCACAATTTGAAGTAAAAGATGGATTACTTATAAAGAAAGGTATATATCAGACCTAGTGTTTCCCCTGGGTAGCCCCAGTGTTATTTTCCAAGATAGTGGATGGGATATTGAAGTTTTGTGTGGATTATTACCACCTGAACCAGATGACCATGATGAATAAGTATTCACTAATGAGGAACAACAATCTCTTCGACTAGTTGTGATGGGAGAAATGGTTCTCTAATATTAACCTCAAGTTAGGTTATCACCATATTTGAGAAATATATTAGGATATACCAATGATGGTGTTATTATGTCTCTATAGTCACTATGAGTACGTGATGATGCCTTTTAGTGTGATGAAGTCCCCAATAGTGTTCATGGGACTCATGAACCATATATTTCATCCTTTCATAGAAAAATATTTGGTGGTTCTCATCGATGATATCCTAGTCTACTCAGTGAATGAGGAGGATCATGAGAGAAACTTAAGGATGATTCTAAAAATACTTTTAGAAAACTAGATTTATGGGAATCTTTCTAAATTTGAGTTCAATATTTGAGAGATATATTTTCTGGGACATGTCATCTGAGCCGAGGGTGTGGCAGTGGACCCGGTGAAGGTCAATGTAGTATCAGATTAGGATCCACCCAAGAGCGTGATGGAGGTGAATATCTTCCTTGGGATGAAATGATACTATATGAAATTCATTCCCAATTTCTCTAGGATATCTACACCTTTGACTACTTTAACCCGGAATGGGTATCATTTCATGTGGATAGAAAAGTGATAACATGGTTTTCAGGTGTTGTAGAAGAGGTTGATGCACACCCCCATCTTGAGACTACTAGAGGAGGGCATGGAATACATAGTGTATTATGATGCATCAAGGTATGATAAAGGTTGTGTTCTAATGAAAATAAAGGCAGTGATTTCCTATGGGTCCTAATAGTGGAGACTATTATAGAAAAACTATGCAACCCATCATTTAGAGTTGGAAATGGTAGTCTTATCCCTAAATATGTGGTGACATGACATTATTGGTGAAATATTTATCATCTATTCTTGACACAAGAGTCTCAAGTATATCTTATCTCAAAAGGATGTTAACTTGAGAAAATGGCGGTGTCTAGAGTTTCTCTAGTATTAGAACTTCAAGATAATCTATACTCATAAGAATGGGAACATAGTTTCTGATGATATCAGCAGGAGATATTTTTCACAATTTTTTATTAAGGTGTCAGAGGAATTAGCCTTGTTTCATTTTTCGTTAGTTGAAAAGGATGGTTCATCTTAACTCTAGTCAATGATTTTTAGCCCAACAATTCTACAATGTGTTAGGAAATATCGTCTTGGAGATATTGACTATGAGAACTTACATGATCAGATATCCACTAGACATACTCCTGATGTACTTTATAAAGGTAGGGATAATGTCACTATTTTTATAGGATAGATGATGACATTGGTGATGTTGCATGATGAGGTAATGAGGGAGTTTCATACGTCCACCATAAAGGTATATATAGGTGTGAAAAATATGTATCATAACCTTTGACATCATGTTTTGGATAAGGATGAATAATTATGTATTAAAGTTTTCCTCTTGATGCCTCACTTGTTAGTAGGTGAAGGATGAGCACCAAGTTCAAGTGGGTATAGCACAACACCTTGAGGTATTGGAGTGGAAGTGGCATGGTGTATCTATATAATTAGTGATGTGGTTACCATGGAAATCTTGAGGACATTATGCTATCTGGGTAATTGTAGATTGACTCACCAAGTTTTTACACTTCCAAGATATCTAGGAGCAGTGTTCAATTGAGAGTTTGGGATGCCTTTATATGAAAGACAAAGTCTAGATCCATGGAGTTCCATCAATGATTGTTTCAAATTGCGATTCTCACTTCACATCACAATTATATAGAGTATTATAGGAGGCCTTTGGGACTCATTTTTGTTTGAGCATGATGTTTCAACACTAGAATGATGACTATAGCAGGTGATCCATTTAGGTCTGGGGTACATGATATGAGATTTAATGTTGGAATTTGTATGTAGCTAAGAAGATCACCCACCCTTTGTAGAGTTTTTATGAAATAATTACCATTACAAAAAAAAAGAAACTATTAGAGGCCTTGAATGAGAGACACTGTAGGTCATCACCATGTTGGAATGATCCAGGGAGTCTGTACTTGTAGGACTAGAGTTTATGTGAGCAACAACAGAGAAGGTTCTGTTCAACAAGGAAAGTATGAGGACTACCCAAATCAATTATAATTTTTATGTAAACAAAAAATGAAGGTATTTAGAGTTTTAGGAAGGATAAATTGTGTTTAAGAAGGTCTCACCTAAACTTGGATTGAAGATACTTGGTCAACATTACAAGTTATCTCTGAGATTTATTGGCCCTTTGCAAATATTGTGTAGGGTCAGTGAGGGGGTGTACTGCCTAGCCCTACCATCATAGTTAGACTGGGTACATGACATATTTTATGTGTTTCAGTTAAATAGGTATGTACATGACCTATCAGGTGTTATAAAATAGGGAAAATTGGACATCGAGGATAGAGATACCTTTGCAGAGTACCTAATAGAGATTGAGAACCAATAAGAGAATATCCTCTATGGTCTAGAAAATCCCTTGGAGCATGTACATTGACAGAATGAGAATCTTCAGGACAGAACTTGGGAGTGAGATATCTCGATTCAATACTAGTACAAAAATATTTTAATGTATTCTTTTTCAATTTTTTCGAAAATAAATCCCTATGGTGTAGAAACTGTGATGTCTATTTTATGTGCTATGTAAAAATTTTGAATATATCTAATCATATTTTTGGAGACAAGCACTGATACGAAACGATATTTGAGGCCCGATGGGCCATAGTATTGATATAATAAAAATATTAAATATATTATATCACATGCACATAGTTTTCGTGAAATAGGTTAATAACTCTTGAATGAAGTGTTGGATCAGAAATTAGAGACCACCATTAAATCTGAAACATGGGTTTTACCATATTCATAACACAATATTTTTCAGTGTTGGGAATTTTGGAAATTTTTTTATGGGTGAAAATTATAAAATAAATAAATAAATAAATTTATTTATTATTTTCATCACAATGACCTAACCCCCTCCTTATTTAAACACGGTTATGAAAAACCCATAACTTTGGCCACATAACCTTAGGATTGTCTGAGGATACATTAGAGGAGAGCTTGGTGAATGAAAACAGATAGAATATCATGATCAATTTCTGGTGGATTATTTTTCAAATAGAGTTCGTGGATCCCACTAATGTCAACACAACACCATTATTCGAAAGAGATCGATTCAAAAATGTGGTCGGGCATTTGGTATTCATATTTTATTTCATATTTTACCCATAAATAACAATAATCAATTCTTTAAATAGTTTGATTCATGGGTCAAACATGTTGTTACATGTACGGGTTTATTCACCCTGTGTTTGGGGAACTATTATGGGGTTTTATCTATTTATATTTATTAAAATATCCAAAAATAGAGAATCAAGGCCAACCCAAACAATAGATATAGTTCATTACTATTTTGTGTTTTTTCACTTTCTTCTGAGTTTTTTCACATGATTCGTTGAACATATTTCCTTAACTGATGACTCTTCATATACCCAGTATTAAATCAATGTATGGACAATATTTAGGGGAAAAAAATCAATACCATGGTTTTGGGTATATTATTGAATTATCAATCAATGTGAGATGATGATAGTGGGAGATTAGGGGAGGATTGAGACCAGATTATTGATTCCAGAATGTGTCTTGGCATGTGACATGCGGTATGGAATGACAGGAACTGATACCTGACCGGTTTGGATGGATCCATCGGTGGAAAAGAAGGTGAAGTCAACTAAATCCACCACTTATAGTAGATTTCATAGTGGGATCCAAGGAAACATTGATTTGGGAATACACATAAATATTTCTATAATTTCTATGAAATTCTTTACTACACAACATATAGTTTTAAGAAAACATTCCATGTAGTTCCTTTTCTATGATTCTAGGTTGTACATGTAGAGATTAATATCACACACAATGTGAAACGTGTCACATGTCAGGTGACCTGATACTGGTGGCACAACATGTATCTAAGAGGGTACATGGGAATGATCAGAGTACGAAGGCATGATCATGTACTAAGAAATATCCAGGTAAACATGATCAGGTACTTGGTCACAACTAGTTTACATAGTTATAAGAATATGATCATAGGCATGGACATGGGCACATCCATATTTAGAGATACATGTTGTGCACCCTCTTTACACACCATGTACTTTTGATGAGGTAGTTTAGAGATCTTCATTTCCTAAGTATATACAATATTAATTTGAGTGTGATTCCTTGGTCCAACCCCATGAGGGTATAGTGTGACATTATATCTTGATCATTGGATTGGGATTCCCTTTATGGGTTTTGTCTTAGATAGATTCTTGTGTATCAATTTGTGTGATTAGGGTGGGATCCTATATCATTCCTTATTCATCCCAGGTTGGGTTCATGGTATCATTGTTAACACCATGCATAGGGTGTTGATCACATATCCAATAGGTTTATCCAATAGGGTTTGTGGTATTACCCACCAATCTTGGGCGTTCTACCCTATATGTGTACTGATAACTATGAAGATCCATTATATACCTTATTTGGTAAGATGAGAACAACCTATAAAATAATCACCATCAGTGATCATATGTCTCGTGGAGTGAGTTATCCCATATGAGAATTACATTGAATCCTAGAGAATAATCCAGTGAATGGTAGTATGGTTGAGGCCTCTTGCGACTTGGAGCATGTTCTGGGCATATTTGGGTCTATTATCATTATGTATTCTATCTTTATTAACATACCCATGTATTAATGAGGTGACTAATCATAATGTTTTATGTTTGGTGATTTTGTGGTGTCATAATAGGTATTGATATACTCACCCCTGCATGGGATATTCCTATACACATCATGTCTTATGTAGATGATAAGACTTTTTAAGGATTCTTAGGAGGACAAGGAGAAGGTGGAGCATAGTTTGTGCTAGGCATGTTGATGTTTATATCAGCGTTTCATTAGAAACTAGTCCCCTCCTTATGAGTAGGTTGGACATTATTTTCAGTTTTTGTGTGATATTATTTTTCCTTTTTTCTTCCTAGTAATTTTTTCATACTCATATTGGGGGATATATGATATTCATGAACTATGGTATCATTTTTGTTTTACCTTTAGGTAGTGTATTGGATTTGAGATGTGTGGGTACTTGTACCTTAGGCTATGAACTCCCATGTGCTTGATATGCCAGCTTTGAACTAGATTCCATCCATTTTTCAATTGGAGGGAATCTTGGGGTGTCAAACTCAGCTTATCATCATCCAGGTAGGCCCTGATAGGCCGAGTCATGATAAGAAGTGACCTGTAACATTCTCTTTTACATAAAAATATTTTCTGAATGATCTTTTAAGATTTTACTTCCATTTTATTTTAAATTTTTGAAATTATTTGCACTAATAAGGTTTATGGTTCACAATTTATAATCTAATATATATTTACAATTTCTGTGGTTGAAATCACGATATCAAATAATTTTATTTATTGGTCCATTATTATGTGACACCATTTGATGCATTCTTCTGTAAGGATGTTTTTCATCTATGTAAACATCTTTATGATTTTCCTTTATTACATTGGGGATATGATCTTTTGAAACCATGAAACTTATTTCTCTAGATATATTATGAAAATTTAATTTCTATTATAATAATGTTCCATCTCTAACTTTGTCTTGTTTATCTATCTCCCTCATTTCTCTAGATGAGTTACGACTATGTTATTCCTTTTATTAACATGTGGAAAAATATTGGCATTTTTATGTTGTTATTCCCATATGTATGATCATTTAAAAGTTAAATATTTATTATTTAACTATCTAACTTCTTTATCTAGATGGTTTATGACCATTTCATCCAATTTATTAACATTAGGAGAAGTATTGGAGTATTTTATATTGTTATTCCAATATATAATATTATTAGAAAGTTGACTATGTGGTGTCTAACCATGATCCTTCCTTCTGTGGATGAGTTATGATCTTATTATCCCATTTATTGACATGGGTGAAAGTATTAGCATTCAGTATGGGCTTTCCAATATAGATGAATAATGTAAAGTTTTCAATATATTGTTTAACCATCCAGCTTCTATCTCTGGATGGGTCAGGATCATGTTATCCCATTTATTTACATGGGGAAAATTATTGGTTCGCTATATGTTATTATTCCAATACATATGCTTATTGGTAAATTTTATTATGAATTTCTTAATCATTTTATCATATGATAAATACATTGGATTTAAAAAATTAATGGGTGGGGCCTGATATTATATAAACCGTCAATTCATTGATAGGTCTCATGAGACCAACATGTTTTGGTATTTTTGGTGTTTTCCTACCCATAAAAAGATATTTCTTTGAATATAAGATCATGATGTAAAATATCACGATGTATAAGATCATGATATCTTAGATTTTGGTATGAAATTATCTTTCCAACATTATGAATTTCATCCCTAAGAAACTTGGTATTGATATCCATGTGATCTATTTTTTCCATTCTCTTCCACTGATATATTTTGATTTCATTTTAATTATATTAGATAATTATTTTTTTATTGAATCATTTCATAATATTTATGCCATGTTTATCAATCATTTCCTTTATTTTATGTTTTAAAACACTAAGCATTTAATAAAACCATTTCTTAGGTTTCCATTTCCCTAGGTTATAAAGAAATAATTACACATGATATTTATAATAGTATATCCTTTGTGGAAAATTTGTGGTAGATGTCTAAGAATTACTATAGATAAAAAAATTTCTTATATAGTGAAAAACATTCCATTAGTTGATAAGGGAATGAGTTTTGTTATTTTATGTTTTTTTCATAATTATCTAAAGCTATAAACCTAAAATTTCATTCAAATATATGTAATTCAATTTTTTATTTATGTAATTTAATTAGTAGGATAATTATTTCTGATAATATAAAGTTAGTATCAAAGAAAACATGTAATGTTTTTGATTATGGAAGAATATTTGGGTGTGCAGTTCTGGGGCATCACATTTTATCAAGACACCCTATGTAGGATTTTAACTTGATAATATTTATACCTTTTTTAAAAAATAATCTACATTTTTTCTATGATATATAAGGTTTATGATTAGTGATAAGTGACTCATTATTTTCCTAGGATTCTATTTATAGATTTTTAACAATGTGAGAACTATGAATCCTTCCTTTCTTAGTCTATGGAGTCACAATCCAGACTAATATAGATGATTTTTAGGGCCATCTTGCATTTATAAAAAGGTACTAGGGTTTATGGTCAAAAAAATTTGACCAAAGGTGAAGGGTGAAGTTCTATGTTTATAATAGAATCAAAATCGACCCAACATGATTTATTATACTTCTTACTAGTGCCTAAGACCTCTATAATGGAATATAAATTTAGTTTATGGATGTAATGCTTGAAACCCAGATGAATCATTATAAGAAATGATAACGATGAGGTAAAAAAATAACAAAAATTGACTGATGGGACATATTGATATAAATTTCCTCAGGGGAAAATGTGCATTTAGTTTATGGTCATAGTATTTTAGCCAATGTGGGGTGGTGGTTGGGGGTCATATCCCAACTAGGATTTGAGTGATAAGACTACTTTGATTGATTTTAATAGAGAAAGAAGTCAATATAAATCCTAACATGAGTTATATGAATGTGGAGATTATGGAATAAAATATGAATGATGAGGATGATTGATGGTTGGTTTCAAATTATGGGTTCTATTACATTACTATTAATGGAATTTTTGGTTATAAGATATCTACCTTAGGATAAAAATATTGTTCTGGATGGTTATGAGTATAAATATGAAAAATTTATGCTACCATCAAGTTTAAGGGACCTTTTTGGAATCAAATTCAATTATTACCAATATCCATGAAAGGATTTCTGTGATTCTAATTCATAAGGAAAAAATTATGGCATTTGAGGAGAGGATATTTAGAATATGATTGGAATAATCTAGTCTAAAACTAACCAAGATTGGACTATTATAAACTGAGGTGAATTGGAGGTGGATGGAGATCGGTAGTTGGATCCAAAAAAGATATTTATAAAATCAATATATATCCTATTAAAATATGAATCAAGACACACGTAGTTCTTAGAGAGTTTCAACACTAATCTAGATCATGGTAAGGAGAAATTTCAAAGAAATTAAAGGGAATCTAGGTGATGGAGGGGATGAAACCCAAAGTTAATTAGGTATCAACACCTTGAAAAATTAAAATGGTTATATCCTAATATAGGTACATGAGAAGACCTGATGTGAATAAGAAGAAGGATCAAACACTAGAATGGAATTGGGTTTAATGGGGGAAAATTTATGGAGGGGTTTAAGATAAATAGTATTTACATCAAAATGTATCCTCAAAGAATTGGATTCAATCCATACATAGTTCTTCGAAAATATATCTACATAGATCTTGCTCACATATAAGGGAAAAGTGGTTTCTTCATCCTAATATTTAGTTTTTTAGGTAGACCAAATTTTATTGAATCCCTTACTCTCAAATTAAATTTTATGGTATTCATGGTTGGACCTTGAAATTTTAGGCATCACTACACATACTATAAAAATAAGAAAAATACACACATAGTTCTTATAAAGGCATGTCCACCAATATATCTTGTATATAGTTAAATAAAATGGGTGATAACTTCATTATTGTTTAGGGTTGTTGGAGAAAACTAGACATGAATAAAAAGGTGTAAACACTAGGTTAATAGAAGGGGTTAAATTAAATGGGATTTGTGACTGGACATGTGTTGAATCCTTTGAGCAACGCTATGTATTTTGTAAGATACATGAATCATTCCACATGTAGTCTTTCGGAAATAGTGGGAATTTTTATCCTAGTGTTGGATTTGTGATGGGTGGAGTCACTTATTAGGACTCTTACATAGATTGGAATCTCATTCAAGGAAATAAGGTCATACATAATGAATCTATTTGAGTAGTTTAATGGTCTTGTGGTGGTGGACCATATGTTATATAGTTTAATTTCATTCTCATAAGACTTGGGTTTTATGTAGTCTAAGGTTATATGGATAAGAATTAATTATAATAATCTAAATTCATATAGGATAGAGTTTAATAAACCCAAAATGAATCTATGAAATTTATTTTCTGAGAAAACTTACATTGGTAGTAGGAATGATACATTCTCCATCTATTGCGATCAGTGAGTATGCCCTATTAGAGTAGTCATTTTGTATAACATAAGGCCCTTAAAATTTTTTCTCATGATTTTGGGATATATTTCTAGGTATCATCAGTGTTCCCAAATTTAATCATAATTATTCTTAGATGAATTAATATTTGATTACCTTATTATTAAATTCTTATGCGACAAGATTTTGGTGATCTATAATGTTATGAAGTGTATACAACCTTCCATCATCATGCCAATCTAATTCATAAAGTAAAATATTATATTTATTATATTTGGATAATTCATCATCGATGGAGATATAATTTTAATTTAATTGAACTTAAATGGTAAATACAACTTCTCTCTGGTGAATAGGAGATCATAAGGTTTCTTATATAACAGTATGAGATATAGTGATAAAGGCCTAAAAATCTGATAAATGTTTCTATGGAAAGGGATTATTTTATTTTTATACCATTTTTATAAAGTATATGAGATATAGTCTTATTTAAGTCTTCCATATATTTTTTTCTACAACATTGTAGTGGGATGATTTGTTGGACTAAATATTTCACTATTGATATAACTTCTTTAGCGTACAAGAACAAAAATTTGAGTCATTGTATTTGAATATTGTATGAGGGAATATGGATATTGTAATGATATTGTAATTATAAAATTAATTATGTATTTTGTTCCAAAAAAAATTAAGGGGCTTATCTTCATCCCATTTCTAGATGAATTCAGTTGTAGAAATAACGAACTTGAAATACCTAGCTGTGGCTTGAGGTTTTAGACCCCTGGCATCTATTTCCAAAAATGGAAAATAGAAAAGTGTATTTGGTGGTATTAAATGAAAATAAGGGTTAATGAATGATGTTATCATATATTTTATAGGCTTGACAACTATTCATGATATCCATGTAGTCTGAAATCATTGATGGTCAAAAATATTTGAGTGTCCTTATTTTGTAGAAGTGATTGGCTCTAAAGTAGAGATCAACACATGAACTAGCATGGAATTCCTAGATAATGATAAGGGTATCTACTAATTTAATTTACTTTATGATTAACATATAAAATAATCTCTTTTAAAGGTCTTTTTAGGGATTGCATCCATCATAAAGGATAAAATACCATGCCTATTGAAGGATGCGTCCTTTCTTGGATCGATCTTGTGGGAGCATCATGTTCTGAAGGCACTCTACTATGGGAGACATCCATCCAATTTTGGTATCATTCAGTTATGGAAATAAACACCTTTTTCTAAAGTGGAATTAATTTTATTGATTTCCTCCCAATCAATTTTTGATGAACTAAATAACATCATATGATGCTCGTTATGAATGATTATTTCATATTTATCATGGTCCACCATGGTTTTGGTTTCATTAGGTAGTAAATTTTCCCTAATTAAGAATTATATGAGTGTGAAATGTTTTAATATATAAGAATTTATGGAAATTCATCCATTAAACATCCTACACAATCAATCATGGGGAGAAAATTTACCATCTTTAGGGAATAATTACCAATGAGCTTCTTGATCACTAGCTCTAAATAACTTTTGATATAATACTGGGAAAACTGTAATTGAAAGGGAAATTCGAAGGCTATAATTGGGGATTGATATTCTTTATTTTTTTATATTGTTCTAATATTATTAAAGGGTAGTATAGAAATTATTTTACTCATAATATAAACATGATTCCCAAAACGACCCTATTTATCTTTAGGTCCTGTGTTCTTCTTCTTGTTAAACTCCTAGATACACCATCAAAATAAAATTCTAATGTTTGGTAAGTTTCATAAAAAAAATAAGAATGATTCATTTAGGATATATATTTTTAACACAATTTCCTCTAGTTCATGGTGTTCTATAAGAAAATATGTTATGGATTGTCCATTGATAGCCTTCAGTGACACAAATTGAATGTAATTCTACTGAAGAATGACTACTTGTCATGTAAAATGATAATTTAGATTTAGAATACTATGGATATATTTGAGTATATCAATTTGGGATAAAAATAATACTTAATTATATTTAATATAATGTATTATATTCTATAATGTAATGAAAAATTCAAGACAATTCTCCTTGATATATGAATATATGGTCTTATCATCCATTATTGTCTCTATGAGATAATATAAACTATTCTACTTTCCATAATAATTATTCTTGGAAAAGAGTGAACCTAATCACCACAATAGGTTTACCATAAAGAGGATGAGATACCTATATTATTTGAGTAAAATTGATATTGGAGAGTGTATATGGTACTATTTTATATTGTTGAAGGCTTTATAAAAATATTCATCCTAGTGAAATGGGACCCATTTTTTCATTAGATTAATAAATAAAAAAACATTCAAAAAACCTATGATATGAATCACCTTAGATAAGTTAGATTCATGTGTATTTCTATTAATTCATTTAGGATTAAAGGAGTTAACATATCAAGTATTTCTAAATTTTTCTCACGGTGTATGTTTATGTTGCAATGACATACCATGAAGCCAAGGAATTTCCCCTTTCTGACCCTAGAGGAAAATTTTAGTTGGTTTATATTCAACTTGTATTGTTATAGATTGTTAAATACTATATTAATATTGGCATGGTGGTCAAAATGTTGTTTAGGTTTAACAAATACGCCATCAATGTATTATTCTATAGTTTTACCTAGAATGGACTTGAAAATATTTTTTATGGAATGTATCTAGGTAGTGCCAACATTCTTTAAGACAAAGGGAAATAATTGGTAAAAATATTATTCTTGGGGTTACTTAAAGGTAGTGTATTACATATATTTAGCAGCCATTCAAATATTTTTATAACCAGAATACCCATCTATGATTGACATGGCATGGAAACCCACTATTTCATTAATCTATAGTTCCCTAATTAGTATTGTGAAATCATAATTTGGAAAATGATTTCTCAAATCCCTAACATCAACAAAACTATAATTTTCCAAATATTATTATTGATGGGTATAATATTGGAAAACCATTTTGAGTATTAAACCTTATATATGAAATTGGATTTGATATTTTTATTTACTTCAGTTTTCACTTTAGTATCATTGGATAGTAGTATTCTTTATAAAACATAGTTGTATTTTTTGTAACGGCCTAATATTCCAAAGTGACAAGTAGCTACCTAGGGATCTAACCAATTCATTTACAAGTAATTTCATGAATTTTTTTCTATTTTTCTTAAGTAAAGCGATGTATTTCTATTACCATGGTTTTGAATTAATATTTTCAGTATATTTTATATGTATTTTCAGAAATTATGATTAAGAAATAGGATATTATTAATTGATTATATTATGATAAATGTTTTTATAAAATAACTATAATAACATTAAAACCTCGAGAAATTTTGAGTTAAAAGGAGAAATATAAGAGATTAAATATTTTTTATTAGTAAGGTGAAGCAAATAGGCTAACCTTATACTAACATCACCAGAACTGAAAGAAACTAGAGGTAGTGGTTGAGATCGATGTCGGGGACTAGATAGAGTGGCATGGAGGAGAATATCCCAATGCAGGTTAATGCTATGTGAGTGGTAGGGACATAGTGTAGGGTGGGACCATGGGAGCGAATGGCCGTAGTGATGGGTGGCACCATAGGAAGAAAAAATGGTCCTTGGAGTATTGTAATTTATTAACAATCCATAATATGAAGGAAGACTATGATTTGGTACTTTGAAGAATATGGTCATAGTTTATGATTTAAAATATTTAGGTAAATGATTAAAACATATTCATATTTTGTTTCTTCTCCCCCACTACTAGTGGTGTATGGTTAGTGCCACACCATGACTACAATTCTAGCACTCTAGAGATTCTTTCATGAAATACCATAAAATATATTCCCATATATCAAGATGGTGGGACACACTGTCCCTACTAATTTCAGGCTAAAAAATACCAATTTCATAGTATAACCGAGGATATAATACATAATATAATGTTTTATAAATATGGATATTTACTTTTCTAAAAAATAATAAAGTTAATAAGTAAGATATATGCATTCCATAAAGAAATTGGGTTGCATTGAGAAGTGCTTGAGATATTAGGGGAGGGAATTTCATAAGTGTAAGTTGATATTTCATAAATATAACTAACCAAGGATCTGTAATGTTTATGATTCTATAACTTGTAATATTTTGTGGAGAAATAGTTCACATAATAGTTTATTCATACTTGTAGCGATGAAGGTTTATGATATTATATTGATGTTACTAAGGATGTTATCGCACCATGATAATGGATTTTTGTCTATGATAAGGATTTAGTATTGAGGTAGTTCTATGGATGAGATCTATTATAAATGGATAAGAAGTTAAAATAACATGAGGATACTATCACACTACACTATGTGGAAGTAGGGAATATGGGTTTTATGATATATTTTGAAGTCCATGTTTATGTTGTGACTTGTACATGAATTCCATGACCATGAAATATTGTACAGAAGGTAATAGAGGTTCATTCCATAAGTAAAGGAATCATTCCATGACATCTATATTTATGATATATTTAAATGCAGTATTCCAATATATTTTTTAAAGATAATATATTTTTGATCGAGGATATTTCAATTTGGTATTTTCAAAGGATCTTTAAAATGGGAAACTCAACCACAAGTGTGGGATCAATTAACCATGAAGGGAAGAGATTGAAAAGGATCGACCGAGGTGGAGTTCACCATAGTTAAGGTTTTTATATTTTTCAATTTTCTTAGTTTTTCTTTATATAATTTCAAAACCCATAATTTGGATTTGTTTATACTATTTAGGTTTGTAATATAATTCTATAAAATTATTTTCTAGTTTTCTTTTCTCTATTATATATTCTATGGAACATGGTTTAATAATTATCAAAGGCTAATCATCAATGAGTGCCTAAACCCATAGGATAGATAAGAATCGATTGAATAGGGTGTGTACCAAATTTTTTATGTACGTTTTCTCTCATGCATAAAAGTTTTTAGTAGTATTTCATCATAATTTTAATATATTTTTTAATTATTATATAATTTAAAAAATTTATTTGATAATGAATGACCTCCAAATCAATATATTTTATTAATTCATCAAAAATTAATTATATCTTTCATTTTCACATGAAATATAAAAATAATTCACTTTAGTTGTTTCAGTTCTTCTGATCATGATAGTCGAGATGCTAGGATTGTTTTTAGAGGAATTGAATAAATTAATTGTCATTATATTTATGAATATGAAAAATATGAATTTTAGATATTTCATGTGTGAAGTTAGGGTAATTTTTATAGTGAAACAATCAACTAATATTGATTTCCCTCTCTTCATCCTTGTGTCCATTTTTATCTATATTTGAGTCTGTTTTTCTTTATAGTTGAGTTTAGATTCCATTCTATAGTCCTGATAAGGATGTGTATATTTTAAATTTATTTTATAATTATCATTAGTCTACTGTGTGTCTTATCAGATCAAACCCAAAATTTTTATATATTATATAATAGTAGTTAGTGAAGATTCTAAAGAAATATAAATTATAAACTCTAACAGCCTTTTGGAAGTAAAAACAGTAATGGAACCTACTAATTTTTCTTATTCGTTAGGGTTCAATGAAGAACATATTAATGTGTGTTAAAGATATTATTTTGTACCCAAACTATCATCTCTATGATCATTGGTAGTGTTGGAGATACCAACCTCAAATGGTGATGGTGTGTTACTATTATCTTCTACCTCTTCAATTTTAGGAATAGAAAACAAATTCTCCTCATGAAATAAGGGATATGATATGGGAATATTATTCTATCCATTGGAATCATATTATTTAGTGGAATTTTTTTTCTCATCAAATGTAGATGACATAATGAGAATGGAGGAAAATGTTCCTAAACCTTGTGTTCTTTATCATAGGGTCATATCTAGTGAATAAAAATTTCATGGATTTGTTGATTGAAAAATATTCAAAATGACATTCAAGTGGAGATTATTGGATGTGATATTGATCTCTATAGAATAAATGGGGTTTTTTTCTCTATTAATGGTAGTTTTCTGATGAAAATTATTATTTTAAGAATATAAGAAAGAAAGGTGATCAAAGGTTCCATTTTTTTAGATAACAAAAAATTGTAATACTCCAAATCTAGAGTTGTTTCCTAAATGTGATTTATGGGAAACAATAAATCTTTTTTGATTTTTCTCTATCGATTTATAATATTATTTTATATCACTTAATGGTATAATTTTTCTAGTATTATTTACAAATATCCACATCCCCACCATTTTTTAGTACCAACATCAATTTATTGTGATTCAGAAGACTCAAAACAAGAGGAGTCACTATACAGTACCCCAAAATTCCAACAAAAAGAGTATTTAAGGTATAAGTGGTATGGAGATGGAACTTCTAGGTATATATTAATCCAAGTACTTACTAGTATGATGTGGAACGCCATTTCTTGATGGGGCACCATAAAATATGATTTATAAATGATATCTCTAAATTGAGTTAACAACTAAATCATTCCCAAGGTATTTTAATCAATTTTACCATACCACTAAATTGTGAAGCTAGAAGAAGACAAGTGAGCTTTAATATAGACCAAAAAAAAATATTTCAGATTAGGAATAGATTTATTTTGAAATATTTATAAACTAAGTCTCGATAAATAATGATATCATCATGTTTGTCAAATATTTACATTGTTATGATGTTCCCCGGTATGGTAGTTTCCTAGTTTTTTATTTATGAAGTAAATAACTATTCAAAACTTAGTAAAACCTATCTTTTAATGATATATCTCAACAATGGTGGGATTAGTCTTGAACTCTCATTTTCATTAAGTATATCTAATAAGTTCCTTATTGATTTCATTGGAAAGGTGAAAGGAATCTCAATACTGGAAAACGGGCCTATACCCACGATTTTTCAACAAACCGTGGGTATAGGGATAATATGGGGACCTATACCCATGGTTTTGTTATAACCGTGGGTATAGTTTAATTTCAAAGACCAATACCCACGGTTTTGTCCAAACCATGGGCATAGAGTTTTTTCGGATGACCTATACCCACAGTTGTTCAAAACTGTGGGTATAGGGGTATTTTTTTTGAAGACCTATACCCACGGTTTTAACGAACCGTGGGTATAGCTTTCCTGTCATAAGGCTGGGAAAAAAATTATGTGGGACAATGAAAAAATTTTCCCGGAATACATTTTTTCATGGATAATATTAATATATATATGAAGATGAATGTCTATAAATAAATTAAAAAATTTAGCTCAGTTGGTTCCTCAGTGAATAGCGGCACTGAGTTGCACTGTGAGACCCCAGTTCGAATCACCATGCCAACGAACTTTTAATTTAAATACCTCTTATATTAATATATATACAAAGATATATGTTTTTATAACAAATTAAAATAACAGATCGGTTGCTCCGTCCTAGGGTGCGGGCGCGCAGCGCAGCCGGCGGTGCGAGTTCGAAACCTGGTGGAAGCGTTTCAAACCATGGGGTTTGTTGTGTGCCACACTGGAACGCGTGGTGTGCCACATTTGACTCACCTATACCCACGGTTCTCCAAAATCGTGGCTATAGGCTGAGACCCCTATACCAACGCCTCTCTAGCACACGGTTCCCAAAAACATGGGTATAGGCTATACCCATAGTTTTGGGGGCTATACCCACGGTTTTGAACCGTGGGTATAGGTGATTTTTCCAGTAGTGCCTTGTATTGAGAGATTGGTTGGGGTGATATAAAGATATCTCAAAATGTCATTTTTTTGGATCAAGTGTTAGATATTTTTATTTTTGAGCACTCCTTATCTTTAGGATTGGTGTTTGAGGTGTATTGTTTTGGTTACTCCATCCCTTTACTAAATTTGGGGGGGGGGATGTTTTTACCATCAATGGGTTCTATTGCACTAACCTCCCCACATCTAGGTGTTGACCAAACTATTATTTATGTACCAATCAGTTTACCAATATTAATGAATTAGAGAACACTCTAGAGAATTATAGATAAAACTGATGTTACTAAAATTATTTCTAAATAAATTTTTATTTGGGACTTGGCTACATGTACTAATTTAGTAGGAATGATACTTGAATGATGGGGACCTCCATGACCTTGCTTCCCCTTAAATATATGACCTACTCATAGATTATTAAAGTAAAATATAGGTTCATAAAAATCCTACATATTAGAAAAGGTGTTTTTAAAGTGAATGAAATTGTCTAAGTGGTGTTATGAATCTTTGTTAGATGAAAATTCTATTTGGGAGGGTAGTTCCTTCCCTCCCAGTGATGAAGGTAAGACGTTAGGAAGTTTCAGGACTAGTTTGGGGACCTATAGAGGATCCTCCTATGATTATTTATTTCACTATAAATTATTTCATCAAATTTTTTATGAATATGGAATATATAATAATACTGTGGTAGCTAGAGAAGGAATTAGGGTGTCGACTAGTTGATTTAGTATTGATCTGGTGATTACATGTACTCGATTGAACAAATTTCTGGTCATCTAGTTTTAAAATTTATAAAAATGCATGTTTATAAATTTATGCGACTCCCATTACTCCTATTTAAAAATATTTGAGACATATAATTCATGATATAGGGTTTTTACATCTTTACATGCCGAGTTTCAATCATATTCTAGAGTAAATCCTTGATAATACATAATTCTTTGACATTGTTCCCTAATATTTGATTTAAAGTATAGTAATATAGATAAAAATTCAGACCTAATTTACTAGGTCTTTATATAATTGGTAATATAAAAATAATATTTTCAAGGATGGTGATAAAAATCCTATAACCCACTCCTTTTAGAAGG
The DNA here is from genome assembly GCA_963277665.1 of Viscum album. NCBI lineage: Eukaryota > Viridiplantae > Streptophyta > Magnoliopsida > Santalales > Viscaceae > Viscum > Viscum album. Next base: position 818,848,045 of record OY728132.1, on the reverse strand, counting down.
AAAAAACAATATTCTTTGGTTTTCAACTATCTGCTAGTTTTTCCTTTTATTCATCCCAACAAGGGATCTCATATTATTGTTATTCTATAGAATGTTCCAAAATATAATTAACCAATTGAAGGTATAGATCTAGAACCTATTCTAGTTTGAGTATGAAAATGGAAGTTTCTAGTTTACTTGATTTTTTCAACTCATGTTAATGGTTTTAGTAACAATTTTTCTTTTGATCATCAAATGTAATTTTCCATCCAATGCACTACTACCAAAAAATCTCAAAATACATGAGGGTAAATTAATTAAATTAGTGTGTTTTTAGATCATCTTAAACATTATCTATGAATATTCCCAATAACTATTACAATGAAAGTTTTATAATTAGGGAATAGTATAATATTTTTCACCTGGATATGAAATCCAAAGTGTTTCATCTGCATTATAGAACTTACCATTTATTAATAAACCTATATGGTATCCTATTATAGTATAAAACATAGTTTCTTCCAAATTTTTATAAAATATGTAAGTTATTTACTTCTTATTGCTCTGGTGTTCCCATATTATGGCTACATCATGAAACAAAGTGTGTCAAATTATTCTCTAGATCTTTTATACCATTTAATGTCATTATAGTGGGATTTAAAAATATGGATATAGGAGGATTAAATTAAACCCATATAATATTATGTTTTCATTCTTGTTTCATTAGTGAAAAAAATCCCTCTATGGATTCCATCAATGTGGTAAGGGATTCAATTAATTCAAGAATCACTATAATCACTATTTACTAAGATGATGACCGAGTAGAGAAAATAAGTGGATCTTGATATCGTTGGAATATCTATTTATATAGTTGATTACAGGTTTGAGATAGCCTTGGGTGAATCACAATGACTTTCAGTGGATGTTTCCATAGAAAAGGGAATTCATGATAATCCAATAGTGATGGGATCATGTAAACTAGTTTCCTTGACCCCATGTTGGTTGGGTGACATGATTATTCTTTCATTGGTTAAGTGATATCCTCTTATTATAGAGGATTCACTAGGTGACTCATATAAAAATTAACTTGAGATATTCACTCAGTAAGTTTATTACCACTATGTAATTTTCCATTTAGTTGGCTTAACTTTCCAAACTCAACTTTTCACGGGAAAAATGTTTCCTTATAAAAAAGAGGCATGAATTCTTCATGTGGTTTTTCGACTATAAATATAATGATATATTTACCTTTTTCACTAGTGTAATCTCACCAAGTAGGTGGTAGATAAATTTTTTGATCCCAAATGACGAGCCTTTATATGATGTCTAGTGAACACTCCCTATTTATGAATTTTTGTGTAAGACATATTTTGAATGGAAACCTCCTCATCATGTTTTTTTGCTTTAGTTTCATGCTCCATGTTATCTATGAGGTAGATGTAAAAAATATTCAAAAATATAAGTTATGTAACAAGAATAAAAGGCTCATTTATATTATATTAGTAAGGGGATTCATTATCCTCTAAATTTCATTCCTGGGATAGGATATAATCCTCTTTGATATTTTTTCTCAGGGGATCATTTTGAATTATAGTCCTTGTGAAGGTTTTATCTATCCTATCAATTCTCCACCAAAATAGTTTATAGATGATAATACTAATAAAGATTCCCATTTTTGACATATATTCCCAACCCACTATAAGATGGGGGGGGGACAATTAATGTGTTCAAAATTCTTCTATCTCTACTGGATCTTGTTCTCATGTTATCTAGAGAAACATGAAAATATGAGTCTTCAAGAATTCATATGAGACTTGGATATTGAAATTAAAATGAGGAAATATGGATTTTACTTGTTTAACCACAAAGTGACAGTCCAACGATCATATTCTAAAATTGTGTTGGTGTACCAAAGTTTAAGACTATTCATAGTATGTGTTACAATTGTCTTGGAAGGATAATTTTACAATCTAGGGGGGTATTCCCTCTTCATGTTTCCCTATGCACTACTTTATCATAAAGAATAAAAAATATATAGTATGATAATCACTTATAATGATTCATGAAAAATAATAAAACTAGTAATATTATGAATGAAGCCTTTAAGACATATTATTATATCATTTTAAACATAGATATCCATAAAATACAAACCAAGGATCGAAAATCCTAGCATATTTAGAAGATTTTGTATATAATTAGACAACATGAAAATAAAATAATTTTTTTTATTTTAATCTCTATAATGAGATTATGACTTACCTTAATCTCCTAAAACTACATATGATGACATGATGAAACACAGACTAAATGGATGAGCTAAAAACCCGAGTAAGGGAAAAGAATGAAAATTAAGAACAAAACGTTAATCAGAAGGAATAACATGATAACATAAAAGGCCTGTCTCATGAATAATCATATAGAAGAAAAACATAAATAATATAAAATCTCATGATCCTAGAAATATAGATATTTGTAAACAACATATAACATGGCATAAACATGACTAAAGGATAACTGCCAAATCTCTATATTTGGACTTAATATCATGAATAACCTAATTTCATTCATTAGTTAATTAATTAATAAAATTTTAGATTTAGATATTATTTTCAATAATTTTATTATGAATATTTATGCCCATTTTAACGAGATATAAAGTTAAATTTCATTATTCTAAGAGAATGTTTCATTGTTTCATGAACGGATCAATTGTGTATAATTATGGATGTTCTTATTAAATAGGAATACAAATACTTAATTGAAATAAAAGTGTATTCATATAAGTACATAAATTTAAATGGTAAAAAATATACATATGTGTTCTGATATAGGGATGGTTCATTGAGAATAAAACGTTAACATTACATGGTTACTTCAATTTGGTTGTCTTACTGACCATCGCGAAATAGTTTTGTTTTATTTAATATTATTTAAATAAATTATTTAAAAAGAATTAAATAAGTTATAATATAATTATTTAAATCTTATTAAACCATAATAATATTTTTAAGACCATACTTGAATGCAATAATGGAAAATAAAAACTCATCATCCACAAAGACTATTAACTGACATAATATAGACAATGATATCATTCTTAGAATAAGAGAAGAAAAGAGGTGAATGGATGGTAGATATTCCATTATCTCCAAGATATTATAGTATATATATGATACTATATTCCTTAATTCATGTTTTATTTGGGAGTTTATGGGAAGGTGGTAGAAGAAATGAATTTGAAGTAGGTAGTTTGAGAATATAACCTCTTAAATGACGCCTCCTAGAAATACTCCATAAGGAACTTAAAATTGGTCTTTTTGTGAAACCAAAGGAACTACGAAATTTGGGAGAGGTTTTGGAATATATTTTCATATAATTTTAGCAAGACCCAATTCTTTGAAGGTGTGAGTATATGGGGTAATGAAGGTTAGTATGTATAAGTGGAGGAGAGGGGTGTTTTTTGAATTTTATATTTATTAGTTTATTTTTTTATCAATAATGTAAATAATATTAATTCATGTGAAAGTATAAAATAAATAGTTCTTATTAGTTCAAATTAATGGGTGATTACATCATATATGGCTCTAAAATTCTAGTATTTTTCTTATAATGCTAAATACTATAATTTATGGTATTTCACTATTCATAAAGAATTCAACTATTTTAGAAAAATACCAAAAAACAATCTTAACCATGTTTTGATGCTTAGATTACAAAAAATAAAATCAATTTTTTAAAAATAATTTTCTAAATATGAGAAATATTATTATTTAATAAAATCAGAATTTATTTTAAAAATACCAATTTTAATATTATAATCCATTTTCTAACCATTTGAAGAATTACATAATGTCTGATAAAAATTATATTTTAATTATAGTAAAAAATTTATTAATTTAATAACACATTTTATAAAAATAAAATTTGTTTTAAATCTTTATATTTTTTATAAAAATGCCAATAAAACATATATGTTTTATTAAAATAGAGACACTTATTTTATAATATTTAAAACATGTATTTACTTGTATTATCATATAAATATGTAATATTTTCATTTGATAATGTAATTAAATATAATTTATAACATAAATAGGTGATTATACAGTTATAATGGTTAAGTTACTATTTCTAATGATCATATTACTATTCCAACATTCAAGTTACTATTCCAATGGTCATATTACTATTCAAATAGTCACATTTTTAAGGGTCATATAGGTTCCCTACTTTCTATAAATACCCATAATTTCATTCAATCTTCATTCACTTCTATTTTATGTCATGGTGATATATATATTTTCATTTTCATGATGGATATTTCATTACTAATATTCTAATTTTTTTCTCATGGTGATATATATTTTCTAAACTATTTTTTGTGAGTGTGATAATTATGGGAGATCAAGAAGATCCAAATTTTATTGTTATTATTTTTTTTTTATTTATTGCCCCTTTGTAATACTTTCAATTCATAAGGCCACATTTGTTCTCTAAATATAATGTTGAAATTATTATAATATAATGTTGTTGGTTTCATCATGTGGTACATGGGAATTATATAATATTATATTGCTAAATGAATTAGAATTATATTTTTAGATGGGAAATTATATTGATAAAATTCTGGGTTATTACATTCTTCCCCCTTATTGAATTTTAGCCTAGAAATTTCATTTTATATTCAATAGGGAAAACATGTGAGGGAAACTCTCATTCATTACTTCCTCTGATTCCCTTGTCACCTCCTCCCAATTATGGTTTCGTCATATTACTTTGACTAGGTGAGTTTTCTTATTAAACATAACTTTACCTCTTTAGTCTAAGATATTCACTGATTTATCCTCATAAGAGAGATCACTTTCCAGCTATATGACCTTTTAATTCATTACATGTGAGGGATTTGTTTTCTACCACCTAAAGATTGATATGTGGAATACATGATATACCTAAGAAAGGTTTGGTGGGTGTGATAGTTATTATGGAACAACTTTTATGCAATCAAGAATCTCAAAGGATATGATGTACTTAAGACTTAGCTTTCCATTCTTACAAAATCTCAGGACCATATTCCATTTATATATTTATAGGAATACCTTATCTATAACCAGAAACTCTAGATCTCCTAAATTTTTTTCGGAAAAACTCTTATATTTGACTTTGAGTATCCCTAAAGTGTTTTTGAATCATCTTGAACTTTGTTAACATTTTATTGACCATTTTAGTCTCCAACAGTTTTCCTTCACAAACTTCATCCTAAAAATAATGTTTATTTCTTATTTTCTTATAAAGGTCTTCATATGGTTCCATTTGGATGGTTTATTGGAAATTATTTTTGTAAGATAACTCCAACAGATGAAGATATTGATCCTGTTATCATTTGATGTCCATAATAATTACCTCAACATGTCTTCAAGTGTCTGAAAAGTCCATTAAATTTGGAAATATATTTGTGGGTGATAAAGTATATTTATTTTTAGATTAGTGTTTAAAGAATATTGGAGACTCTTCCAGAACATAAAGGTAAACATTAGATCTCAATTGGATAAAATTGATATTGGTATTCCATATAGGTTCACCACTTATCTGGTGTATATCTGTGCAAGTTTATTGAGTGAGAAGTCCTCTCAAATTGCATTGAAGTTGGCAGTCTATGTATGAATATCCACAACAACCCATGTAGTAATATTTCCTATGAATGTATTTAGAAGACCAGCGACAAAGTCCATTGTGATGTTTTCCCATTTCCATGTATGAAATGACCCAAAATTTCATTGATGGAAATTCCTCTTGATCTAATTAAATGTTGAGTATGGTTATATAAACTGTTAACTTCATTGGTTTTATTTTTCTGGATTTTAAAAAACCGTTATGAATTGTGACCATTGTTAATATAACTATTGAACAATGATCACATGATTATTATAAATATTGGGCTTTAACAAATCCAATTTAATCAGACAAAGGAAGCGATGACCTCATCCAGTATACTTTCCCCATACGAATCCCATTTATCGGAGCTCGTAAAGGAGGTGGCGTCTTTGGGACTCACTCTTGATGAAGCACAAGACGAGATTGATCACATTAAAATTGAGTGAAACCAACTACGAGAGAAGTGGATGTTGTAACGTCCTAGTTCTGGAAGCCACCCAGAGGCTCCCCATACCCAGTTGGTCACATGGCATCAAGTGCATTTCCCCAAATGCCATAGGCTTCCGACTAGCAGTGAGGGCCTTGGGTGTGATAGTGGGGAAACTATGCCCTCATTGGAATAATAACACAGTGGAAGGGAAACAAATACACAATAGAAAAATCACAAAATATACCAACAATAGTAAAAGAGGAAGACTAGAATAACAAACAACTGAAGCACATATATAAATGATGCATGATACAAGTGTCTAGGAAAGCATCCAAACCAATCACAATGCTTGAATACAAATAGTACTAAACCAAAGTACAAAAGAAACAAATAAAAAAATCCTTAGAATCGCAAGCCTAATCTTGGTCCCATGCTCTCCAACTCCACAGCAAGTCAAGTACCTAAAGTAGAAGGGAGCTTACCCTTGTCTATAACTGTAACAATATAATCTATTTGGACCCAAAAGCAAGGCCCAAATAGGGTGTGAGACTAAATCCCAGTAGGAAACCTCCCAAAGATCTGTGCCTAATAGTCAGTGAATATATGGTAGGTAAAAGTACATAAGCAGTAAACAAAAAAGTACTCAGTAGAAAACAATTTCACATATCAAAAGAAACTAATCATGCACGATAACCCTCTAGGAAGTGCACAAAGTATATCCCCTCCGGTTTAGTTATAAGAATTTATAAAGACTCTACGAGGAAGCACTCATAGTCAATTCCCCTTAATAGTTAAAAGTAATTCAAGAATCTATAAGGAAGCTCACATGGTCAATTCCCCTTATAGTTTAAGGTAATTCAAGGAATCTCTGAGGAAGCTCACATGGTCAATTCCCCTTATAGCCCCAAGGTCAAGGAATCTCTGAGGAAGCTCACTCAGTCAATTCCCATTATATCCCAAAGTGGTTCAAAGACTCTCTGTGGAAGCTCACTTGGTCAATTCCCCTTATAGTCTAAAGTTATCAAAGACTCTTTGAGGAAGCTCACTCATTCAATTCCCCTTATAGTCTAAAGTGATCAAAGACTCTCTAAAGAAGCTCACTCAGTCAATTCCCCTTATAGTCTACTACACCAGGTTCTCATGGCCCTGTGTAGGTCAACGAGCATAGCAAGGAAAAAACGGCCAAGGTAAACCTCAAGAACTACTTGGATAAATAAGTATACATCATATCAAGAATGTAAGAATACAAACACTCCACACTACAACACTAGGCATGGAAATTAGGTAAGGTTCCAAAACAGGTTAAGTAGACCAATGGTTGTAAACAGAACATGCATGGTAACCACATAAAAAGCATAAAAATCAACCCTATTCATATCCAATTAACCTATACACAAGCATACAAGCATGGAATGCAAAATATAGGGGTAAAAAAGTAAACACACAATACCCCGTTCAAGGGTATTGGTCAAAATTGCACATAATACTCAAAATACTTTCAACCGTAATGCACAAACCCCCTACCTCGGCATTGGGAGATCGATATACTTCGGCGTCGGTCCTTGGATCGACCTAGAACATGGTATATCTATAAAAAAGTCTAAAAAGTTCAACCCATGATATCTCATGAGAGAGGAGAAATCAGAAAATGGGGATCTAGGAGAAAAGAGAACTCCCCAGTGCAATTCCAATGAAACCGATAGTGTTTGAATTGGAGGACGGACGCTCACTCGAGGGTTCATTGAAGATCCGCAACCGTATATAGCTCTCGGTTGATCGAGACCTGGAAGGGGACCATTCTGGCGATTAGACGTGACCCCAGTTCGTTTAATGTATAAAAAGAAAGTACACGACTTGTACCTTTGAAGTACACGACGTGTACTCACCATTTCCATACTCCTCTTTAGGCAGCCTTCAGGTCACCCTACACGACCGTGTGCATAGCCGCTACACGGCCAACACCTGGCTACCTACGGTAACCGAGTACACAATGTGTACTCATAAAGTACACAATATGTACTTCGAAAATTTCCAGAATTTCCTCTTTTTCTAAAAAAATGACCAGAAAAGGAAAAACATACCTAACAAGAAGATTCAGGTTCTTACAAAAACTATGCCAAAAACTGGCAAGGGAAGTGCTACCCCTTTATCAGCACTCAAAAAAAGCACTGATAAAGGGGACCCCTTTATCAACGCTTCTTTTAGTAGCACTGATAAAGGGGGGATTTATCAGCGCTTTTCTGGAGCGCTGATAAATGTTGAGTTTCAAAAAAAAATTCATGAAAAATAATATTTTGTTATATAAGTATATTTATATTGATATAAATACAATATATATTTTTTAAATATGTTATAGATACATATAAATAGACTATTACATTTAATATATAAGAAATTTAGTGAAAATGGCTTCAAAATATATTTAAAAAAATATTATTAATCAATAATTTTCAAATTATTATCGATTAAAAATTATTTAATAACAATTTGAGGACACGAAAAATCAAAACAATTAATAAAATATCTAAAATACATTGAAAATGTAACTCAAACTTGAAACGGCCATAACTTTTGATCCGAGTGTCCGTTTGAGCTCCACAACATATCAAATCAAAGCCTGCGATAAGCTCTACGTGCTAGTGACTCTGGTGAAGCCACTGTATCATTTGTTGAGCCAAAAAAGGAACATAAGGCCTCCAAAACTGAGTTTCTAGTCGGTAAAACCTGATTTTTTAACATTCAAACAAGTATAACTTTTGATCCGGATGTCCGTTAGTCCTGTACCACATATCATATCGAAAATTGTTTCATTTTCTTCGACTTTACTGGTTGTGGAGTTGAAACAGAATTCTAGATTATAAGTTATGGCGTTTTAAAATTTTATGGCTTTTTAAATACACATATATATGTATTTATTCGTAAATATATATGTGTTTGTGTGTGTGTGGGTGTCTATGTTTGTGTCTGTGTGTTGTATATATGTATATATGTATTTATTTATTTACTTACTTATAAACACACATCAAAAACATATTTTTTTCATAAATGCATTTAAAACTAATCTTATATGTATATTCTATGGATTTTCAAATACACATATATATGTATTTATTCATAAATATAAATGTGTTTGTGTGTGTGTGTGTCTCTGTGTGTGTCTGTGTGTTGTATATATATATGTATGTGTGTTGTATATATCTATGTATGTACGCATGTATTTATTTATTTATGAACACACATAAAAAACATATTTTTTCGTAAATGTATTTTAAACTAATCTTATATGTATATATTAATATAAAAATAAATATACATATAAAAAATTATAACTAAATATATATATATTAATATATTAATATACGAATTAATATATATATATATACTAATATATGAATAAATATATTTATATTAATATGAATCTATATCAATATATGAATCAATATATGAATAAATATAACTATATATATATAGATATATCACTAAATAGAGAAAATAATGAAATGGCATAGTGGTAAAGGTGCAACAGCGAAAGGGAGGAGGTCCCAGGTTCGAGTTCGGGTGGAAGCGAAGGGGGTGCGCGCGTATGAGGATGTGCGGGAAGGGTAGCACGTGGGAGACCTCCTAGCGCTGATAAAGGGGGTGTAAAGCGCTGATAAAATCACTCCCTCTGTATTATATTTATTTTTTTAAATTTTTTTAACCTTTATCAGTGCTTTTTAAAAGCGCTGATAAAGACCCCTTTTATCAGCGCTAAAAAAACTTCTGATAAAGGGTTCTTTTATCAGCGCTTTTTTTAGCGCTGATAAAAGGGGCCTTTATCAGCGCTTTTCAGAGCGCTGATAAAAGGGACCCCCCTATATTAGCAATGATCTTTACAACGCTTTTTAGCGCTGTTAAAGCCATTTTTAGCACTGATATAGGCCGTTTTGTAGTAGTGAAACTTCCCCCCCCCCCTAAAGAAATTCGTCCCCAAATTTTCCTAGAAAGGTGTAGAAGAAGAAACCCCGAACAGTTCTGGCCGCTGTGCTTGTACATCGGCCTCCCTCTACTAAGTCTCATCCTGTACCCACCCGTGCTGCCATAGAACTCATACCAGAGGAACAAACTAGCCACTGAGAACCTTTGTACTGTGATCAACAATCCAGATAGGATTCTCTTCAAACAACACATCCACTTTGAGCTCAACCTCCTCAGGTTGAAAGACATGAGATGGGTCTAAAAAGTAATGTCGGAGCTGAGAAATGTGATAAAAATCATACATAGCCCGGTACCTCTGGGGTAACTGCAACCGATAGGCAACCAGACAAACTCTCTCCCCAACCTCAAATGGCCTGATGTACCTTAGTGAAAGCTTACCCTATCTCTTAATTATTTTTGTGCCCTAACCTCAGTGTGACACATAGGAAAAATCGATCCCCAACCTCGAACTCGAGAGGTCATCTCTGCTGATCACCATAAGACTTTTTTTGAGACTGTGTAGTAGCCATCCTCTTCCGGATCAACTCTATCTGCTTTGTGTTCTCCTGAACAAGATGAGGTCCCAACAAAGCTACCTCTCCTGACTCCTTCCAACATAAGGGTGATCGACATGGCCTACCATTCAAAGCCTTATAAGGTGCCATTTGAATAGTTCATTGAAAACTATTATTGTAGGAAAACTCCACAAGAGGTATGTGCTTCTCCCAAGAACCTCCAAAATCCAGGATGCATGCTTGGATCATGTCCTCAATCACCTAAATCTTATGCATGGACTGGCCATCTATCTGGGGGTGGAATGCTGTACTCAAAAGTACCTATATACCCAAGGCCTTCTGAAGTCCCTGCTAGACCCAAGAATTAAAACTTGCATCCCTGTCTGAAACAATCGAGTGTGGAACTCCATGTAGACGTACAATCGCTCAGATGTACAACCGTCCCAACTCATCAACACTGAAGGTCTCCTTAATCGGAAAGAAGTGAGCAACCTTCATAAGCTTTTCAACGAAAACCCATACTGCATCATTCCATCAAGGCAACCTTGAAAACCCTATTATGAAATCCATCATGATGTCGTTCCACTTCCACTCGGGAAAGGGTAACTACTGTAAAAGCCCTACTGACTGCTGATGCTCCACCTTCACCTGCTAACATGAGGAACACCTCATGAAGAAACTAGAAACTTCTCTCTTTATAACTGGCCACCAATACTAACGGTGTAGATCATGATACATCTTGGTGACACCAGGATGAACTACCCAAACTGAGGAATGAAAATCCCACATCAGCTCCCTTTGTATATCTGATGGCACCCATACGCACCCCTAGAAATACAAGATCTCATCCAAACCTAATATCTATCCAAGAATAGGGTCCTCTCCTAACACACTCTCCCATAGGACTAGGCCTTTTAAATCTGATAGCTGCCTCATTCACAGTCGATCAAGAAGATTAGAGGTAACAGCTACAAAAGGAAGAAATGTCTGCCCCTAAATGTCGTGAACCTCCAAATGCATCTCATAGAAAAGAGCCATAAGCTGCCACTCACTACTGGCCTTCAGAACTTCCTGTATCTGATTCCTCATTCTCAACGCATCAGCCACTGTGTTACCTTTCTTAGGCGTGTAGGCTAGCTCATAGTCAAAGGACTCTAGGTACTCCACCCACCTTCGCCATCTCAAATTCAGATCACACTGAGTGAAGATGTACTTGAGACTCCTGTGGTTGGTGAAAACCACAAAATGATCTCCCAGAAGATAATGTCTCTAACAATGCAAGGCATGAAAAACTACTGACAACTCAAGATCGTGCATCGGGTAATTCATCTCAAGTGGCCTCAATTGCCGAGACCCATACACAACCATTCCATCTCCTTGCCTAAGCATAGCTCCCAGCCCGATACCTGATGCATCACAATAAATAGTATATCTCTTGCCCGACTCTGGAAAGAATAATATCGGTGCTGAATTCAACCTCCCTTTCAGCTCTTGAAAGGCTTACCTACAAGAATATGACCACAAGAACTTCACACCCTTATTAGTCAAACCCTTAAGCAGTGCCGTTAAGCATGAAAATTCATATATGAAACCTCTGTAGTATCCCACCAGCCCTAGAAAACTATGCACCTCAAAGTCGTTCTTCAGATGCTCCTAAGAAACTACTACCCTCACTTTCTCTAGGTCTACTGATACTCCTTCCTCCAAGATAACATGTCCCAAAAAGTGAATCTGATCTATCCAAAAGTGTCATTCTGAGAGCTTAGCACATAACTGATGCCCTCTCAGTGTACTCAAAACAATCTCAAGATGAGTATCATGGTCGTGTCGAGTGTGAGAGTGCACCAAGATATCATCCAAAAAAACCACCAAAAAAACCACCAAAAAGAATCCGAGTATGGATGGAACACTTGGTTCATTAGTGCCATGAAAACTACAGGCGCGCTCGTGAGACTGAACAACATAACCATATACTCGTATAGATCATACCTACTCCGAAAGGCTGTAAGAGGTATATCTGATGGTCTAACGTGAAACTGATGGTAACCGGACCTTAATTAAATCTTTGAGAACACCCGGGATCCTCAAAGATGATCAAAGAGATCATCAATCCTATGCAAGGGATATCAGTTCTTGACCGTCAATTGGTTCAAATTCTAATAATCCACAAAAATCCTAAGGGTACCATCCGCCTTCTTCGCAAACATGAAAAGTAAACCCCAATGATAAGTACTGGGTCAGATGAAACCCTAAGCCTACAAATCCTCCAACTACTTCTTGTTCTCCTGCAAGTTAGGTGTAGGCATCCTGTAAGGAGGAATGGACACTGGTTCCACTCCTGGAACAAGATCAATAGAAAATTATACCTCACACTCTGGAGGAAAACCTGAAAAGTATTCTAGAAAGACATCTCTGAAATGATCCACCACTAGAGGAAAGTGTAACTATGAAGTCCCCTGGTCATCTTGATATAGACTAGAAATCTGGGCTGTAACTCCTCCCAACCCATGATACTCGGGTCTTGCTCTGCTCGCCTGGACATCCCACTCACCCTTATGATGAAAGGATTTACTTTCTAGTGATGTGAAACTCACCCTGCGGTGATAACAGTCGACGACTGCCTGGAATGGAACTAACCAATTTATCACGAGAATGACAACATAGAATGTCATCTCTAGGACATAGAGGTCCCATAAGAAGTGACACCCACCTACCTATAGAGGGAACTACCTGCACTAACGTACACTAGTGGTTCTAGTCCTCAACAGAGTGTCTAGTGTCAAGATATTAGTAGAAGAAAAGATACAGAGTCCAAGGATCTACACAACAGAAATAGATATAAATCTATGGGAATCCCCTATATCAAAAAGATCAGAAGCTAAAACTGAGGATACTAAGATCATACCTCAAACAGTAGAGGGTTTGTGATCCTACTCTTGCTGGGTCTGCTCCACTGCAAAAGTCTGACTTGTACCGAGGCCCTGTGACCCTGCCTGACCACTCTGAGCTGATCCACCCTGATGTCGCTGAACGCCCAGTGACTGACCACTATGGATATGACCTCCACCTTGGCCTGAATAGCCAGAAGAACTCCAGTTCCCTGACTGGTGAGAAACTGGTGGCGCTGCTCTGGAACGCGGAGTCATAGAAGAACCCCTGTCACCAGCTGCTGGTGAGAAGATCTGACAGAAGCGCTGAAGGTGACCCATCTTGCCACAAGATCGGCACTCCACTGGGTGTCTTGGGAAATGTGGACTCATATTTCCTCTCTTCCCGCACTGGTAGCACACCACCTGGCTACCAGAAGATGCATCCCGCCTTCTCTGATCTCCTCGTGCAGTCTCCCTGTGGAACTTCCTACTATCAGTAGGAGGAATACTAACTCTGGATTCCAAACCACCCTGGCTCACAGCTCCAGAATCCCTCAGATTATTCTCTGTGATCATCTCCTATTTAACGATAGAGGATATCGAAGTCAACCTAAAGGTGATCACCTGATATCAGATGTCATTCCTCAGACCATCCCCAAAATTCCGTGTAAGGAACAACTCAGCACCTCCTAGAATAGGCATGAGACATTGAAGCTCTGTAAAGCGAGAGGAATAATCCATAACAGTAAGAGTACCTTACTCCAGACTCATGAACTATCAGGCTCGATTGGACCTCAGTGTCTCCGGATAAAAGTAATCATAGAAGATGCACCGAAACTCATCCCAAGCCATATTCTACTGGCATACCTCCTGTGATATCACATCCCACCACATATTGGTGGAGTCTCGAGGAATGTTGGTAGAGAACTTCACCCTCTTCTCTAGAGGTATCTCTAGATGCTTGAAAATCATCAGTGTGGCTTCTAGCCATGACTCTACAGCCTGAGGTCCTCTATCCACTAAGAAAGTGGGAGGATACTGCTACTGAAAGACCCGTGTAAATTCTTCCATCGATGGGATAGGAGGTGGATCTCCCTAAAAGGTCTGCATCATCCTCAAAAATCCATCTTTGAACTGTGCATCAGCACCTATGTCAGGTATAATGGCTGGTGCCAAGATTGGCACAACAGGAGGATTTGTAGGTAGTCCCTGATCATCCATGTCCGGTGTCTGATCACCGCCTGGCAACTGGCGTACAAACAGAGGATGTCTCAGTGGAATGAATCTACAAGTTCAAGTGCACACCTTAAATCAAGATTATCGAGGACTGAAAACTAGAAGTGTAAGAATGGAACAGGAGAAGTAAAGCACTCAATTTTTACAAAACATGACTACACATAATGTACAATTCCTACACAGCGTGTTCCCTTAAGCCATTTACATGGGTTTGTTCTTCTGGATAAACTGGTTGTGTAAAACCCCAAACACATGGCGTATTGTCTTAACACATTGCATGTACTTGAATCCTCCTTCCCTGCCTGATTCATTCTACATGGTTAAGCCACACGGTTCTCCTAAGACAAGACTACACGGCGTGTTCATGGTAGACACAACGTGTACTGTACAAGATTCACCTGGCCTGTGTTGTTAGTGACACGACCGAGTACTTGGGTCAGACTACATGGCATGTTCAACTAGTACACGGTGTGTCCCCACCATACTTTCCCCATCCCATGTCTCTTCCCACACAACCTATGAAACAGTTAGAGACTACATGACGTGTACATAATGTACATGGTGTGTACTTATGAAAAACAATTTCTCCTCGACCAGAAGAACAGATGGTGTGTACTTAACATTACACAATGTGTATTATGGGTTTTTTCTAGATAGTAAGCCTCATAAACTACTCCGGAACCCAGAAAAACACTGAAACAAACATTGAAATTACCAAATTCCAATCTGTGAGGGCCCATACTCCCTGAGAATCAAAGTTTGGAATATTATACAAGTTGTAACAAGGAATACAAGGAAATGATCCACCAAATTCTGGTCCATGAGGGCACATAACACCTCATGAACCAAATTTTTGTGTTCATTCCAACAAAACATTACAAAAACAACACCCTATCAAACAACATGTATCTATATCGAGGCATCTATCACAACATCATGCATATTCTACAAAAACTCTATCACAAAAACATGAAATCGCTAATGAATCCTAGATGTCATGGAAAATATTCATGACATGTGATATCTAGCAAGTGATTATATGATGCATGATATGGAATACCCTCATCTCATCGGGATGCGATAGAAATAGAACCTCAATAACATCAACGGTAACAAAAAAACCATGTGAATCACCCAACAGTGAAATCAAATCAACTATAAAATTGAAAATGAGAAAAAATTTGCAATAAAAAAGGTAGATTAATTTTTTCCCTATACACGGGTTAGCTACCCAGAGGTACCCCATACCTGGAAGCCACCCAGAGGCGCCCCATACCCGGTTGGTCACATGGCCTCAAGCGTATTTCCCCAAACACCTAAGGCTGCCGACTAGTAGCGAGGGCCTTGAGTGTAATAGTGGGGAAACTATGTCCTCATTGGCAGAGTAACAAAACATAAGAGAAACAGATACACAATAGTAGATTTAGTAAATATACCAACAACAGTAAAAGTGGAAGACTAGAATAACAAACAACTAAAGCACATATATAAATGATGCATGTTAAATGTGTATAGTAAAACAGCCAAACAAATCACAATGCTGGAATAAAAACAATACTAAACCAAAGTACAAAAGAAACATATAAATAGATCATCAACATCACAAGCCTAAGCTTGGTCCCATTCTCTCCATCTCCATAGCAAGTCAAGTACGTGACGTAGAAAAGCGCTTTCCATTGTATATACCTACAAAAATATAATCTGTTTGGGCCCAAAAGCATGGCCCAAACAGGGTGTGAGACTAAATCCCAGTAGGCAACCACCCAAAGATCTGTGCCTAATAGTCAGTGAATATATGGAAGGTAAAAGTACATAAGCAGTAAACAAGAAAGTACTCAACAAAAAACAATTCCACATATCAAAAGAAAATAATCAAGCATGGTAACCCTCTAGGAAGTGCACACAACCTATCACCTCTGGTTTAGTTATAAGAATATATAAAGACTCTCTAAGGAAGCACTCACAATAAATTCCCCTTATAGTCAAAAGTAATTCAAGACTCTCTGAGGAAGCTCACACAGTCAATTCCCCTGATTGTCTAAGGTAATTGAAGGACTATCTGAGGAAGCTCACATGGCCAATTCCCCATATAACCCCAAGGTCAAAGACCCTCTGAGGAAGCTCACTCGGTTAATTCCCCTTATAGCCCCAAGTGGTTCAAAGAATATCTAAGGAAGCTCACTCAGTAAATTCACTTTATAGTTTAAAGTGCTCAAAGACTCTCTATGGAAGCTCACTCGGTCAATTCCCCTTATAGTCTAAAGTGCTCAAAGAATCTTCGAGGAAGCTCACTCAATCAATTCCCCTTATAGTCTACTACACCAGGTTCTCACGACCCTGTGTAGGTCAACGAGCATAGAAAGGAAAAAATTTCCAAGGTAAACCTCAAGAACTACTTGGCTTAATCACTCTACAACATATCAATCATGTTAGAATACAAACACTCCACCCTACAACACTAGGCATGGAAAACAGGCAAGGTGGCCAAACTGGCTAAGCAGACCAACAATCGTAAACAAAACATGCATGGGAAACACATCCAAAGCATAGTAATCAACCCTATTCATATCCAATTAACCTCTATACAAGTATACAATCATGGCGAGCAATCAATAGGGGTAAACCGGTAAACATGCAATACCCCATTCAAGGGTTTTAGTAAAAATTTCACATAATACTCAAAAAATTTGAACAAAAAGGCACAAAACAACTACCTAGATGTTGGGAGATCGATATACTCCGGCGTCAGCCCTTGGATCGACCTAGAACATGGTAGATCTATAAAAACGTCTAAAACATTCAACCCACGATATCTCACAAGAGAGGAGAAATATGAATATGGGGATCTAGGAGAAAAGAGAACTCACTAATGTGATTCCAACGCAACTAATGATGTTCGAATCTAAATATGGACACTCGCTCAGGGGTTCATTGAAGATCCGCGGCTATACAGAGCTCTTGGTCGAATGAGACATAGAAGGAGAGTGTTCTGGTGATTAGACGTGACCCCGATGTGTTTAATGAAAAAAAGAAAGTACATGGTGTGTACTTTTGAAGTACACAGTGTGTATTCTTCGTTTCCGTACTCTAATTTAGGTGGCCTCTAGGTCACCCCACACATCCGTGTGCATGGAAGCTACACCGCTAGCATCCAGATACTTGCGGTAACTGAGTACACAACGTGTACTCCTAAAGTACACGACATGTACTTAGAAAATTTCCTGAATTTCATGTTTTTCTCAAGAACAACCAGAAAAGGAAAAACATACCTGAAAAAAATATATAGGTTCTTACAAAAGTTAATAGAGATTATCACCTGAGCAATGTTATCCAAGCCACCCTAAGAGTCTGTCACCATCACACACCTTACTCTTCGGTCTTATGTGGGTTCTATAAGGGGTTATGTAACAAGACCCTAGCACTATGACTATGTACATTATTTTTTTATAAAGAATGTGCATTAATTTTATTATTTTTAATTTCTAAATAGTTTTTAAATCACCAATTGTATTTTTAGTAAATATTCAACTAATAAATCTATTTTGAAATTCATTGAGGGATTTCATCCTTTCTAATTTTTGTCCAATTTTCTTTAAGTTTTTATGCCCTATTGTTTTCAATTAAAAATATTGGGGTATGATTTTAACCTCCCCCATATTTCTCTTTTTATGTTTGGATTATGGGATACCCCTTTATCTCTCATTAATCCCTCCCATGTACCCTCGTTACCATGACGAAATTACATGAGGGATTTCTCTCTCCGCATTTAAATTCAAGTAATTATTTTGTATCATGAGTATAAATTCCATTAAAATTGTTGGGAAATGTATCTATATGACCCCTTACTATCCATTTAATTTAAATATGATGAGATACCCATTTTTCTCTCATCAACCCTTTTTATGAATTCTTATGTCACCCTGTTATGCTGCCAAAATTGCACCATGATTTTCCAAGCCAAAGTCATTGTGTAGTGAATACCATGCCCATTTCTCTATCAAGGGTATTCACCTTTAGGAACATTTAATTATTGTTTAAAGAGCTTAATTTATTAATTCCACACTCCTTTATCATGGAATAAATTATTATGTTTAATGAATCCATGTTTTATGATCCCTATGGCACACTTATGCATGAAATGAAATGATTAAGAAGGGTGTGCCCTGGTAGTGCTCCAATGCATTAGGTAAAGTATAGTATCATGATAAGTCATGTGAAATGAGTGTTGAATCATGATAATTAAAGTGCAATGAGGGTTTACTCATGATTCATGTGCAATGAGGGTTTACTCATGCTCTATGTGCAATGAGCATTGGCTCATGCTAATTCCATGTGAAGTCTTGTTGCCACATTTCCATGTTATGATTATCATTCTTTATCATGCCTTTATGTTTATGTTTCTCTTATACTCCATTGATATTCCTATTTACTAACATTTATTGTATTCCTCATGTTATTCCATGTTTATTCCCTTACTAGGCTTTATAGCTCACCCTTTTCTTATGTATGTCCCCAGGTTATCCCATGCAATGCTAAGTACAAGGTAATATAGTGGTCAAGTAAAAGAAGTTTTCAATAAAGATTGTAGAGACCCGAAGCCTGACGTACATTGTCATTACATTACATTTGCGGAATACTTAGTACATAACAAAAACACACACGCAAGGATCGTAATAGTTTAGTGTCTTTGGAAACTCGGAATATAATCTTCTAATCGTGGTGAAAGATCTTCAACATCTCCCATAAAGATCTTCTTTTTTTATACATAAAACCTTTCTTTATATCCTGGGGAAAAGAAAACATAAAAGGGTGAGCTCAAATGCTCAGTAAGGGTAAACAAAAGAAATATCAATCACATCATATACATAAGCACATAACTTTTGGAAATCTTAACCTGCAAAAGAGATCATAATTTCATAACATGGGGTAAATCATGGCAGTGAAATGTAATCACAATAATCATAACATAAAACATGAAACTTTGTGGCATTCACACATAATCATAGAGAATCATTTCTTGTTAGTCAAGACTCATTGCCAAGACTATCTTAGTGGACAAAGTCCCTTTCTGAATCGAGTAACCCTCGTTTCAGTCCTGTTTCACTGAACCGGTATAACCTACCATTCCAGCCATGTCTATCTCATGAGATATAAAATATTTACCCAATGCATTGGAGGGAGATATAGGTCCCACCCATCTTATAATGAATCCTTTCTTATGTGTGCCACATAATCATAAACCATACATCATAGCGTCTCCCATGTAATAAAAATGGGATTCTTAAACAACATGACATCATAAAACAATTTATATAAGATAAAGAAATTCATAAAAATATTTCCATCACAACATAATCAAAACCAATGTAATAATAGGGATAAAAACAGAACCCTTTTATTATCTTAGATGGAAAATAATTTTGATAAAATACTTGAACTTCATTCTTGAGGAAAATATCCTTTCTACTTCAAAAACATTTTCCTTTCTTAACATGTCTTACAATTTTAAACTAAAAGAAGTTGATTAAAAATAAACTTGAAAACTTGTAAAGGAATATTCTTGGAAATAATGTTTTAAAAATCCATTCATGCCGTATAAGTTAAAAAAAACATTCTTTGTACTTTTTTCGGAAAAGTCAAAAAGGTACCTCGTAAGAAAAACGACAAAAGATTCCTTTCATTTCTTTTACTAAAAACTCTCCGAAGGGTAAAAATGGATTTAAACAATTGTAGGTGAATGGAAATAATATTAAATATTTAGGAAACATGGATTTGGATGATAAAATACACCCCAGTAAATTTCAAAGTATAAACAATCTCGGATAAAAATGAGATTGTGATATTTCCCTTACATTAGGTCCAATTTGCTTTGTACGTGTCCGAAGCTCCTGTATAATGGTTTAAATAATGTTATTGACTTATTCCAGAATCATATTCATTGTTATGATATCATATATGGTTCACTTATGACATTATATTACCCGTTCTTTTGTAAATTCCATGTTAAAGAAGCGTTTTGGGTAAAATCGTTTCATTTATCGTAGGTGTTTTGACTTGTTGTTCTTGACATTATTATTACTTATATCATGATTTACTTACTTCCAGAATATAAAATTTGATTTATATATCATATATATTCAGTATATATATATATATAATAGACAGATAAAATGAAAAACACCGTTCATGGAGACGGTAGTCCGTACGTACGCATGAACGCTGTTTTCCATTCCTTATTGTCTTGAAATGGAAGTAAGTAGATGACATACATATATATATATATACATAATCCAGTAGCTTTATAATGTCATATATTTCATTATTATTTCTTATATATACTTTATAATCATTCTTAAATTGGTTAACACGGAGAATGAATCTCATCGCGTCGTGGAGACGGTATTCCGTACGTACGCACGAGCGATGATATCATTTCCATAAATATTGAATTTAATCGGAGTGGATTATACAATATATCAGAATCAATATGATGTTGTAATAACTATGTATAGTTATTCTTTACACCATTATACCCATCCATGTAAGGTGGTGGTGGAAAATAGATTACACCACGGCGTGGAGACGGTATTCCGTACGTACGCACGCGCAGTAATTTCTTTTTCCGTAGGATGGATAGATGGCGAAATAGGGTTGTTTTATACTTATAATAACATATCAGTATATGAGTGATACTGATGTTATTACTTCATAATGAAACAACCTAAGAAGAAGAAGTGGAAGAAGAAATAAAGATGAAAGAATTGGTAACGGTAATTACCTCTTCTTTGAAGCGCCTCTTTGAGACCTCCTCTTAGGGCACTAAAATTGGTCTTTGAGGAAGACCAGAACCTCTAGGATGTTTATAGGGAAGTGGAGAAGATATTTTGGCAGGGGTTGGCCGAGCTTGAGTGCTCAAATTGGTGTGAGGAGGAGGGGGAGGAGGTGCCCTTTTATAAGGGAGGAGAGGGGCACCTTAGGAATATCTCAAAATATTATTTTATATTAAAGTCAAAATCGGTTTATAATGGATCCAAAGGGTCTTATTTCGAAGATAAGGTGGGGATGGGTCGAAATCCTATCAACCAATAAGATTTAGACAAGTTTAGGGTATTATTTTAACCTTATCAATTAGATTTAACTCTAAGTTAAATAATTTATCTTTTACCATGTCTTTTTGTTTTCTTTCACTATATGGTTAATAAACTTACTATAACATGCCAAACGAACCCCAAATTGTTTATTATTAATATATATATCCTTATCTAAGTCATTTGGCCGAACCTTAGATTTTTAGGAATAAAATAACAATTAATAATATAATATTTGATTTAAAAACTATTTTGTGTCAATTTTGACACTATTTTATATATGATTTTTGTGAAAGTCATAACAGAATTATATGTTCTAACCAAGTTGATTAAATCAACATTAATATATCATAGTAACCTAGAAAATTAGTTGAATTCATAAAAAGTCTTAAATTACATTTATTTTGGTATTTATATTATCAATTATGTCAATATTTCATTAATAAGATAATTACTGCATCATATTTGTGTCATAAATAAATTACATTATTTGATGTCTAAAAATTACAAATAAAATACCATCATGTAGGAAATCTTTTTAGCTTTATAATGAATATTTACAATCTAATTTATCTTTTATATAACCCCATATTATAAATGATTTACTTATTAAACTTTGATTTTAACTATTTTAACCCTTCTTTAAATAAATTAATAATAAATGTCCTAATCTAATCCAAGTGGACCTAAATGGTCATATTTTATTCCTAAGTTTGTTTTTGGTCGAATTACACTTGTCCAATAGAATTAGGACATGTGTTAGGGTAATATTAATATCATATTTACCCTTAGTTACCCAATTTACTATTAACCGCGGTAAAAAAAAGTAAAAAGTTACTATTCACCAAAAAATTATTTTCATCTCATTGAACCACATTTTAGTCCTTGATATTAACCGTGTCTCTCGGATTTTCGAAATTCCATTCACAGAAGCGGTAAAATTAAGTTTCATGCAAAATTCAGTTTTTAACCTACCACTTAGTGGTTTCACTATTCATCAAAAATTGAAAGTTTTCAGAAAAATACCAAAATTTCACCCTAGGCTAATTTCGATATTCTGAGTCCAAAAATGAAGTCCATTTTGAAAAATAAAATTTATAAAATTTCAAAACGTGATTATTACTATTCATAACGGCTAGTTTTAATAGCATATCATTGTTTAGTGAAACTCGGTATTGCGTATTACACACGCTATCGAGGAAGGTCGTGATTGCGTGTAATGCAAGGCAAGTCAAGGATGCGTGTTGTGCAAGCTCCTTTTGGTGTAGCGTACAACACAAGACTTTAATAAAATTAAAAAGAATATTTTTTTATAAAATCTTGGGCTGTTACATTCTACCCCCCTTAAAATGAATTTCGCCCTCGAAATTCGTCGGGGTTATAAATGGTTTACTATTCGAAAGTTTCTTTAATAGAAACCCACATCGTAAAAAGGAATATCAAAACCAATCTTTAAAAACAAAAGTATGAAACGTAACGGTTACCCAAATAAACTAATCATTGGGTTTCCACATAGGTGAAAATATGGATATGGAAGAGAAATCTAACCATCATGTTCTGATGGAGAGTGGTAGAGAACATGGCTATGGAAAATCCAGTAATCACAAAGCCATAAATTTGTGAAGATCTAGGGTACCATCTGATTCATCAAATATAAGGGCACTAGGACAAAATTTTTGGTTTTCAAGATCATTTCCCTAAAGTTGAAGAATTTGAATTAGAATAAATACTTACTTTATTTTGGTACAATCTCACTATTGTTCGTGCCTTGAACAATTTCCACTTCATCTCTTATATAAATGAAGTTGAATTTGTTATTCGTGAAGTGTTAGCAGATCATGTGATAGAATGACGGGTCATTCCATCTGTCTCGAACAAAAGGTTAGCAAAAATTATATACATAAGTCGATCTATAGTGAGATTAATCATATATGGTTCCTAAAATGGACTTATACTTCATATATCATACTGCTTAATATAATAAAACTAGTTTCTTCTAAACAGGGACTTCCTGTAGGTCAGTGGTAGGCGATAAAGGCCAGTCGCACTTCGGTTGTGGGTTCGATTCCCACAGCCTTGTCCGAAGCGACGGGCTGTCGCCCGTCCTGTAGGTTGTCCTTTTTCCAAAACTATATAACATCCCATCAATAATATCGAAAAAACAAACAATACTAACTTATGTCCAACATAATCCATTCCAATCTTTTAGGCTTATCCATAATACTGCAGTCGACTCTCATAATATAGTGAAAATGATTACCAGAGATTTAACACCATCATCGATCCCCATATATCATAAGATATGTTTTGTTGGTCACATTCCAAACATTCAAAGTCCTTAATCGTGTATTCTCTTGAATACCTTAGTGAAAACATGAATGCAGTTAAAAGTTAACACTTTTCACATACCAAAATCCTCAAAATTCTATATACTCAAACTTAGTCCTTATATCAATCATGAGCTCATGAATACTGTTAAACATTTCATTTTCTCGTTTTCCCTTCATTATGCGCATAATATCTCAATCACTTTGAATACCACATTAGACCAATACATAAATATTCCAATATTCCAAGATACAACATTATTTTGGAATCCCATTACATAAACACTTAATCATTCTACCACATCGTTGTCATATTCAACATTGCCAATAGTGATCGCATGTGACTTCCCTTTGTCCTTTGCCTTAAGCGGTTGCTCATGTCAATCATCACTAACCCTTGGATTAGGGAATTTATTAGCATAATGCCCCATTTCCTTGCACTTGAAGCATTGAAGTGTTGGTTGTACGTTCTCTGCAGTGTTTGCTTTATTCACTTCATTAGAATCCCATTTTCCATTACTTCGACACTCAGCTGCTCGATGACCTTCTTTTCCACACTTAAAACATTTTCTAGTCCCTTTAAGACAATCTCCACCATGCTTCTTTCCACACTTTGTGCATAAGGAAACATTCATCTTCTTTTCACCATTATTCTGAGTTTTCTCCTTGAACTCCATCTTTCGTTTCTTGTCAAACCCATGAGATGGATATGTAACACCAACTTCCATTTCTACCTTGATAGCACAACGCACAATTTCTTCATAGCTACTGAAGTCTCTTATAGCTAATGCCCTTCGAAGACTTGGTTTTAAGCCACTGAAAAATCGATCAACTTTACTTTCAGGTTGGATGATAATACCAGAAGCGTACCTTGCAAGTCTTGTAAAATTCGCTTCATAGGTACCAACAGATTCATCATCCCTTTGCTTCAGTTCAAGAAACTCTTTCTCCATCTTTGTTCGGAGAATACGAGGGAAGTACTTATTGAAAAATAAGTTCTTGAACTCGTCCCATTCCATAGACTCAATTTCATCCCTTTGCCTCATATTCTTAATAAGATTCCACCATTGATCAGCATCTCCTTCCAAACGATACACTGCTAGGATGACTTTATCATGTTCAGAACATTGAAGAACTGAAAATATCTTTTCAGTAGTACTAATCCATTGTTCAGCAACTAATGGATCAGTAGACCCACTGAAAGAAGGTGGACGCTGCCTCATGAAGGATTCAACAGAATGTTGCTCCTTCCTTTGCTCGTTTGGAAGTCCTGCATGATTCATAGCTTGAGAAAGTTGTGTGAGCATGGCTACAAGATTTTGCATTCCGGCTCCCATATCGTTTGGTTGCTCAGGGGGACAATCATTGCATTGCCCATCACATTCCGCATTAACACGGTTCCTTCGGGTTCCAGCCATCGTCTAAAACCCCAAAAGAATAGTATGAGAGGCAAAAATCATGCTAGGGAAAACAACATAATAACGGGTTAGTACCCTCAATATCTAACATCTTAGGTTAAATTCGAAGATCGTTAGCGCAATTCTAGGACTATAACCTATATGTATACTTAACCTTAGAGACATCCCTAGACATACCTTAGAAATATCTCTAGGGATCTCACTAACGTTTTCGCATCCTAGTTTCCAAAGGTTGACTAAACCTTTCCTCTGATACCAACTGTAGAGACCCGAAGCCTGACGTACATTGTCATTACATTACATTTGCGGAATACTTAGTACATAACAAAAACACACACGCAAGGATCGTAATAGTTTAGTGTCTTTGGAAACTCAGAATATAATCTTCTAATCGTGGTGAAAGATCTTCAACATCTCCCAAAAAGATCTTCTTTTTTTTATACCTAAAACCTTTCTTTATATCCTGGGGAAAAGAAAACATAAAAGGGTGAGCTCAAATGCTCAGTAAGGGTAAACAAAAGAAATATCAATCACATCATATACATAAGCACATAACTTTTGGAAATCTTAACCTGCAAAAGAGATCATAATTTCATAACATGGGGTAAATCATGGTAGTGAAATGTAATCACAATAATCATAACATAAAACATGAAACTTTGTGGCATTCACACATAATCATAGAGAATCATTTCTTGTTAGTCAAGACTCATTGCCAAGACTATCTTAGTGGACAAAGTCCCTTTATGAATCGAGTAACCCTCGTTTCAGTCCTGTTTCACTGAACCGGTATAACCTACCATTCCAGCCATGTCTATCTCATGAGATATAAAATCTTTACCCAATGCATTGGAGGGAGATATAGGTCCCACCCATCTTATAATGAATCCTTTCTTATGTGTGCCACATAATCATAAACCATACATCATAGCGTCTCCCATGTAATAAAAATGGGATTCTTAAACAACATGACATCATAAAACAATTTATATAAGATAAAGGAATTCATAAAAATATTTCCATCACAATATAATCAAAACCAATGTAATAATAGGGATAAAAACAGAACCCTTTTATTATCTTAGATGGAAAATAATTTTGATAAAATACTTGAACTTCATTCTTGAGGAAAATATCCTTTCTACTTCAAAAACATTTTCCTTTCTTAACATGTCATACAATTTTAAACTAAAAGAAGTTGATTAAAAATAAACTTGAAAACTTGTAAAGGAATATTCTTGGAAATAATGTTTTAAAAATCCATTCATGCCGTATAAGTTAAAAAAAACATTCTTCGTACTTTTTTCGGAAAAGTCAAAAAGGTACCTCGTAAGAAAAACGACAAAAGATTCCTTTCATTTATTTTACTAAAAACTCTCCGAAGGGTAAAAATGGATTTAAACAATTGTAGGTGAATGGAAATAATATTAAATATTGAGGAAACATGGATTTGGATGATAAAATACACCCCAGTAAATTTCAAAGTATAAACAATCTCGGATAAAAATGAGATTGTGATATTTCCCTTACCTTAGGTCCAATTTGCTTTGTACGTGTCCGAAGCTCCTGTATAATGGTTTAAATAATGTTATTGACTTATTCTAGAATCATATTCATTGTTATGATATCATATATGGTTCACTTATGACATTATATTACCCGTTCTTTTGTAAATTCCATGTTAAAGAAGCGTTTTGGGTAAAATCGTTTCATTTATCGTAGGTGTTTTGACTTGTTGTTCTTGACATTATTATTACTTATATCATGATTTACTTACTTCCAGAATATAAAATTTGATATATATTTCATATATATTCAGTATATATATATATAATAGATAGATAAAATAAAAAACACCGTTCATGGAGACGGTAGTCCGTACGTACGCATGAACGCTGTTTTCCATTCCTTATTGTCTTGAAATGGAAGTAAGTAGATGACATACATATATATATATATATACATAATCCAGTAGCATTATAATGTCATATATTTCATTATTATTTCTTATATATACTTTATAATCATTCTTAAATTGGTTAACACGGAGAATGAATCTCATCGCGTCGTGGAGACGGTATTCCGTACGTACGCACGAGCGATGATATCATTTCCATAAATATTGAATTTAATCGGAGTGGATTATACAATATATCAGAATCAATATGATGTTGTAATAACTATGTATAGTTATTCTTTACACCATTATACCCATCCATGTAAGGTGGTGGTGGAAAATAGATTACACCACGGCGTGGAGATGGTATTCCGTACGTACGCACGCGCAGTGATTTCTTTTTCTGTAGGATGTATAGATGGTGAAATAGGGTTGTTTCATACTTATAATAACATATCAGTATATGAGTGATACTGATGTTATTACTTCATAATGAAACAACCTAAGAAGAAGAAGTGGAAGAAGAAATAAAGATGAAAGAATTGGTAACGGTAATTACCTCTTCTTTGAAGCGCCTCTTTGAGACCTCCTCTTAGGGCACTAAAATTGGTCTTTGAGGAAGACCATAACCTCTAGGATGTTTCTAGGGAAGTGGAGAAGAGATTTTGGCAGGGGTTGTCCGAGCTTGAGTGCTCAAATTGGTGTAAGGAGGAGGGGGAGGAGGTGCCCTTTTATAAGGGAGGAGAGGGGCACCTTAGGAATATCTCAAAATATTATTTTATATTAAAGTCAAAATCGGTTTATAATGGCTCCAAAGGGTCTTATTTCGAAGATAAGATGGGGATGGGTCGAAATCCTATCAACCAATAAGATTTAGACAAGTTTAGGGTATTATTTTAACCTTATCAATTAGATTTAACTCTAAGTTAAATAATTTAACTTTTACCATGTCTTTTTGTTTTCTTTCACTATATGGTTAATAAACTTACTATAACATGCCAAAAGAACCCCAAATTGTTTATTATTAATATATATATCCTTATCTAAGTCATTTGGCCGAACCTTAGATTTTTAGGAATAAAATAACAATTAATAATATAATATTTGATTTAAAAACTATTTTGTGTCAATTTTGACACTATTTTATATATGATTTTTGTGAAAGTCATAACAGAATTATATGTTCTAACCAAGTTGATTAAATCAACATTAATATATCATAGTAACCTAGAAAATTAGTTGAATTCATAAAAAGTCTTAAATTACATTTATTTTGGTATTTATATTATCAATATGTCAATATTTCATTAATAAGATAATTACTGCATCATATTTGTGTCATAAATAAATTACATTATTTGATGTCTAAAAATTACAAATAAAATACCATCATGTAGGAAATCTTTTTATCTTTCTAATGAATATTTACAATCGAATTTATCTTATATATAACCCCATATTATAAATGATTTACTTATTAAACTTTGATTTTAACTATTTTAACCCTTCTTTAAATAAATTAATAATAAATGTCCTAATCTAATCCAAGTGGACCTAAATGGTCATATTTTATTCCTAAGTTTGTTTTTGGTCGAATTACACTTGTCCAATAGAATTAGGACATGTGTTAGGGTAATATTAATATCATATTTACCCTTAGTTACCCAATTTACTATTAACCGCGGTAAAAAAAAGTAAAAAGTTACTATTCACCAAAAAATTATTTTCATCTCATTGAACCACATTTTAGTCCTTGATATTAACCGTGTCTCTCGGATTTTCGAAATTCCATTCACAGAAGCGGTAAAATTAAGTTTCATGCAAAATTCAGTTTTTAACCTACCACTTAGTGGTTTCACTATTCATCAAAAATTGAAAGTTTTCAGAAAAATACCAAAATTTCACCCTAGGCTAATTTCGATATTCTGAGTCCAAAAATGAAGTCCATTTTGAAAAATAAAATTTATAAAATTTCAAAACGTGATTATTACTATTCATAACGGCTAGTTTTAATAGTATATCATTGTTTAGTGAAACTCGGTATTGCGTATTACACACGCTATCGAGGAAGGTCGTGATTGCGTGTAATGCAAGGCAAGTCAAGGATGCGTGTTGTGCAAGCTCCTTTTGGTGTAGCGTACAACACAAGACTTTAATAAAATTAAAAAGAATATTTTTTTATAAAATCTTGGGCTGTTACATTCTACCCCCCTTAAAATGAATTTCGCCCTCGAAATTCGTCGGGGTTATAAATGGTTTACTATTCGAAAGTTTCTTTAATAGAAACCCACATCGTAAAAAGGAATATCAAAACCAATCTTTAAAAACAAAAGTATGAAACGTAACGGTTACCCAAATAAACTAATCATTGGGTTTCCACATAGGTGAAAATATGGATATGGAAGAGAAATCTAACCATCATGTTCTGATGGAGAGTGGTAGAGAACATGGCTATGGAAAATCCAGTAATCACAAAGCCATAAATTTGTGAAGATCTAGGGTACCATCTGATTCATCAAATATAAGGGCACTAGGACAAAATTTTTGGTTTTCAAGATCATTTCCCTAAAGTTGAAGAATTTGAATTAGAATAAATACTTACTTTATTTTGGTACAATCTCACTATTGTTCGTGCCTTGAACAATTTCCACTTCATCTCTTATATAAATGAAGTTGAATTTGTTATTCGTGAAGTGTTAGCAGATCATGTGATAGAATGACGGGTCATTCCATCTGTCTCGAACAAAAGGTTAGCAAAAATTATATACATAAGTCGATCTATAGTGAGATTAATCATATATGGTTCCTAAAATGGACTTATACTTCATATATCATACTGCTTAATATAATAAAACTAGTTTCTTCTAAACAGGGACTTCCTGTAGGTCAGTGGTAGGCGATAAAGGCCAGTCGCACTTCGGTTGTGGGTTCGATTCCCACAGCCTTGTCCGAAGCGACGGGCTGTCGCCCGTCCTGTAGGTTGTCCTTTTTCCAAAACTATATAACATCCCATCAATAATATCGAAAAAACAAACAATACTAACTTATGTCCAACATAATCCATTCCAATCTTTTAGGCTTATCCATAATACTGCAGTCGACTCTCATAATATAGTGAAAATGATTACCAGAGATTTAACACCATCATCGATCCCCATATATCATAAGATATGTTTTGTTGGTCACATTCCAAACATTCAAAGTCCTTAATCGTGTATTCTCTTGAATACCTTAGTGAAAACATGAATGCAGTTAAAAGTTAACACTTTTCACATACCAAAATCCTCAAAATTCTATATACTCAAACTTAGTCCTTATATCAATCATGAGCTCATGAATACTGTTAAACATTTCATTTTCTCGTTTTCCCTTCATTATGCGCATAATATCTCAATCACTTTGAATACCACATTAGACCAATACATAAATATTCCAATATTCCAAGATACAACATTATTTTGGAATCCCATTACATAAACACTTAATCATTCTACCACATCGTTGTCATATTCAACATTGCCAATAGTGATCGCATGTGACTTCCCTTTGTCCTTTGCCTTAAGCGGTTGCTCATGTCAATCATCACTAACCCTTGGATTAGGGAATTTATTAGCATAATGCCCCATTTCCTTGCACTTGAAGCATTGAAGTGTTGGTTGTACGTTCTCTGCAGTGTTTGCTTTATTCACTTCATTAGAATCCCATTTTCCATTACTTCGACACTCAGCTGCTCGATGACCTTCTTTTCCACACTTAAAACATTTTCTAGTCCCTTTAAGACAATCTCCACCATGCTTCTTTCCACACTTTGTGCATAAGGAAACATTCATCTTCTTTTCACCATTATTCTGAGTTTTCTCCTTGAACTCCATCTTTCGTTTCTTGTCAAACCCATGAGATGGATATGTAACACCAACTTCCATTTCTACCTTGATAGCACAACGCACAATTTCTTCATAGCTACTGAAGTCTCTTATAGCTAATGCCCTTCGAAGACTTGGTTTTAAGCCACTGAAAAATCGATCAACTTTACTTTCAGGTTGGATGATAATACCAGAAGCGTACCTTGCAAGTCTTGTAAAATTCGCTTCATAGGTACCAACAGATTCATCATCCCTTTGCTTCAGTTCAAGAAACTCTTTCTCCATCTTTGTTCGGAGAATACGAGGGAAGTACTTATTGAAAAATAAGTTCTTGAACTCGTCCCATTCCATAGACTCAATTTCATCCCTTTGCCTCATATTCTTAATAAGATTCCACCATTGATCAGCATCTCCTTCCAAACGATACACTGCTAGGATGACTTTATCATGTTCAGAACATTGAAGAACTGAAAATATCTTTTCAGTAGTACTAATCCATTGTTCAGCAACTAATGGATCAGTAGACCCACTGAAAGAAGGTGGACGCTGCCTCATGAAGGATTCAACAGAATGTTGCTCCTTCCTTTGCTCGTTTGGAAGTCCTGCATGATTCATAGCTTGAGAAAGTTGTGTGAGCATGGCTACAAGATTTTGCATTCCGGCTCCCATATCGTTTGGTTGCTCAGGGGGACAATCATTGCATTGCCCATCACATTCCGCATTAACACGGTTCCTTCGAGTTCCAGCCATCGTCTAAAACCCCAAAAGAATAGTATGAGAGGCAAAAATCATGCTAGGGAAAACAACATAATAACGGGTTAGTACCCTCAATATCTAACATCTTAGGTTAAATTCGAAGATCGTTAGCGCAATTCTAGGACTATAACCTATATGTATACTTAACCTTAGAGACATCCCTAGACATACCTTAGAAATATCTCTAGGGATCTCACTAACGTTTTCGCATCCTAGTTTCCAAAGGTTGACTAAACCTTTCCTCTGATACCAACTGTAGAGACCCGAAGCCTGACGTACATTGTCATTACATTACATTTGCGGAATACTTAGTACATAACAAAAACACACACGCAAGGATCGTAATAGTTTAGTGTCTTTGGAAACTCAGAATATAATCTTCTAATCGTGGTGAAAGATCTTCAACATCTCCCAAAAAGATCTTCTTTTTTTTATACCTAAAACCTTTCTTTATATCCTGGGGAAAAGAAAACATAAAAGGGTGAGCTCAAATGCTCAGTAAGGGTAAACAAAAGAAATATCAATCACATCATATACATAAGCACATAACTTTTGGAAATCTTAACCTGCAAAAGAGATCATAATTTCATAACATGGGGTAAATCATGGTAGTGAAATGTAATCACAATAATCATAACATAAAACATGAAACTTTGTGGCATTCACACATAATCATAGAGAATCATTTCTTGTTAGTCAAGACTCATTGCCAAGACTATCTTAGTGGACAAAGTCCCTTTATGAATCGAGTAACCCTCGTTTCAGTCCTGTTTCACTGAACCGGTATAACCTACCATTCCAGCCATGTCTATCTCATGAGATATAAAATCTTTACCCAATGCATTGGAGGGAGATATAGGTCCCACCCATCTTATAATGAATCCTTTCTTATGTGTGCCACATAATCATAAACCATACATCATAGCGTCTCCCATGTAATAAAAATGGGATTCTTAAACAACATGACATCATAAAACAATTTATATAAGATAAAGGAATTCATAAAAATATTTCCATCACAATATAATCAAAACCAATGTAATAATAGGGATAAAAACAGAACCCTTTTATTATCTTAGATGGAAAATAATTTTGATAAAATACTTGAACTTCATTCTTGAGGAAAATATCCTTTCTACTTCAAAAACATTTTCCTTTCTTAACATGTCATACAATTTTAAACTAAAAGAAGTTGATTAAAAATAAACTTGAAAACTTGTAAAGGAATATTCTTGGAAATAATGTTTTAAAAATCCATTCATGCCGTATAAGTTAAAAAAAACATTCTTCGTACTTTTTTCGGAAAAGTCAAAAAGGTACCTCGTAAGAAAAACGACAAAAGATTCCTTTCATTTATTTTACTAAAAACTCTCCGAAGGGTAAAAATGGATTTAAACAATTGTAGGTGAATGGAAATAATATTAAATATTGAGGAAACATGGATTTGGATGATAAAATACACCCCAGTAAATTTCAAAGTATAAACAATCTCGGATAAAAATGAGATTGTGATATTTCCCTTACCTTAGGTCCAATTTGCTTTGTACGTGTCCGAAGCTACTGTATAATGGTTTAAATAATGTTATTGACTTATTCTAGAATCATATTCATTGTTATGATATCATATATGGTTCACTTATGACATTATATTACCCGTTCTTTTGTAAATTCCATGTTAAAGAAGCGTTTTGGGTAAAATCGTTTCATTTATCGTAGGTGTTTTGACTTGTTTTTCTTGACATTATTATTACTTATATCATGATTTACTTACTTCCAGAATATAAAATTTGATATATATTTCATATATATTCAGTATATATATATATAATAGATAGATAAAATAAAAAACACCGTTCATGGAGACGGTAGTCCGTACGTACGCATGAACGCTGTTTTCCATTCCTTATTGTCTTGAAATGGAAGTAAGTAGATGACATACATATATATATATATATATACATAATCCAGTAGCATTATAATGTCATATATTTCCTTATTATTTCTTATATATACTTTATAATCATTCTTAAATTGGTTAACACGGAGAATGAATCTCATCGCGTCGTGGAGACGGTATTCCGTACGTACGCACGAGCGATGATATCATTTCCATAAATATTGAATTTAATCGGAGTGGATTATACAATATATCAGAATCAATATGATATTGTAATAACTATGTATAGTTATTCTTTACACCATTATACCCATTCATGTAAGGTGGTGGTGGAAAATAGATTACACCACGGCGTGGAGATGGTATTCCGTACGTACGCACGCGCAGTGATTTCTTTTTCTGTAGGATGTATAGATGGTGAAATAGGGTTGTTTCATACTTATAATAACATATCAGTATATGAGTGATACTGATGTTATTACTTCATAATGAAACAACCTAAGAAGAAGAAGTGGAAGAAGAAATAAAGATGAAAGAATTGGTAACGGTAATTACCTCTTCTTTGAAGCGCCTCTTTGAGACCTCCTCTTAGGGCACTAAAATTGGTCTTTGAGGAAGACCATAACCTCTAGGATGTTTCTAGGGAAGTGGAGAAGAGATTTTTGCAGGGGTTGTCCGAGCTTGAGTGCTCAAATTGGTGTAAGGAGGAGGGGGAGGAGGTGCCCTTTTATAAGGGAGGAGAGGGGCACCTTAGGAATATCTCAAAATATTATTTTATATTAAAGTCAAAATCGGTTTATAATGGCTCCAAAGGGTCTTATTTCGAAGATAAGATGGGGATGGGTCGAAATCCTATCAACCAATAAGATTTAGACAAGTTTAGGGTATTATTTTAACCTTATCAATTAGATTTAACTCTAAGTTAAATAATTTAACTTTTACCATGTCTTTTTGTTTTCTTTCACTATATGGTTAATAAACTTACTATAACATGCCAAACGAACCCCAAATTGTTTATTATTAATATATATATCCTTATCTAAGTCATTTGGCTGAACCTTAGATTTTTAGGAATAAAATAACAATTAATAATATAATATTTGATTTAAAAACTATTTTGTGTCAATTTTGACACTATTTGATATATGATTTTTGTGAAAGTCATAACAGAATTATATGTTCGAACCAAGTTGATTAAATCAACATTAATATATCATAGTAACCTAGAAAATTAGTGTAATTCCTAAAAAGTATTAAATTACATTTATTTTGGTATTTATATTATCAATTATGTCAATATTTCATTAATAAGATAATTACTGCATCATCTTTGTGTCATAAATAAATTAAATTATTTGATGTCTAAAAATTACAAATAAAATACCATCATGTAGGAAATCTTTTTAGATTTCTAATGAATATTTACAATCGAATTTATCTTATGTATAACCCCATATTATAAATGATTTACTTATTAAACTTTGATTTTAACTATTTTAACCCTTCTTTAAATAAATTAATAATAAATGTCCTAATCTAATCCAAGTGGACCTAAATGGTCATATTTTATTCCTAAGTTTGTTTTTGGTCGAATTACACTTGTCCAATAGAATTAGGACATGTGTTAGGGTAATATTAATATCATATTTACCCTTAGTTACCCAATTTACTATTAACCGCGGTAAAAAAAAGTAAAAAGTTACTATTCACCAAAAAATTATTTTCATCTCATTGAACTACATTTTAGTCCTTGATATTAACCGTGTCTCTCGGATTTTCGAAATTCCATTCACAGAAGCGGTAAAATTAAGTTTTATGCAAAATTCAGTTTTTAACCTACCACTTAGTGGTTTCACTATTCATCAAAAATTGAAAGTTTTCAGAAAAATACCAAAATTTTACCCTAGGCTAATTTCGATATTCTGAGTCCAAAAATGAAGTCCATTTTGAAAAATAAAATTTATAAAATTTCAAAAAGTGATTATTACTATTCATAACGGCTAGTTTTAATAGCATATCATTGTTTAGTGAAACTCGGTATTGCGTATTACACACGCTATCGAGGAAGGTCGTGATTGTGTGTAATGCAAGGCAAGTCAAGGATGCGTGTTGTGCAAGCTCCTTTTGGTGTAGCGTACAACACAAGACTTTAATAAAATTAAAAAGAATATTTTTTTATAAAATCTTGGGCTGTTACAAAGATGTTGTGTGTTTTATGTTCTAAGATGTTATGTAATGTTCCTAAGCTCTAAAGACACTAGTCCTCTTGATCTTCTATGTTGTATCAAGTAAAGATTTTATATAATAAACTAGGTTTATGTGTATAATAAAAACTAGGGTTATTATAGTTGGTATCAAAGGATATGTTTAGTTATTTTTGGGATTAGGATTAGAAAACCCCAGTGAAGACTTAGAGGCAAGAATAATTATAATAAAAACACCCCTAAGTATTGTTGAGTATTGAGTAAGTGTTTTATCAAGAAAATACATCCTTTTATGGATATGAGTAGGTTGAGGCAGCTCTAGCACAGATGTATCCTAAGGGTGAAACCCAAAAACACCGATTTGAGCTAGACTCGAACGGTATCTGGTGCACAACAATGGGACTTGCCGCACTCTTGGTTACGACTCTCCCATGGGATATGATTTGGTAAATTCACATGCTTAGTATGAACCATTATTAAAGGAATAATAAAAATTCCCCTAAGAATATATGTTTGAAAATAGATTATGAATAACATAGATTTAAGCCTATGGATTCATAAGTTAAGGAAATAAAAGTTATTTATAAGTCATCGGTTTTTTCCTTGGATTAACCTTTATGTGTTACCCCTAACTTTCCTTTTATTCCAGCTAATGGATGGTAATAAAAGGGCTCGAGCTAAAAACCGATGCAAAGATCAATGTGATGACTGTGCTAATGAGATGCCCAATCCGATGGGAGTGGGAATTGTGAAATTTGTCACGCTTCTCTCTTAGTTAAATCAAGATTTGAATAGAAATATGTGTCAAAAGAAACATTAAACCCACCCCTAAGAAAGAACAAGTCACTATCGAGATCATCATGAGACAAAGGCCTCCTACTTTTAATGGATCATGTGATCCCTCAATCGCCGAACAATGAATCAACTCCACTGAAAAGATCTTCTATATCCTTCAATGTTCTGAATAAGAGAAGGTTCTACTGTATGCTTATTGTATGGAGGGTAAAGATGATCAATGGTGGACGTTGATAAAAAATATGAAGCTTGAGGATAAGATCGAGGTGTTGGAATGGAAAGATTTCTAGAAGATGTTTTATGATAAATATGTTCCACGCACCCTTCTACTTATGATGGAAAGGGAATTCTATGTCCTCAAGCTAAAAGATGACGAATCTATTGGATAATATGAGGAAAACTTCACAATGATTTCACGATATGCGTCCGAAATTGTCGTTACCCCCGAATGCAAGGTTGACCACTTCTTTGGTGGGATGAAACCTAGACTACAGAAAGCACTAGCAATCTGTGACTTCGACAGCTATGAGGAAATTGTATGATGTGCCCTCAAGGTTTACATGAAGATAGGGGAATCTCAGGGGTTTCATGGAGATAATAAGCGTAAGGTGGACTTCAATGCTGGCGGTTTGATGGATAAATCCAACGGTGCTAAGATGATCCATCACCCCACTTGCCAAAGGTGTAGAAAGAGGCACCCAAAAATTTCCTGAAGGGGAAGAGGAAATTCTTTACGTGTGGAAGAGAAGGGAACCTAGCTGTTAAATGCCAACAAAGAAAACCCACAGCTACAATAGAGGAGAGGAATGCTCCATTCGAACCTCAACACATTGTTCATTGCTACAATTGCAAAGAACTAGGGTATCTTGCAAATCAGTTCCCTAAGCCAAGGGTTTTCAGAGGCAACCAACAACCTCCAAGGCAGCAAGGGAGATATTTTTCCATCAGTACTGCCAAAATGAACCCCAACAATGATGTGGTGATAGGTACACTAGTTATTCATTGAATAATAGAAAACATAATTTTTGATTTAGGTTCTACACATTCTTTTATATCCCAAAGGTTTAGTAGAACAATCATAGCACCACCACAAATCATGGAAGTAAAGATGTCGGTGAGTACAGAAAATGGGGAAATCATTGCATCCCATGAATATAACTCATCCCCTATCATAATCTGTGGATTGAATCTCCTGGAGAACCTCTTCATACTCTCTCTAGTGGGATTTGATACAATTCTTGGCATGGATTGGATTTATTTATATAGAGCCAACGTAAATTGATGTGAGAGGGAAATCAAACTCCATGTGGTTAATCGACACCCCGATTCTATACAAGTGCAAGGAGGAAGATGAATCTTCTTTGGCTCCATCATCTCAAGTGTGGATATTATGTCCCTATGGGCACGCGTATCTGGATCAGATGATTGTGTCTAAGGAGGCAATTTTCTGAAGTGTTTCCTGAGGAATTTCCAGGTTCTTCTCCTAGAAGAGATTTTGAATTCTTAATTGATCTTATACCTGGGGCATTGCCAATATCCAAGACTCTGTATAGAATGGATGTTGTGGAGCTTGAGGAGTTGAAGAAACAACTACAAGAGAGTTTGGATAAAGGTTTTATACACCCAAGTGCTTCACCATGGGGTGAACCGGTTCTCTTTGTCAAGAAGAAAGACGGGTCAATGCACCTTTGCATCGATTATTGCGAGTTTAACAAAATCACGATAAATAACAAGTATCATCTCTCACGAATTGATGACTTGTTTGTTCAGCTGTGTGGAGAACAATACTTCTCTAAGGTGGATTTTCGGTCAGGATATTATCAAGTAAGGGTGAAGAAGGAATATATCCCCAAGACTACTTTTTGTACAAGATACAGGCCCTATGAATTCATATTAATGCCTTTAGGACTCACTAATGCTCCAACAATATTCATGGACTTGATGAGTAGAGTCTTTAGGGACTACCTTAACAAATTTGTAGTAGTCTTTATAGATGATATTATAATATACTCCAAAACCAAGGAGGATCATGAGGAGAATCTAAGAACTGTACTAGAGACCTTGTGGAAGGATAATATCTATGAAAAGTATAGAAAGTGTGAGTTCTGGTTTAAGGAGGTCTCATTCTTGGGCCATATCATCACAAGAAATGGGATATCTGTGGATCCCTCAAAAAAATATGCAATTGAGGGATGGCTGAGTCCAACATCAGTAATGGATATCCATATATTCTTAGGGTTAGTTGGATATTATTGATGATTTGTGAGAAATTTCTCATGATTATCCAATCCTCTTAAAAAGATAACTCAGAAGGGATTAAAGTTTTCTTGGTGTGATGAATGTAAAGAAAGATGCAAGGAGTTAAAAAATAGGCTTATCACTACACTTGTACTCACTTTACCCACAAGTGGAGAACTTTTTGTGGTATTCAGTGATGCTTTGAAGAAGGGAATGGGCTGTGTGTTGATGAAAAATGACAAAGTCATTTCCTATGATTCAAGGAAATTGAAAGTTCATGAACAGAATTATCCAACACATGATTTGGAATTGGATGTGATGATATTCCTTTTAAAAATTTGGCTGCATTATCTATTTGGGGGAGAAGCGTAAAATATATATGGACCACAAAAGCCTCAAGTATATATTCACATAGAAAGAGTTGAACATGCGCTAACAAGGATGGTTAGAGCTGATCAGAGACTATAACTGCTAAATCCATTACCACCCTGGGAAAGAGAACAAGGTGGCAGATGCTCTAAGTAGAAAGGACCTGATGATTCTATCATTGTTGAGAATTGAGAAGGATCCAATCTTCTCAAACTTGATAAAGATGGACATGGGAATCATAAACAAGGGAACACCATTAATCCTTTCACAAATGATTGCTCAACCCTCTCTTTTGGAAAGGTTAAAGTATTCTCAAAAGGATGATGTGGGAATTCAGAAGAAAGTGGAAGCTATCAGAAAAGGGAAATCCTTGGAGTTCAATGTTAATTAAGAAGGAATTATGAGATTTGGGAAAACACTATGTTTTCCATGAAGTCCATAGATGATGAAGGAACTTTTGGATGATGCACATAGTTCAAATTTCTCTATTAAACCAGGAAACACACAGATGTATAGAGATCTCCAAGAGAATTATTGGTGGGATAATATGGAGAAGGAGATCGCTAAGTATACATCAAAGTGCCTGGTGTGTCAGAAAGTGAAGGCAGAGAGACGTAAGTCTAAGGGGATGACATAACCATTTCCCATACCAGCATGGAAATGGGAGAACATCACCATGGAATTTGTCACCGGACTTCCAAAGACATCCAAAGGAAACAATGCAATCTGGATTTTTATGGATCATCTTACAAAGTCTTCACATTTTATTTCAATTCGGGAGGATTTATCATTGGATAAACTTGAACAAATATATATCAGGGAAGTGCTAAGGCTGCATGAAGTACCACTATCTATTGTATCCGATCGAGATCCAAGATCCACCTCTAAGTTATGTAAGAGTATTCAATATGATCTGGATAATGAACTGAACTTCAGTATGACCTATCATCCTCAAACTGATGGCCAATCTAAGAGAACTATTCATACACTGAAGGATATGTTAAGATCATGTTCTATGAACTTAAAAGGAGGGTGGGACCAACTTCTTCCACTGGTTGAATTCTCCTACAATAACAAATTCTACTCAAGCATCTGAATTGAACCTTATGAAGACCTATATGGGAAGAGGTGCAGAACACTAGCATGTTGGGATGAAGTCAGTGAATGTAAGCTGCTAGGACCAGAAATGGTCAAAGAAATGGTGGAGAATGTGAAAACCATTCAGTAGCATATCAAGGTAGCCCAAAATTGACAGAAGAGTTATGCAGATAACCATCAATGAGACCTTGAGTTTAAAGTTGGAGACATGGTATTTATATGCATATCTCCATGGAATAATGTCATGATGTTTGGAAATAAAGGGATGTTAAGTCCTAGGTACATCGGTCCCTTTGAGATTCTTGATCGTGTTAGGGCTGTAGACTATCAACTATAAATTACACCTACCATGTCCAAAGTACATGATGAGTTTAATTTATTCTTCTTAAGGAAGTACATACCAGACCCTTCACATGTACTCTCTTTAGAGGTAGTACAACTAGATGATGACCTTTTTTACAAGGAGAAACCAGTGAAGATCATAGATTGTAGAGAAAAAGTTCTATGAAATAATACAATGCCCATTTTCAAGGTGTTGTGGAGAAACCACAAGTTTGAAGAAGAAATGTGGGAATCAGAGGAAGAGATAAAGCAGAGTTACCCGCATTTTTTTTAGTGTGGGAAAAGGAAATTTCGAGGGTGAAATTTCTTAAGGGGGGAAGATTGTAACGACCCAAAATTTCATTAATGGGAATTTCTCTTGATCTAATTAAATGTTTATTATGGTTATATAAAATGTAAACTTCATTGGTTTTATGTTTCTAGATTTTAGAATACCATTATGAATTGTGACCATTGCTAATATAGCCGTTGAAAAGTGATCACATGATTAGTATAAATATAGGGCTTTAACAAATCCAATTTACTTAGACAAAGGAAGCGATGACCTCATCTAGTAGACTTACCCATATGAAGCCCATTTTTTAGAGATCAAAAATGATGTGGCATAATTGGGATTCACTCTTGACCAATCCCAAGATGATCTTGAATATGTTAAACTTGAGTGGAACTGGCTACAGGAGAAGTGGAAGTAAATAGAGATTATCACCTGAGAAATGTCATCTGAGCCACCCCAAGAGTCTGTCACCATCACACACCTTAATCTTCTATCATATGCAGGTGTTATAAGGGGTTATATTACAAGACCCTAGCACTATGACTATGTAAATTATTTTTGTATAAAGAATGTGCACTCATTTTATTATTGTTACTTTGTAAATAGTGTTTAAAGCACAAATAGTATTTTTAGTTAATATTAAACTAAGAAATATATTTTGATGAATTAATGGATTTTTAAATTAAATAATATTTTAATAAATTATTATTATTATTATTAAATTACTTTTTATTAAATATAAATTATCATATAATTTTATGAATGTGATTTTAATTTTTATTAAGGTTTGAAAGTAGTTTTTGTCAAAACCCATGAATTTTCGATAAATATCGGTTTTTATTTTAAATATAAAAATTAACAAATTTAGAAAATTATTTATATAAAATGAATATTATTTTTTTAATCAGGACATAGAAATTATCAAATGGTGAATTTTTCATAATTTTTTGAGACAGTCGAATTTTTGGGTAAAAATTGAATACCATTTAAATATATAATGTGTTTTATGACATCATAATGACCCAATAGTGATGTAATAAAATAATATAAACATAATTTTCTGACAATATATGTTTTAACCTTAAAATAATGTTATTTTGGGTTATTTTGATTTATTTTACAAAGCTTTAGCGGACCCTGCAAGGCTTATAAAACATTTTGTCTTTTTAAATAGTTTTCCTTGAGAGTGTAACTCAAATCCACATAATAAACCCTATTATTTTAAAAATTTAGGCCATTTAACATATAATATATTTTTTTTCCACTCCCCTTTGAAAAAATCCACTGGGAAAAACCAAAGGCTGGTTTGTGGTTTTGATTAGTTTAATGTGAGGTGTCTCAAACCTAAATAATGAAGAATTCCCTCCCCTTTCCTATATAAACCCACCCAAGCTCTGACTTTATCTTCAATCGAAGACTTTAGAGTTTGATCAACCCCTGAACTTATTTCTATATAATCCTTTAAAGGTTCCCCAAGCGCCCAAGAATCCTCTCTCAAGCCTCTCCCAAGCCATTGTGATCACACTTCCAAGTAAGGGATTTCTTCCTTTCTAAGTTTTGTCAAATTTTCTTTAAGTTGTTATGTCCTTTTGTTTTCAATTGAAAATGTTGGGGTATGATTTATCACCTCCACTATACTTCTATATTTATTTTTTGATGATGGGATACCCCTTTCCCCATCATTAATTCCTCCCATGTACACCGGTTACTATACTAAAATTCCGTGAGGGATTTCTCTCTCATCATTTACATTCAAGTAATTCTTTTGTATCATGAGTCTAACTTCCATTAAAATTGTTGGGACATGTATATATATGAAACGTTAATGTAAATTTCATGTAAATATGATGAGATTCCCCTTTTTATCTCATCAACAATTTTTATGAATTCTTATGTCACGCTGTTATGCGACCAAAATTGCACCACGATTTTCCAAGCCAAAGTCATTGTGTAGTGAATACCATGCCCATTTTTCTATCAAGGGTATTATCGTTTATGAAAACTTAATTATTTATTAAATAAGTTCATGTATTAATTCTACACTCCTTTATCTTGGAATAAATGATGATTTTTAATGAATCCATGTTTTATGATCCATGTGGCACACTTATGCATGAAATGAAATGATTAAGAAAGGTGCACCCTGATAGCGCTTCAATGTATTGGGTAAAGTATAGTATCATGATACATCATGGGAAATGAGTGTTGACTCATGATAATTAAAGTGCAATGAGGGTTTACTCATTATTCACATGCAATGATGGTTTACTCATTCTCCATGTGCAATGAGCATTGATTCATGCTAATTCCATGTTTAGTGTTGTTTCCACATTTCCATGTTATGATTATCATGATTTATCATGACTTTAGGTTTATGTTTCTCTTATACTCCATTGATCTTCCTAATGTCTAACATGTACTGTATTCCTCATGTTATTCCATGTTTATTCCCTTACAGGGCTTTATAGATCACCCTTTTCTTATGCATGTCCTTAGGTTATCCCATGAAATGCTAAGTACGAGGGAATGTAATGGTCATGTAAAGAAAGTTTTCAATAAAGATGTTGTGTGTTTTATGTTCTATGCTATTATTTAATATTCCTAAGCCCCAAATACACTAGAACTCTCGATCTTCTATGTTGTATAGAGTGAAGATTTTATATAATAAATCAGGTTTAAGTGTGTAATAAAAATAGGGTTGTTATAATATAAGTTTGGGTAATGGTTGAATCATTCTATAAGACATTCTTATTTCAGACTTCACCTGATGAAATACCAAGCAAATAGATATAAACTCTATAATCTCCTTCTTTATAGTTTCCCACCAGTAGTTCTCTTGAAG
Organism: Viscum album; assembly: GCA_963277665.1. Lineage (NCBI taxonomy): Eukaryota > Viridiplantae > Streptophyta > Magnoliopsida > Santalales > Viscaceae > Viscum > Viscum album. The sequence continues at coordinate 818,803,995 of OY728132.1, read as the reverse complement.
ATATTGATACATATTCATGTACCATGGGTTTATGTATAAGGTCATACTTTGTTCTTAATTAAAAGTCCCAGTATTTCTATTGGGATTTGATGGTAAAAATTTTCATGACCCAAATCTTATAACTCATTACACCTCAATTTTAAACTCTAATGATATCCCTTTTCTAATAGCTTCCACTTTATTTTGAATTTCCACATCACCTTTTTGAGAATACTTTAAAATTTCTATAAGTGATGGTTGCAAAATAACATGAGAAAGAAAATATGATGTTTCTTCTTTTATGATTCCCCTTTCAATACTTTGAAAGTATAAGAATATTCGATCCCTATCAGTTATCATTATTGATAAGGTTTTAAGATATTTTTTACTTAGAGTATCTACTAATTTTTTCTTTCCTTGGATAGTAGTGGATTGATTACTCATAATCCTTGATTATCTCTAAAAATATTACCTAATGCATATTAATATCCTTTTGTGTGAATATATATTTTAGGATCTTTTGATCCATATATATCTCACTATTCTCACCATAGAGAAAGTGATTCTATATTTTCAATGTGAAGATTTTTGTAGCCAACTATAGATTAAGCATTGGATAATTCTACTCATGAAATTTAAATTTCCTTGAGGTGTAGGGAATCAGTGTATAATTTTGAATTATTATACAACCTAGGACCTTATTTTAAGAATCATTTTATACCATAAAGGGTTCCCAAGTTCTAGGTAGTGTAATTACTAGTGTAGTGATACACCTATTTTTTAACTCATTGAAGATCTCTACACATTTACTAATCCAAAATAACTTTACTCCCATTTGAGTTATCCAGGTTAGTGGGTTTAATAGTCATGAGAAGTTTCTGAAAAATCATTGGTAATACTCATATAATCAAAGAAAACTACAAATCTCCATTAAACATACTATAATCGGATACTCCTCAATTTCCATTGTCATAGAAGGGTCCAATGGTATCCCTTTTTGATTGATAAAATTCCCCTAGAATGATAATTACTCCATACAGAACTCCCAATTACTTTACTTTTCATATATATTTTCCTTTGGAAAAGTATTTATCATAGTATTTAAATTCTCCACATGCTACTCCTTTATTTTAGAGTATAATAGAATATCATCTATAAATACTGTATTTTTTTGGTGTAATATCTAAAAACTCTATTTATTAAGTATATAAAGATTTCTAGATCATTAGTGACTCTGAAAGGCATCACTATGAAATCATAGTGTCCATACGTTGTTTTAAAGGTACTTTTTGGAATATCTTCTTTATTCACCTTTAATTGGTGATATCTTGACCTAAGTTCAACTTTATAGAAATACTAGGCCTCTTATAGTTGAACAAACAATTAATAAATCCATGGTAGGGGATAATTTTTCTTTATTGTGATTTTTTTGAGTTCACAATAATCAATGTAAAGGTGTACTAGCCTATCATTCATTTTAAAAAAGATGATTGACACACCCCATGGTAAATAACTCAAGCATATAAAGCATTTTATAGATTATCTTGTTACCTCTTCTTCAGTTCTTCCAACTCAATGGTGTCCACTCTATATGGATTCTTTGATATGGGAAAAGATCCAGTTATAAGCTCAATTGAGAACTCAACCTCTTGGTCAAAAGGAAGACCAAAAAACTATAACAAATATATATCAGTGTTGTCCATCAAAATAGACATTTCCTCGAGCATGATCCTCTTTTTATATTAATAATTTTAGCTATATATTCTCACTCATAATTCAATAATATGAATACTTGAGAAGAATATTCCAAAGTAGATCCATCCTCCTCATTAAACTTGTATATAATTAGTTGATTAATTAAGATGTGATGAATGATCTACCTTCCTCCATAGTTGATTTTGGATTTATATAAGCTTACCCAATACATGAACAATATGGAATAAAAATCCACTAATAGAAGTAATAAAATATTTTTAGGAATATTTTTTCACCAACATTGACTAGGGATGAGTTATATACTAGAGATTCAATAATTTCCTCATTTACTATTCTCATGGATTACTCAACATACATGTTTTGATGTGGTTATTGATTTTTTTTCCAAAACTTCAAAGATATGAACTAATGTGTTGATCGAGAATGAAAAAATATATTCACTACTTTTAAACGAATAACCAATGTACCTGTCACCATATCATTATTAGGATCTACCTCATTAGTAGTGATAGAAAATTCCCTTCCTTTATATCTAGGCCTTAGTATTTGTTTCCATTTATTGTATTTGAAAACCCAAATCTTAGGGAATTGAATCGCATATTTTATGTGATACTTTTAATTGGAAAACTATACCATTATATTAATATTAATATAGACCTGCTATTATTCTTATACATTAGTGGGTTTACTCATTTCCATTTGAAACTAATTATCTTGATGTCCATCTTTTCCACATTTTCAATATGTCTTGATTCCATTTAAATAGTTTTTGGGATTATTTTTCCCACACTTTTTACATGTGGGATGTTAGGTTGTCATTACTTAGTGGGATTTATCTATTGATACTCCCATATTAAACTCTATTTTCTACTTTTTATCTCTTGGATCACATGACCACTAAGAGTCACCAATCCCCATGTCAACATTATGGGAACAACAAAAAATATCTTCATAGTAGTAAAAGTATCTAATCACCATGGATTTTCATATACTTAGTTTTAATCCACTAAAAGTTATCCACCATTATTTAAATGTTAATTAAATATCTGGAGTCATATCATGAAAGCCTTATAATGTTTTCTTTGAATGAAATTTTAGAGTCATCTTACCTTTTCTTCAGTTTGAGGAACTCCCTCAACATTTTAATATGAAGAGTTAGGGGAAAATATATATTGAGAAATATTTTCATAAATATTCCCATTTAGTAGAAAAAAGTTCCTCTTTATACATCATTTTCTTGATTAGTTCCCACCACTGATCAGCTTCCCCATTAAAATGGTAGTCCTCTAGCATGAATTTCTCTTCTTCCAAGCATTGGATGATAGATAATATCTTCTCAATGATGTTAATTAATTATTATTTTATGAGGGGATAATAATATACACTAAAGTTAAGAAACCTTTTTGGTATAAATTATTTGACCAAAATATTCAATTTCTTGGAAAAAATATGGAATTACACATTATTCAATTTATTATTCATAACATGAGATAGTTAAGCAAGTATTTTTATAAAGTTTTGAGATCTTTCCCCCATCACACTAGGAATATAATTAAATAAATCCTTAAATTTATTATCCCATTCGTTGTTGGTTCAAGTTCTCTTATTTTCCAAAATTAACTATGAAAAAGGAAAAAAAATAAAATTGGGTGTTTGAATGCTCAACTAATGAGAAAATAATAAAATAAAACGTGAACTTAGAAGTAATAACTTATAAATAAAAATTATATCCTAAAATTTAAGTTCCTAAGTTTCAATATAGGTTTTACATGATAATTTTTACTATACATAGACTTATCACTAGGATTATAATTAATGTTTTCTAGTCCTAATAAAAAAATAACTAGACCGTACTCTGATAGAAACAATAAAAAACTAATATTTTTACACATATTATTACATGAATTTGAACAAAAATATCCATTAAATATGTACCAAGGATCAAAATGCCTAGTTTCTTTAGAAGAATAGGTACTTAATTAGAATAAATGAAGATAAAATAAAACTTCTTTATTTAAGTCTCCATAATGAGATACTAAATTCACTTGAGATCCTATAACTTCACAGGGTATCCTTGGAATAACATAGACAAAAGGGGTGATATAAAAATCCTAGTAAAATAATAAACATGTAAATGCAGTGTAATATGAGTTTGAATGAATAAAATAGTAACATAAAAGGAATGGATAATGAATAATCATATATAGGAATAATATAAATAACATGGTATGATAATATCATGGAAATATAGAGATGTGGTCGTAGTATAACATGAAATAAACATGAGTTAAGGCTAACCGGCACAACGATATCACATGGAGGAAAAAGTCGCATAATTGATTTGGTTTACTACCTAATACCATATATTACATATCAAGAGATAAAAAAGTTTCCCAATGCATTAGATAACCACATGGGTGTACCCATAATAACATTCACATGCATATGTGTTTCACATAATGAAATAAAACAAAAGACAAAACGATTACCCAAGGAAAAAATGGGTTTCATAATCATGTCATAAGGTATAACTGGAAGGCATATAATAATTTGTTTAATTAAAGGAGGGATTATATATATCTTGTAGATATATAATATAATAATAATCTTATATTATTAAGGTGTGAAAAAGAGTGGTTAGGTAACTTTGGAAATGTGCCACTTAAGCGGTATTTTAGGGAAATGAGTAAAGATTCTTTAAAGAGGGTAAGAGAATAATAATTATCATAAAAACAAAAGTTAAATAAATTTTATTTATTTCCAAATAATATTTTTTTAACCATTTATGTTTGAAAACATTTCATTTATTGTTACTTTAAAAGAGGTAATGAAAATAGAGAAGTTCATTTTAATCATCTTTTTGAAAGGAATTGAAAAGGGAACCTTTAAAAAATGTATATAAACATAAAATAAAGGATAAATAAACGTTTTTATATATCTTTGGGACATATATATATAATATATAATAGTTATTTGAGAATAATTTAGATATATAGTTTTGTGAAGATAGAGAAATCATAACCCAAATAAAATTGGGTGGTTCGGAGAGATCCCTTACCTTATGTTCTAAAATCATTATGCACTAGAAAATAATATCAAGAATAAAAAAATTAGATATATTAATTACATAATTTAGAATATTTTATATTTATATTTTATTTAAAATAATTTTATTCAGTTTATTTATTACCATTTTTATGATATATAAAGGTCCATTTTGTTTTTCTGGGAACATTTGTTTCACGGTTTCATGGCCGGATCACTTGTGTATAATTATGGATAATCTTGTAAAATGGGACTAAAAATACAAAAGTGAAATGAAATGGTATTCATGTAATTCAATAAATTTAAATGTTTCCAAATATACATATGGTTTCTTATATAGGGATGGTTCATTGAGTAAAAATGTCAACGTTGCGTGGTTAGTTCATTTATGCAGTTTTACTAATCATCACAAAATAGTTTGGTTTTATTTATTATTATATCTATAAATTAGTTTGAGAGCATGAAATAAGCCATAATATACTTATTAATATATTATTTAACCATAATAATATTTTAATGTCCATACCTAATGGAAGTAATGAAAAAAACACAATATCCATTGAGACGGTAAACTGACATAATATGGACAACAATTTAATTCTTAGAATAATAGGAGGAAACAAGTGGGTGGATGGAATATATACCATTTTAGCCATGAAATTAAAGTATATATATGATATTAGAGTTATTAATTCATGTTTTATGTGGTAAGTGAGGGGAATTTAGAAGAATATTTTTTTTAAAAAGGCAGTTTGAGAATATTACCTCTTAAATGACGCCTCATTGAAATACAACTTAAGTAACTTGTAATTGGACTTTTGGTGAGATGAGAAGAAATATTAATTTTAGGATAGGTTTAAAAAAATATTTAGATATAATTTTTTAAATTTACATATATTAGAAGGTGCGAGGAGAAGGGGTAATGAGGGGTGGTACTTATAAGGTGAGGAGAGGGGTGTTCTTAAATTTTATATTCATTACTTTTTTATTTTTGCTCAAGAATATCAATAGTATTGATTATTATGACTATATATAGTACCTAGTTCATGTGAGTAATAAATAATGGGTTCTTATATAATCAAATACTAAAAAAATCATGTATTTAACTTATAATGCTAAATATTGTAATTTACAATATTTTACTATTCACCAACAATTCAACTATTTTAGAAAAATAGAAAAATTCTCCCTAAAAATTTTATGCTCTGTATATTTTAGAAATGAAATCCATTTTACTATAATAATTTTATAATTATGTTAAATATTATTTTTTAAAAAACATACTCATTGTTTTTTGAAAATTACCAAATTTAATATCATGATCCATTTTCCAAACATTTGAAAAATTACTTAAGGTCTCATAAAAATTATATTATCATTATTGTACAACATAATATTAATTTATAAACTTATTTTATGAAAATAAATTTATTTTAAATCCATATATTTATTAAAAAAATGTAAAGAAGATATATATCTTATAAAAATATAAAAATATATTTTATAATTTTTAAAACTTGTATTTAATTGTATTATAATATAAATATGGAATATTTAATTTTTATAAGACACTTAAATAATATTATACACATAAACACATTAGGATACTATTTTAACCATCATGTTACAATTCATAACTGGTAGATTACTATTCCAATGGTTAGGTTACTATTCTAATGGCCAGATTACTATTCTAATGGTTAGATTTATAATAGTTATATAGGCTCTCTAATTTCTATAAACACCTCTTATTTCATTTATTCTTCCTTGAATTCTATTTAATCTCAAGTATATATATATTTTAATTTTCAAGATGGATGTTGCATTACTAATATTTTACATTTTTTTCTATATTGTTGTTCTTGAGTGGGATTATTATGGGGGATTGAGTATATCCAATGTTTTCTATTATTATTGTCTTATTTTATATTTATTTTCCCATTTTAATACTTTCAATTATCATGGCCATTTTTTTCTATAAATGTAATGTTAAAATTATTATATTAAAACATTTTGGTTTCATCATGTGGTACATGTGAATAATATAATATTGTATTAATAAATGTAACACAATTATATTTTCAAAAGAGAAATTCTATTTATAAAATCCGGGGTCGTTACATGAACAACATGGGTGTTTTAATGTTCTTGAGTCCCTTATTTTTTCCCTTCAATTTAATGGAGTTTTTCCATGAGTATAATTATTCTTCAATATTTTTTCATATTTTTCAATGTTCTTATTTTCTCTAGGTTTCTCATAATTTTTGATATTCCTTGTAACTTTTTCATCCCATATATTTTCATTTAAATTAGGGGATCATTTCATCTAAAAAGGTGTGCTATAATTCTCCACCATTAATCCACTTAATTGATCTTTAAATTGACTATTTAATTTCCATTATATTTACCAACTCCAAAATTTTTTGAAATAAATTTGAATAGTTAGAAAATTATATAAAAACTATTTTCATGAAAATAAATACATACTTACAATGTGTTAATCTTAGAAACTTATAGATTGTGACATGTTTTCCAATATTGAAATATGGTTCATCTTCATCGATAAAATATTTATTCACCAGTAAAATACCACATTTATCTCCTTGGTGAAATCAACTCTAGATATTTAGAAACTCTAAATCATATGTGGAATAACCATCTTTCATGGTTTGGACATCCCCATACTTACAAAATCACAATAAATCACTTATTAAACATCTCACATTATGTTCCTCTTTAATCATATTTTATGATTCAGACTATTAAAGATCGATATATCCTCCCCAGAATACTCATATTTAGAACTCTAGAAATACCAAAATACACAATATCATTATTATAGTGTGTAATCTATGTTATAATATGAATTTAATAAAATTATAAATTCTATATAACTCCCCCAAACTTTCATCATGTCATGGAGAGAACTCCCATGGAGAAACATAGTATTGTATTTAAAATGATAAAGGAGATAATATAATAATTTAATATAAGAATAATTCATATCCAAAATGAAAATTTCATTTATAAGGGTACCTTTCCAATTTTCCACTTTAAACTCAATTCCTACATGCTCCACTATCTTACATTGTAATTTTGTTCCTTATTCCTCTAGAACTCCCCCATTTATCTCAACTTGACCAATAATCAACTCCACATACTTCATTGTGATCACAAGGAATTATAATTGACTTCGAATTATAAAAACATTAAACATTAGAATCTAATGGTTAAGATATTCCCCCTTTAGATTTTGTTATCAACCCACACTTCACTATATTTAATTATTCTAACAAAAAATTCCCTAACAGGTGAATCTCACTATATCTTAGTATTTAATTTCCATTTTAAACCCTGAACATTTCTCCAAATTTTCAACACCTTTGCCAATAATATTCAAATGGATTTCCATTTATATATTTATCAGTCATGGGAATCCTTGAAACTATTATTTCACCAAAAAATAAGTAATGCGATTTAAATTATTTCTCTAATCCTATGTGATTCAAATATCATTATAGGAAACTTTGGAAATAATTAATCACTTTAATTATATCCATAAACATTTTAGATCATCCATATCACTACTACTAACTCCCTATGGATTTTATCTCCCCTCGTCTTCAACACCAAATATAAGATATATTATTACCAGATAAAACAATATTCAAATGAATAATTACATTCAATGTGGAGAGGGGTAATTTTGAACATTCTAAAGATTATTATAACATCCCACCCATCATAATTGTCTTGAAAAGTGAAAGTGTTGTTACTATCCTTAGATGACATCCCCAAGACACCAATGGCTGGAAATAAATGCCAATGAATTCAAGTAACATTAGGGTATGATTTCCAATTTTTGAATAAAAATGAGAGAACATAAATAATAAACATCCAATACTATATATAATGAATGAATAAACAATAAAAATAAAGATATATACAATATTAAATAATAATATCAAAGCACTAAAGGAAAAAGAAGAAAAAAAACCGGGGAACTAAAAGACAACACGACACCAATGAAACTAAAGTAGAATAATCCCAATAAAGCACATGAATTAGATCCAAGCTCCAAATCCATGTTCCAAGCCCATGGTATCAAGACACATCACTAGAAAGATATGATACCTTCCATTTTTCTATATCCCAATAGATTAAATCTTCAAAGGCACCGTAATTCCTAGGATGGGGGTGAGTATACATTCAATATGAATTCTCTAAAAACATCCCTCATAAAATCCACTAGGACAAGAACCAGTTAGAAAATTTTATATAAAAAATATAAAAGAAATTAAAAAAGTTTATATCCAAAACCATAAACAATTTCCATGGAAAGAAATAAATAAAAACATTGAATAATTTATAAATTATTTGTAATACCCATGTATCCAGGCACTCACACCCATGAATGCTAAGTGATAGTTACATATTCATGAGTATTCTGTCATTAATCCACCAAGTCATTGCTTGGTGAACAATATCTAGGTTCCATAATGGAACATTCCCCTTCCTCAAGGTCACGTACACATTGAACTCACATCAACCATGTATTCCAAATTCCATGCGAAAATATTTCACATAAAAACTAAATAATTATTTAAAACATTTCAACAAACAACTTTCATGCAAAAAAACGATACCCTAATTTAAAAATCATCATTTTAAAATTTTAAAAAAAGGGGTGTTCTCAAAAAGCATCCAATTTCTCAAAATTTACAAATCCATAATAAAAAACAATTTACATCAAGAATCACATAAGGTCTTCAAAATTATTTAATGAAAAAATTTAATCAAAAAATGACTTAATGTTTTATAATGAATCGAGATGAGAGATAATACACCTTCCTCTCAACATATGGAGAAAATAAATAACGTTACTAATATCTTCTGGATCTAGACTTAGATATTCTTTCCTTCAGTAGATCTAATCACATATTATCATTATTATCATTAAAGAACATATATTTATTCCCAAAAGGACTAGATATATGGTTCTAAGAGAGAGTAAAGGAGTATATCTAATAATAACTGGGAAGAAAAATAAATTTCCGATGAATTTGGATCTCTATAATACTTAGATTAGACAAATAATTTCTCTAAATAAAAATGAATCTAAAAAGAATCCTTGATGGGAAATTAAAATTGAGATCATTGGATATTAGGTGACTAATGAGGGTATTGTGCCTTTATTATAATTGAAACCAAAAAAATTATGGCTTCCAATAGTACATCACATTGTTAGATCATAAAGTGTTACAAATCATACACCAACCATGCACATGCCACTGGATAATCCAAGTATCCAAAAGGATTGGGCCACCCAAATGGAAAAAATATGTACCAACTATACAGTTCTACTATTTCAAGCCCATATGCTACACGATTGGATTTCACTATTATTCAAGCTATGGGCCAACCATTCTCTATACTCTATTTTCCATTGCTTAGTATCACTTTGTCACTCAAATGGTTTGGCCAAATTGTGCACCAAACATGTGCCTATATAATGACTCCCAAAACATGTTGCATGGTTTTCTAAAGGTGGTACATAGTTTCTAATAACTATGAAAAAACCATGCACCTATGAAACACAACCAAAACACACCAAAACATCCATAAACCACCCAAAACCTAAACCAAGAACTATATACGATAAAATTAATTAAAAAGGGGAAATTTACCTGAAACCATGGGTGATATATTCTCCCCAACATTTTTATTTCCATTCTCAGAACATAGAAAACCAGTGTTGTTCTGAATGAGATTTATCCATTCTTATAATATATCCTTTTCATGATCCCACATTTCATCCTAAATCTAACTATACTTCCATTAAACCCACACTAAACTAATTATTTTCCCATGAAATAGACTCTATGGTCTATCTATAATCTGAATTTGAACAATAATCAACATAACATATTGTTCAAGACCAACATCATCCCATTGAATCACATGGCCAGGATCAGGATGGTACTTTTTCAATTGGGGTACATGAAACAAATTATGCACATAACAGATCTTTTGGGGTAAAACCATCCAATAAGATATTCCACCCACTATTTCAAGTATCTCAAAAGGGTCAGTGTACAAAGGAGACAACTTCCCCTATTTACCAAAATGAATGTTCCCTAGCCTTGGAGGTGTTCTCAAGAGAACATGATCAGATACCTAAAATTATAATTATTGTTGAAGATGGTATATATATAATTTTTTATAAATATGAGCCAGTTCTGTTATCTTTTTAATTATCTAAATCTTCTTCATTATCTCATGCACTAGATTAGGTATGATAAGTGACATCTCACCTGTTTCGACCCAACATAGCAGATAACGAAAAGGATGACCATACAATGATTCAAAAGGATCCATATTTATCAATTCCTGATAAATGTTTTTATAATATCACTATACTAATGGTATATATTCCTCCCATTATCTAGTGAAATCCATTACACAAGAAATAAGGTTTTCCTCCAACGTTTGGATTGTCCTTTCAAATTGTCTATCTATTTGAGGATTATAATCTATGTTCAAATTCAAATTTTTTAAAAGTAATTTATATAAGGAATTACAAAAATGATACTTAATCTTGGGGTCCCTATCGGAGAAAATTTATATTGGAACAATGCGAATCTTTAATATTTCTTGAATGTTGAGTTTTTAAAAATCCTCCACTGTATTTGATTCATGAATAGGGATGAATTGAGATGAAATTGTGAGTTTGTCCATACTAACCCATATGGAATTGTGATTTCTAACCATTATTGGTATACCTATAACAAAATCCATGGGTATATACTATAATTTACATATATGTATAAGTAAATATTACAACATTAAAGCAACCCATTGGTGTTATTCCATGACTTGATGACATGTGAGGCATGTCAAAACAAACTCTTCAACTTTCCTCTTTATGATATCCTACCAAAAATATTATCTCAAATATTTTTATATATTCTATATTCCCTAATTAATAATCTATATAAAATGGTGATAGGTATTAAGAAGTTGTTCCTGAGAGGTTAGAGGAACCACTACCCCATATCTAAAATGCAGCATATATCTCTCATCTAGTTTCCATCCCTCAATGGTCTCACCGCAATATAGTTTGAATCAAATATTAACATATTGAATATCATATATTTGATCCTCTCACACATGCTTCACCAAAACAAGAATAAATAAAACCAGAAAGAAAGATATAGAATCACATTTCTTAGTACACTCTAGATGCATATCCTCTATGATTGACATTAACTTCCATTGATATGAATATTATTTATCCAGTTGATTATATTAATTAATAATCAATGAATCAGTAATATATTTCCCTTTAAATAGTGTATAAATCAAGAAAAATTTTAACATTTTATGATATTCCATCCATCCTCATTGCCTTTGAATCAAATCTATTTGTGAGAAAATGTGTTTCAAAATCTTATGATTCGTAAAGACCAAAAATTTATCGGCAAAAATATAATGATTCCAATTCTTTAAAGCATGGACTAAAACATATAATTCCAAATCATACATCAGTTAGTTATTTTTATCCACCCATAACTTTCATGATATTAAAGCAAAAACGTGATCTCCCTACATGAGATAATATTCCAAACTAGATCTTGATTTATTTCAATAGACCACATAACACTGTCCTTATATCAGAAATACCATGATGAGTATTGATGTACGGTGAACCATAATATCTTGTAAATATTTCTAGAATTCATAATTCTATTGGAAAAGAACACCCTTCATTTTTAAATTTTCCATTAGTGATGCAGGACATGAAGAATTATGAAAAAAGCATATGTAGTATCCTGTTAAGCCTTGGAAATAGTGTATCTCAAAAGTGTTCTTCATTGGTTTCCAAGAGATAAATGATTATATATTTTTAGGATCCACTAAAACTATTTTTTAAAAGATTATATGAACAAGGAAACATACCTCTTTATCTATAAATAAAACATTGAAAACATTGCATAAAGGCGATGCCCATACAAGATATTAAAAACTATATCAAGGTGTTCCTCATGATCAAAATTAGTTTTAGAATATACATGGATATAATCAATAGAAAACACTAAAAAGGAATCAATATACATCTAAATTAATTGATTCATTAATTCCATGAACACCCCATGTAAATTCATAAGGTCAAAAGGCATAACCACATAATTATAATGGATATATCTACTCCTGAAGGTTGTATTTAGAATATCCTCCTTCTTAAATGAAAGTTTGAGATACCCTGAACATAATTTAATTTTGGAGAACCACTGGGATCCATTAAAATTATCTAATATATCATTAATTATTGGAATATGATACCAATTCATTTTCGTAAATTGGTTGCTCTTATGATAATCTACACCAAGAGTTATAGTTCTATACACCTTCTTTAAAAATGAACTAGTGTTTCCCAAGGGGATATACTCAGTTGAATAATCCCTTTTCTTTCTAACTCTAATAACTAGATATTAAATTCCATCAAATAATCTGGTTACATACTATAATACAGAATCAAAAAAGGACTGTCACCAGGAATGATATCAATCATAAACTTTTCTTATCTTTTATATAGAAATCCGAATAAATTGTAAGGAAAAATTTCAGGAAATTGGTAGATGATGTTTGGAAAATATATATTTTCAATATCATCAACATATTCCAATGTAAATTATAATTATTGATAAGATATGTTTATAACCACTAGTTCTAAAGTTCTTTCTAAACTTTCATTAATATCTCAATATTCTATAAAGAGTATTTTAACATCATCTAGAGGCACAAAACTCACATTTCAGGCATAACAATTGGTGTCATACTTGAATGATATCTGCCAATCCATACCCAAAATCATGTTATAGATTTCTATCTCAATGATAGAGAATTATAAAACTAACTCATCCCTATAAATAAATATAGAACAAGAATTATACTTAATGTCTCAACACTCTCTTTATCCAGGTTGAGTTTGATGTTTCATAATAGAAGGCATAATCTCAACATGAAAAACCATATGATTGACAGAACAATAAATACTAATAGATTGGGATATGCTTGTATTTGAAAAAGCTTTAAAATTGGTATAATTCAAATTAATAGTACCTCACACCATTTAAGTACTAGATTGATCATCCGTGATCACCTTCTTAGCACCACACATTTTCTTACTTGCTTCCCATTGGTCTTTATTACTTATTGAGATTTCATTTTTTAGGAGTCTTGGTGTTCTTAGAATAACCTTGGCTCACTCCAATCTGAGGATTGAAATCTATTTTGATAATATTATCCAGTAAAATAATAATATGTATGATAAATTTGAGATGTGTCTCTAGCACCCAACCTTGGATCATTGTGACAATAACACTAAATATGTCCAATATGGTTACATTTGTGATAATATCTTGGCAGTTTCATAACATATTTCATGATATGATCAAAATAACCACATTTATAACATATAAGATTAATTTTTAGTTTAGGCTGAAAGTTTATTGATCCCATAGTCTCATTTTGAGATATACCACCACTACGGAAGTAGGTTTCCCTCTTCGGGTTTTTCATAGTATTTTTGTTCTCAATTATTACTATGGGGATAAACATTCTTTTTATAACCATATTTTTTGAGATATCTATTTATTCAACTATCACTCTATTAAAATATTTGTTCATTACATAAAAAAATAACAAATACATTTAAGCAAATTTTTAGTCATAATCGAGAATAAAAAATTTATGCCTTCAAGGACACATTTGATACAACTTTTTTCAAAAAGCATACTAAATTCAAAAATTTATCCATATAATCTATCACCAAAATATTGTACAGTTCCAAGATAATGAAATTTATTATTCTTATAATTCAGAACATTTGAGGATAGAACTATTTTCTGAATAATTATTTAATGTCCTACCATGTAATGTCTTAGTCCAATTTATCTTGAACAAATAAATCCAACCATTAGATGGTAAGATATTCTAGAATATATTTTACCAACTTGACCATAAACTCAAATGTTATTCCCATGAATTAAAAAATTCAGTTCATCATATTCAACCAAACTTATGCATTTTCTAGATTAGGATCCCCCTAAAAGATTGGTGGGTTTTTCTTTTGGAACTTAATGGTCCACTTTTTGAGGTTTATTGTTCTAATTACCTCTATCTATATCTTTAAATTAATGAATGGTGATTTGGACCAGTTGTTGGCTCCTCTATGGATTAGGGGTAACTATATTTTCAGCTTCCTCTTTCAGTTGATTGCTATGATGTATAATTAGTTCCATTCTCTTTAACCAGGAAAAAATCCATTTAGTCTCACTCACTAGTAATTGAAGTCTTCAAAAATTCAATTTAACATATATAAAAAAAACCAAAACCATTATTTTCAAAATCCAACCGTTGAAATAATTTCCCCCTTTCTATAAACAATTAAATGAATAATTAACATTGTAGTCGTAGAGGGATATCTTACTTTCAATGCGTGATATGCAATACTCATCACCTAAAACCACAATGATGAGATGAAATTACACCTAGTAGTGTCTTAGAATTTTTTTTACCCAAACCACCCTGGTAAAATGTAGTTCAATATAAAATGGTAATCTACATATTTTTAAGATATACATTTCATGTTTTGACAATCCTATTGCCTTTATACCATCCTAAGATACATGTAAATTAACTAAGATGAAAACCATTTATAACATCCCACCCATACTTATTTACATGATATGTGATGATGGTGTTATTGGACTTAGCTGAAATCCCCAAGAAAGAAAATCCTTGTAATAAATTCCAAGGGCTACAATGAATATTGGGGTATGATTTTCCCTTTTTAAAGAGAAACACCCAGACAACATAAACAATAAACGTCCAATCTACTATATGATGCATGAATAAAGAATAAAAACAAAGTTATACCCAAATGTAAACTATAATATTAGAGTACCAATGAAAATAAAAATACATAACCCAGAGGAACTAAAAGAAAAAACAACCCCAAAGAAACTAAAGTGGAATCATCCCAAAAAAAACACCTTAACTAGATTCAATCACCAACACCTGATGCCATACCCAAAGTATCAAGATGCATCACAATAAAATTATGTTACCTTCCCTTTTCATGTATCCTGATATATGAAATCTAGAAATTAACCACAGTTCCCAAGTTGAGGGGTGAGTATAAACTATATAGGATTTCCCTAATAACTTACCAATACATTTTATTAGGGAAAGAACTAATTATAAAATTTTATTTAAAATAATATAAAAGAAGTTAAAATAGTTTATATAAAAAACCATAAGAAAGTTACATGGAAGGAAATAAACAAAACATTTGTATAATTTGTTATTTATTTGGAATACCCATGTCTCTGTTTACACACACAACCATTCATGACAAGTGATAGTTCCATACTCATGATCGGTCTCTCATCAATTAGCCAAATCTATACATGGTGACTAATATCCAGGCACCCTAATGGAAAATGCCCCTTCTTTAGGGACACATACACAATGAAATCATGAGAACCATGTATTCCAAATTCCATAACAAACCATTTTAAATGAAAAAGACATTCTGGAAAACATTTCATCAAACAAGAATAATCCACTAACCATGCAGTGCTACTATCTCAAGCCCATACCTCATATAGTTGGCTCACGTGGTTATACAAACCATAAACCAACCTTGATCTTCCCTCAGTTTTCCTTTTAACAGTTTTTTATTAGGAACTCACATGGTTTGGACAAACTATGGACCAACCTAGTGACTCCCAATAATAGTTGCATGGTTTTATGGAGGTGGTGCATGGTTTCCACTAACTATGTAAAAATTGTGAACCTCAAAAAACACCTCCAAATAATTCCAAACCCTCTTTAAACATTATGAAACATAACTGAAGAATTATATAATCTAAAATTATATAAAATAATGGAAAAATAACTGAAACTATGCTGGTAAACTTATGGAGGTAGTTAAACACCAAGGTTCAACCGATGATTTTCAAATTCTGGTCTAATTTTGAAGATATTAACCAATTGTGGATTTATTCCCATGTACTTGTGTTTGATAATTTCATGATAAAAGTTCTCTTAAATAAATTTATAATGTATCTCAATATTCTTTTTTTATGTATGCTACACTAGATTTTTGGCCAGTTCAATTTCACATTGGTTTTCACAAGGACTACCATGGATAGTTTCACCTCCTCCCCATGATCATCTAATTGCTTATTAATCCCTGCAACATCTGTAAAATGTATTTCCAATAAAATATACACTTATTTATATATAATAATATATAGGGGATTTCTTTATTCTTATTAATCCACCCAATACACTTGTTTTCAACAAAAAATGCTCCCCCACTGGTTAATTTTCAATATTTTGTACCCTTAGATACCCTAAGAGGTGAGGGGTGAATCAAGGTGTCAACTTTTTATTTTACATTAAAAGGATCGTTTACCCACATTTTATGAAACTAATTAAACCCATTTTATTGAATTTCATATTCACCCAACACACAAATCTTGAAGTAAAATAGAACACCATAATTTCTACTTGGTCAACCACTAAGGGATACTCCAATGATCATATGTAGACAACATGCCAGTCATACTATAATCTAATAATATTTACTATATTTTTTGGATTACAATTTTTCATTTATATTCACTTAGTGTACGAAATGATGCATTTACAAAGACCTCAGGGGTAACACACAATCTCACTTGGATCACTTTCGTTGAATCCTCATCATGCAACACTCCAGATGAAATATTCATAAGTTTATGGAATTAATGGTTTCCTATGAAACTGAAAGAATATTAATCAAGAATTCAATAATTAAAGATAGAGTTTGATGATCCAAATAATTTTTCAATTTTGGTTTAGTTAGTTCTTTTATGTCCTAATATTTTCTCAGGTTAGGTTTTCCCAAGTCATTTTTTTCACCCAAGTATAGCTCATCTTGGTCTACCACTTCACTGAGGTAAGATATCACCTAGGTCCACTACTTCACCCAGATGATGCTTCACATAGATATAAATTTTTACAAGTCTAGTTCTCCCATGATATTGGCTTCTCCCAGGTCAACTTAATAAAACTCCCTTCACTAAGGAACGTTTTCCTAAGTAGGTTCACATACTTACTTCACCTTTCATTGTTTATGAAACTCAAATTGTGTAGGTACTTTCCTTTGTTGGAACACCCTTCTAACATCATGCTACTTCTTTTCCCAGATACATTAAACACGTCTAGTCTGTATAGGTGTGTCTTATGAAATGGGATATGATATAATCCTTTTCCTAATTTCTAACCCAAAATGAGGTGATATTATGAGTATTTGTAGGAGAAAACATCTACTTGCATGCATCCCTCCATCATTTTACCAAACTGTGCATAGAATAAGCACATCAAAGACTCTTAGAAATGTGTACAAACACACTTATGAAGAACATCGGAACATGAACCAGATCCACTGGGGACATATTCTATACTTTCCTCCGAAAATAATTTTTCTCTTCCTTTAGTAACTTTTGAATTTTCTATGAAAATTTTGATCAAATAATTTAGAAAGAGAAAATATTAACCACTTGAATCCGTATCACTTTTTCATAAAGCTTATTTAAGAAAATAGAAATTGATTGAAAACAAAAAAACATATATCTCAAACTTGAACAACCTTGGTTCCAACCTTCTATTACATTGGGTTTGTTGGAAATAGAAATGTAAATTCAAGTCCTCAAAAACTTCATGCTTCCCCCCAAAAGCAATGAAATAACTCATCCATCACTCTAAGTCAATGTGAGTAAATCTTGATTTAGATTACAGGATTCCAAGGGAGAATTCCATGCCTCATTACCTTCCTCATTCTATCACTCTCCCTAACTCCCAATACCATCACACTCAAAAATGTAATTCCTTATGGATTAAATTTGACATTGTATACCCCATGAATATGAAAAACTATCTCTTATACCACTTGTCGATGAAATTCATCATTCTAGTGATCCCTCTAACATCGGTCACTATCACAATGCAAAAAAATTCCCCATGGATCATATATCTATATAAATTTTACACCACATAATCCATTTAAATTTTAAATTCAATCTCTTATGCACATGATGATCACTTGACACTATTGAAATTCACAAAAATTTCACCTCATTTGAAGATAATCCTAAAAATATACCTTCCAAACATGAAATACACCATATAGATAATTAGATACAAATAGGGAGAGGGGATGTATTTAAACATCCTCAATTTGATAGAGGTGTCGAAAGTCCAAGATTCAAATAATACTTCTCAAATGTTGGTGTGGCCAATGAAGCTATCATAATATCAAATACTTGGTCATTAATTCCAACATGTTCCACTAAAATGTATCTTTTCTATACCTTTTATTTAATAAATCTATACCTTATTTCAATATGCTTGATATGGGATCACTATATTGATTTTTTGAAGATTAAGAGTTCTCTTCTTATCATAAGAAAACAGAATTAGTTGTGTCTCCAATTTTCTAATATCTGAAATTTGTTTCTACATCCACAAAAGATGTATAAAAAACTTAGTCACCGATATATATTATACTTCCCTCATACTTAGTGAATCATTATACTACTTATATATCAACAATTTCATACATTTAGTTCCCATGAAGAAAGAATCACCACTCATAAATTATTGATCTACCACCTCACCAACCAAGTCAATATCTGAAAATTTTAAATATTCAGGATACTTTACTACATCGAGGAGAAAAAAATTGAGAGTTCCTTGAATATACCTCATGATTAATTTAACTACTACAAGATTATCCTTATCGGTATTTCTATTCAAACTATCCACTAAACATGTTAAAAATACAATATATTTTTGTGTTGTATCCATATATTGAAAGATTCATATTATTCTCATGTATAATGTGGGATCCATAGACACCCCATCCACATGATTCCTATGATTTTTTTTCAACTATAATTGGAGTAAGAATTTATTTATAATCATTAATGTCAAACTTATTTAATTTCTCTCTTGTATAATTTTCCTAAGAGAAGAAGGTGTAATACTTCTTTTGTATCACTTATAAGCCCATAAACTATGTGAGTTCCCCAATAAAAGAAAATTCAAATTATAATATATTTTGATAAACAAATTATTCTATATATTTCTTATTTATTTCACCAAATATGACATCATCCACATTCACAAGAACTAAAAATTAGTATTCCTTGAATGTTTCCACCTATATATTATAGTTAAAACCATCCCTTTTGTATTATATATTATAAAAATAAGAATCTAGTTTGGAACACCATGATCATGATTCCTTATTTAGACAATATAGAGCCTTATTTAATCTACAAAACGTTTTTTCATCACTTGAAATCAGAAATCCCACAAGTTTTTCAATATAAAATTATTCTTTGATAATTCAATTTTGGAATTTTTTCTAAAATCCATCAAATTAACATCTTATCCACTTTGTATTTCTAAAGAAAAAAATGAGATTTATTGAATCCCATTAGGCTATTGGAGAAAATGTTTCTTCAATATCAATTCTTTCAATATATGTATGGACTTTAGAAATAATGTTTTTTATTTATGATCACACTACCGTGCTCATATAATTTTTTCTCTAATATCTACTTTTTTCTGATCAAATTGTGATTTTACAGCCTTTTAACAAGATCTCAAGTCTTATTTTTACCAATCTGATCAAATTCTAATTTCATGGATTTAATTAATGAATCATCCTTTACTACTTCTTCAAATGATGATGGTTCCAATATTTAAAATAAATCCACATGATCCACATTTCTCATTCTCCATATCTATTTTAGTTCAGCTAAATTATTAATTATGTTGGGAAAATCTACCATTATTCTATTGTTTATTCTCCAAGGTGAAGATTTATCTTCTTCTACAACAAATTCCTCCACTATCTTGAACATAAAGTCTTCATCCTCACACAATTTTGTATAGCTTCTAGAATTATAACAACTTCATTGTCATCTTATTCTTTGTTATAGAAAATTTTAGTGTTTTTACATATATAGTTATCCAAATTTTTCTCCTCAATAACATTAACATTATTTATATGCACAATTTTACTTAGACTATTTTTGTAGAATTTATAGGGATAGCTCATTATTGAGTACCCTAGAAATATTATTTTATCTGAAACATTACCGAACTTTCCCTGACTTTTTTATTTATTTCAAATGTTCCACATACTTACGAAGAAATGAAAATGTTTCAATGAAGGATTCCTTGAATACCTCATTTTATATACGATCATCTCCTAACTAAGGATAACAATGTCTTGATTATGAGTATACACTACTAGTTTTTTTTCCTCTTTCCAACAATTATACGAAATACCAGCTTGAATGAGTAATATTCTAGCCATACTATTCATTATCTGATTTCATTATTCAATAAATCCATCTTTTTTTTAGATTTATCATTGGTGAAAATTTATTATTTTATCCAATTTAGTCAAGATTATTTTAAAACTCATTGGATATATACTCCATTTTATCATTAGACTACAATGTTTTAATTGTGTTCCCAATATCATTTTTTACTCTTATCAAATACCTCTTCATGCATCCCATGAATTCCCTCTTAAATTTCATAAACATGGAATATTATATTTTTAAAAGTCATCAATGAAAATAATGAAATATCTTTGTCCACATTATCTAGGTATATTCAATAAACTACATATGTTAGTGTAAACCAAGTAATGCATAATATTTCCCTTCTATTCTTTGGAAAATATGGATTTTTAATCATTTCTCTTTTTTTATGTAAGAATCCAATTTATTTTAATGGTCTCTCTTTAGGCATGGGTTTTCCACTCTAGATTTTATCTTGGAAATGTTTTCCATGTATTGTTGGTGTATGTGACCTAACAACTAATGGAAAATGTTTTTTTTATTTACCTACTATAAGGACACATGGATTTTCATGACTATATACATTTTATAGGTTACTATTATCTATATATCCACTCATAAGAGAGTTTATGGCTTTGTATCTGATCAGGCACCCTTTCTGATTAAATGTAACCTCAAGGATAGATTCACAATGTTGATTCACCCATAGATGTTAATGTCACATCCCATCCTTAAGAATCACTTTGATTAGCATTAGATCATCTCTTTAAGAATGGGGGTTTTCACTCCCCTTGATATTTAAAGCTCAATAATTTATAAAATTAATAGTTACATCGACTATACCTTTAAATGTTTTCATGATATTTGCATTTCCCATCATGTGTGATGAACAAACATTATCAATAACCATGATATTGATGTTATTAATTTATTTAAGAGAAATTTATTCTAGATTAACCTTCACAATATTATTTTTTTCATCCATGAGATCCCTATTTTTGTTGAGGTATGTTATGTCATTTCCTCTTTCTCTTCAACCCAAGTAGCATAGTCATACACATATTCTTCTTTAAACTAAGAGAATATATTACACAATGTTAGCTTGTTTGGTTTCTTAGTATTCTATTTCCTTTGAATTTAATTTTGGTATCCACTATTTCATACTTACATATAATCAATTAATTTTTTATCAAAATAAAAACAACCAAAGAAATATCTATAGTAAGTGCTTTTACTATGTGATGAAGGATATTACCTTATTCTCCATTGTTGACTAATGAGTGTTTCCCCATTTACATAACTTCCAGCCTCTTCATAGTGGGACATGATATAACCAAGAAAGAAATAGATTGAAATTATATAATTAGAAATATCTCATATCCTTTATTCCTCCACATTTTCCTTGTCTTCATAAATATCTCTGAGTTTCATTGGTTAAAAATTGTTAATTGATGATTATTTTTTTCCTTTCCAATTCCTTTGATTGGAGTTATATTTTTTTTGAATAGTTGATGTTTTATATTTGACATTAAAAGAACCAACCTTCTACTTCCCTTTTCTCTAAACACATTTTGTTTCTACATTTGACATTTTAGAATCACAGTCGATTCCACATTTACAAAAATATAGGTATTTATTAATTAAGAATATTATTAACATTGTCTGATCATATCACAACTATTTATTTCAATTATTCATATGTGATCCTCCCAAAGTGTATCTTATTTTTTGGATCAATTAATTTCATTTTTTATTGAAATTTATTTCTCAACGTAATAACATATTCTTTAATGTATTTTAACTAATTAATTTTATTTTTATACAAACATTAAGGTCATTGATCACCTATGTATGATCTTTAGTCATCATATTTAAATTTTACACTTCTTATAAAATTAATTAAATATTAAATTGATTATCTAAATCTTCATATTTATAGTATATTTCCATTTAAATTTTATTAACATATTTAAGGTATTCATTTAAGAGACCATTAAAGGTCCAAATTTTCAACCTTTTGAGATCGATTTCATTTAAAAATACATCATATTCTAAATTGAGATCAACAGTAGCTTATGGTTGATTATTTTTCTCCTCTATTTGTCCTTCCCTTTCAACTATATCCATCAAGTCATATTATTTATCTGATTTGAATTCCATATAAAATTTCACCAAATAGAATTTATTACTATTTTATTCTTTTTTTAAAAAGATATTTCTATGAAATTTATTTCTATATGAAATCTTAGTTTTAGAGACTCTTATAGTAAGAAAGATTCTTTATGGATTCTATATATCTTATATTCCACTTTATTCATCATAAAATATTATTCATAACCTTAATGAAATATTATCTACATTATCACACTAGAAACAAGATTAGGGTATCTTTCCTTCGATTCTACATATTAGTCTTTTTAATTTTAAATCCATTAGAGATAGTAGTTTATCATGTAAAAATCAACACCATTTCCACTTTTGGAGATGTAAATATTATTCATGGATTTGAATTCTGTCTTCATAATTACATTAATTGATGTCCCTTCTAGATTTACTAAAACTTTTATGTAACCAAACTACTTAACAAACCATCCTGAGATATCCTGGAAAAATCCATATCTTCTTGAGTTGAGATATTTAGATGGTAATGATGTTTAAATCATTAAAATATTGTCTAAAAAATATCTTTATCATTATTATCTTCTTTAATCCATCAAATATATCTATAAAATATAGTGATTTGGTTGAATAAGAAATCAAAATTCTTATCTGGAAGCATTTTCAAATCATCAATTATTCCATGGAGGACCTACATAATGGCCTACGTAACCTAATTATCACCTTTATTTATATTGTCTAATTTATCCCACATAGTATTTACACTATTTCAAATAATAACTTTCATATATATATATATATATATATATGATCTTATAGAGCTCCATGAAAAAAATATTTTTCTTTGGCATCAACATCCACCATTTTATATCATCTCTAGTCATGAATTACCTTTTCACATCATTGACTTCTATACCATATTAAATTGGAGAAATAGATTCCTACTTGAGAAATTGAAGATTATATATCATTCTATTGTTGAAAATATTTTATTTTCTACCATAAAATAGATAAAATGTATTAATATTAACTAAATTATTCATCTCAAAAAATTTATGATGATAGATTTAATTCCCATGACCTATTATTTGATACCACTTATTGTACCTCGATACTGCGTATGAATGGAGGGGTGAATCAAGGTGTCAAATTTTTATTTTAATTTAAATAGGTATTTTTCCCACATTTACAGGAACTCATTAAACATTTTTGATTAAAATGTACATTCATAAAACGCATAAATTCATAAGGAAAATAGAATAAAACAACTTTTATTTGGTTCACTACAAAGGGCTAGCTCATAGAGCATACACTCAATATTTTTATGTCATACTAGAATCAACTAAGAATCATAAAATTTTGTTGATTACAATTGTCCAGTTAAATTTAATCTATTCTAAGTGAACTTACTTTAGTAGCTTGCAAGTTCATGATGATATCATTACTACTAATCCTGATGCACACACCAGGTTACATATGATTGATTCTATTCCTATTGATAAAGCTGCGTCTGCTCTATTTTCTACTAACTACTCAACAAACAGTGAGGACGCACCTCCTGTTGGGAAACATGATTCTGTTTTAAAGAAGAATCATCCTGCTACTCCTGTTTCCTCCTCTGAATTTTTGAAAGATGATGAAAACCCTACTGTTTTGATTAAAAATTAAGAACAATCCTCACCTGAGCACCAATCTATTAGGGATTTGACTGGGGAAAAACATCACCCTTCCCTCTACCCCCGTAAAAACTATTCTCCCCTTGCAGAATAATGCTTTGATTAGTGTTGTCTCTAATGAGGCTGCTCCCTCTGTCTTTGAGATGGATCATCCCCAGGGCTGTACTGCCCTTCCATCTCCCACTTCAAACACATCTTTCTCGGTTCCTATAGCAGATTCTGCTATGAGTAATGTTTCTTCTTCAAACACTAATGTCAAATCTAATGAGAATAAAACAGAACCTACTTCTTCTCCAAATGTTAGGAGATATCAAAGGAAGAAAGGTTCTGTAAAATCTAAAAAAGGGTTCTAACCCAAAACACAATTAGAAATGAATTTTCTCTTTTGGAATTGTCAAGGAATAGCTAATAATGATACCTCCTCAACTCTTAGGAGGTTTTTAAACACTCATAAGCCTCATTTGTTTGCTATCTCTGAACCTAAAGTTAACTTCAATATGAACTTAATGAGGCTTGGCTCTCTTAATTAAATATTCTTAGGTTCTACTAAGAATGGTCCTCAGACTGATTCTATGTGTATTTTTATCACAATTCTCTTCAAAACATTAACATTTTTAAAAATACTGAACAAAAACTTACCTGTTATTTCTCGTTGAATGGTCGGAATACTTATTGTACGATGGTTTATGACAACAATAGATACCAAGAAAGAAGGACCCTTTGGCATGATCTATCTGACATGGCAAACTCCATTCAGGACCCTTGGGTTGTTATGGGAGATTTTAATGTCATTTCTAACTCATACGAAACAATTGGCCCCTCAAAGCTCTCCATATCTACAAGAGAATTCAGATCCTTGATTGAGTATTGTAACATTTTTGAAGTTACCCTTACTGGTGCGAAATATACTTGGTAAAAAAGACATTATAATAAAACTATTTCCAGTAATCTTGATAGGGCCATTGTTAACATGAAAGCGCTTGAAATTTAGGATAATGTCTGTAGTATAACTCTGCCTAGACTTAACTCTGATCATCATCCTATTTTATTTAGCACCCTCATTAATGATCTCAAACCTACACTTACTTTTAAATTTAACAATGCTTGGTCTTTGGATACCGACTGTGTCACTTTTATTAAAAACACTTGGAATTCCATGAAACATCATCATGATTCCTTTGCCTGTATGTTCAAGCTGAAAACCTTGAAGCATGCCCTCAATGGCTGGTGTAAAACTAGAAGCTCTCAAATGGATTTATACATTTCCACTCTTGAAAAATAGATTATCGAAATCTAAACACAAAGTACCAACTCAGACTTTAATGTCAACCCTCAACCGGAGGCTTATATTTCTTTAAAACTCAACTCTTTGCTCAACTTTAAGGATAATATTCGTAAGAAAATGTTTAAGACAAAATGGATTACTTATGGGGATTGAAATTCTAAATTTTATAAATCCCTCCAAATAATCAGGAAAGCCAATAGTCCTCTCACTAAACTTATACACAATGATTTGATCAT
This sequence comes from Viscum album, assembly GCA_963277665.1. Taxonomy (NCBI): domain Eukaryota; kingdom Viridiplantae; phylum Streptophyta; class Magnoliopsida; order Santalales; family Viscaceae; genus Viscum; species Viscum album. Next base: position 818,777,504 of record OY728132.1, on the reverse strand, counting down.
TGACACTGAAGAGGCCATCTCGGAACATGTTATCTCTTACTTTTACAACATCTTTAATGGGACTGAGAATAATATTGACCTTATATATGATAGTATACCTTTAATGGTGGATGAAAAAGATAATTAATCCCTCTTAAGTATTCCCCTAGAGCATGAAATTAGAGACACAGTCTTTAGTTTAAAACCGGACAGTGCACCTAGACTGGATGGCTTCAATAATGGTTTCTATCAAAAACATTGGGATGTCTTACATTCTGATGTTTGTAATCTTTTGAAATCCTTTTTTACTCATGGATCTCTTCCTCATGGAATTAATGCTCAATTCCTAATTTTAATACCTAAGGTCTAAAATGATTCAGAGATATATAAATTTAGACCCATTTCTCTGATCAACACTCTTCACAAGATCATTACTAAAATTATTGCTAATAGACTGGTCCATATTTGTAATAAAATCGTCTCATGGAATTAATTTGGTTTCATTAAAGGAAGGTCTATTCAATATTGTATTTGTCTTGCCTCAGAATGTACTAATTTCCTAAATAAAAACACAATAGGGGGTAGTGTTTTCATAAAAATTGATATTAGAAAATATTTTGATACCATTGATTGGGATTTCATTTTCAAAGTCTTAAAAAAATTTGGTTTTCATGAGACTTTTATTGGGATAATTAGAACCTTATTTCACTCATCTCTTATCTCCATTTTGATCAATGGGACCCCCGTGTTTTTTTAAAATGTTCTAAAGGTGTTAGGCATGGGGACCCTCCTTCGGCCATTCTTTTTGTTATTGCTGAAGATTACTTAAGCAGACTCCTCAATAATCCGGTTGATCAAAATAAGCTTAAGCCCATACAAGTGCCAGAAATCTAAATGTTCCCACTCACCTGCTATATGCAGATGATACCATCTTGTTTCTCAAAGGGGATCAAAGAAAAATTCAGGTTCTTAAACAAGCTATTTCTCATTATGAGGAAATCTCTGGTGAAGGCATTTCCTGGAATAAATCTCGTATTTTCTTTGGAAAAAACTTCCCTGCTAGAAGAAAAACGATCATTACCAATAATCATGGAATTAAAGAAGGTTTTTTTCCTTTCACTTACTTAGGTGTCCCGATATTTTGGGGGCAACCTAAATCTTGCTACTTTTCTAATATTATTAATCAAATTATAAATCATCTCTCTACTTAGAAAGGGAAATCCCTCTCTATGGATGGTAGAATATGCCTTGTTAAATCGACCATTGTCTTTAAAATGGTTTATTCTCTCATGATTTATAAGTGGCCTGTAGGTATCCTCAGGAAACATAATACCCTTATTAAAAACTTCATTTGGAAGGGAAGTATTTTTGAAAAGAAGCTTGTCACCATCCCTTGAAAGACCTATCATAAACCCCTTGATAAAGGCAGAATTGGTATAAAACATTTAAAATTGTTTAATGATGCCCTTTAAGAAAGACTCACTTGGCATCTCATAAATTGTACTTCTAAAGCTTCTGAATTTTTAAATCCTAAATTCTTTAAAAAACTTTTGAAAGGGAATTTTAATTTCATTAACTCCTCGATCTGGACTTCCATTAGGGACTCTTTCCATAAGATTATGGAAAACACTAGATGGATGGTTAACGCTGACTCCTGCATTAATTTTTGGTGTGAAAATTGGATTGGTAACCCCTTGATATCATTGTTACCTCCTAATAATACTCCTAAAGATACGAGTCATACTATCAAAGATGTTTTATAATCACATAGGCATGATCTCCCTGACAACATTGTGCAGATCATTGATAATTATCCTTTTTCTACTTCTAGAGATTTCCTTGTTTGGGAACCTGCTGCTAATGGTATTCTTGACTCAAAAAATTTCTACAAACATAATTTCTATGGAAATGAATCTAATCATGAATGGGTGAGTAACTTTAACAAGACTTGGATAAAACCCTCAAGGTACACTCTTATGTGGTGTATTTCTCATAATATATTGCCTACAGAAACTGGCCTGTAAACTTTTGGCATTCAGCTCTGCTCTAAATTCCAATTGTGTAATCAACACAGGGAGGAATCTGATCATCTCTTCTTGTCTTGTGCTACGACATCTGATTTATGGAATTATATTATTAACTTATTTAATTTCAGTTGGTCCTTATCTGACTAGATTTGTTTGTTTATGAAAAAACATACTAGACATAAAGCCTGTCAACAAGTTAAAAATATATTTCTTACAGTAGTGGAAGAACTCCTGCACGAGCTTTGGTACGTCAGAAATGATATCATTCACAATAAGAACTCATTCAGTCTCAATGTAAGAAAAACTAGAATTCTCATTGAAATCCATGAAGTTGCTTCAATTCAAAAAGACTATTGCAACAACTCTATTGGTGACTTTGAGATCCTTTGCCGTATCCGGGTTCAAGGTATTTTTCCACAGCCTAGATGTTCCTTTTAAGTTTTCTGGCAATCACCGATGCCAGGATGGATCAAAGTGAACGTTGATGGTGCCTCGAAGGGAAACCCAGGCCCTTCCAGTTGTGGACCTATCTTTAGAGACTCTGCTAGCCAATGTCAGGGTTGCTTCTATGGTGGATGTGGTATCTCTTCATCTTTGGAAGCTAAAATGCTGGGGGTCATCCAGGCAGTTGATTTCGCACTTCAAAGAGGATGGAGAAAGCTTTGGATTGAAAGTGATTCTACCACCATTTTCCATTACATTTGGAATGGTGTTATACATCTCGCCTGGCCGCTTACTACTCTCTGGATGAATTGCCTGGACTTGCTCCATTGGATCGATTACATAGCTACTCATGCCTTCCATGAAGAAAATGCATTTGCTGAATCCCTTTCCAACAAAGGTGTTCATCAGAACATGACTTGGATGGATACCCTGCTAGCTGATTTATTTCATCTTTTTGATAGAGATTGTAAACGAATCCCATCTTTCAATTTTTTGTAAACTTTTGTTTCTCTAATGAAAAAATGGTGCTTTGGTCTTTGACCAAAGCATTACCTTTAAAAAAAAACATTACTTGATTTATTCTTTGGTCTTTTTCCCATGCCCCTGGCTTCTCCCAAGTATATCTCACATAAGTATACTAAATTTCTTAGGTAAGGATTTTTTTAGGTCCACTACTTCACCTAGGTAAATCTTATCCCTTATATAGCTTTGCCTATGTCTAGTTCTCCCATGTTATTAGCTTCTCCCAAGTCCACAATATAAGAATCCATTCACTAAGGTAAGTTATCCCAAGTTGGTTTACCCTAATTCATTCAATATTACTTGTTTATCAAACTCAATTCACCTTGGACCTTTGTTTTACATTTTCTCAATACTAACATTGAACTGCTCCTTCACCTAACTACTTTATGCATGACTAGTTTACACAAGTGTTCCTTATATGATGGGAGATAATCTAGTAGTTCTGCCCATTTTTTAAAGCCAAAATGAGAGGATTAGATTAGTATTTATAGGAAAAACACCTACTTGCATGTATCCTTATGTCTCTCACCCATAATTTCACATGAAACTAGTGCACAATAGAGTCCAAAAAGGTGAAAAACCTTATATGTGCCCAAGACTTTCCCATGAAATGTATGTGAAACACTAGCACATAGAACCAATTCTACTTGGTTGAAAATACCTTCTTCACTATATGAATAATTTTTATCTTTAAATGAATTCCTCTGAAAAATTGGACCCAAGAATTTCGACATAGAAAATATTCTCCCCTTCAAGATGTCTCTCTTGGTCATAAAATATCTTCAAACTCATAGAAATTGATTCAAAATGAACATGAAATCCAACTCAACCATGAATTATCTTGGTTATAGAATTATCCCTAATATATTTCACATAATATACTTATATGTATGAATACAATTCTTTTTTATTACCAACACAATATACCAGACCATAATCAAGTGTTACCCAAATGTACATCATGATTAAATTTAAATATAAGATATTCTACCCCATAGGGAAGCTTTGGAAGCGGGAAACCAAACATGTTGTGAATAATATATCAATTATTATTATTGTAATATATGACCAACTTCCAATAATCATTTGTTAAAGTTTTTTATTAATTATTTTTTCTTTATAATGTTTACCAAAATTTGTTCTAAACATAATTGGTGTTGAAACTATCTTTATATCACACATCATAAACATCTTCACCTAATAATTTTAATATTTGGTATGAGAAAAAATTTTATAACTCCCTTTTTAGTTCACATGCAGCCTAAGAAAAAATTTGTGATCTCCAACAATAAGAATTTGAAAACCTCTCATAAACCATGGTAACTCATTCACTAAATTATATTTAAACCCTTGGATTAGGATGTTTTCAATTTATACATTCACCATGAATTTTATTTTATTTTATTTTTAAAAAAATTTAGGGTCAACTCTTCCCCTTCTGAATTCTGGTTTCTTCAAAAAAATATTATTGCAGTGAATACCCATGACACAAATCTTGTTACATGATATATATGGAATTCTTTTATAAGCACAATTTTGATTCATCATAACCAATTTAAAACCCAATGGGTTTTCTATTTTGACTTATACTTTTAGAATCTCATTTAAATATTATTCTTTACCATTAATTTGATAGATTTTTAATTTTTTCTAGATAACAATAGTAAGAAAGTGTCTTATTGACTCTAATATTTCCACCAATTTAAATGTTTATTCCAAATAATTTACTTCCACTTGTTAATACCCCTTGCACAATAATCCTCTTCTATTTGGGATCACTATTACTTTCTTATCATGTTTATTTATGAGGACCCACATTATTCCTATGATATTGTGATTCATTAGTCTATCCACAAGCTCCCAAGTTTGATTTTACTTAATTTGATATAACTAATTATCCATGGCCTTGTTTTATGACTTATATTTTAACTCTTATTCAAATGAGGTTGGTTTAATGTCAGAAAATAGAGTATTTTTCTCAATTGTTCTCATCCTTTGAGTATTTTTTTGGAAAATTATTTTCACTGATAAGATTTTATGGATCAACCTCATATGATAATATTCTTTTTAGAGTAAATATTTTACTCATTTAAGTAGCTTTTATATCTATAAATTCATCAAATAAATCTTAATCACATATTATACTCGGTACACCACCGAAATCTATATCCAGTTCTTCTTTATCACAGACTATAACACCCAAACATTTTAGTATATATCACTTTAAATAAATAATTTGATGAGTAGCTTGTATCACACACATCACCAAACTAAAATAAACTATAATATTACAATACATGATAAATATTAATAAATCATGACAATATAATTAAAAATATCATTAAGAAAATCACAATAAGAATAAAATCTAATGTAAATAAAAATATATTAAAATGATTTATTATAAAAACATTTATTTTAATTCATTACAGAATATTATTTATTTTATATAATTAATTGATATTTTATAATACCAATTAATTGATAAAATGTAATTATTAGAGGATAAATGCGATATTATTAAAATCATTTAACATTTAAATGGGATATTTTTCAAAAAGTCTTTAAAAATTGTGTATTTATCTTATAGTAAAATGATGATTTTAAAATAATTATTTGTATAAAATGATTCAATTTGAATAAAAATATATAAATTTACCCTCAATGTGAATTGATATAAAATTATTTCAAGAATAAATAATTTTTAAAAAAGCATTTTTCCTATAAAAAAGTTTTTATTATATTTTATTTTTTTATTTAAAATTTAAATACTTAAAATTTAGATTATAAATTTGGTAAAATGAAATTTATTTTTTAATTTTGTATTGTAAAATTATATTAGGTTGAATTTTAAGTATTTTTTTTGAAATGGTTGATTTTTAGGTGAATAGTAAAACTTACTATTTTATAAGAACTAAAACTTATATTTCATCGTTATAATAAAAGAATTACTTAAAAATATATTAATCCTTTATTATAGACTCTAAATTAATTTAAGTTGTAAAGTAACTCATATAAAAATAATATGATAAATTTAGAAATATATGATTTATTTTTTGAATCCTAAGTTATATTTCATTCTAATAAATAACCATTTTTGGTCATTTTCATTAATTAAGTATTCAAAATGTTTCATTTGGTTTAATATTTATTTTTAAGTTAAAAAAATACTTCTTTATTCAGTATTAAACTAAAAAATATCACTAGAAAAAATTTAATATATTATGTTAGTGTAATTTCATTTTTATGATTAAAAATGGTATTTTTATGAAAAATATTTTTGTTTCATTAAGCGTACATTTATTAAAATTAATTTTTAACACCTATATAATTTTAATATTGTAAAATGGTTTAAGAATTTAGAATCAAAAATCTTAAATTATGAAATAGGTTATATTTTATTTTTATCCATAAATATAGGTTTCCATAGTAAAATTTAGTCACCCTGGTAATGGTTTAAATGGTTAACAAGGGGTTAAATAAAGAGATAAGGAAACAAATATCATAGAACAATTTATTTAATTCATTTTATGACTATATTCTCGACCTATACTATCATATCTTCTAAATTTGCTGAATTTGGTTCCACTTTCCTTGATAATTACCCCACTTTGATTTTAATAAAAAAATAGTTTTAGAAATGCCACTCCTCTCACTTATTAAAGGATCCCTCATCATCCCATTAAAATATACACAAAAAATACCAAAATCTCACCTATAATCTATCAAAAATAAATCATAATCCCCTCATATGAAAGAGGCCCTTTAAGAGAAAATTTAAGCTCTCAATGTAAGAGATATCTTTTTCTTGATTATTATTCAATATATTCTTCACATAACTCTTCTTCAATATAATTCGTCAATTTAAAAATAGGATCTTGAAAATATTATTGTTCTATAAAAATTATATTATTATTATATAATTACATGTTCTTACTCAATCAACTTTTATATAGTGTTCTTGATTTGGTTGGTTTTACCACCTATATAAATAATGTTATAATGTTTATATGATGAATGAATAAGAAAACTATACTTGTAATAATATGTAATAGTGATGAATTTGTTTTCAAAACTATGGACTGATAATATTAAATATTATATTTACCAAAGAATTCAATTCTTTTTTTATTTCAATAATCACCAAAAAAATATAATTTTTAAGAATTCCATGAAAATCATCAACATATGTTCCATGAAATTTCTATAAGACTCGATAACTATATCAAAATAATTTATTAAATTTTAATGATTATTATAGAGGTGAAGAATACCTAAACAAGTCTCAAGGATAGGAACTAAGAAACTGAATCATGTAACGGAAACAAAATAGTTGACACATGACTATAAATATTAATAACAAAAAATTTAATTTATTGGTAATAAGAAATTATAAATGGATGGTATAAAGTAAAATAATTATGAATTTGGTTATTTTTCATATGAATAATAAACCTAAATTTATTATACATATAAGATAGACTACATATGATTTAGAAGATGTCTAAGGTAAGGCTGACTATGTTTCTATTTCAATATCTTTAGACATGTTTCATTTTTTGAACCATGTTTTAGTATTATTTTGATTAAATACCTTATGGATATATAATATTATATTTTTCATATATTTTATTCTTATTTTTTCTGAGTTGGTATCAAATCTAGTACATAATTTATATGTTTTTATCACCGGATCCAAGTGTAAAAGTATTGTGTGTCTCATAGATCACACTCATATATGGAATTCTTGATATGTTTCTAACATTTTATTATATAATTTTCATTAAACTACCCTCTGTGATATTATTTAACCTTTTTTCAGAATAATATATGAATTAATATTGATATAGTACACTAAAATTATCCATTCATTATCTATGTATTAATATTTACTTTGATTGCCTTCATTATTCTGAATGTAACACTAGCACTTAAACACTCCAAAGTGATTCAAAATTGGATTTATTCCATTCCACATCTCTAATAGGGTCACATTCCCTCCAAATCATTGAAAATAAATACTTTTTGTTCAAACTAATACTTTTATAGAATCATTCCAATAGTTTTGAGATATTCCATTACCTATGATCAATTTTTTCACCATATTGTTTACTGTTTGATTTCACCTTTCCACTAAACCATTTTATTATGGTGTTCTCACAAATGAAATTTATTGATTAATAATGTTCTTATATATGTAATTTTACAATTTATTAGTGTTATGATCTATTCCATTATCACATAAAATAATCTTGATCATTCTTCTATTTTCATTATTAGATCTCCTTCAGAACCAATTAATAAACTCAATTACCACTATCTTATTCTATATATACATTAAAAAACCTATTATATAATAATTATTTAAAAATATAATAATTTATTTTTCATCATATGATCTAGGAATCTTTATGGATCAAAAAAATATATGTGAATTAGATCAAGTAGATTTTAGGCCCACTTATTCTTAAATTAGTAGTGATTTCCCCCTAAATTTCTTCTTATAAGGGCATCAAAATTCATCTACCAATACCATTTTAGATTTAGAATATCATTTTTAGCTTTAATTTTGGAATTAGTTTACATTATTTTTTTATTTATATGTAAAATAATTTAATGAAAAAGTCTATTTTCCTTTTCCATTGAATGAATACACGTGTTCTCTTTATTATTCTCCTTACATAGGCTTTTATTCATTATCCATCCATTCACAAGAGAGTATCCAAATTTTCCCTTGTAAATAGATAGATTCCAATATAATGTCCCCTCAAGTATAGAGTAACATAATTTAATAACATATAATTGGTTATGTTGAAGAATATAAATATAAATAACTTTTGTATAATTTAGTCCATCACCAACAAAATTCATATTTTTGTCTTCCATTTATTTTTAAGGCTCCCTCATTTTTGAATCAGACTATTCCATTAACAATAACCATTAAATTCTTCATAATAAATACATTTCCTATCATTTTGGATGAATATAGACTGTTAAGGATAATGGTTTTTCTGTTTTTAGGTTCATAGTGAGAAAAATCTACCAAGATAACCTTCTAATTATTCCTCTTGTATTTATAAGAGATCCTTAGTAGAGTTGAGACATAAAGCGGTATATCTAAATTTTACACATCATAAAACTTGTGAATATAGTCATATTTACCTAAATTATATAATGTATTTTATAAGGGAATATCATATTAATTTTTCCAAACTTTATCCATTTTCATCTATTAAAGTATGTTTTACTTCTCTATTTCATAAAATTTATTGTTTACAACCAATGTTAAAGTAGTTAATAAAATATATATAAAAATAATTTTCTATTTAGTATTTTGGATATATAATCAACCTTTCCAAATTTATCCTAGGAGCTTTACCTCTCAAATAGCTCTTAGTTTCCACACACTAGGTCATTTTATATCCAAGAAATCCTTATAATTGGAATGTCATCAATGGAAATATTGTTCCATCAATTAATTTCATTATATTTCTAAATTTGGATTAGTTTATATATTTTTGGGGAAGAATTAATGTTTTTTAGTTGCCAAAAACTTTCTATATTCCTTTAGTAACTCCACTAGCTTTGGATATCTCAATATAACCTTCATGCCCACTGTTTCTTATAAGCCCATGCCTATATTCATTTATGATCTTTTTATTCATACTCATACCTCATGCTACTCTTTTTATTATCTCCTTGTTATATAATATAATGGCCTAATATAAACATATATTTATTATTTCCAAAATTTAAACGTTGTATCTCACAAAATAATCTCAAAATCTTAAGAATAAAAGGTTTGGTGTCTTTGAGGACTAACTACATAAGAAATTTTATTTTACAATGATTTTAATCATTTGTGACACCCTTTATTTAAGGTTTTCCCCATTTCATATTTCTTGGATATTTTTTAAATTGTTTTATTCTATGTTAAAGGACTTCAGTATGATGGAATCAAAAAGGGACAAGATGGTTTCTTTAAAAGTTCATTTTTTACTTTTTCCAATACAAAAATAGGCTTTACAAATCATATTCCAAGCCATTTTATCATAGTTATCACATGTGTACCATAAAAAATCCACCATTCTCAGTGTAGGTAACGATCTATGGTGTGAAATCTTAGAGGTTTCCATATGAGGTGTGGCCACAAAGGCCCCCCATGGGCATGGTAGAGGCTATAGAAAAAAAATGGAAAAGTACTCAAGGAAAAGGAATAGTCACAGGTTATTCCATACCCATTGGAGAGGAGCAACCAAGGCCACCATGGGAGTGGTGAGCCTACACCACATTGCGGTCTCCCATGGTTGGGTTTTTAAATTGGTAGATTTGGACACTATATATTAAGGAATTCATTTCATTTGTTTATAGAAACTCACAGGATATTTATCAGGGGAATTTTAATGTGGTCATGATTCCATTTTACCCTCTATAAATAAGTAATTTTCATTTCATTGATAGAGTTTACTTTTAAGTCAAATTCGGAGGAGAACATTGGATGGAACTTGTGTTCTAAATTATATGGTTGGTTATTAGGTTCTTCTCGATATATTTCTTATTCTTCCATGCATGAAAATATGTGAAAGGTAGATAGAAGATCATAACTTGGAGTCTAGGTTTTGGCATTAGTGCATTGTTAGACCTAGACTAATTATAGGAAGAATATCTTCCTAGACATGTGTGATATTTCCCTACATTTATGGTGTAGTTTCTCTTCAACCATGAAACTATTTTTATAAATAATATAGTTATGATAATGAATCTAGGTTTTGGAGTGGTTTAATTGAACTCTAATAGTGATTCTTTTCATTGAAATTTCATTTAACCTAAGGTAGCCGGTCCTTATCCTTAGCACATATTAATACTTGTTCTTGGAAAGATTTTTTGGCATGTATGTGTGGCCCTATGAGACCCATGATTGATGTTTGATCACTTGTGGATTTCATGTGTAGCCCCATGAGACCTATTCATAATGTTTTCTTGAATGAGGATTTGTGGTGATAATGACATTTTCTTGAAATGATGTAATGTTTTAATTATCATCATTTATCTTTTATTGCAATTTTTATTCTTATATATTCTACAGTAGAGTGTTCAAGTTGATCCATATGAATTATCCCTCTATGGGGATGTGTCAGATGTTTGGTCAGCATGTTCATAGGCTATTCTATTGAGGGGGATGTGTAAGACATATTTTGGGACTATCCCAATGAGTGGGATATGTCAGACAGGTGGTTGGAATTCCTTCTAGCATGGAGCTGAAGTAGGTAGAGATAGTCTCTCAGGACCTAACATGTATGATGTTATTATATGAGATACTGATTTCTTACCTATAATTTGTTTACATTTATGTAATGAACTGATTTATCTTATGCACTTATGTTAAGGAATCATTGTTGGTATCCTACAATATTTCATACTCACAACTTACATGGAAATATCAATGCACTTGTAGGTTTTATAAGAAGGGATATGATGATGGTTATGGGACCTATGGTGGGATATTGAGGAAGTTAAACATGAGAATGTTTTAATTGTAGGATGGATTCCATCTTAGATGTCTACTGCTATTTTTCATAGTTATCTTTATCTCATACATTTATCCACCACCTATGGGGATGCTTTTCTCTCTAGTTTTTTCTATGTGATTAACATTCCATATTGTTATTTCATTGGATGGTACTTTATATTTATTTAGATTCCTGATTATTTATTTATTCATTAATTTTTATCTCTATTGTTATCTCTTCCATTGTATAATCTGATGATTACCTGATACCGTGGCCATAGTCTCCCCATAATTTTCTCCTTTCCCCTCATCACTATTTGTAAACCTCTTACATATGGGGTGGTGCACATAAGTTCATGTGGTATTCCAGCCTAGACCTGGTGATTTTGTCTAGGGTATTACAAAATGGTGTAAAAATACCATATTCAATAACATATTTCCTTTCCTTTCCTTGATTTTGTATATGGTAGACAAGAGATAAGGATGGATGTGACTCAAGTAGGGGAATTGTGTCACTGCCTGTACAACAATGCACAATGGACCTTCAAGTTTCCATGAAAGTGGGGATTAATTATCTTGCTGTGCAATGTTTCTTTTGATTTAATTTACCATGGATGATTCACATGAAGTTAGTATACTGGTTTATGGGATTTAGTGAGAATTCCTGCATAATTTCTAATCATGTAGGGATTTATACCATATGAAAGTGGTTTGCATTGATATATCCCAAATAAATATATTATTCCTACTAAAAAATATGATATGTGATTTTGGTGCATTATTTCTAGAAATATTTTATTTATGCTTAAGTAGTCAATGCTTTATTGTATATATATAGTTGTGACTAACATGAAGGTACTGAAGGGTTAACATGGGCCATGGGTAGTTCTTAGTGGTTTAGGGATTTCCCTTATGAGTACCTCTTAGGTTGAACCTTGTTGTCAACCCCTATGTGATCTAGTGATCTATTATTAGTTATCTAGTTTAGTAATTATCTTTATCTGAAGTTATGGTCTAGAATTTCTGGAAATGTAGCCTCATAGATGTATTTCAAATAATGTTAGTCTAGATGATCAGAATTATTCCATAGGGGAGGAAGTCATAGTTGCACCACCCTATGTGCAGGAGGATGTAGTTGAGCATGATCCCATGACTACTCCTATAGATAAATGTATAGAACTGATCCAGCCTAGAATCTTCAAGCTAGTACCTATTTAGGGTAGAGGATCCCATAGAGGTTGGTTGATGATGGATAACTATTCTCATGACTTCTAACTCTAGTACCCCCCATCCTTCAAAGACACTGGAGGCCCCCAAAATACAGAGGACTTAATATGAGTGATCAAGAGGATATTTGTTCTGGTGGAAACCCTAGAGGATAAAATTGTTATTCTTATGACCATTATACTTCAAGGAATTACATTATGATTGTGGGAAATTATGATTCAAGATGTTATATGTGAAAATCTAACATAGTAAACCTTCAAGGACCTCTTCTTTGAGGAGTTCTTCTTAGAAAAACTTAAGCTAGACCATGCTCAGTAGTTTATAGTTCTCCAGAAAGGGATGATGTAAGTGTCTGCCTATTCAGTATGATTCACCAATTTGATTCTATATTCTCCACTTTGGAATAGGTATGATGTGCTAAAAAATAATAAGTTTGATATTATTCATCATTCGGAGCTGAAACAGTAAGGAGATTTGATTTGTTGACCTATGTTGTAGTTCTTGATAAGGATCTGATGATAGATAAGGGAATTGAGGAAGACAAGGATTAATGTATTTTTATATCTAATGGTAGATTGAAAGGGTCCTTCTCTAGTGAAGTTATAATTGTTTTTTCTCAAAATAATAAGAGATTCAAATCATGGAATCCAAGGAAGTGGTTGAAAGTTAGATCAAAGAAGAAATTCTTCAACTCCCTTTATGGTAGATGACACTACTAGGTTCTTTAGCTATGGGAGGAAAGGGAACTTTCTCAAGGATTGTCCTATTTCACCCATGAATTATCATAGGTGTGGAAATACAAGTCATCTGATGTGACTTAGTGATATGAATTTAATGATGAATGATGCAAGGTGAGGCTATGGTGCAGGTTGGGGACCTTAGCAGTGGGCACAAACCCCACAATGGAGAGTGAATCGGGAAACTCATGATCCAATGAGGTATCACAAAGTGGATACTAATAGGCTTTATATGTATGATCAGGCTCTGATTGAGGCTAGATAGGGACCCTCAATAGTTTTAGATACAATCTGTATCTATTCCTCACTATGTTTCTTCATTTGATATAGGCGAAACCCATTCATTCATATATGATCAACTTGATTTTGGGTTGGTCTTAATAATTACTTTCTCTTATATGTTTTAATCTGTCGATACACTCTAAAGAAAGTAGTGGATCATCTTCATATCTATCCATAATTTATGATGAGGATTTGAAGATTCAATCTTGTGTGGAGCTTCTTAATTCTATAGATTCTAGGTTTCGATGCGATTTTTGGCATGAAAGGGTTGACTAGAAACAATGAGCATATATATTGTTACTAGTGATGAGTAGTTTTTTTGTTTCCTAAAGGTGAGTTGTTATTTTGGATTAGTGAATGGGATGTTGAAGTAGAAATATTGGGACCATATCCTCAACTAATAGAAGTCTTTTTTACTGTAGGAGTAATGATTGATTATTATAGTGAACCATATGGTGAGTCCATCCTATTTTTATCTTATGGTTGACCTGTACCAAGATGTATTTCTAGAATATTTCTCAAGGATTTTTCTAGATAAGGGAGTTGAGTTCTAAATTGAACTCATTCCTAGTGCATGACCAATATCAGTTCCATTGTATCACACAAACCAACTAATATGGAAGAGATTAAGGCAAAACTTTTAGATATTGGAGCTAAATGATTCATCAGACTAAGAACATCCCCTTAGAGTGCCCCAATTTTTTTCTAAGTAGGATAATGGTAATATTTGTAGAATATATTCACTTTATGAGTATCACATAAATCCTTCTAGACTAAAAAGTTATCTAGCAATTTTCATAGCTTGAATGAACAAGATATTTCATACATAATTGGACTCATTCATCATTATGTATTTTTGACATCATGATATATTAAAAGTAATTAGAATCACAATCTATAAAGTTTGAGATCATATTGGGTACGATTTAATCTCATTATATTTACAAAATTTTTTCATAGTGTCACATTTGGATATAGAAGGTGCATTTTCTTAGGAATGTGGTTTCCCAACCAAGAATATCTATTGATCTAAAGAAGGTTGAAGAAGTTTTGTCTTGGGATTGACCAAAATATGTGTTCAAGATTTTATTTTTCATTAGTTTGGTAAGATATTATATGAGTTTATTTTGGTACTTTTCTCACTTGAAAGTGCTTGTGATCATGGTTACTAAGAAGGGGGTAAGGTTTGAATGGAAAAACCAGTGCGAAGGGGACTTATTAGAGTTAAATAATAGGTTAACATTGCATCTTATTATTATTATCCCTATACCTGGATTTAGTTATATAGTGTTTTGTGACACTTTTAGTGTTGGAAAGGGTATGGTTTTGATATGCAATGAGAAGGTAGTTTCTTACGGGTCCCATCAGTTATAACCCCATGGGAAACACTAAACTACTCACATCATAGTGTTTACAGTTATGGTTTGTGTATTAAAATTTTCTCGACACTACCTCCTTGAGGGGAGATTAATCTATACACAAACCACAAGGGTCTAAAATATATTTTCTCCTATAAATAACTGAATCATTATCTTTGGTGTTTGGTAGAATATTTATAGATGTTCGGATTTGATATGTATTATACTCTTGGTAAAGGTGATTTTTTTGTAGATTTATTTATAAGGAAGATATAGTAAGTTGGAGAGTGGATGTAAAAATCAAGGTGGAAGATTATGGATTTGTTGGTAGACTAGTATCTAGGTATAACTTTGGATTTAGTAACAGTGACTTGTGCAACCTTAATGAACACCACCTCATTGTTGGAACATATTAAGTCCAATTAAGAATCTGATACAAAGTGTATCATGATATATGAGAGGTTGGTGGTAAATGGTTTCATTATAGGATGTAACTTAGATGAATGTGGTGTTATTCTAGTTCATAGAAGGGTGATGGTTCATTATTTAATGAGTTAAAAAATGAAGAAGAATCACATGATTCTAAGTGATCGATGATAAAAGGACCAAGAAAAATGTACCATGATGTTAGATGAAAATTATGGTGATCTGACATCACTAGAAACATTATAGTAATTGTATACTATTATAAGACATGTTATAGGATCAAGGGTGGGAATCAGATAACTAGAGGGATACTCTAGTGAAATCCTATGCTTGTGTGGAAGTGAGATTAAGTGACCATTGACTTTGTGACTGGGTTTACCTAGACCCCAAGAGGTTGAGATTCAATGTAGTTTTTTATTGATTAGTTGACCAAGGTGGATCATTTCTTAATGATTAGGGAGACTTAATTATTGGATGATATGAGAAAGATCTATGTTTAAGAGACCATGTTAATATATATATTTTCTTCAATCTTATAACCTGATAGTGACACATGGTTCACATCATGATTTTGGAAAGGCTTCCATAAGGTGATATAGAATCAGTTGAATCTGTGTAAAACTTATCATGCTCAGACTGATAGGAAGTTATATATATTGATTGAAACTATAGAGGATATGTTTTTAGTGTATTTTCTGTATTTTAGAGGTTCTTGGGATGATTAATTGGACACGATATAGTTTTCTTACAATAATATTTTCTAGTATTTTATTTGGATGGATCTATTTTCTTATCACATTCTACTGGTATAAGGTGAGTGAGTCATCAGTTTTTGGGTCTATTATGGTACATGATACCTCAGTGTGGGTGAATTTGATCAAAATAGTCTCGTTACATCTTAGAGAAGTCATCAATTATATACTGACTAGAGGAGATTAACTTTAGAGTTTTTTATGGGTGATAGAGTTTTCTTGTGGGTGTCCCCTTACTTAAGGCATTAGTGTTCGATAAAACAATGGAAATTAACACTTTCTTACATTTGGTTGTTTTATATTATCAAACCTATAGGGATGGTGGTATATCGATTTAATTTTCTATAAAAATATCAAGGTATTGATAATGTGTTTCCCATGTCTTAGCTTTGAAGGTATGATCCTAATTTTACACATGTGATTGACTATGAGGATATTGAGTTGGAACCAGATTAAACTATTCTGAGGAAAACCATTTGGATTTTTAACTAAAAAAAGAAGGTACTATGAGGGAATAAAGTTACTCTTATTCTGGTTCAATGGTAAAATGAATTTTTTCAGAAAGAGACAAGGGAAATAGACAAACATTCAGGTGAAGTGGCCCAAGTTGATTGAATAGAACTCTGTAGACACTTCTTGAGGATAAGAAGTCAATAGGGGTGGATAATTGTGACACCTTCTATTTAAGGTACATATCATTTCATCTTGTAAAAATATTTTTTATATGTTTTAATGTGTTTTTAGGTGGGATATAGGTGTTTAGGAGGATAAATTTGGAAAGATCCTGGCCAGTGGATTAAAAAGTGGAGTTTGGATTTTCTTACCAAAAAAAGGTTTGGACCACACTATTGTCCAATCCATTTTGCTTATGGATATCACCTATTCACCACATGAAAATAAACCACACCTAGTATAGGCGTGGTTCATATGTGGAGTCCTGGTGGTCACCTCTACACCATGAGCATAATTCCTCACCACAACCATGGTGGAGGACATGGAAATATGAAATCAGAAAATTAATTATATCCATGACATGGTAACATTCCATGTTTATCCCCTTGGAGAGGAAAAACCATGGCCACAATGGGAATAGTGATACTTCCCCACACTATAGTGTCACCTGGTTGGGAGTTTCAAATGGTAAATTTGGCCACCTAATATTAATGAATTCGTTTGTTTTTGTGTAAACATGGGGGATATTTAAGTGGGTATTTTTAATACATTATTGACATAGTTTTATCCTTTATTAAGACCTTATTTTCATTTAATCACTAGAGTTTCCTTTGAAGACAATTTTTGTGGAGAGCATTGGATGAATCTTAAATTTTAGCTTTTGTGGTTGGGGGATTGTCTCTTCATGGCAGAGTTTTTATTATTACTTACTAGGAATTTTGTGAATGTGAGATAGAGGTTAGACACCCGAAGTTAGGGTTTCATTATTTTTACACCATTGGATGTAGAAAGATTGTATACATAAGATCTTTTTCATTATGTGTGATCTTTACCTAACTTTTGGGTGTGGTTTTTCTTCAACCATGAACATAGATTCTAAATTCATGCTGTTACCATGAGGGATTTATGTTTTGGAGTGGTGAAATTGGACTCAGATAAGACCCTTTTAGTTGAATCATTGATTCTATTATGGTAGGTTATCTAAATCATTAGCTTATGTTTATAAGGGTTTTTGGAATGATTGTTTTTCATTCATGTGTAACCCCTTGATAACTATCCTTGATATTTGATCGAATGTGGTATACATTTGAAAACTCATGATACTTATTAATTGTGTTTTCTCACATATGGATTTTTGGGGATTATGACTCTTTCTTGACATGACATGATGTTTGCTTTGTTATCTCGTATCTTGTATTGCATGGGTTTTTCTTATGTCTTTTATAGTTGAGCATTCGGGTTGATCTATATAGACCATCCCCTAAGGGGGATGTGTTATTTATTTGGTTGAAATGTTCATGGGATATTCCATCGAGAGGGATGTATCCTATATGTGGGGTTTCACAAATGACTTGGAATGGGCCTTGTAAGATCTCATGAAGCTATTCATGGTCATGTAATTTGAAAAACCTTTATCATAAGAATATAACTCCATACATTCATAAATTTTGATATGGGTGCCTATTTTGGCTCTATAAGCTTCCAATTTGAAGCTTTAAAAATAAATAATTCCTTCAGATATATATCTCAACCATATTATACGTTTTCCAAGGTGAAAAGAATATTTTAGAGGTTTTAAAGAAGTATTTTTAAGACTAGATGATTCTTTCTCAAAAAATAAAAAAAATCGAGGGCCTACTACCAATGAGAGGTTCTCATAACCACATTAACAGATTGATTTTTTGAGGAAGGGTCTCAACCCTTTTTTATGTGAGAATTCATGTTGAAAAGAAATATCGAATTAGTTTATTCTTTATTGATGGTAACACTTCATCTTATATATCTCAACTCATATCATCTGAGTGAGTATAAATTATAATTATCATGCAAAAGTGCATCCCATATTTAATGTTGAAAAAATTCCCCTCCCCTTTAAAATTGGATTTATTTTTGAAACTAAGTAAATCTGATTCTATGGTATGATGGAGTAATTTAATTAATTTATTTAAAATTAGGTAGTTTTTAGGGCCATAATATTTAATAATATGCTCTCCAAGAGGATAATCTAAACTCAATGTTTTTATTGGATAAGAGGAGTAATTGAGAGAAATATTTTTTGTCACCAAGAGAAATACTTGACTAGAAAAATTCAATTTTTCTAGGAGGAATCATCTAATAACCATTTTGATATACTAAGAGTAATAACTTTCAGGACACATTTAATGTCTCTAATAGAAATAATATACTCAAGGATTTTTCTATCACCCGGATGAATAATAAACTCAAGCATTTTTATGCCACCAAGAGAAATAATCAACTAAATTATTTTGATTCCACTAAGAGGAATACTCAACTAATGACATTAAATGTCAACAACAGTAATAATTAACTGAAGTATTTTTATTTCATAATAGGAATAATCGAATCATGTAATTTTATTTTTCTATAGGAATAATCGACTCTATGAATTTTATTTTTCAAGATGGAAAATTAGCTCAAGGATTCTGGGTTACCATGAGTAATAATTGTCTCAAGGAATTTATTTTTTCCTAGGGGAATAATCAAGGTATTGTGTTTGACATTAAAAAAATAATGTTCAACCAATGGAATTAAATTACACTAATATGAAAACTTATCTCAAGGATTTTTCTATCACTAAGAAGAATAATCAAAATAATTTCTTTGATATCTCTAAGAGGAATAATTGAATCAAGTATTCTAGTTCTACCAAGAGGAGTAATAAAATAAAAGATTTTGATGTTTCTAAGAGGAATAATATTATTAAGTATTATGATTCATCCAAGATGAATATTAGACTCAATTATTTTTATGTTTCTAATAGGAATAATTGACTCATTGATCTTGGTGTCACTAATATGAATAATTGACACAAGGATTTTTATTTAATAAGATGTTTAGTTGACTTGATGAATTTAATTTTCCATGAGGAAACATTGGCATGTATGTTTTTATTTTTTAAGGGGAGTAATATAATCAAGTATTTTGGGGTGACAAGTGGAATAATCGACATTAGGAATTTGATTTCTCTAAGGTGAATAGTTGAATCTAGTATTTTGATGTTCTAAGAGGAATAATCAACTAAAATATATTGGATTTCTAGTTAAAATAATTAAAATCTGGAATTTTATGTTTAAAATATGAATAATATGCTTCAGGACTTTGATTCATTAAGTGTAATAATTGAATTGAGGAATTAGATGTTTTTAAGAGAAATAATTGGCATGAAGTATTTGATGTTTTAGAGTAGAATTAGTGGGGGTAAACCCCAAAGTGAATTGGTAATCCTAAATTCTATAATTATAGGGCAATAAAAGGAAAGTGAAATTTGTGTCTGGATATAAGATAAGAGTTCAGGATGTCGCTATATATCATGTAAGGAAAGGAATCAAGAAACAGATAGTTCTTCAGAGTGGAACATTCATTTTGAAATAGGATGATAATTAAAAGAATCCATATTTTTATAACTAGTATAAGAGATCTTGGTTTCTGTAAATAATATTCTAGTGTATGGTTATTATATAAAACTTAAACTGAATAAGTAAACTATTCACTAAGAGAGTTTGGATGAAAGTAAAATTTATAGCTGGATTGGAGAAAAGTGATATTGATATCACTATATATCAAGTGGGAATAGGAATCAATCCACATATAGTTTATATAATAGATTCATAATATATATAACTTATAAATAGTGTAAAATTAAATGTAATAAATGAGTTTCATAGTGATATAATGAAGAATGAAACATGATTTGAAATGGTAACAATTTCAACATAAGGGATTTTTGATAAATAAGAAATTGAGGATGGGCCCAATATAAGTGGTCAGAAAATCCTTATATATCTTATAAGAATATAAATAAATGTATAAATAGTTTGGAATAATGGGTCTCTATATATATCATCCTCCCAAATAGGTGAAAATATAATGGATTTATCCTATGAAAATCTGTTATAGAAGACTCAATGTGAGTTGGTAAACCCACACACAAGGAAATATTAAATAGATATAGATATTATATAATGGATTATGTCACATAAGATAGTATACTCTAAATAGTTTATGTTCTTACATGATAAGACGTTTTTAATTTGGTTTAGGGTCATTCATCAAGGACCATGTACCTAATAAATATTTTTAAGTGGACAATCTCAAATCAATTTTTTGGGTTTCCAAGATGAGTATTTAAATTCGAATAATTTTTCCTATCAAGAGTAGTATATAAACTCAATAAATTTAAACTACATAGAGGATTATCTCAAATCATTCCATTTTATTCTTCAAATAAAATTTATATCCTTATATAAAATGGTATAGAAGTAGGATGTCGTAATCATTCTTTGTGAATGGGTAAAATGAATGAATATGTGACATAAAAGGTATTTGAATCCACTTGAAAAATTAAGTTATATAATGGAAAAAACATAACATAAAAATAATAGAGTTAATTGGATATGATTATAGGTGAGAATAGTTTGACCATTGGTAATGGAAGAATTACGCTCACACCATTCAGAAATTATACATAGGGTTAAGTGTGAAATTTTCTCTAGGACCAAAAACATGCCTTAGGGGTTACATAGTGGATCATAAGTAATTATTTCATTCAATATTATTATGGGGTCCATTTGGATAATTTAAAAAACCTATTACCTATTATTATAAAAGGGTATCTAAGAGTATATGATTAATGATTCTAGGATTCCAAGAGGAGAATACTGAATCAATGTTTTCTGTTTCCAAGAGGGGGATATCAATAAAAGTTTTTTAATTTTCCAAGAAAATAATACCAAATAATTTTTTTAGGTTTTTGATGAATCATGAATTAATGATATGATGCATATTTAATGTAAAAATTATGTTTAATTTGTTTTTGAGCACCCTAAAGGTAGTGAAAATGCATATTGAACACATTCCTACTACAAAGGTATATAACATGATTTTTTTGGAGAACATGATCATCTAAAAGGTAGGTAATGACTAATGTGAGGAATTTTACTTATGAAGAATGGTTTTATATCCATAACATAGTTTTATATCATGTTCATGGATTGAGGGGGTTTTTTCTCAAAATATTTCTAATCCCAATGGGTCCCGTGAGCATAACATGACTTTTTCTAGTTCTAGCTATTGTTCCCTAAAATATTTATATATATTTTCAATGTTTACTCTAAATTTTTTGAAATCCATGATATATGGAGACTTAGTGTGTGACTAAATTAATTTTTTCACCCCCATATGGTTTTTAAACCTAAAAAGTATTTATGCATCCTTTCATATTTCTTATAGTATAAAATTTTCATAATCCATGAAAGAAACGGTATAAGTGATTAGAGACTCAATTTTTTTCCTCTTAACACCATTTATAGGTTATCATCTTAACAATACTTCTTGTATCTATTTATTTGTAGTTTATGGTCTTGTAATTTAGACAAAGTTAAAGTATCTAAAGATTATGGTCATATAAATTATATTGATTGTGTTTAAAATTTAAAGTCACAAAACTTTTAAAAAAAGTGTATTCTGTTAATAGTCGCATTTCTTTGACTAAATGGTATAGGACATGTAAAAAAAATTAGAGGAAAATTTACTTAACATGAATGGAAAACCCATAATAGAAAAATGAAACTTAATAAATCATAAAATATAAAAATATCTAAAGGAAGAACCACAAACCAATGTTATAAAAGTTAAAGTGGTTGAAAAATGCATTCAGTGTAGGGTCATGCTACACATAATAATGGTTCCCATGATTAACGGAATACAATTTTGATTAATAGTGAGGTTGAACATATGTTAATAATGTTATAATTTAATATATGTGAATGATTAACCCAACATTAATTTGAGAAACCTTGGGTATAAAATTATGTGTTTTTATTAAGGCCATATTACTTGGAAAATGGTATTGCTCATAGTTTAAGGTTACATAGCATGAACCAAGTTAGGTTATATAAGGCCTTTATATTTATCAATCACATACATAAGAGAAAATATAATAGAAAAAATATATAGCTTGGTGAGGAGATAATAGGAAGATCCAATATGAATTTCTAGTATCAATACACCATTGTTAAAATGTGGATTTAATGGGATAAAATTTTTAGTATTGGACTATGACAAGAGATCAAGGAAACACTAATAATCTAATTGTTACTGGAATCAAGAAACATGTAGTTTTAGAAGAAAACAATTTCCTTTGAAAATAAATCCTAATGTAAAAATACCAGATGTGAATGGGGATACTATCTACAAGGAGGGGGTTTTAGAATGTTTAAAAATTGTGGTTAGTATTAGAATGGGAAATCTGAGAATAATTACATATCCATTGGTAAGATGAATCTTGTCATATGTAGCTCTTGAAATTTGATGATTTTTATCCAGATGTAGGGCTATTGGAGGAAAAAACACTTGAATTAGAAAATAGATACACTAAGATAGAGTGGAGTGTTAGATGGAATTTTTTGATTGGTCCCAAGATAATAGATCAAGGTTTCACTACATATTTTATTATAATATGAATCAAACCATATGTAGTTCTTGGAAAGAGGAACTTGAAAAAATCTATCTCTTGAACATGAGAGAAGGGGATAAATGTATGGGTTCTCTGGTATGTGAAGTAAGAATGAATCCTGATGTGAATTGGTAAAGTTCTCATCACTGGGGAAGATTCGGGCCTGGAAATATAATCAATGGGTTTTCCTAGGATGATAGATCCGTGCATCATTATATATCCCAAGTTCACTAGAAGCAAGTAACATGTAATTATGGTAAAGGGTAATGTTTTAATATGTTAGGGGAAACACACCATTTGGGAAGGAATATGTAGAAATTTCCATCTAATATCCAAACAAAATATAACTCTCATGTATACCATGCGCTTATATAAGAAGATTTCAGCAATTTTATGTTACATATAATAGATTACTCAAAGTAGTTTAAGGTTATGAATGATATACCACTCTAAATATTTTAATGTAATATGTGATAAAATATATACTATAAAGTTTATGTTCACATTACAAGTGATATATATTATTCAGTTTAAGGTCTTGTGATAAGGAATTTTCATGCTTGTAGTTTAAAATTGTGGAGCTTTGACCCATGTGTCATGTAGTTTATGCTCATGAAACTCAGAGCCTCTACAATAGTGTCTATAATATAAAAGGGCCTAAAATTTATAAATTTTACCAATACATTTCAATATGGGGGATGTGAATGAGGTAAATAATTTCTTGAAATTAATGGAACATCAGTGATGGAATGATGACTGGTAGGAATAAGATGATAATTAGTAATGGAGAAAGTTCCATTGGACCATCATAAAATTATGCATGGGTTTTGGGAGACTCTCTCTCTATATTGAAGATATTCCCTAATTATTACATATTGTATTAATGGGAAATATATTGATCACCATTTATTCATATGGTTTATTTTAGATGAGTTTACGGACCTATTACCAACTGTTATGAGAGGGTAAACCAAGAGAAGAATATCCAATCATGGTTGTGGGTTTCCAAGAGAATATTCTTGGCTCATGGATTCTAACTTTTTAAATAGGATAATATTGACTTAAATATTTTTGGTTGATGATGATTCATACATTAAAGGTATGAAGTAGGTTGGCTGGAAAACCTGATGTCCAAAAGGGTATGGAATACTCTATTGTTGTACCGTCATATGTTTAGAATAATATTTTGGAAAGAGGAGTAGCCCCTAATATGAAAGGTGGTTAAATTAAACCGCATAATAAATAAAAAACTACAAGATGAAATGGGTGGAGTCTATATTATTGTATTTTTAAACTCAATCATTTATAATATCAATATGGATTTCATCATGCCTTTCTAATCTCCCAAAGAAAAAAGGAGGGGACTATGAAGAATGTTCATTTAAGAAATGGTATATACATATATCACTATAAATAATTTAATTTATTTCATTGTATACTTTTAACCATATAGTTTTAGATCATGTGGTAATGACCTCATTCTAGGAAATTTTATGTCTTTCAATAAGGTCCTATGTTGTGCATTTTAGAGTTATCCAATAAGGACCCAAATCTGTATTTAATTTTCTTGCATGATGCTATTCTAGTAGAGTGAGAATGACTCTCATTCATGTTTCATGAAACTCAAACTTCTATAACTCTATTTGACATCATATATTTTCTTTTATAACTAATCCTTGAAGAAAAAAGCATTCTTTGATAGTATGCCAAAAAAATCAATGGTAAAGAAAATAATTGGGAAGAGATTAATTAACTTCACCTCTGGTATATTGATTCCAAGTAACCAAATAAAATTATTCTATAATTAATATGTGAATAGTGAAACCACATTCCCATGAATAATGTAATTTTACTTATTTCATCTACTATTAAAAGAAATAAGGCCTTGATTCTTTTTTACACATTGTGTGTTCTCCTCAAGGTGTTTGAATGGATCATGTAGAGGTTTTCAAGCCACTAACTTCATTATCCCTTCACCTATATACTTATTCCTTGAATACTTAAATATTAATCAATTATAAATGTTATACCTTAACAATCAATGGTATGAGTAGTAATTGGAATGATCTCTCAAATTTTCCTACTCATATCTCTTAATCATTGGGAGCTTAATAAAATTATTCTCTAAGGAAAAGGAAAAATACACAGAGTCTTACTCTATTTGGATGTAATATACCTTATTTAATATTATACTAAAATATTAAATACCTTTATCCCATATATGGAATATATTCCTTAGTCAACATGGCTACATGGTTGAATTTGAGATTTTGGTGATATTTTATTAATATGAATACATTTGGGTTAATATGTTAAGGTTATTGATGACTTGGACGTAGATTTATCTTCCACTATCCTTTAGAACTCCAAATATCTTAGAAAATACATATTGGTCACTAAGGTTGAACAAATTTCAAAATGTACTTGATGAGGTAAGGAATAGTCTAAAATCTCTCCCAACCCTATAGGCTCGGTTACTTCACTGTGAGTGCCAAAATTCTAGGATGCTAGCATTTCACTGGGGGTAAAATATCCATGATCAATTATAACACCCTAGGTCTCTATAGTTAGGTTTATATTTATTAATTTTGTGTTAATTTTTTTTTGAGAATTTATAGGGACTTAATTTGAAAATATGAAAATTTTACTCCTTCACACAATTAGAAAGAACGGCTTAGGGAAAACCATGTGATTTCCTTTACACATGGGGTTTTTTGGTTCATGTTTTTCATTCATGGTTTTTCTACATGGGTATTACACAGTTGGGTTCAAACCATGCGAGTTGTACAAGAAAATGAATGTGAAATTTTGGACTTTGGGTGTTGGAGATGGTTTTTCCCACGGCTATGAGAAACCGTGTGGTAACTGTTTGAGGGGATATGTAGTTTTTGCTATGTATTTTTTGTTATTTGAATAGTAATTTTGTAAAATATGTGTGAAAACCATGTGATTTGGTAGTGTGTGTCCTGTCTAATCTACATGGTTGGTGCACGGTTTACCAAACCATGTAACCTTATCCTTCAGAATGCCCAGGTGTTTATAAATTTGGCTTTCACTTTTTATGCCTATCAGGTTTTAAGGAGTTTTCCCCTCTTCCTCCGCCTCTCATTTGAATAGCCTAAGGGAATCTCAAGGGAGATTCCTCCTTCACTCCCTTGTAAATTTCACACTTCTCCATCTTTATTCTAGGTGGAATTCTCAAGGTAACCTTCATATTTGTTTTTATCTCTTTATCCACCTCCATATATGTCTTTTAATTTCTCTCCAACCAGTAAAACCTAGGGTATTTCATCGTTACATTAGTGTTTGATTATTCTTAGGTATTTTGGTTACTATGACCTTTAGAATCCCCCTTACTATTTTTTAGAGCATTCTCCCTCAAAGGTAACAACTTATGGATATATTGTTTTTAAATTGGGGTAGGAAATTCCATGTGTTTTCTTTATTTAGCATAATTTTTTTTGATTGATGTTTTTAAATGAATTATTTTTTTTAAGTTTCACCTATTCATTTAGTCAAAATATATTTTATAATTTTTTGGGGTTCATCATCCACTTATAACAACATGTATTTTTAATGATTTTGATTTTTAAAACAAACTTTGAATGAAAATTATTTATATAATTATTTAAATTATTTGTTTCAATTGAATTTGACATTTTAGAAATTTATTTGATCCCATTGTGGTTGAAAACTATTAAATGACATGGTTAATTAAAATAGATCCAAAAATATGGGAAGAAGTTAATTCTTTTAATGACTTTAATAATGACTTTTCAATGACATTTTATTCTAGTAATGATTTGAAATGGGATTTAAAATAAGGTAAGAAGTATTTGAAACCCAAGTCTATTTTGATTAGTCTCATCTGAAACATTATCAATGAACTTATTGCATTGAACACGAGGCCCTTGATAATTCCTCATTCTATTTTTATAAACTTATGACAACTGATACCTTTATACACATTAATTCATGATTTTTTACATAAAGATACACATAATAGAATCTCATAAGATCATGAGTCCTAGTGTCTTTGGGAAATTTGGTACATATAATATTAACCTGAAACATGGGTATAACAACATTATTTAAATTTTTTTATCATGGACTTATATTCTATCAATATTCTAATACTACATGAGATAACTTGGGGACGTACATAAGAAAAGGGTGAGATATAAATCCAAATAAGGGAATAAAAATATAATAAAATGATGAAACTAATACATGTTATTATAGAGGCATATCATGGTAAAATAAAAAAATATGATAGTCTAAAACATGATTATGGAATCATGATATAATATGATAACATCAAGGTAACAAAGGAATGTGGAAAAAATATAAAACATTAAATAATAAGCATAAGTTAAGGATAATATACAATACATCATAACATAGTGTGATTAGGATAACTTCCCATGAACTAGAGGTAGAATATCATGATATAAAATCATTACCCAATTCATTGGAGGGATATATAATTTCAATCCCACCCATCACATCCATATCAGGTATAATCATTTTTGTGTAACATTGAATATAATAAATAAGAACATATTTCGTCACTTTTAAACCCATCATTAAGGATTGTGGTTTACATAAATTGAATTCCAAAATAAATGAACGATAAGTACATCTAGGTGAATATACTTAAGTGGAAATGAGGATGGGTATCCACTACACAATTGTGTGTCATAAAGAGAATAGTAAACTTGATGTGAATTCTTCATCCATGATAGAGATCCACCTAACATGGTATTACATTTGATTTTACATTAATGGGTGTTCTTATTTTTCTTCATCGATCCCCACATGTCTTTCAAGAAACCCAATTATAGATCATTTTAATCCAAATGGAAACATCAATCCATACATTATTCGATGTCAATCTACCAAGCTAGACTGGTAGCCACTATGGAGATCCTCAGGAAACTACTACTCATCAGAAGAGGTTCCCAACATATTCCTCATTATTCGTAAATGATGTGTCATTGTAAGCCTAGAAGATGTTATCTAAAACCCATCATCTTCAACAATATAACAAACCCTAATTTTATCAATGGAATTTCCATTATAATATCATAAAAAACATACATAAAGTTATTACCATAAATGAATAATGATAATTTATTTATAAAATAATGCAATAATAGTTCCAAATATTATTGAAGGATAATTAATAGAAAATAAGATAACAAAAATGGGAAAATTTGGATATGATCGATCCATTAGAATGACCACACTCATGAAAAATTGTATATAAATAAAATATAACGTTAATACCATAATATTTATTTTTAATGATGAAACTTTGTATATAACCTTAATATAAAGTAGAATTGAATGAATAATGAATAAAACAAGTGGTATTTCTAGAAATTAAGGAACCTATACTGTTGGAATAGTAACCTGACTGTTGGAATAATAATATGATAGTTAGGAATAGTAATATAGTCCTTAGAATAGTAACCTCAGCTATGAATTTATAAAATAATGTTTAGGTATCTTATAAATGAAAACATGATATATTTATATCATGGTATAAGTAAATAATTTTTTTTTGAAAATGATAAGTTAAGTGTTGGTATTTTTATAAAATGAAAATGATTATTTACAAATTTATAATTAATATAATGATTTCAAAAAAATTATTTTCATAAAATTGATTCAAAATTTAATATTATGTTCTATTATAATTATAAGATCATTTTATGAGACATTAATTTATTTTTCAAAGGGTTATAAAATTGATTATAATATTAAAATCAGTTTTTTTCAAAGGAATGAATATTTTAATTAAAAATTAAATTTTTCTTATTTAGAAAAAAATTCATAAAATTTATTCAATTTTTGAAATCTATATGTCAAAAAATGGTTGTGTTGAATTTTTGGGATTTTTCTAAAATAGATTATTTTCTGTGAATGCACATGAGCCTCATCCTAGTTGGTGAGGACTCCTTAAGTGCATCCAAGAGACCCGGGATCAAAACCAGGCGGAGGCTAATTTCCGGTACTGAAACAGGAACTGTGCAGTACTGTAGCATGAACTATAGCGAGAACTGTTTGGCACGGTAGCAATTGGGAATATTCCTTTGTTTGGGCCTTCGGGCCACTGATTTGGTCCCCGAGTCCTTTAAGGCCTTCGGGCCACCTCAAGGCCTCCAGGACACCTTAAGTGCAGATACAAACCATACAACCTACAAGGAACAAGATTCAGAAGGAGGATGATCAAGGAGCTTTCAATAGTGTAGAAGCTAAACTGATTGCAAGAATGAGAGGGTATGGCACCTGCCATTGGGACAAGCCTGTGAATGCATGGGAATACCTAGATGAACTTCCATGCAAAGGTAGAGAGATGATTTCACGATGAAGATGCTATGGAGGAGAAGTTCCAAGTAGTTAGTCTGGGTTGTATGTAATGTTTGAAGCCTACGGGCACTAAATTACTCTAAGGCCTATGGTCCATGTAATAATTACACCCATGGGCCTTGTAAGGGTTCCACCTCACCCCTTGAAAGGAGGATTATCAAAAATCAATAAAAAATGAAGGCCTTCGGGCCATTAGAGGAGATGATTTTCTGTGAATAGTGAAATACAATAGTTTATGTTATTTAATGTTATAAGATAAATATATGAATTTTTGAGTCATAGATGATGTAAGAACCCAATATCTAGAAACACAATTCACTATTTAATTTATTTAGTCATAGTAATCAATAGTATTGATAGTTTTGAACAAAAATAATAAACTAATGAATATAATAAAAAAAACCCCCTCTCTTCCTCACACCATCTAAGACATGAAGCTTTCCAGTATTCTTCCCAATTACCTTACCAATACTGTTTCCTACCATCAAGAGCTTTTGGTCTCAACAAAATACCAATTCCATGTTTTTTAAGTTGTTCCATCAAGGAGGTGATATTCAAGAGGTAACTTTCTCAAACAACTACATTTAATTTATTTTATTATTCTACCTTCTCTGACCTCTATCAAACATCAAATAATAATATCTCCAATATAATTTATATAATTTAATGTTATATTTATAATGGAATATATTATCTCCACTCCTTTTATCATCTTCTATTATTCAAAGAAACAAAACAGTTGTCCAAATTATGGCAGTTTACCGTCTCCATAGATAATGAGTTTTTATTTTCCATGACTACATTCAAGGGTGGTCATAAAACCATTATTATTGAAAAATAAGGTTTTAATATGTAAATTATAACTTATTTCATTTTCAACTAATATATAAACATAATACTAAATAAAATAAAACTAGTTCGCGATAGTTGAAAAAACACCAAAAAGAAACTAAAAAATTATCATTAATGTTTTTTCAAATGAATAATCCTCATAAAAAATGCCATATGTGAAAATTTAAACTCATGGTTGTACATTAATAATATATAACTTACCTTTTGGATAATTATTTCCATTTTATAAAAACTTCCACAATTTTGTATGAGTAAACCGACCGTAGAACCATGAAACTAATGCTCACGAAATAGAGAAATTAAACATTACAACTCATTAAAATGGTCATAAATAAACTTAATTAAATTATAATAATTCAAATAATTTTTAATTGGTTATGAATTAATTAATTATGGAATATAATTTGAATATCCTTGACATTAAGTGAAAGTGCAGAATGCATTCATACATAAGGTAAGGGATCACTCCAAAACTCCAATTTTTTCCTTTGGGTTATGATTTATCTCTATCTAACCTTATTTATTTCTTCATTATTGTTATATAATTCTACATTATTCTGTTTATATGTTAAAAAAATGTTTATATATCTCAATTTATCTTTCTTTTATGGGAAAATACATTCTTTAAAAGTTTCCCTTTACAATTCCTATCGATAAAGAAGCCCGATTAAATGAAACAACTCCGTTTTATACCCATTTTCATGTACAATCCAGAAAATATTTTAATCAACAAATATTTTTATAAATTCATGAATTTTATCAAGAAAGAAATTCTTATTTCATTTCTGTTTTTGTAGATACAATTATTTCTCTGTCCTATTTAAATACTCTTTAATCGTTTCCCTTAAACCAAACTAAAGTGGCTCATTTATAATGCTTCCTAAATAAAATTTTTGATAAAATCACATTATATGTACATTATAATTCAAGATATATTATTATTTTTAAATTTTTTATTTTCTAGAAATCATTTAATCTCTTATTTCATGGATACCATTCTGATGCACCCATTGGTTATGCCTTATGAAAAGATTACGAACCCATTAATTTCCATGGGTAAACCTTATGATTATTCCTTATGTTTGATTTATTTATGTGGAACACATATAAAGAACATGTTATGATGGGGGCACCTAGATAGTGCTCCACTGTATTGGGTAATTTTTAATCTCATGAGTTGTCATGTATGGAATTAGTGAGTCAACCTAATCGACTATTGGACTTTGTCCACCATGTGATATAGTCTTAGTAGTTATCCTTGAATGTTGTTTATGTCATGTTATATATTTCTACCACATTACAATATTTTCATGATAATATGATTCCATTTTCTATATATTATTCTTCCATATATTTATTCACGAGCCATACCCTTTATGTTATCATGTTAAGACTTAAAACTCATGTGATATGCTTTAATCACACTTTTATTCCCTTACAGGGATATATAGATCATCCATTTTATATATTTATTCCCTTAGTTATCCTACGAAGTTATAAGAGATCTAAGATAGTTTGGAGATCATTATAAATATTAATTAAAAGTTGTTTTATTTTAGTTTCATGTTTTCTAATTATATACCTAGTATTTCAAAGAAACTATAATTTATTTATCCTTAGTATTTATTTTAGGGATAATTATTCTTAAAATCATTTAATAATATGTGTAAAAGTCTAGGGTCACTATTGGTAGTATCAGAGTATATACTTGTTTTTTTTGGGATTAGGACAAGAAATATTTTGTAAGAACCCTATAAATAATCATATCTCCATGAATAACCTATAATGAAACTTATGGAATAATAAGTGAGGATATACTTTTCATTTATAAGTTATTCCTTACAAGTATATGATTTACTTTTTATATGATCAATATATAATTATTAAGTCAGCTTAATTGTATTTTTTCCTATTTGTTTAGTTAATGGTGAGAAAAAGGAGAAGTCATGCTAACAATCAATGTAATAGGAAATGTGATGATATACCTAATGAAATAAAAAATATGATGTGAACGGGAGATCATAACATCATGATAGTACTAGATAAATTAGATCAAGTTATGAATAATAAATTGAATCTTGTGTAATGTTCTCTTTATCCAAAAAAGAGAAAGATATGGTCAAATCTTTTATGTGAAAAAATCATTCTATATATTTTGGATCTCCTGATGCCCTCATAATGGAAAAATTTATTCACTCTATTAATAACATATTATCTATCCTTCAATGCTTAAAATAATACAATTACATACAAGAGGTATATTTTTTTATGGGAAAGCTGATTAGTGATGAAAAAAGATCAAAAACACAATTTATAAGGTGGAAATTGATTTTATGGATTGGGAAGGATTAATGAATTTTTTTAATAAATATTTTCTTCAAACTCTCCATCTTAAGATGGAGAGGGAGTTCCTCATACTGAAGAAATAGGAACAAATTTTTTGGGATATATTGGGGAAATTTTATAAGGCTTTTCTGATACACCTCAATCTTTTTCATGAAGAAAAAAATTATGGTGGATCACTTATTTAGTGGATTAAATACGAGTCTATAAAAAACCTTGGTGATTTGAGGATTTGATAGCTATGAGGATATTGTATGATGTTACTTAAAGGTTGATATAGAGATTGGGGACTCTCAATGGTCTCATGGGCTCAAAGATAAAAAGTGTAAACTAGAGTTTACTTAGGGAGGATCAATAGATAAATCCCACGATGGAAAAAAAAACCCAACATCCCACATGTTAAAAGTGTGGGAAGAGACATCCCAGGAGTAGTATAAGGGAACTAGGATATGCTTTAATTGTAGAATAGAGTGGCATAAAGAAAATTTTTAATGAAGGGATTTGAAGAAGCCCACTAATGTGGAAGAAGAAAATAAGTTTCAGATCAAAACTAAGCCTGCAGTGAAGTGTTGAAACTACATGGAATTTGAAAATTATATGATCCAATGCCATAATACAAGGTTTGTTAGAGGAGATATACAAATAAACATCCAAGTAAGTAAATAAATGCATATTCTATCACTACTATTGAAGTTGATCCTGAAAATAATGTGTTGATAGGTACACTAGTTATTCATTCAAGAATAAAAAATGCACTACTTGATTAAAGTTCTATGAATTCTTTCATATCATAAAGGTTTAGTATAACTATTAAAACACCACTTCAAAATACTAAGTTTGGTTTATATTTGGGAAAAATTGGGAAATTATTGAATATGAAGTATATAACTTCTCCCTGATTATTTTTTGTGGACTAAACCTCCTAGAAAATCTCATCTTACTTATTTCGGTGGATTTTGATCCAGTATTGTGAATGGATTGGCTGTATTTATATGAAGACAACATGAACTATTGGGAAAGGGATATCAGTCTTCATATCCCAAGGTATCCCCTAATTCTATACAAGTGTAAGGAGGATGATGAATCTACTTCGGAATCATCATATCAATTTTTATATCATTGCCTTATGAGAAAGCATATATAATTCAAATTATTAAGACAAAGGAGATGATTGTGCTTGAAGAATCTCCCATTGTGAGGGACTAAACTATTGTGTTACCTGAATAATTTTCTAGTCTTCCTCCTGATTTGAAGTTTGAGTTTTCAATTGATCTTATACTTGTATATTTACCTATATCAAAGGCTCATTATTGGATGGTCAACATTGAGTTGGAGGAACTAAAGAAGTTACAAGATAATATGGATAAGGGATTAATACACCAGAGTTCTTTAGCCTGGGGTGTTCTAGTCCTCTCCATCAAGAATAGGGATGGATCAATCAGCCTCTGCATTGGTTATCATTAGCTAAAAAAGTCATGATAATGAACAAATATCCCCTACCATAGATAAGTGACTTGTTCATTCAACTACACAGGTCCATGTATTTCTTTAAGGTGGGAATTTAGTCATATATCACTAATTAAAGGTGATAAAGGAAGATATTCCCAATACTAACTTTTGAATGAGGTATAAACACTACGAGTTCAGAGTGATTCCCTTCAAACTCTTGAATGATTCAATAATTTTCATGAACTTAATGAATAGAGTCTTTTGATATTTCCTTGAATTTTTTTGTCGCATTTATAGATGATATTATGATATATTCCATGTTCTAAGAGGAACATCATGAGCATTTGAATAATATGCTAAATACTTTGTAAAGGGGGAAACCATATGAAAACTATAGTGAATGTGAGTTCAGAATGAAGTACCATTCTTAGTGAATGTTATCACCAACAAAGAAATATCTGTGGACCCTCCTAAAATAAAGAAAATTGAGGAGTGCACCTGACCATAATCTTTAATGGATTTTCATAGTTTATTTGGTATAAATGGGTATTATTGAAAATTTGTGAGGAACGTCTTACAATTTTCAAACCCCTTAACCAAGCTGACTTAGAAGGGAGTAAGGCTTTTTTCTGGACAAGTGAATGTAAATAATGCTTCAAATAGTCTAAAAACAGGCTTATCGCTATACCATTAATTACACTACTAAAAAATGGGGAACTATTTTTGGTATACCATGACGATTTAGATAAGCGATTAGGATGTTTTCTAATGAAAAATGACAAAGTGATAGACTATTCCACAATTAAGCTGAAAGTTCATGAGGAAAACTATCCCATTCAAGATATGGAGTTGGTGTCTATGATATTCACATTGAAAATATGACATCATTATCTTAATGGGGGGAAGTGTGATATATATACTAGTCTTAGTCTCCTAAAATATATATTCACATAGAAGGATATTAATATTCACCAGTGAAGATAGTTAGATCTCATTAAAGATAATGACTTCTCAATCCTCTATCAACATAGATATGAAAATAATGTAGAAGAGTCTCTAAGTTAAAAATATCCTTTAACTTTATCAATGATGAGAATTGAGAAGGATCCAATATTTTTAGACTTGTGATGGATGCACATGGGAATAATGAAGGAAGGTATATCATCATTCATTTCACAAATTATTACTCAACTATCCCTTTTAGAGAAGATAAATGATTCTTAAACAAATGATGTGAATGTTTAGAAGATGGTGGAAGCTATCAAATATGGGAAATTCTCAGAGATAAAAATTGACGAGGAAGTAGTCACAAGATTTGGGTCACAACTTTGTGTACCATCCGATGCTGAGATAAAGACAGATACTTTGAATGATGCACATAGATCCACATTATCCATCCACCAAAGGGTATAAAGATATATCGGGAACTCTGAGAGAACTATTAGTGTGATAATAATAAGAAAGAGATATATTAATAAGTATCAATGTTCTAGTTATATCAACAAGTGATGTTTGAAAGAAAAAGGTCTAAGGGGATTATGTAACCATTACCCATACCTACATGGAAATGAAAAAACATCACTATGGAATATTTCACTGGACTTATGAAGACATCCAGAGGAAATAATGCTATATGGGTAATTATGGATCATCTTATAAATACTGATCACTTTATTTCTATTTGATAGGACTTCTCACTTGGACAAATTGTACAGATATACATGATAGAAGTGGTGAGGCTGCATGAAGTACCATTAGCGATTATATCCAATCGTGATTCAAGATTTTTCTCCATGTTCTAGAAAATATCCAACATTCTCTAAATACTGAGTTTAATATTAGTTAAACTTATCACCCCAAACTAATGGAAAATATAAGGAGACTATTTAGATACTAGAAGACATATTGAGAACATGCTCAATGGACTTAAAAGAAGGACTTGATCAACATATTCCAGTAGTCGAGTTATCTTATAACAATAGTTTTCACTCAAGAATTAAAATGGATCCATATGAAGTCCTTTATGGGAAAATATGTTTAAAACTTACCTGTTGGGATGATGTTGGTGAACATTAGGTTTTGCGACTTGAAATGATGTAAGAAATGGTAAAAAAGGTTAAAACCATTCATCAGAACATTTGGGCATCCAAAATTCAATAGTAGATCTATGAAGATAATAGTCAACGAGACTTAGATCTTGAGGTTGGAGACATGATATTCCTATTTATATCTCTTTGGAAGATATTCATAATATTTAATATGAAGGGAAATCTAAGTCCTATGCACATTGGACCCTTGGATATTCTTTATCAAATTTGAGCTTTGGTCGATCGAATAGAACTTCCACGAACCATGTCTCGTGTACATGATATATTCCATTTATCCCTCTTGAGGATGTAAATACCAGATCCCTCAAATGTATTGAACTTAATGTTGGAATATATGGAAAACAATCTCTCTTATGAGGTGCATCTGGTGATGATTTTGGACCACATAGACAAGGTTCTACGTAACATGACCACTCACTTGGAAAAGGTGCTGTGGAGAAACCATAAATATAAAGATGAGACATGGGAACTAGAGGAAGCGATGAAGAAGAAACACCCTCACTTGTTTTCACATTATTATGGAAAATGAAATTTCCTGGGAGCAATTTCCTATAGGGGGGAGAGAATGTAATGACCCTTAATTTTATCAATGGAATTTCCCTTCGTATTTCATAAAACATATAAATCACATTGGGAAACAAATAAATAATTTTTATCAAAAATGAATAATGATACATTTTTCAGAAAATAAACCAATAATAATTCCAAATATTATTGTGAAACAATTAATAGATAATAAGATAACAAGAATGGACAAATTTGGATATGCTTTATCTACTAGAATGACCGCACGCATGAACACAACTGTTAAAATAAAACATAATTTTAATAATATAATATTAATTTTTTAATTTTAAATTATATATATAACCTTAATATAAAATAAAAGTGAATAAACAATGAATTAAATAAGAGGTATTTATAGAAATTAAGGAATATTTACCATTGTAATAGTAACATGGCCATTGGAATAGTAATATGACCACTATAAATTGAAATCTAAACATTAGAATAGTAACCTCACATATGAATGTATAAAATAAAATTTAGGTATCTTATAAATGAAAACATGATATATTTATATCATGGTATAAGTAAATAAATGTTATAAAAATGGTAAATTAGGTGTTGGTATTTTCATAAAATGATAATATTTATTTACAACTTTATAATTAATATAATAATTAAAAAGAGAATTTTTTTCCTAAAATATATTCATATGTTAATATTATATTGTAATATAGATATAAGACTATTTTATGATACGTTAATTATTTTTCAAAGGGTTATAAAATGTATTATGATATTAAAATCGCTATTTTTTTGGAATAAATGATAATTTTATTTCGAAATTAAATTTATCATATTTAGAAAATTATTTTCATAAAATTGATTTCATTTTTAAATATACATGTTTAAAAATTATTTGGGTTAATTTTTGGGATTTTTCTAAAATAGTTGAATTTTTGGTGAGTGGTGAAATACAAAAATTACTGTATTTAAAATTATAAGATAAATAAATGAACTTTTGAGTCATGGATAATGTATTCCCCATGATCTAAAACCATGATTCACTATTTAATGTATGTTTTCATTTAAATAAAAATAATTGACTATATTGAGAAAAAATAATAAACTAATGAAAATAATAATCCAAAATACCCCTCCCCCTATCAATACCACCCTCACCATTCCTTCACCTCACACTTTATAAGACTTTTAGATTTTCAATATTCTATCCAATTACCTTACCAGGCCTCTTCCCCATATCCAAGTATTTTTTGGTCTCGACAAAAGACCAATTCCAAGTTCTTTAAGGGGTCCTTCGAGGAGGTGATATTCAAGAGGCAACATTTTTAAACAACATCTTTTAATTTATTTTCATCTTCTACCTTATCCCAACCTCCTTCATCCATAAAATAATAATATATCTAGTATCATGTATGTACTAGAATGTTATATTGATAATGTAATATCTTTTTTTAAACCCTTTTATCATCACTACTTACCCAAAGAAACGAAACTATTTTCCAAATTATGGATGTTTACCGTCTCTATGGACAATGAGTTTTTGTTTTCCACTACCACCTTAAAGGATGGTAATAAAAACATTATTATGGTTATATAAGAATTTAATATGTATACTATAACTCATTTCATTTTATGGAACTTATATATAAACTTAATATTCAATAAAACGAAACTAGTTCATGATGGTCAAAAAAATCACCAAAAATAAATTAAACATTTATCTTTAATGTTTTCTAAAATGAATCATCCTCATTATTGAAAAAATGATAAATGGGACCATTTAATATTCTTTATTTACATTAATACTATATAATTTTCCTTTTGGAGAATTATTCCCATTTGGTAAGTAATTCCATAATTTTATATAAGTGAACTGACCATGAAACCATGAAACGAACGCTCCCGGAATAACAAAATTGATATTTGAAACCAATTGAAGTGGTCATAAATAAACATAATAAAAATTTTGTAAATCAAATAAATATATAAAAGGTTATTAATTAATAAATAAATTAATCTAATTTGATTATCCAGGACAATAAGATCATGTTTGGAACACATTTAGACATAAGGTAAGAGATCTCTACAAACCTCTGATTTTTCTTTTGGGTTATGTGTTCTCTCACTTTACCACAATTTATTTCTTCATTAATCTTATAAAATTATCCTAAATTCTGTGTATATGTTCCAAACATGTTTATATATCACAATTCATCTTTATTTTATGGGGAATACATGTTTTAAATGGATCCCTTCTAAATTCCTCTCGATAAGTCAACCCAATTAAAGAGAACTTCTCCTTTTTTTCCCATTTTCAATTACACACCTTATACTATAATAAGAATCCTATATTTTTATAAAATCATAAATTTTATCATGAAACACTATATTCATTCATTTCTAGTTTTATACAAACAATTATTCCCTTTCCTCTCTAATGAATATAATATTTTCCCTTAAGACGTACTAAACTGTCTCATTTCTCAAGTTTCATAAACACTCTTTTTCATGTAATTCCTTTAGTTATATATCATTATTCTGGATTAATAATTATTTTTTTCTTTATTATTTTCCAAAAATGAATGTACACCTTCTTTCATGGATACAATTTTGATACACTCATCAGTTATGGATTATGAAAATATTTTGAAACCCATTCCTTTTCATGGGAAACACTTATGATTATTCCTTGTGTTTGATTTATTTATGTGGAAAACATATTAATGAACATATTATGATGGGTGAACCTAGATATTTATACAATGTATTTAGTAATGTTTAGTCTCATGATACTTCATGTATGGGATTAGGGAGTAAACCTAATCCATTATGGGACTTTTCCACCATGTGATATTGTCTTGGAAGTTATTCTTGACTCATATTTCTGTCATGTTATAAGTTGTTTCCACATTCTAGTATTTCTAGGATAAAATAATTCCATGTTATATATGTTATGATTCAATATTTTTATTCATTATCCATTAATTTTTTTGTTATCATGACTTCTAACTCCAGTGTTATTATTTATTCTCATGTGTATTCTCTTACTGGGTTATTTAGCACATCCATTGTTTTTATGCATTCTTGATGTAATCTTATGCAGTTATAGGAACTCAAAGGGAGTTAGGAGATAATTATAGAGATTGATAAAATGATTTTTTTATTTTAGTTTCATGTTTTATAATTATCTACCATGTCTTCCATAGACACTAGAATTTTCTATCATTGGTTTGTATTACATGTATATTTTTTTGGAAAATCATGTAATAATATGTGTAAATATCTATGGTCACTATAAAAACCAAATGGTGAATTACATAATACATGATTACTGTCATAGTATCTCCATTATAACCTTGTTGGTAGACCAATAAATCTTCCAAGTGATAAATCCCCACTGATAATCCCACTAATAAAGGACAGTGGCATCGTCAATTTCACATGTCACCACATAAAACTACTTTGGGAGCGTATCCATAGATCACAGAAATTCCTTCCACCCTTTTCTTTATGATATAAATGAGAAATTTAATTACCTCTATCCAATTCTCACAGGGATACCTAAGTGACCTCTTACTAGATATCACTGCCACCAACACCACATAGCCCCAACCCCTTAAGAACATGGCGAGGATGCTATCCGAGAGGTCAGAACCCCATTCACCTAAACCAGGGCACCTAAAAGGGTTTCTCACCATGTATAATAGTGGACTAAAATAAGGGAACAAACTTATATTCCCATTACCACTAGATAAGTATTCTAATATATCTTAGTGGAAACTAAGGAGAAATACTATATTATTCCTCCTAAATATGAATCATGTTGTCATATAATGATGGAAAATAGAGAATAAATGTGGGATTATATCCCCATTACTAGTGAAGAAGGTTGTTAGAATATATCAATGTAAACGTAAGAGTGGTATCATATACCTACTCACACTTTCCAAGCAGGATAGCATATCCTAGAAATGTATTAAGTAAATCATAGACATATATCGATGGATACTTTGGACCAAGCCCATATTCCCTCTCCCATTTGAGATGATTTTTATCATATCTCTATGAATAATGATGACTAGTGATGAGATCATATCCACACCCCCACTATCATTGTTTAACTGAACATCCTTGAAGTCACTTAGGGGCATGCTTAGAGCCATTCCCACATAAGAAGTGTTCTCTAGCATATCCTAGTAGTAACTCATGGACATGGTCATATCACTTCCCCCATTATAGAAGTTCGTCTACATATCCCAATAGACACTTAATGGTAGGATCATATCCTTTCCCCCACAATAAGAGTTTGGAGTTATATTCTAATAGTCAATTTTAGATAATATCAAATCCATGAACCAATCACAGGAGGTTTCTGACATATCCTGATAGTCACTCAAGGACAGGCTCATATCCAAATCCCGATTAACAAGGTTCATTGATACATCATAGTAGTCACTCACAGACTTGATTATATCCCTACACCTACTATTGGAGTTTATCAAAATATCTCAACAGTCACTTAAGGGTAGGTTTATATCCCTATATCAAAATAGGAATTCAGCATCATATCCTGGTTTTAACTCCGGGATAGGCTCATATCCATTTCCCCTCCATAGGATTTTACTGACATATCCCATTAGTCACTCAGGGATATGGTCATATCCTTTACTACACTATAGTAGTTCATCATCATATCTAGGAATCCCCTCATGGAAAATTTCATATCCATTTTCATACCATAAGTGATCTCTTCTATATACCAATAGTCACTCATGGGAAAGATCATATCCCTCCCCCCACTGCAAGAGTTCACTAAAATATCTAGACAATAATTGAGGGAATGACACATGACCTAGCCACTAGAGTTCACTAAAATATCCCTATAGTCACTGTGGGACAATCTCATATCCATGACCTAGAAAATAAGTCTAAAAAAAATGTACAAGAGAAAACATAGGATTAAGATTGTGTCCTTACATACACATATGAATCCAATAAACATATCCTAATGGAATCCATTGAAGAGGAGACCCATATTCTCATATTCACCTAGGAATCATGTCAAAAGATTCTTTTAGTGATTGGAGACCATATATGGGATCATATCTATATTACGACTAATACTTGAGATGCATGCTGGTATGCTTTGGAATCCATCCAAGGCGGTTGTTGTAAAATTATGATAGAAG
Source organism: Viscum album (assembly GCA_963277665.1). Taxonomy (NCBI): domain Eukaryota; kingdom Viridiplantae; phylum Streptophyta; class Magnoliopsida; order Santalales; family Viscaceae; genus Viscum; species Viscum album. Next base: position 818,735,247 of record OY728132.1, on the reverse strand, counting down.
GCATGGGTCTCTTAGGAGGGTTCCAACACAATAGAGTTATTACCCACACAACACAAAACCAATAATATTTGTGGTTCTAACCCCAATTTCTCAACCATAATGATTCGTATTGTCTCATAAGTAGAATTAAATAATCCAAGAGTAAGCCCCTATAATGGTGAAATCTTGTATTGTTGAATTAATTAAATTTATTTAAATAGTTTGTCATGAATCTATCAAATCCCTTCCAACATGGAAGGAAAGAAGAAACCATAAAGGTCCTCTTTGTGATTCCATGGTCAACGTCTCTAGAGGTTCTCCATTATTTACTCACTATGGAGATTCTCCTAGAGAGATTCAAATCTATTTCAAAATGGTACTCCATGTGACCAAAGGTGTGGAATTCCTCCACTTTCCAAGTCATTGACAACTAGTACACATGAAGGTCATACTCGGGAATGTAATGCACAAAGCCCTGGAAGTGCTCTATTTTCAAAATTGTCTAGAGGTCCTACCTATAATAAATAATTTTTTTGTAATAACATATCTTCCAATCATGGAGATCCAAAACTAACCATGGAGTTCATAACCATGTTACACATTTTAAAGGCCCCCTTATTGTGGATTTTATTCTCGGCATGAAGATTTTATGCTTGATGAATTTTCATCATTGTTTCCCTAAACAGATAGGCACTATACAAATCAAGGCTATAAGACCTAGTTCCCCACCAATATCTAGTTAGATGTCATCCCCGTCAATATGTTTTTTTAGAAAATATATATCACCTACAACCCCAAACCATACATCCTCTGATGTAATTGAGAAAATTATGAATAAACCTTTACTTAACAAAAAGGAAGTAGGGAATTTTTTTCTAGAACATGTCAAGGAATTGCTAATATAGAAAGAATAATATTTCATGGTCATGTAAGAATAATTGATTATAAAAATGATACACATATTGTAAGAGTTCTTGATAACTTCTTAGTAATACTTTACCAATGCATTAATAGAGTAATGATGTAAGGACCTGACCCCAATGGCCCAGAGCCACTGCCTTATTTGATTACGTTGGCATACATACAAGGAATAAAAAATCTCGAAAGACTGAGTGGTTTAGTATTATTGGAAACAAGTTACATACATAAGTTTATCATTACAACATTAAGGGTAACAAGAACACTATTTTATTCCACTAGAAACATCACGTCTCCTAGATTATGCTTACAAGTCATTCATAAATTACTTCTTCATACCCTTAGAAAATGAAACATAAGAAAGGGTGAGATCAAATACTCAGTAAGAGTAAGAAATAAAATAGAAGATAATATAAACATTAGACATGGTGAATTATTGAAAACACATGCCTTTAATAATAAACATGAACACATTATGGCAGGAATATGAACTGAGTAAATATTAACATAATAAAACATAATAAAGGGTATTATACTAGTCGAATATCCACTTGAACTTTCAATTAATAGATTCATAATGAGGGAAGTTCATATGCCGGACATTCTAAATCATTTTTTCATGGCCTCGGCCAAGACATCTAGTGATTAAGGTGTCGGCCAAAATCCATATCACATTGGGAAAGGCCTCGGCCAACTCCACGTCTATTTGTCTCATGAGACCTACCGTTGCATAGAGGGGATATAGAGGGCCCCACCCATCACATAATAATTCCAATTCATTCCTCATATGAGCGGGGATAAACATAAACAACATATACATTCATACTGAAATGATCATATGAAATGTAACAATCTTTCCCCAATCATTAAAAATAAAACACTAACCATTCGGAATAAAATGTTGAATGGTTTTAGGATAGATCATAAAAAATAGATTTAGTCATAAAACATTAAATCAAATATGGTATATGGCCTCATAAATGATTAAACCCAATAATACCATGGAATCAACAAGAGTGTTGAATTTAGATGAAAACACTCTTATAAAATCATTCAGAAATTTTGGAGAAAAATACTCTTTTATTTTGAAAAGAAGAGTTATTTTGGAATAATATTTGTATAAAACCAGAAGTGAGATAAGATAGTATATTCATAATAAAATGGTTTTTTATAGAGATAATTGTTTCAAAAGACAGATTATATAGGGCCCTTGAAAGTAGGTAAAAATTTGAGAAATTCCCTTGAATCAGGCTTGTATTTTTGAAACAATTTTGAAAGTTCCTTTTAAAACATGTAACTAACCACAAAATAAGGAAGGGTTATGGTTAGTAAACATATATATGATATTAAAACAGAATATATTATGAGTACATAACAATAAATAAGAATTTCATTGAGGTAATAAGACATTGAAAGTATCCCGAATGAAAATGGATGTTTGGGTGAAAAAACCCTTACCTTAACTCCGAATGTGTTCCACTCTTGTAATTAAGATTATGGAATATGAAATTATACTTGTTAATAAATTATTTAGGAACCTATTATACATGTATTTAGGTTACCATAATTCTGGTTAGTTCATTTATGTCTTATTGACAAGTTATTGTATTGAATTTTGTAGTTCTAGAGTGTTCGTTTCCATTATTTGTATATTCGGTTCACTTGTTTTTATTTAATGAAGTTCATGTGGAATGGTTATAAATCTCCAGGATTGGAATTATTTATTATTAATGAACATAAATAATTGATAATGATCATTTCTATCATTTGGTTACATGGAATGAGGATGAATCATTAGATGACCACCACATCGATTATTCGGCGGTATTTGGAATATTATGAACTAGTTTTGCCATATAACTTAATTATATGTAAATATTATGGTTCTTGAATATTAATAAGGTTATAAAACACATATTATAGTATTTTTAAACCATTAATATGGTTTCATTACAAGTAATGAAGAAGAAATTGAAGAACAAAACTTCGTCTTCCACGAAGGTTATAAATCAGAACCTTATGGATGTCGATTTCGTTTATAAAATAAAAGGGAGGGAGTAAGAATATTTATGATGGTTCTTCCATTAACAAGATATAAATACAGTATATAGATGTTACTGGAGTTACCATGATCATTTGGATAGAGAAGGTGAGGAGAGAAAAATAAAAGAGATGGACTTGAAAATAAAAGAAAAGTTAAGAGATCCCTTATGAAAATTCGACAGCCTAACGACGTCAATTAAAATTTCATAAAATAAAACGATGAGAACAAAAGGGTATCTCATCATATTGAAATAAAAAGGACATTAAAAAGAATAAATAAAAACAAACCCCCACATTTTAGAAAGGAATTTCAAATAGCTATCATACAAGAAGTGTAGACTTAAACAAGAGAATGAAGGATTCCCTTACCTTGTAGAATAACTCTTAGATCTTGAAGGATGGGACCTTGAGGGCTTAGGGACACCTTGGGAGGACTCCTAGGGAGTTAAAACCACCCGAGAGTTGAAGATGAGGGATTTTTAATGAAAGAAAACGAATTTATGAGTGGGTATTTATAGAAAAAGAGAGGTAATTGTTTAATAATTTCAAAGGGGCACCTCATTAGTGGTTTTTTTGCCAAACCATGGGATTGACCATGGTTTAAGCCACGTGGGACACCTAATGTCATAATTTACTATACCGAAGTCAACCGTACTTATATATTTATTTATTACATCATTATGATGTCATTAAACTACCGAAAACTCAAAACTGTATTTTTACTATTCATGAAAAACTCATGTATTTTAGAAAAATCCCAAAAATTCACCCCTACCATTTTTCGACGTGTAGAATTCAAAAGTGAAATCCATTTTTCAAAAATAATTTTTTAAATATTATTAATTTTATTTTTAAATAAGGTTATAGTTAATTCTAAAAATAAAAATCTTGAAGTGCAATTAGTTTTATGTGACATTGAAAAATTAATTAAGATCCCATTATCATATTACGTTAAGAAAATAAAATAATAATATTATTTACTATTCATAATGGTGATATTACTATTCAATTTACTATTCACATTACTATTCATAAGGGTATGTTACTATTCACCAGAAATTAAGTTTGTTCTATCAGATTCCAAATGACTTACTGAACACAACTCTAGATGATCATTTATTGAAATTCAAAACATAGAACAGACAAAGTTGTGTTTAATAGATAGATTATAAAATTGCATTCTATATTTATTTTCAAAACCTTGGGGGGTTACATTCTCCCCTCCTTACAAAAAATTAATCCTCGAAATTAATAGAATATTACCTAAAAAGATTTGGGTATGTCTTTAACATAAGATCTTCAGGCTCCCATGTTGCTTCCTCCATCTTATGGTTCCTCCCTAGAACCTTCCCCAGACGAGTCGTCCGATTTCCCAATACTTGTTCTCTAGTATCAAGAATCTTGATAGACTCTTCATAGTAAGATAGATCAGGCGCTAGTTCCACTTCTTCATAAGTGAGTACATGTGTTGGGTCTGGCATAAAATTTCTTAACATTGACACGTGGAACACATTATGAACTTTGGAGAGACTTGGCGGAATTGCCAAATGGTAAGCTACGAATCCAATTCGGTCCAAAATTTCAAAAGGTCCAATGTACCAGGGACTTAACTTTCCCTTCTTACCGAATCATATAATACCCTTCCATAGAGATACCTTTAAGAAAACGTGATCACCTTCTTGAAACTCCAAATCCTTCCTTTGGTTGTATTCATAGCTCTTTTTCCTACTTTGAGCTATTTTGATATGGTTCTGGATAATCTTCACCTTTTCCATTGTTTTTTCAACAAGTTCTAGTCCCACAAGATTTCTTTCACCGACATCATCCCAGCAAGTTGGTGTATGACATCACCTCCTATATAATGCTTCACAGGGTGCCATCTATATACTTGAATGGAAGCTATTGTTGTAGGAAAATTCTATGAGAGGTAAATAATAATCCCACATGCCTTGGAAATCAAGTGAACAAGACCTCAACATGTCTTCCAATGTTTTAATAGTCTGTTCTGATTTTCCAACAGTTTGTGGGTGGTAGGAAGTGCTCAAATGAAGATCAGTATTTAGGGCCTTCTGAAGAGTTTTCTAGAATCTTGATTTAAAACGTGGATCATGATCAGAAACAATTGATAGAGGTACTCCATGAAGTCTCACAACTTCATTAATATATAGTCTTGCTAGAATTTCAAGTGGTAGATCTTCTCTTATAGCAAGAAAATGTGCTGAATTGGTAAGACGGTCAATAATGACCAATATTGCATTGTTCCTTCTAGGAGTCTTTGGTAGCCCCATGACAAAGTCCATCGTGATATTATCCCATTTCCACTCAGGTATGTGAAGAGGTTGCAATACTCCTCCAGGTTGTTGCCTTCCACCTTTCACTTGTTGAAAAATCATACATCTTGACACAAAATCTACAATCTCTCTCTTCATGTTATCCCACCAAAAATGTTCCTTCAAATCTCTATACATCTTAGTGCTACCAGGGTGTATAGAGAAATTGGAACTGTGAGAATCAACCAAAAATTTACTTTTTAGATCAGGTATATCGGGAACACAAAGTCTCTTCCCAAATATCAAAATTCCATCTTCATATACGAAGTTACTCAATCTCCCATCATTGATAGCTTTAATATTCTTTTGAAACTCCTCATCATCAGCATGAGAACTTTGTATCCTTTATAGTAAAGATGGTTTGGAAACCATTTGAAAAATAATTGATGTTTCACCTTCCATAGATATTCCCATATCCATCTTTACTAGACCCATGAAAATATGATCCCTTTCAACTCTCATCTTGTTCAGAACTCCATGATCCTTTCTGCTCAAATCATCTTCCACCATATTTTCCTTCCTCTGGTGGTAGTGTATCGTACAATAATAATCCTTGAGGAGTTCAAGCCATCTACTTTGCCTCATGTTGAGTTCTTTTTGTGAGAAAATATACTTCAAACTCTAGTGATCAATATAAATCTCAAAATTTTCACCATAGAGATAATGTCTCCATGTTTTCAAAGAAAAGATTATAGCAGCTAACTTAAGATCATGAGTAGGATAGTTTTTCTTATAAATGTTTTGCTGTCATGATGCATATGCAATAACCCTATCTTTTTGCATAAGGACACAACCATGTCCTTTCATTGAAGCATCACTATAAATAACAAACCTGTCATTCCCCGATGGTAGAGTCAATATAGTAGCATTGACTAATATTCTCTTTAGATCTTTGAAACATTCTTCACAATCTTTTGTCCAAACAAATTTAACCCATTTACGTGTGAGCTTCGTTAGCGGGTTATCCAGTCGGGAAAAATTATGCACAAAATGTCGATAATAACCTACTAAGACAATAAAATTGCATACCTCAGTATTGTTTGTTGGCGTGGGCCAATCTTGGATTGCCTTTTTCTTCACAGGATGAACTAGGATTCCATCCTTAGAGATAATATGGCCAAGAAAAAAATCTTATGAAGCCATAATTCACACTTTCTAAACTTCCCATATAATTCATGTCTTCTAAGAGTATTTAGGATAATGCACAAGTGATTTTCATGATCTTCATAGATTTTGGAGTATACCAAGATATCATCAATAAATAACACCAAAAAATTATGGAGATATTCCTTGAATTTTTTTTTCATTTGATCCATGAAGAAAGATGGTGCATTAGTCAATCCAAAAGGCACTACTGTAAACTTGTAATGCCCATACCTGGTTCAAAATTCTGTTTTCGGAATGTCTTCCTTCTTCACACTCAACTGATGATATCCAGATCGAAGGTCAATCTTTGAAAAGTATTGAGCTCCATGAAGTTGGTCGAATATATCATCAATGCGAGGTAAGGGATACTTATTTTTTATTGTAATAACATTTATTTCCCTGTAATCAATGTAAATCCTCATGGATCCATCTTTCTTCTTGCCAAAGAAGACATAGGCTCCCCATTAAGAAAAACTAGGTCGAATAAATCCCTTATTAATCAATTCCTCTCGTTTCTTCTTTAGTTCCACTAATTCCATAGTGGCCATTCTAATCGGGTTATTCAATATGGGCCTTGAAACTGGAATTAAATCAATTGAAAATTCAATTTCTCGTTTTGGAGGATATCCAGATAAATATTCTGGAAAGAAATCAACATATTCTATAACAATAGGTACATCTTCTATTTGAACATTCCATTCCTCGCCCACAGTTATTTCATTCTCTTCCCCCCTAATAATTGCTTTTAGTTGAGCTACTGGGGGTGGATGTAGATAAGAATCCAGTGGTGATGATTCTTCTCTAAAGATAAGGCGTTCTTTATCATCATCATCAAAAATAATAACCTCCTTAGTCTTACAATAAATTTTTGCATCATGGTCTGAAAGAAAATCCATACCGATGATTATATCAAATTCAATCATGGGTATGATGATGAGATCAGCAGATAAATAACATTTATATACCCTAATGGGAACTGATTGACAGAGCTTTGTAGTAATGATACTTCCCTTAGGTGTTTTGACTGACAAATCTCTTGTTAAATCAAATTGGAAATATCCAATTTTTTAGGAAACTGGGAAGATATGAAATAATGCGATGACCCAAAATCAAATAAAGCATTGTATAAACTTGAGGAAACAATTAAAGTACTTGCCACCATGTTATTAGGAACTTCAACCTCAACAGTTGTGATTTCATAAGCTTTTCCCTGATCCCTTGGGCTTTTCTGTTTCATATTTCCTTGATATTTCGGAAAAACATTAGCATAATGTCCCATCTCCTGACAACTATATCATTGAACATCATTGCCTTCCTTCTTCCCTTTGCAATCACCGACAATATGGCCTTTATGGGAACATTAGTAACATACTCCTTTTCTTTTTAAGCATGCACCAGAGTGTTTCCTTCCAAAATTTTCACATGGTGGAAATTTGACTCTTCCCTTCTTCTCTAATTCCTTATTTCCTTTCCCAGGGTTTTCAGCAGCCCTCTTATTTTCTTGCTTTCCATTAAAGTCATAAGACTTAGTGAATTCTTTTACTAACTTGATGTCACATGAAACTATATCCCCATATGATGAAAAACTTTGCGAGACCAGTTCCCGTTGAAGGAATGGATTTAGGCCATCAAAGAATCGATCAATTTTTCTCCTTGGATTTTGTAAGTAGTCTACATCATGTCTTGCTAATCTTGTGAAGTTAGCTTCGTACCATGCAACATTATCATCTTCCTTATACCTCATATTCAAGAATTTTCTCTCTATATCTGCTCGCTACTCACGAGGGAAATATTTTTCTAAGAATATTTCCTTAAAATTCCTCTACTCCATCTCTTTTATCTCTTCCTCCACCTTTGTGTTTTGGATTAATGACCACCTCTGATCCGCATCTCCTAATAGATTATATACTTCCATGACAACCTTCTCTCTTTCATTACATCCCAAAGTGAGAAATATCTTCTTAAGGGAACATATCCACTGATCTGCTACAAATGAGTTTGTAGTCCTGTTGAATGATGGAGGTTGTTGTCGCATAAAGCGATCTAGAATGGATCCTAAACATGGTGGATCCAGATGCTCCATACAGTTATGGTTATTAATCATAACCTGAGTAAGTTTTCCCAGTACAGTTATGAGTTGCTCAGAACCAGTCACAGCACCAGATCCAATATCATTGTCTTTCATCGGAGGAAAATCCCTACAGGGGACACATGCATTCATGCGATTTCCACTCCTTCCACTAGGCTCCATATCTAGATAATGGAATTCACTATATTAGGTTATGAATCATAATGTATAATCTTAACATACAGAAAATACTCAGAAAAATTGAGATCCTATGCATGTCTAATCCCATATTCACAAAAATGGTTTCTTTGAGGATTATTTACATTAAACTCCATCATAATGGCTTGTAAAGAAAATGTGAATTATCCTAAGTATATCCTCGGGAGTGTCATAACCAAGAGTGCAGCAAGGTCCGTTGTCATGCACCAGTTCCCGTTTGAGTCTCTCTCAAAGCAGTGTTTTCGGGTTTTACCCCTAGATACATCTATGCTAGAGCTGCCTCTACCTGCTCGTATCCAGTCAGGGATGTATTGCTTGAAAGATCCACATAATCTATTCCTTACCAAAATACCGGGATGTTATTGTGTGTATATCCTAAAAGAATAACTTAGGGACTCTTCCCTAATTCTATGTTTTCTAAATCTAGTTTCCAAGTATTCTACTAACCTTCCTCTGATACCGACTGTAAGGACCCAACACCAGTTGCCCAGTGTCGATGCCTTTTTTGATTACGTTGGCATACAAACAAGGAATACGAAAGCTTGAAAGACCGAGTAGTTTAGTATTAATGGAAATAAGTTACATACATAAGTTTATCATTACAACAAGAAGGGTAACAAAAACACTATTTTATTATACTAGAAACATCACGTCTCCAAGATTTTGCTTGCAAGTCATTCATAAATTACTTATTCATATCCTGAGAAAATGAAAAATAATAAAGGGTGAGCTCAAATGCTCAGTAAGAGTAAGAAATACAGCGTAAGATAATATAAACATTATACATGGTGAATTATTGAAAACACATTCCTTTAATAATAAACTTGGACACATTATGGAAGGAATATGAGGTGAGTAAATATTAACATAATAAAACATAATCAAGGGTATTCTACTAGTCGAATATCCACATGAACTTTCAATTACTAGCTTCATAATGAGAGAAGTGAATATTTTGGACATTCTTAATTATTTTGTCATGGCCTCAGCCAAGAAATCTAGTGATTAAGACCTTGGCCAAAATACATATCACATTGGGAAAGGCCTCAGCAAATTCCACGTCTATTTGTCTCATGAGACCTACCGATGCATCGAGGGGATATAACAGGCCCCACCTATCACATAATAAGTCCAATGCATTCCTCATATGAGCGGGGATAAACACAAACAACATATACATTCATATTGAAACTATCATATGAAATGTAACTCTCTTTCCCCAATCATTAAATGTAAAACACTAACCATTCAGAATAATATGTTGAATGGTTTTAGGATAGATCATTGAAAATATATTTAGTCATAAACCATTAAATAAAATATGGTAGATGACCTCATAAATTATTAAACCCAATAATACCATGGAATCAACAAGAGTGTTTAATTTAGATGAAAACACTCCTGTAAAATCATTCAGCAATTCTGGACATAAATACTCTTTTATTTTGAAAAGAAGAGTTATTTTGGAAAAATCTTTGTATAAAACCAGAAGTGAGGTAAGATAGTATCTTAATAATAAAATGAGTGATTTTATAAATATAATGGTTTCCAAAAACAGATTATAGAGTTCCCTTGAAATTAGGTAAGAATTTGAGAAATTCATTTGAATCAGGCCTGTATTTTTGAAACAATTATGAAAGTTCCTTTTAAAATGTGTAACTATCCACAAAATAAAAAAGGGTTCTAGTTAGTAAAAATTTATATGATACTCACACAGAATATATGATGAGTACATAATAATACATGAGAATTTTATTGTGATAATTAGACAATGAAAGTATCCCGAATGAAAATGGATGTTCGGGTGAAAAAACCCTTACCTTAACTCCAAACGTGTTCTACTCTTGTACTTAAGCTCCTAGAATATGAAATTATACTTTTTAATTACTTATTTCAGAACCTATTATACTTTTAATTTTTTTACCATAATTCTTGTTATTTCATTTATGTCTTATTGACAAGTTTTTGTTTTGAATTTCGTAGTTCTGGAGTGTTCGTTTCCTTTATTTTTATATTCAGTTCACTTGTTTTTATGTAATGAAGTTCATGTGGAATGGTTATAAATCTACAGTACTTGAATTATATATTATTAATGAACATAAATAATTTATAATGGTGATTTCTATTATTTGGTTACATGGAATGTGGATGAATCATTAGATGACCACCACATTGATTATTCGGCGGTATTTAGAATATTATGAATTAGTTTTGTCATATAACTTAATTATATATACATATTCTGATTCTTGAATATTAATTAGGTTATGAAACACATATTATAGTCTGTTTCAACCATGAATATGGTTTCATGACCAGTAATGAAGAAGAAATTGAAGAATGAAACTTCTTCGTCCACGAAGGTTATAAATCAGAACCTTATGGACGTCGATTTCATTTATAAAATAAAAGGGAGGGAGTAAGAATATTTATGATGGTTCTTACATTTACATGATATAAATATAGTATATAGATGTTACTGGAGTTACCATGATCATTTGGATAGAGGAGGTTAGGAGAGATAAATAAAAGAGATGAACATTAAAATAAAAGAAAAGTTAAGAGATCCCATATGAAAATTCAGCAGCCTAATGACGTCACTTAAAATTTCATAAAATCAAACGATTAGAAAAAAAGGGTATCTCATCATATTTAAATAAAAAGGATAATAATAAGAATAAATAAAAACAAACCCCAACATTTTAGAAAGGAATTTCAAATAGCTAACATAAAAGAAGTGTCGACTTAAAGAAGAGAATGAAAGATTCCCTTACCTTGTAGAATAACTCCTAGATCTTGAAGAATGGGACCTGGGGGGCTTAGGGACACCTTGTAAGGATTCCTAGAGAGGTAAAACCACCAGATATTAGAAGATTATGGATTTTTAATGAAATAAATGGAATGGATGAGTGGGTATTTATAGAAAAAGAGAGGTAATTTTTTAATAATTTCAAAGGGGCACCTCATTAGTGTTTTTTTTGCAAAACCATGGGCTTGACCATGGTATTTGACCATGGTTTAAGCCACTTGGGACACCTCATGTCATAGGTTACTATACCCAAGTAGACCATACTTATAAATTTATTTATTACATCATTATGATGTCATTAAACTACCGAAAACTCAAAACTATATTTTTACTATTCATGAAAAATTCATGTATTTTATAAAAATCCAAAACATTCACCCCTACTATTTTTCAACGTGTAGAATTAGAAAGAGAAATCCAATTTTCAAAAATAATTTTCTAAATATTATTAATTTAGTTTTTAAATAAGGTCATAGTAAATTCGAAAAATAACAATCTTGAAGTGCAATTAGTTTTATGTGACATTGAAAAATTAATTAAGATCCCATTATCATATTACCTTAAGAAAATAAAATAATAGTATTATTTACTATTCATAAGGGTCATATTACTATTCATTTTACTATTCATATTATAATTCATATTACTATTCATAATGGTATGTTACTATTCACCAAAAATTATGTTAATTCTATCAGATTCCAAATGACTTACTGAACACAACTCTAGATGACCATTTCTTGAAATTCAAAACATAGAAGAGGCAAAGTTGTGTTTAAAGGATAGATTATAAAATTTCATTCTATATTTATTTTCAAAACCTTTGGGTGTTACAAATGAAATCCCTTTTATCACTGAACGTTACGGGGGACTCTCTATCATATTAGGACCAGATATCTGTCTTTGGGGAGTATGATAACCATTTCTTTAAAATAACTAATCTCTACTGCTATGTTCTTTTGGTCACCTTTACAATGGTTTGGAGTCCTAGGTCAAGAAAACAATAAATGTGACTCCCACGTGCCTACCTAAATTCTATAAGGGTTATCTTCTAGAAAATCATTGTTGATCCATATAACATGCACATCAATGTAGGGTAAGAATATAGTTCTCAACACTTCACCTACCTCTATGGAAAACAAGTACATTCAAGGAAGGAAACATGAAATTTAATTTCTCTATGTAAATTCTAGAGCCATGGAACAATCTAATAAATTTGTTTTATCCAGAGGAACCCTTTAATTTTTTAGTCCCATAAGTAGCACACTAATCAAGAAAACCATTAATAGGATACTGTATCAAGATTCTAAGAAGGTCATATGGGTATTCTATTTTCATAAAAAAAGGTTGCAACCAATGGTTAGACATTGATAATGGGTGGTTCTCACCTTAAATGTTTGATTTATCCATATCATTATCAAATAAAGTCTCAAATGGTTAATAATACAGTGATATTAATTTCCTGAAAAACATTTGGAAAAAACCCTAACCCCTAGGGATGGGGTTATTTTTACAACCACATCTACCAATAGAACCATCAAATACATAATGGATATAGGAAATGGTGGTGGTAGAGAAACCCTAACCCCATGACATAGGGATGACAGAATTATTACCCCTCCTCCTCCACTCTAGAATAAAATTTTCTTTAGATTAGGAGAAAATATATAGAAAACACCATCCTAGTATCTTTGAATTCTCTATCCTTATAACTCAATAGGCACTTGAATGATACAAGTCCCTTAAGAATACTTCAAGATCCCCACAAACTGATTCCAAGGGAATGATAGAAAGGGAAAGTGAAGACTTATAAGTGATATAATTATAAAAAGAACATCAAGAAGTAATATATCAAAGAGGATTATTATTTATCTCTCTACATATTTTTAGAATATAAAAAATCCACCTACAACTCTAATTAAGATATGATTCCCATTGTGTGTTATGAATTAATGAATATAATTTTAATTATTATTATAGATAAAATTTTCACTAATATAGAATAACTCATTGAGTAATATATAATTTTAGATACGGATCTCACTAAAACAGAAGAATAATGTGTACACACCATGAATCAGAGGAAGACTTGAGACTTGATAGATCCTCCTATTTTTTAGCAACCTTATACTTAATTGGATTCATCCATAGATAAAGTTAAATACATGGATATATCCCACCCACAACTCAATACTATTGAAACCCATTTTATAATGATAATATAAATCAATAAAAATTTGAGTTGGATAGACTGTGATTGTTAAATACTGAATTACATAGAGAAAATATTCCTATTGAGTAGAACTCCCAGATGGACACAAATGTTTCTCCTCTAATACATATCCTACCAGAAATAGCTACTAATCTCATAAGAATAGATTTCATCCTTATGACTAGATTTGGGGTTAGAAAACTAATGTACCTAACTTTGGCAGCTGATAACTATCAGTAATATCCTTCATTTTGTTGAAAATAGCTCTCTAAAAAGTGAGCTATCCCATGATTTCTAAAACTAGACATCAAAAGAAAAATGTGATTCACCATATTAGGCCATGTTCACTTCCATAAATCTAGTGTATACCCATGAAATAGGCCCCCATCACATTGGGGCTATATAAAGTCCCTTGATACTTGAATTATATATAAATAAAGGTAATACAAATCAGTGAAGATGGTGATGAACTTGTATTAGGATTAGGTTGAATTAACTCCTTTGAACCCAATTTCAAGAATCCCCAACTCTCAATATTCAATGGGATCGATTAACTGGAATAACATATCACACACTTTGGGTCTTGATTAGGCCTCATGATGGAAACACCAAAGTAATAGGAGGTAGAGAGACTCCACTGTTTCATATAGATAATAGAAGGATCATGATTTTCTTGATATAAAAACATTCATGGAAGATCTATTTGATAGTTATGTTCTCATTTAGATCTACATGGAGGGAGATAATAGTTCATGAAATCTCTAATTTCAGACAACATTTGAATGAAAGAGTCTTATAATTCATCACTGAGTCTAAGGGAAAAGTTTATTCCCTAAATATGAAAATTTCTCAAGGGAAATTGGTGGGGATATGAATCAAATATCACTTATATGAGTTAGAAACAACCTTGAATACCTTGAATTATCGTGTTAAATTATAATTTTTTAATATTTTCATAGTGAATAGATGTTGTTATTCAGTATACAAAATACAAGTATCAGTCATCAACATTGGTAAAAGGAAAGATTCCAAGTTGAGTAGAGATCATGACTATCATACTCAAACCATCACCAACAAAAACTCTAACCATTAATTCCGTATAATATCAAACAGTGCCTCCATAAAAATGGTATAAATAGAAGTAACACCTAAATCAAGAGGAAAAGGGGAGGAGAATAAATTTCCACTATTTTGGGAGGGTAAAAAATAATGTTTATTAATTCTAAAGTGAGTAGGTTCTAGGATATTTCATTGTTTACATGGATAACAACATGTTTAATATTATAAAGGCTATAAAACCAAATGAATTAAATTTAGTGAACATTTAAACTACCTCCCCTTTTATTAGATATTGGGGAACAAGATCCTGGAATGATTTTTATTCACTGATATACTACAAAATATGGATGATTCCATGCATGTAAAATTGGGTAAACCACTATCATAATTTCCCTATATCTCTGATGATCCACCAAATAGAGGAGAAGAGTATATGGAAGTACCATATAGGGGTTTATATAATTTTTTTATTAGATGATTAAATATTCATTCATTTTGGAACACACTATTCTTATGACACAATTGAACCAACCAATTGTGACCCCAATTCACTATGTGAAACCAGAAACAATATATTCATCATTTTAATATTTCAAGATTCAATGGAACTTGTGTTAGTAAGAGAGTATATTGGAGGGAGAAACTTTATTGGTTCCTAAAACCATTTATACTCTTATAATTTCTACCTATATCACTGGGATGATGGGAATAATTCAATTAAACAATAAAATGGGCACCAACCCACTATATAATATTCTCATCAGAAAAATAATCCAATTTTGGTTTTATAAATTCTATTCATTTAATATATCCATTCTATTATAAAAAAAATTATTCTAAGCTAGGGTTATCTATCCATGATTAGGGAGGAGGCAACACTAGTAGTGGAGGTCAAGGAAGATGAGGTCATGGTGGACCTTATCATTTAAGCACCATTTTGACTAAATCCATATGTGCAATAAAAACCCAGAGTCAGGAACTCCAACAAGCTTAGTAAAACCAATGATCCGACCATAAATAATATAATACTTGTTTTGATAAAATTATATTGTAATATTTTATATTAGATATTTCATTTTATATTAAATATTGGAGTGTGGTAAGGTAAGATCATTCCAACCTAAATACCATAAAAATATCCCTAATTTTTTTAGGGAAAAGATCCCCCGACACTGTTCACATCGACCTCCAAACCCCAATATAGGGAGCAACCTCATGGTAGGAAGCATGAAAAAATATTCTAGAAGTTTAACATCTTGAAGTATCTTACTATCATCTAGGATATCCTTCAATTATCAACTAAACTTAGAGAAGTCACTATTGAGGGAATTTTAGTCCATTAAGAGTTTGTGGAAATAATCGATGTAGACAAAACATTCTATGTATGTATATGTTTAATGAAATGATACACAACCATTTAATTCATGTAAAGAGATATGAAAGTTTCTATAACTAGGAATATAAAACCCTTTTACACATTTTGAAAACTTGAAGAAATCAACATCCACTGAGACCTGATTGATAAAGGATCTGTCATCAGCCTCATCCTGATATGAACCCTCGGGGACTTAGAATATAGAGAATATAAATTATCCCCTTCCATCATGAAAATACAAGGATATGGAAATAAATAACAACAATCCCTTCGGAATATAATGTTAAGGGATCAATTGGTTAACACATATCTAAATCAATGTTCATGGTCATTCTAAAATACACATCTTTCGACATCATTCTAGTGAGATCATAGACCCATATGCACACCGCATAACCCTTATCATATAACTAGTGCTTGAAGTACTCATTTGATAGAAAATACAGAGTACTAAATGGAAATATTTCTCTCTACTAGTCCTAAAAATAACACTATTTGGATATTATATTCTATGTAAGGTAGGGAAAACATCCCATTGTAAATGATAACATCCATATTACTCCAACAAATGTTCTTGAAATTGGCCCCATCAGTAAATAGAGCACACTTAGGGAAGACTACATATTTCCCATCAAGTGAATTGAAGACAAAATACTAATATAGGTGGTTATATGTTCATTCAGGTTCCATTGAAAAATAAAATATACCACATAATCAATATCATTATAAATATCGGTTAAGGAAACACTTAATGGGAAGTAAAATTACATTGTGCAGTCCAAGTGTACAAACCTTTAACCTGACCATATTTACCATTATAAAAGTATAACTAATCTATAGTAAAGGAAGCTCATTTTCTTCTAGAAAGTGAATATGAAACCTTGGTTAAGGAGGATATTATAGGGTTCAGTCACATTTACTATCATTCTCATGGTGTCGGTTGTGTCAGATGATCATATCCATTAGAAATAAGGATGCCATTGTGCTGGGAATAATAACAATGAACCAACATCATGTTCAAGAACTAAAGATGTCCTCATATCATCATACATATCCCAAAATATTCATCCATGTTTCAATTATAATGATAAATTGAAAGATTAATAGAAAGAATAAAATCTCATATGTGTACCTCCAATGTTCAAGGAAGGTGTCTCAACAACTTTTGATGAGCTCAGATAAGATAATCAGGGTATATAAGAAGATAAATGGCCTAAATAGGTTAGTATCAACATTAATTTATAGGAAATGGAAATTTTATCACGTTTTTGAAATAATAGTGAGATATATTTTTTTGTATCTATATAGAAATATCTAGATTGGATCCTGATGTGGCTACCCATGATTTGGATTTTCCAAATGACCAGTATAGATATAGTCATATGACATTGTGAATGAATTCATTATATGCTTCTATGGTAGAAGATAAAGTTCACAATCACATCAAATCCTACTTAATTTAGGTAGTCAAAAAAATGAATTAGCTCACTAATATTTAATTATACATTAAAAAGAATAGAAAAATTAGGGTATGTATCATCTTCAGTGATCTCATACATATTTTACCAAAGGATGAATTCCTAATATACATCATAGTATTACTAATAAATGTTATGGCTAGTTTCTAGAACCTCTCATTTATTAATGGGTATTCAGGATATAACCAGATCTAGGTATCCCCTATAGGCAAGGAACACTCTACCATTAGAGCACCATAAAGAGTATATTTAAACCAAGTAATAACCTCTTTTTGGAATAATTCTATCACCACGTAAAAATATTCCATTTATCATAACTTAAATCCACTCACCAGGAAGATCATGGAGTGCTATATAGTGATATATTGGTAAAATATCAACAATTTTGTGATCACCATGTTCAACATAATATTGTTTTCATCAAACTATAATAACAAAAATTGAAGATGAACCCCATGAAGTTCACTTCCATGGAATCATTAGGAAAATTTCTTGGATTTATTTTATTCCATCATAATTTATAATTTGATCTTGATAAGACCAAGGAAAACCTTGATATACATCACCCTTGAAACATAAAGTAACTGAGGTGAGTCAAAGGACATATTATTATATTAGATAGTTCATGGGAAATATTTATAGTAAATGGATACCCTTCATGAAGCTGAAAAAAATGGGGTCACTTAACAGTGGGATTAATGTTTTCAATTTTTTTTTGATAACCTCAAGCCATTTATATTGAAACCACTAGTATTGATGTGGCTGGAAGAAGGGAACATGCTTATACTCTATGTGGAAAACTTATAGTGATCACTCAACATACCACTAACTCATAAAATGACAAAACCAACAATAATATCCCTTATTATCTTGAAAAGAAAATTATGGATATTGAGAGTTAATACTATAATATTGAGATGATATTTCTTGTATTGATTTTTTTTATAATGACGATGAGAAACTGTCTATAGAACCATGAAATACTCATGGTATCTCATGTGTATCTATTCAAATAAATTATTATTCTTAAAATTATAATTGGATTTATATCACATTTTTTAGTAATTCTATAATAGTTTTATTTCAAGTTTGTGTCTTAGAAGGAAATAAGGGGGGAAATTATAAAATATTTACTCATAGTAAAACCCATCATGGATAAGTCATCATTGAAAAAAATACATAATTAAGTGGTGTTTACCATTTATCTGACCTCTTAATATTTCGAAATATATTTGGATGGTTTCTGAAGGAGCCTAATAGGGATAGGGATGGAAACCTTAAACTTAGGTGGGTGGGATTAGAAATTGTACTTGTATCCCTGGTAAAATCAGCCTTGACATACTCTTTTCGACTATTAAAGGGATGACCAAATAATAAGGAAGAATACTAGGCCATTATAGTATATTTTGAATTTTTCCAGACATTACTAGTGGAATGATCTATTATATATGTTGACTCAAAGCTAGATATTAATACAAATAATAGTGAATATTCCATTATAAAGGAGGAACCAATCCCCTTTCATGATTAGGTATGTAGGCTTATGGTCGAATTACCCTAAAAATGTACCCTAAACCATATCTTTTTTTTTCAAAATACAAATGTGGATGTACTAAAAAATACAACTACAACCTTGGAATACATATATTAAGAGATGCGATCATTCACATCACAAATCACATGGTGGTATATCCATTCATCATCAATGATATGGAATAAATCAATTAGGTTAATTCAACTCTTGATCAAGTTGAGATATTACCTTTTCATATTTATTCAATATTTGGATGGATTTATCCAATAACAAAATTAACTCCAAATGGGATTATTCTAGTAGATCAAGCCATGAAAGAGGTTATTTAGTGATGAGAAGAAAATATCATCCTTTATGATTAACCAAATTACCATAAATTCATCTATAAGAAAGGATTTGATAGAGTCCTCATTTGATGTGTTAAAGTAGAATAAACCCACATTGTTATGTAGGAAGCTCATGAATGGTTTCACTCTAATTGGAACCAAGTGTTCCCATAAAATCAAGAGGCTTGGATACTTATGGACATCAATGATGCCTGACTACATAGAGTTAATAAATAAGTTTCATGCTATCTAGATATGTACTAAAATCATTCATCAACCCTTGAAACTATTTCATGCAACAAAATAATCTTTAATATTTTCAATATGTGTAACATATGTTAGATGACTATATATATGAGATACAATAATGCATTTCAAGTATATCCTTATTGTCACTAGCTTCTTCTCTAAATGGGTCGAGCCTATATTCATTAAGGAGGTGAAAACCAAGGATATGATCAATTTCATGAAATCTCATGTCATAACCATATTTTGTGTCACACAGACAATATTAATGTAGAATGAAAACAATTTTTACACATAGAAACTAAATCTATTATATCAAGTGTATAATATCCATCGAAAACACTCATATCACTGTTATAATGTGGAAAAAATAAAAATAAAGGCCTTCAAAAAAATCTATTCGATTTTATTAAAAATATGGTATAAAAATATAAGAATTATTAGATTAAAATATCCTATATACTCTATGGTATTATCACCACACAACCTATACTACAATATAGACAACCCCATATTCACTTGAATGTGCTACATAGGCAGTCCTTCCAATTGAGGTCCAACTACCTTCACATCACATTTCCCTATTTAATCAATTTTGTAAAGATGAGTAGTCCCAAATCTAGCTATATGAGCTAGATTAAGTTGATTATAAAATTTTATACATTTAAAAAAACATTAAATTCCATTATAATCAATTCATACAAGTATTCAACATAATGGTTTGCCTATACTCATTTTTCTAGGGATTGTTGGCATTGTCATTGAGGATTCCAATGATACCTAGAAATAATCCTCTAAATATTGATCTAAAATGGGACGAACATTACACCATATATAAGGTATATTTTAGTAGATACAGTTTCAATATCACCAAGTATGGAGAGTGTATCACACCTTGCACTAATGCAATTTTTCTTAGAATTTTTTTTGATTAATTTTACAATAGTTTCATATATATTACATATAATATGACGCTATAATGTGTGGAATATGTCTCAATCATATTAACATAAAAATTAATGGGAAATTATACATATATTATAACTCTAAAATAAATGTCAGAAGTATTACCTTCCTGAATATAAACTTCATTGAAATAATTTCTTCTTTACATGACCTTAAATTAGAAAACATCTACTTCTTTTTCATATGATTCTAAACGGTATATAATTTTGTCCATCATGCAAGTAATTAAACTTTTTATTGTGTCCTAATATCCACAACATCATTTCCTCCATAATATCTAGATCCTTAAATAAATTCTACGTGTATATTTTTTCTACCTTCATCAACCTACACCATTGTAAAATGCACCTCATATTTCATGAACTATGTGTGTGTTAATTTTATCAAATTTAAGGATATTAGAAACTTTTGGATTAATTATATTGTCCCTATACATAATTCTTATTTCTTAAGACTTCAATACATATTGATGTATGATTATTCACCAATTCATTTCGGGTTTCCTCAACTAACTTGAACAAAATATGAAGCCACATTAATTTACATGTGATCCAAATATATGAAAAATATTAATCTGTAAATGTTTTTGCATCACGAGTATATAATAATTTGATATAGTCATAGATATATTATTATAAACCACATAGGTTTGTGGACATCATTTTATGAAATTAGACTACATAAAATCTTCTTCTTTTTTTCATGATGTTAAGCTACATGAAATATTGTCCACCCTATAATATTTTAAACTTTTTAAAGGATTATACTCCATATAACCGAGATAAAAAATGATCAACCCATGTACATGAGAATGATCAACATAAGGTTCCATTTTCATTTTATTTTGGATTTATTAGTCATGTTAACCAACCCATATATCATGGTACACCTAACTTGTGACCAAAATTTCTCCTTACCCAAGATTATATTTGTTTTGATTCATATCATCAAAAAATATGTAGCGATCCCCAAATCATTAATATTCGGTATAGTTATAGATTCCAACAATATCCAACTACCTCACATTTTATAATCTCCAAATTCACATCAAGTTTTAACATCAACCATAAACTGAGGAATTATATATAGAGATTCAGGTCTTTACATGGGTACCACCATGGAACTTCCTCAAGTCATGATCCCACACCAAAAAAATCCCCAACATTCCTAGGAGCTTGTGTTATTTGATTTTTTTATAACATGATAAAAAATTACATACAAATTACCTATAATAGGCTTATTAACATGTTTTTAACATAAACAATTACCTCAATTTCTAGGTGTTCGAGGTTTAATCATCGTTGGATTTTCCCCACTAACTCAACATTAAGATGAACCCACTTTGCATTTCACACAATATAAATCTATGAAAATCCATCTTTATATGTTTTATACCATGAGAAACTTTAAATTATTTATTATAAGGTCCCAATTATTTGGAATATTTACTTAGGTTAGTTCTTGGATCAACTACGTGATATTGACCCCATAAATATTCTGGAAGCCTTAGTATAGGCTATGAAATTAGCCTTGGTAGTAGGCCTGAGATTAGGTGTTAATTATTATAAAATATTACTAGAAGTTTTATCACTTTTTTTTAAATATTTAAGGGTTTAGAGTAATTTTTAATACCTAAAAAAATTATTTAAGGTTGGGGGGGGGGGGGTTGGGGGCTTGCAATATATATTTTTTGAAAATTTGGCTATGTTGTGCTAAACAAACTTTGATAAATTTAGTTATAATTTATTGGATTTAATAAGTCATTGTTGGAATAACTATTCCTAATAAGACTTTGTCTAATAAGAATTTTCTTTATTAAGAATTTATTGAGTAAGATTTTGTTAGTACCATTTTTTCTAGAAACATTCTTCATAGTAAAAATAAAGAAGTCTTACTAAGAATGTAAGAACATAAAAGTATTAATAAAAAAGAAATACTACTAAAATTCTAAACTCTAAAAGTCATAATATAAATGTAAGGCTTCAAAAGTTTTACTATTAAATTAAGACTTTATATTATGTTGGATAAATAGTGTTTACAAATACCTTACAAATATTAAATAAATGATTAAAAACACTTATTTTAAAGGAAATTAGGGATAATTATGCCTTGTATAGAAATAAAAATCATTTCAACCAGTATTATCATCTTCTCTAAGGGATATCTCTATCATTTACTATTATAAACATCTGATGATTTAAGGTAGAGGGATATATAGGTAATAATAACTATCCAAATGTGATTACTTTTTATATCTCTCACCATTTGTTCATCCCTTTCCCAGAAAACAAATTTTATGGATTTTGTCAAAATTTTCTAAATATTGAAGTTTAACATAAACTATATAGAGATTTAAAATTAGAGGAGTCTTAAAATGACTAGGTAGGTGGTCCATAAATATTTATTATTTATACATGTGTTATTTCTCATGTAATAAATAGTAATGGGTTAGGTAACATGTGAGTTTCCAAGAAATGAAACAAAGAGCGATTTTCATTATATTCCAGAGATAACTAACTATTCTATCATATGGGAAATGGAAGTTTTATCCTGTTATAGTTTGGTTGTGTGGTTTTAGGAATTTTTTAGAATAATTTAGTATATTATAGATTGGTTATTTTTCTGGTTTGATGTTGTTTAGGGTCTTCAATATGATACAGATGGTGTCAACCATTATTGTGGGTGGGTGATGTGGTTCATTGGTGGGGATAAAGCTTCCCTAATAGTGTGACCTAGTATATTGGTAATTCCTCTCATAATTCTCATTCATTTGGTTGTTAGGGACTTTTTTACATAGATAATGTCTCAAGAAGTAGTTTAGTCCACTCTTTATGGGTGGTGGACACTATAGAATAAGAAATGTATGGGGATGGTGTTGAATGTAGGCATGGAGGAGGTGCACTTCCTATTGACTAATATTGGTGGTGAGAGAGACCATGAAATGAGAGCATGTTTACCTCCACATTGAAAGATATATTTGGACTAATTTGAGAAAGAAATGTGGGTGTTTCAGTGGGGTGTTATAGTATTCATTTTCTTTTTAGGTTAGTTATGGAGGATTTATGACCTAAGTAACCTGAATTTTATTGGGTATAAAAGGGTACTTCTAGCAAGAAAGATTGTGGATGTATCCTTCAAATATTTCTCTAGTCTAATTAGGTAAATTCCTACCATGGAATGATTACAATAGGTGGATACATGTATGTTATGAAATATTGGGTATTGTTTATTACATTCTACGTACACTGGTATATGTATGGATATTATATTGTGAAACCATTGGTGGAAACCGACTAAGTTTATACTCACACCCTACACTGTACCTCTAGGATGCATATACATATCATGTCTGCGGGTATAGGAAAGGAAAATAGTTCAATGTTAGGAACCTACTATCCACTACAGGTGAATATAACAGAGAATCTTAGTGGAATGATTTTATAGATGAGTTGGTTGGTACCCGGGTGTTGGGATTATGTTTGTGCCAGCTATTTTTTAAATGTAAGTATGTATGATCAGACATAAAGGGATCATAATCCTTTAATACTATAGACATTTAATTCCAAAAATTAGTTGGATTATATTATATTTATATTTATATTTTTATTTTTGTTGTTAAAATTGATTATGTTGTCTGGTTATTATTGTTAACATTTATCAGTAGAGGGTATAGTCACCCCATGATTACCCCATAGACTCTCACAAATATTCAGAAGCCCTAGACATATAGAGAGGTGTGATTAAGGTCACATGGTACATTTTTAACCAAGTAATTATTGAGTGGTTTTAGGCTAGTGGGAGCATTAAAAATTCATAATAGAACATGGGTTTCATAAGGAAGTACCTAAGTCGGGTGGTTCCAAAGTGGAAAAGGTATCTAATTGTTTCCAATTTTTATTTAAGGAAGGTTATTTCA
Organism: Viscum album; assembly: GCA_963277665.1. Classification (NCBI taxonomy): domain Eukaryota; kingdom Viridiplantae; phylum Streptophyta; class Magnoliopsida; order Santalales; family Viscaceae; genus Viscum; species Viscum album. The sequence continues at coordinate 818,710,623 of OY728132.1, read as the reverse complement.
AAGTGGTTTTGTTATTTGGATTACAAAAGTCCGGGAGCTTAGGAATGTGTGAGAACATGGAATAGATGTCTTATTATGTTCCTAGCCAGCACTTACATGAGATGAAGTCTAAGTCACCAGGAGAAAATGGGTTTGTTTTTTTGGTTTCAGTTGTGGTATTTGATTTAGATCAAATTAGTACTCCATCTTATTGATTTCTTTGTAAGTGTCTTGTCCCTGAGAGGAAATAAGTAATATGAATGAATTATATTAGAAATATCATACTCACATGAAACATGTGTGTTCTTGTGATTATTGTTTATAACCTAGGATAAAAAGAAAGGGTTTACCAGTAAAATATTTCAACAATATGATAAGATTTTTTTTTCATGTATACTGTCGTTTTGGAATTATACTCAGCTAACACGGGAAGGATATTTTTTCTAGATTAAAATGTGTTTTTAATGTATCAACAACAGCATATATGGGGTTTTACCATATATATTATTAGTGTAATTATTCTCATACATCCTAGGTATGTTATCATGTGTGTATATGGAGTGCATGGTACTAAAAACTAAAATGGGTAGGTAGGGGGGGTAAAAATTGGATGATATGTGATTTTGGTGTGGAAGAGTAGTGTTAGGGTTAGTGTACCACTATTTCTATTATATATTTCACAATTTTAAATATCTAGAATGTTATATATATATTGTTAAATAGTTTAGTTTGGTGGTGTCAAGGTGGGTATGTTATCCAAAGAGGCTTGAGGAGTTTGGGAAATGATTGGAAGCACAAGTTAGGGAAATCCATTTTTAATTGATCTAGATTATTGATGAATAATTATATGATGTTGATCCATCCAAGGAACACATAACACTAGAGTTCCACTAATAAGATCCACCTTTATTTTAGGAATAGGGAGGAACACATGAAGTTGAGTACTATATAGATTTTGTGTAGATGATATTTGACCAGATCAAAATGAAAAAATGAAGGAGGTAGAAACTATATATGTACATGCTGAAATAGAAGTGAACCACTAATGTGATGTGTTCATATAGGTTGGCTGATATAGGGGGTAAGCATGGAAGAAAATTGAGGCAATATTTTTCCATCAATTTTTCTTAGAGATGTTGAGGATAGACCAAGACTACGAGTTTAAGAAATTGAAGCACACGAGTCTTCAATTATGGGTTATTATTTTATGTTTATGGATTTTTTATAGTTTTCATTTATGTTAGTAGTCGATGAGGTTACCATGGATTAGAAATTTTAGGATGCTTTATGGCATGACATCAAGGTGCAAGAAAATGTCTTCAGGTTAACCTTGTTCTCAGAGGTGGTGAACCATGTGCTGATAGTTATTAAAGCATGGTATATGAGAGATAACTAACCATATAGTGGTGTTGGGTGAGGTAGTTAGTGGATTTTTGGTTATCTAGAATATGGGACACGATGCGACTTAGTAGGGTAACCAAATTAGATGTGTGGTAATTCCACTACAGAGTATATCATCAGTGATGTATTTCCCATGGGGGTAGATAAAACAAATTTTCAACTAGTATGTTTTTTGAACCAAAGGAGTGTAAAGATTCATACATAAGGGGAATTTGGATTGGTTTTGTTGATGGATCTCATAAATAGATTAGAATCAGTGATCAAGGTAGAATTTGGTGTATGAGGTAGCACCATGAGAAATATTAGGAGCTGAAAGATGGGATAAAACTCCATGTGTGGGGTTTGGATGTAACAAACCTGGTGGGCCTGAATCCCGAAAAACATGGACAAGCCTGAGCCCAACCCTCTAGCAGATAGCAGACCCCCACCCTCAAGCAGATAACAGGCCCCCACCTCAGAATGGCCCATATAACATGTGGTAGGAACTATCCCCTGCCTGGCGGTACTCGTTAACGCTCCCAGTTGGTTGTTAAGCCTGTGGTCACTGGTTCGAGTTGCGAGGGAGGTGAATTAAAAGACTCGTCAAGTAGGGGAAAGTTCCTTCCACGTGTTATTTGGGCTAATCGGAGGTGGGAGATTGTTATCTTCCCGAGGGAGGGGGTCTGATATCTCCCAGAGGGCTGGGCTTCGGCGTGATGAAGTTTGGTTGGGATTTAGGCCTGCTGGGTTCGTTACATAAAAGGAACCTTTTTATGTAACGAACCCGGTGGTCTTAAAGCCCAACCAAACTTGGCCACACCTGAGCCCAGCCCTCTGGAAGATAGCAGACCCCCATCCCACAGGCAGATAACATGCCTCCACCTCAGACTGGCTTAGATAACACGTGGCAAGAACTGTCCCCTTCTTGAAGAGGATTGAAATCACCACCCTTGCAACTCGAACTGGTGACCATAATCTTAAAATCCAATCGGGAGCATTAATGAGTACTACTAAGCCAATGGCCTAGTGGTACTCGTTAATGCTTATGGTTGGATGTTAAGCCTGTGGTCGCCGGTTCGAGTTGTGGGGGGGGGGGGGAGATTTAAATCCTCTTCAAGGTGGGGATAGTTCCTACCATGTGTTATCTGGGCGAGTCTAAGGGGGTGAGGGGGGGGGGGGGGTGCTATTATCTGCCTGTGGGGTGGGGGTCTGCTATCTTCCAGAAGGCTGGGCTCGGGCGTGGCTGAGTTTGGTTGGGATTTAGGCCTCCCGGATTCGTTACATTAGAAGTGGATGGGACATGCATTAGTGGGGGTACTAGAGGAAAGTGCGTTCAGTACCACACAGAGAATATAAATAACATAGTCAACTTGGGTTAGCTACATGAGATCACAACAATGTATCTAGATCTGTAAATAAATTCATCAAAATTTAGAGGTAGACTTTGAGAATGGTGATGATAGTTTTTTGATAGGTATGTGTTTATGATGTGAATATGTGACATATGTGGGATGTATTTTCATCATGTGAAATTTTTAAATTTGGTATTATTCAAGTTGATATGTGGGCATAGGTATTATGTGGGGTGGTGATAGATAATAAATATTTTTTATATAAGGGTAATCATTGTGTATAGAATTGTAAGATGAGAAACTATTTTTGTGTTGGGTATTTGGGTTGAGATAAATCTAAGTAGAGGATTCCTATAGTGTGGAGTGAAATAGGGGGAACTAGTCTATTAAATTTGTTATCTAGGGTAGTTCAGGTATGTTGGAATGAGGTGAATATTTTTAATGTTGCCTTAGTGTTTAGGGAATGGGAGAGTTGAATTATTGGGTGTTGGTAAGAGTTGTTTAATAAATATTTAGGATATCTGAGGGAAAATATATTATATGGTGGGGAAGTTTTAAGGTCCCATATATTTCAAATAGTCATTTGGTTTTGGTCTTGGATCAGCTCTTTGAATTTAGACCCTGTCGAGGTGTTAGAGTTTTTGGTATAGGTTATGGAATGAGCCTTGGATATTAACTCAAGATTAATGGTTAATTTTTATAATTTTATATGTAGATGTTATCACATTTATTTTTTATTATTTAAGGGTTTAGAGATATTAAAAAGGCCTAAAATGTTTTTTAATGTTTTTAGTATTTTTTGAGGTCTGTAGATTTTTTTTAAATTTTCTGAAGCCTGGATTATAAAACATTGATGTATTTAGTAAGTGTCTTATGGATATCATAAGACATTTCTAGAATCACTATTATTTTTATGTCTTTGTCTATTAATACCCCTTATTGGTAATAAACTTATTTAGTTAGGCATCATCAAGTATGATTTTTTTGAGCAATACATTTTTTGAAAACACTAGTAATAGTAAGACATCTGAAGTCCTACTATGAAATTAAGACTTAAAAAGTCATACTATTAATGTAATGAGTATGAAAAATAATATTTCAAAATTATTACTATAAAAATGAGACCTGTTAGGCTTACTATGATAATTAATAATTTATATATGTTTATAAAATAAATAATATGTTTTACTTTACCAACTTTTAACATGGATGAATAGTGTTTCTATGACCTTAAAAATATTAAATAAATGGTTTAGAAAATTATTTTAGAGGAATTTTGGGTTCCTCATTCCCTGTATAACAAGATAAATCATAATTATTGATATTTAATTCTTGTACTCTTTTCTAATAGAGATCACTCTCATTTCAAGTTGAAATAATATATCATCTCATGTAGTATGGAAATATGGTAAAGGTTAGTCATACACATGTAACTAATGTTTATATTTCTCTCTACTTATTCACCCTTATATAAAACCCATAATTTTAAGGATTTTTTTCATATTTTTATAATTTATTTAATTAAAACTAAACTCATTAGATATTTATAATGGGTGGATTCCAGAAAAATCTATATAGCTTTGCCTATATAAATCATACTTATACATGTGTTGTATGTCATGTATTAAATAGTCTTGGTTTAGGTCTTGTTTGAGTGGCCGGTAAATAGAACCCTATGTAGTTTTCATTATTTTCTAGAGATTACTAAGGGTACTATAATGTGGTAAATTGTGAGTTTATCTTGTTATGAATTGGTTGTGTGGTTTTAGGGTTTTATTATCATAAAAATGAATATTATAGATTGAGTTTTATGAAATGTGATGTGGTTGAGGATTTCTAGTATGATTTAGATGGTGTTGAATATTTCTATGGGATGATGGAATGGTTCATTGTTGGAAATGAAGGTTTTCTAATTGTGTGGTTTTATTTATGTTGGTAATAATAATTACCATGGTTTTTTGAGTGGTTGTTATGGTCATGTTCACCTGTAAAATGGCCCATGTAGTTCTTTAGTCGATTTTTTGTGGGTAGAATCCTTTATAGATAAAGAGGAATATGGTGATGGTGTAGAAAAATAGTTTAATAGAGGTTTACACTATAGAGTCCATGGTTGGTGGTGATAAATACCACTAGACAAGAGTTTTTTGTTCACCGTATTGATATATATACTATTAAAAGTTTCTAGAAAGAAATATAGATGTGTCGATGGGGTGCCATTGTAGAGATGTTACGATGAGGTTGGTTATATAGGATTTATAAATCGAGGGACATGGGTTTGATTGGAAGGCGAAGGGAACATTGGGATGCAATACTATAGATGTATTATTCCACATTATCAATGGATAAAGGATGTAAATACTCAATATGGAATGATGTTGATGGTTGGAGTTGGGTATGTTATGAGTTTTTGGTTTTCATTTATTAAATTTTACCTAAGTTGGTTTATGAATAGATATTAGATAGTTAAAATAGTGGTGGTGGCCTACTAAGTTCACATTAACATCCTACACGAGCCCTCTAGGACTCTTTTAAGACTTTATATATTATGGTATTGGATATGGGAAGGGTAAAATGATAGGAACGTAATAGTTAGATGATGTGAAAATGGTTCACAACCTAGGTGGAATGACATTGTAGATGGGTCAGGTGGTTCCTCATTGTTGGACTGGTGGTTCTTTTTATTTATTTTGTACATGTATATATATTTGATCACCCCTTATAAAATTTTGATCATTTTGTATGACTGGAATGAAATTTCATTCACTAGTTGGATTAATATATTTTATATATTTTTGATTTTTTATTCTAAAAATTCATTATTTTGTGTGGTAATAATTAATATTATTTATCGTATGAGGGTATATTCTCAACAATATAACCTCGTAGACTCGTGATAATTGGTGGAAAACATTAGTATGTTGGGATTTACACCTAAGGACACATATCACACCATCAGTTTGAGAACTATTGAGTGTATGTGGGATATTTGGGTGTTACAGTTAGGGTTTTCCATCCAATGTGACCTGATTAACTTAAATGAGAGTTAGATCCATGTGATATTCAATAATTCATGGTTATTTAATATAAAACCTACAATAATGTCAAATTTCACCCATGTTCAAGACCTATTACCTAGAGTTTAAGCGTTTATAATTTATATCATTATGTTCTCTTATATATCTTAGCTTTAAGAAGAAATAATTATACCCATTCTATATACATGAGTTTCATATGTGTAGAATCAAACATCATGAAATACATGTGACATGATTATTTTTTTAAAAATATTCATTGTGATGGTTGGAATTCCTATCATAGGACAAGCCACAATTTCCATTTCCATAATAGGTGTTCCGTTAGTGATATGACCTTGAATAATTCATTTTGGATTTCTATTTTTCTCGTACTGGGGTAACCATACATTCATTACCCTATGAATGAGGTTGGTTTTTATAGAGAAATTATCCTTTGTTAAGAACTATATTTGGATTAATTCACATTATAATAGGATAAGTAGCGATGCATGGTTCACATACCCTAAGGTTAGCTACAAATATTATCAACATAAGGTCATCATTATATTCCCATAAACTATATTATACTCAATTACTTCTTATATAATCTTAAACTACATGGTATATGGTCCATCAAATAAGATCTTTAATTGCTTAGAGTGGATGACCCTATAAAGTTTATTATCCTTACAAGAGATTCAAATCTATGTAAGATCCCACATGTGATATCATTTTGAGATAAAACACCTCATTTCACAAAGTTGCCTATTTGAATTTGGCCCCACCATATTAATGTTGGGTTTTACCTTTATGGAATAATAATAGGATGCAATCATTTAAATTCCATCTGTATGATATATATTTAAACAAAGAACTTATAAGAACTACACCTAGCTTATTTCCTATAATTTCAAGATACAAAGTGATACTCATATTCTCTATATCTATCCAAGATATATATCCTACTAGAACTACTATTAGTGAATAGGTTCTTAATCATTTACATTGGGTTTCTTGAAATAGTCTGGAGCTAGAATGAGGCTCCCTTTTTCCATTACACATGAACTGGATCTTTTTATATGTATTACAAGAACAATTCTAGATTTATTTATATTACTATATAACACATAGCTATGTATATGACCCCTTACATGGGCTATTCCACAAATTCTATTAGTTTCAAAACTCATTTTTAGCATATGGTCTCAATTCATGTCAGTTCTTTTCATATTAGACCCTGTTTCAGGTGACATATTATCTATTCGAACTATATATTAATTGATTCCTATAATAAAAGTATATCTGTTTATGTAAAATGAAAATATCTTAGACCCAAATACAAATCATCATCCATTTCACTCCCTTTTAGTGGTCCATAACATCCCAACCATGGTTGAATTGATACTAAAACTCCTCTACCACATTTTGAACATCAAATTTTTAAAAACCAAACTTCATGAATTGAGTGATTTGAGTCACCATAAACCATTCATGGTCACTAGTAATAAGAACATTCAAACCCAAAAAAAATCCTCTACTTGGTAATGATATAATTGGTTCCATATTTTCACCATCAACTAGATATATATTTTCTTCATAATGGAAAGATCCTCCAATATTAATATTTTCTGAAAGCATTTTCATGGAAATCTTCATTAAAATGGGATTAACTGTCAACATCATCATACTTTTCCCATTCAATTACATCTTGATTTAGATAAATAATGTTGTAATTTAAATTTTCTTCCCCCTAGTTCAAAGGTTTTGTAGCACTTCAATATTTTAATATGCATTTGGGTTGTCATGAAACACCATACATCCCTAGTCTATGCACAATTTTCTTATACTAAGTGCTCTCATAAAATATATGGTCTATACTATAAATTATGTTTCCATTATTTTTTAGTATTTCTTCTCACTTTCTACATTGGTTGTCCTATATTTTGGTCAATGTTTTCCCTAAAAAAACTTTATAAATTACTGGTCGGAGAACCACATCAATAATATAACTCATTCCATCCATGATATGGTCCAATATATCTTTTTTATTTTCATTTATGTTAGATCCTTCCTTTACATTTATAAATAGATCTTATAACCTTTTGGTCAAATCTACATAACAATAAATTCATGCATTTTGGATCCAATAAATATGACTATAAAATAGATACCCCCATCCATAAGATCATATATAATTGCATTAGAGATCTAATTATTTTCAGTTCATTACCTTACCCTTGAATATATGTTATCTCATCATATTTTTTCCAAGATATGTGACATTAAATCTGAAAAAAACTCTTAGTCTGAGAACCATGTCCTTAAACTATGCACTCCCATGAGGTTTTCCACATTAGTGGAACTGATATTCCATTTAGGTTGGTTTAACATTTCCTTTTTAACAAGGTAGTTTACCTAAAATTATTATTAAATGTTGTATGATCTTAAAATATAGTCTTCAATGGTTTATGTTATTAAAAACATAATCTAAAAGTGAAATAGGGATAATGGCATATTAGGTAAAAAATCCATGTAGGGTTTTCAAAGAACAATTAAATTCTCTACTCCCTAAACCATTAGCTTTCATGTTTTCAGAATAAGTTGTAGTGGTACATGAGCCTCATCCCAGTTGGTGAGGACTCGCTAGGTGCATCCAAGAGACCCGAGATCAAATCCGGGTGGAGGCATATTTTCAGGGTACTGTAGCAATACTGTATAAGGAACTGTAGCATTCACTATAGCAACACTACAACAGTACTGTAGAAGGGACTGTATCAGGCACTGTTCGGTACTGTAGCAGCCAGAACTATTCATCCATCTGGGCCTTCGGGCCACCGGTTTGGTCCTCGGGTCCTACAAGGCTTTCAGGCCACCCAAGGCCTTTGAGCCCATTGATTCTCAAGGACTTCGGGCCACCTTAAGGCCTTAGGGCCACCCCAAGGCCTTCGGGCCACATGAATGCAGGCCCCAAACACAGTACAAAAAAGGAGTATCCCCAGAAAAGGATTTAGAGCAGGTGCACTCACCAGAGCAGAGCCAAATGGATTGTCAGAATGAGAGCCCATGTCTATGCCATCGGTACTAGCCTGTGCTTCCATGGGAAGCCCATCCAGATGGTCTTGCAAAGGTAGAGAGCTACTATTAGTATGAAGATGCTGGGGAGGGTCAGTTCCTTGTAGATAGTCTAGTTGAATTCCCTAAGACCATCAGGTCATGTAATCTCTTAAGCCTATGGGCCATGTAATCTATGAGCCTACAGGCCTTATAAGGGTTCCCCCTCATCCCTTCTAAGGGGGGTTATCAAAAATCAATAAAAATGAAGGCCTTCAGGCCATTCTGAATAAGATAGAGTGAATATGAATATGAAAATATATTATAGGGTCCACCATATAGATAAAGACAAATTTGAGCTATGCTCACTGGACACACCTGTTCTATAAATAATTTGATCATAAATTCTATCTTCTCTCTTAGACATATGAATGAGAAAATTTCATGCCATATCCTATTTCCGTAATAATATGTTTATTAAATGATGGTGTCAACTTTAGGTTTCTTAAAATATTATTTAATATTATTAACTCCATAAACATACTTAATTCATTGAGTGTTTGAATCCTTAAAAATATTTCATGGCTATTAGTAATGAGTGCACTCGACTCCAAAGGACACCCAAACTTAGTAATGATATCAGTGCTACCATAGATATCCCTAACTACCAAAGTTGTATTTAATCAGGAGGAGAATTTCCTCTATTCAATAAATTCACTAATAACATTTAGGTAAAACTCATCATTCAAACATGGTAAATGGTCATCCTATGCATACATGTCTAGTCTCATCATTTCTTGATTCAACCAACATGATTTATATTTTACACATTAGATAATCCCATTATTCATGTTGATTTAAATAACTTTTATATAATTCATTCACGGATCATATCCCTTTACAATGAAAGTGTATGACATCTTACCCTTTCACCTCTTGTGGTCTGCATCACATGACCCTAAACTTCCATGAACCTAAACTACATTAACCATGCATGGGGACATATATAATAAGTACTGGTTTCCTCATTTATATTAGGTTTACCTTGGCCTTATACAATTTTAACCACCTCATATTTTTTGTAAAAAATGTATAAAATGAATGAATTCCTACATTAATTGAAATTCCACTATGTATAACTACCCAAGTTAAGAGACCTTGTTCTTCCTAGGATGAAAACCCAAAATGACCATCATAGGAAAAATTGGAGTTCTTACTTGCTAAGATTTTACTTTGAAATGTGTAGGATAAATTGTTTTATGTTTTGAATGTAAAATTAAAAAATATCATCATGTAATAAACATGAAAAGATTAGCCTAAGAAAATAAAATCCCCATCCCACTAAGAATACCCATTTAGTGGTTTAAGAAAAAAGGTATGGTCAAAATTAAAAATACATAATAATTTAATGTCCCACCATATGGAACTATAAAAATTCAATCGATCCATTATAATCTCTTAACTAATGAATATATACCGTATCCATTTGTTACTAACATATTTTTTCATATTATTTGTGCAAAATGCTCAAAGGTGGGGTTTTAGGGTTCCCAAACCCTTTTGGATTTTGGAATCCTCATTTTAAAACACCCCATAATGAACTTACAGATGTTGATTTAACCATTATGTCATATTTAAATATACTAAACAAGGATTATGGTGGTAGAATATATGCCACTATATTTGACTCACATATACGCCTCTAAGAGAACATGTCCAATAGGAATCCATATATCATATTTGAGTGAGAAAACCTTAGATTATGGTGATGGTAGACATGTCATTATATTGTGTTTTCATATATCCATCTAAGTGCACATGATTAGAAGGAAAAAAAATTTTCTATCCCATTATCATACTAAACCATGATAGTGTATGGTAGTGGTGCATATATCACTATATTAGGCCCTCCTATATCCATCCAAAGGAATATGTACAAGAGATAATGTGTTGATCTGTATTACACTGTTTGTTTATACATCTGGATATTATGATTGACTTGATCGATATTCAGATAATGTTAAATTGAATTAGATCATGTTGATATTAATCTTTGTTAGTTTTTCACATTATTATAATATAATAATCGAGAGGTTGAGTTCTCGCAGGACCACTCCTCCCAGAGAACCCTAGTTCTTCTCCATGACGATGGTGATCTTTGTGTCGGTCCCTCCCCCACCGATTGGGGAGGGACCATATTCATCCTTTAAAGAGGGTCTTCATCCTTTATTCCCTTTTAAAATTCCAATATTCTCCCTTCTTTCCCTCAAGTCTCACTCGGACAAAAAGTCTCTTATTTTCTTGATGGGTGCCCTAACCTTTAGATTTTGTCTGTGGATTTCTCAGAATCGTCTAATATTTTGAAGCATATTTTTATTTCTAGATTTTATCAACGATGTATTTCAGTTGACTCATTCGATAAGCACATATTCAGATCTTGGGACTTATAGAATAGTGTGACTCTAAGTGTAACACCCCGAGATTTTATGAGACATATTATGTTTAATTTCTTTGATGTCTTTTATTATAAACTACACCAAGATTAGCTTGTAATACATGCAACACCTTATTAGATTGTAGTATCCGCTACACTATTCTTGGCTTGTGTTACACACAATTTCAAGTTCGTTTTGTGGAAATTATTCTATGCAACATTAAGTATAGATTTTGTTTAATGTATAAATGAAAAATGTTTTGATTATGTTATACGCAACACCAAACAGAGCTTTCACTACACGCAGCCTAGACTTGTCCTGCATTACACGCAATCACGACCTTCCACGATAGCGTGTGTTGTACGCAATACTGAGTTTCATTAAACAACGATATGTTATTAAAATATTATATAAACTAGCCGTTATGAATAGTAATACCCAATTTTTAAAATTTTATAAATTTTAACTTTCAAAATGGACTTCATTTTTATATTTGGAATATCGAAGTTATCCTAGGGTGAATTTTTGGTATTTTTCTGAAAACATTCAATTTTTGATGAATAGTGAAAACACTCGGTTACTATTTAAAAACCGACTTTTTTATTTAAATAATTATTTATTTTATTTAATTTTATTTTAGGTAAAAATTGATACATAATACCTATATACATTCAATGTGATTCATTGGAGTCATTTTATAATAATTTTAGATATATAAAAATTTTATTGAACTTTCCACCGTCTTTTACCTACCTCCTAGGAGCTTTTTGGAAATTTACATAAAACATAATTTTACCACTTATGGGAGTAGAATTTTGAAAATCCGAGAGACACGGTTAATATCAAGGAGTAAAATGTGGTTCAATAAGATAAAAATAATTTTTGGTGAATAATAACTTTTTATTTTTATTTACCACAGTTAAAAGTAAATATGGTAATTAAGGGTAAAAATGATATTATTATTACCCTAACACATGTCCTAATTCTATTGGATAAGTTTAATTTTACCAAAAAAACCTTAGGAATAAAATATTTCCCTTTAGGCCCACTTGGATTAGATTATGACATTTATTATTATTTTATTTAAATAAGAGTTAAAATTGTTAAAATCAAAGTTTAATAACTAAACCATTTTTAATATAGGGTTATAAATATGATAAATTCTACTATAAATATTCATTAGAAATATAAAAATATTTCCTAACCAGTGGTATTTTATTTGTAATTTTTAGACATTAAATAAGTTAATTTATTTATGACACAATAATGATGCAATAATTACCTTATTAATGAAATATTAACATAATTGATGTTATAAATACCCAAATAAATGTAATTTTAGAATTTTTAAAAATTCCACTAATTTTATAGGTTAATATTACATGTTAGTATTTATTTAATTAACATGGTTCGAAAAAATCATGTTGTTATAATTTTCACAAAAATCAATTACCAAATAGTGTCAAAATTTACATAAAATACTTTTAAAAAAATATTATATTATTAATTGTTATTTTATTCCTAAAAATATAAGGTTCAGCTGAATGACTTTGATAAGGTTATATATATTGATAATTAACCACTTGGGGTTCGTTTGGCTTGTTATAGTAAGTTTATTAACCATGTAGTGTAAGAAGACAAGAAGACACAGTAAAAGTTAAATTATTTAACTTAGAGTTAAATCTAAAAGATAAGGTTTAAATAGTAACCCAAACTTGTATAAAACCTATTGGTTGAAAGGATTTATACCCATACCCACCTTATATTTGAAATAAATCAATTTTAAGATATTAAAAACTGAATATGACTTTATAATAAAATAATATTTTATGTTTTTCTAAAGGTGCCCCTCTCCTCCCTTATAAAAAGGGCACCCCTTCACTCTTCTCTTCACACCCTTTTGAGCCCTTAAGCTTGGCCAAACCCTGCCAATTAATATTCTAAACCTCTTTAGTTATATCATAGAAGTTCGGGTATTCTCAAAAGACCAACTCTAGTTACCTAAGAAGAAGTTTAAAGGAGGCGAGTCAAAGAAGAGGAGGTCCGGATACATACGAAGCATATCAGACATAAGGTAAGGGATAACTTTTCCAATCTCGTTTTTATCTGAAATTGTTTATTCATAAGTATTTACTGGGGTTATATTTATCATACATGTCCCTATTTTATAAAAATGGTTTCATGTATGTTTAAAGTCCTTTTTACCCATTTTTGACTTTTGCTACATGGTATGTAAGGAATCTTTCTTTTCTTTACGAGGTACTTTTTGACTTTTCCGGAAAAAGTACGAGAAGAATATTTTTTTAACTTATAAGATGTGAATGGATTATTACAGTTTCATAACGACTTATTTAAATAAAGTTTCCTCTACAAAATTTCATGACTATTTTCAACAAAATCCTTTTCTTTTAAAATTGCATGGCATTTTGTGAAAAGAAAATGATTTTGAAGAAGAAAGGATATTTTCCTCAAGAATTCATTTCAAGTGTTTTATCAAAACCATTTTCCATCTAAGATGACATTATTTAATCTATTTATTTTTTAAGTATAATGTATCAATTATTTACATGGTTTGATTCTTCTTATGATGAAACGATATCCATTTTTTATATGGATTATGTTATGATGGCATGATGTTTAAGAATCCCATTCTATTACCTGGGTTATACTATGATGTATGATTTATGATTTTGTGGAAAACGAAAGAATGATTTCATTATGAGATGGGTGAGACCTATATCTCCCTCCAATGAATTGGGTAACGATTTATATCTCATGAGATAGACATGGATGGAACGGTAAGTTAATCTGGTTCAGTGATACAGGACTGGAACGAGGAGTGAACTCGATTCAGAAAGGGACTTTGTCCACTAAGATGGTCTTGGAAGCGATTCCTTGGATAATATGGAAATAATAACATGTTCTTATTAGTTTCCACAAATACATGTTTTATTCCCATGCTATTTTATCTTCTTTATGATCTATGCCTTACGTACTGCCATGTTTTATGTCATTGCCCAATATTTTGATGTTTAAACATTATGTTCATGTTTTTAAGTTCAAATGTATATGATTTGTTTTATTTTTCCCATGCTTACCCTTATTGAGAGTTTGAGCTCACCCTTTATATGTTTTCTTTTCCCTAGGATTTAAAGAAAGGTTTTAGGTAAGAAAACCAAAAGGGGAAGATCTTCACGGGAGATGTTGTAGATCTTTCACCCCAATTAGAAGATTGTATTCTGAGTTTCCAAAGACACTAAACTATTACAATCCTTTTGTGTATGTTTTTGTTATGTATTATATATTCTACAAAAGTAATGTAATATCTATGTACATCAAGCTTTGGGTCTCTATAGTTGGTATCAGAGGAAAGGTTTAGTTGACCTTTAGAAACTAGGATGTGAAAACATTAGTGAGATCCCTAGGGATATTTCTAAGGTATATATAGGGATGTACCTAAGGTTAAGTATACGTATAGGTTATAGTCCTATAATTACAGAAACAATCTTAGAAATATACCAAAGATGTTATATATTGAAGGTACTCCCCCTTTATTATGTTGTTTTCCCTAGAATTATTTTTGCCTCTCACACTATTCTTTTTGGGTTTTAGACGATGGCTGGAACCCGAAGGAACCATATTGATCAATGTAATGGAAAATTAAATGATAGTAATCATGAACAACCAAATGTGATGGGAGATAGAGCGAAAAATATTATTGATATACTCACACAAGCTGTGAATTATTCTGAATTTCCAAATGACCAGAGAAGGGAACAATATTCTATTGAGTCCTTCACGAGGCAACGTCCACCATCTTTAAGTGGGTCTTCTGATCCACTTGTTGATGAACAATGGATTAGTATCATTAAAAAGATATTTTCCATACTTCGCTGTCCGGAACATGAAAAATTCATTCTGGCTATTTACCGTTTAGAAGGTGAAGCAGATCAATGGTGGACTCTAATTAAGAATATGAGGCCCTGAGATGAAATTGAATCCATGGAATGGGATGAGTTCAAGAACTTATTTTTCAATAAGTATTTACCTCGTATTCTTCAAACAAAGATGGAAAAGTATTTCCTTGAGCTTTAACAAAAGGATAATGAATCTTTTGGTATATAAAAAATTAATTTTACAAGGCTTTCAAGGTATGCATCTGGCTTTATCATCCAACCTGAAAGTAAAGTTGATAGATTCTTCAATGTCTTAAAACAAAGTCTTCGAAGTGAATTATCTATAAGAGACTTCAGTATATATGAAGAAATTGTGCATTGTGCTATCAAGGTAGAAATGGAAGTTGGTGTTAGATATCCATCTCATGGTTTGGACAAGAAATGAAAGATGGAGTTCAAGGAGAAATCTAAGAACAATGGTGAAAAGAGGATGAATGTTTCTTTATTATCAAAGTGTGGAAAGAAGCGTGGTGGAGATTGTCTTAAAGGGACTAGAAAATGTTTTAAGTGTAGAAAAGAAGGTCATCGAGCAGATGAGTGTTAAAGTAATGGAAAAAGGGTTTCTAATGATGTGAATAAAGAAAAGACTGCAGAGAACGCACCACCAACACTTCAATGCTTCAAGTGCAATGAAATGAGGAATTATGCTAATCAATGCCCTAATTCAAGGGTTAATGATGATCGACATGAGCAACCACTTAAGGAAAATGACAAAGGGAAGTCACATGCGATCACTATTGGAGATGTTGAATATGACAATGATGTGGTGGAATGATTAAGTGTTTATATAATGGGATTCCAAAATAATGTTGTATATAGTATCGTGGAATATTGGAATATTCATGTATTGATCTATTGTGGTTTTCAATAATTTTATGGTACCGGTAACCATGGAAAATGATTAATATATTTTTGGAATGAAGATGGTATGCACATAATGAATGGATAAGGAGAAAATGAAATGTTTGACAGTATTCATGAGCTCATGAATGATATAAGGAAAAAGTTATATCATGGTTTGAGTACATAGAATTTTTGGATTTTGGTATGTAGAAGGAGTTAACTTTTGACAGCATTCATGTTTTCACTAATATTCAATGGGTATTCATTTTTCAAGAGAATACATGATTAAGGTATTCACATGTCTGGAATGTGACCAACAAGATATATCTTATATGGGGGATTAATGAGGGTATTCACATGCTCAGTAGATGACAATTCTAGTAATCGATTTCTTTAAAGTATAAGATTAGACAGAAGTACTTTGGATAAGCCTAAAGATTGGAATGAATTATGTTGGACATAAGTTAGTATTGATTAAGGCTATAACTTTTTCAATATTATTAATGGAATGTTATAATAATGTAGTTTTAGAAAAGGAACAACCTACATAACGGGCGACAACCCGTCGCGTCGGACAAGGCTGTGGGAATCAAACCCACAACCGAAGGGCGACATGCCTTTATTGCATACCACTGACCTACAGGAAGTCCCTGGTTAGTAGAAACTAGTTTTATTTTATTAAGCGCTATGATATATTAAGTATTAGTCCATTTTTGGAACCATATATGTTTAATCTCACCATAAGATGGACTTATAACTTTTGATAACCTTTTGTTTGAGACAGATGGAATGACCCATCATTCTATCACATGATCTTCTAACACTTCAAGAATGATAAATTCAACTTCATTTCATTAAGAGATGAAGTGGAAATTGTACAAGGCACGAAAAACGGTGAGATTGTACCGAAATAAATTATTTCTTCTAATTCTTCAACTTTAGGGAAATGATCTTGAAAAACCAAAAATGTTGTCCTAGTGTCCTCATATATGATGAATCAGATGGTACCTTAGATCATTAAAAATTTATGGCTTTGTGATTGTTGGCTTTTTCATAGCCATGTTCTCTACCACTCTCCATCAGAACATGATGGTTAGATTTCTCTTCCATATCCATATTTTCGCCTATGTTCTCATATGTGGAAACCCAGTGATTAGTGAATTTGGGTAACCATTACGTTTCATACTTTTTTTAAAGTTAAGTTTTGGTATTCCATTTTACAACTTGGGTTTCAACTAAAGAAACTTTCAAGCATTAAACAATTTATAACCCTGAAAAATTTCGAGGGAGAAATTCATTTTAAGGGGGGTAGAATGTAACACCCTGAGATTTTATGAGATATATTATTTTTAATTTTATTGATGTCTTCTATTATACACTACACCAAGATTATCTTGTACTATACACAAAACCGTATTATCTTGTAGTATACGCAACACTATTCCTAGCTCATGTTATACACAATTTCAAGTTCGTTTTGTGGAAATTATTCTACACAACATTAAGTATAGATTTTGTTTAATGTATAAATGAAATATGTTTTGATTATGTTATACGCCACACCAAACGAAGAATTATCTACACACATCCTTGACTTGTCTTGCATTACACACAATCGCGATCTTCCTCGATAGCGTGTGTTGTCGGCAATATCGAGTTTCATTAAACAACGATATGTTATTAAAATATTATACAAACTAGCCGTTAAGAATAGTAATACCACATTTTTGAAATTTTATAAATTTTATCTTTCAAAATGGACTTCATTTTTGGATTTTGAATAGCGAAATTATCTTAGGGTGAATTTTTGGTATTTTTCTGAAAAATTTCAATTTTTGATGAATAGTGAAAACACTGGGTTACTATTTAAGAACCGACTTTTTTATTTAAATAATTATTTATTTTATTTAATTTTATTTTAGGTAAAAATTGATACATAATACTTATATAAGTTCAATGTGATTCATTGGAGTACTTTTATAATAATTTTAGATATAAAAATTTTTTATTGAACTTTCCACTGTCTTTTACCTACCTCCTAGGAGCTTTTTGCTAATTTACATAAAACTTAATTTTATCGCTTATGTGCGTGAAATTTAGAAAATATGAGAGACAAAGTTAATATAAAGGAGTAAAATTTGGTTCAATAAGATAAAAATAATTTTTGGTGAATAGTATCTTTTTACTTTTATTTACCACAATTAAAAGTAAATAGGGTAATTAAGGGTAAAAATGATATTATTATTACCCTAGATAATGTCCTAATTATACTAGATATGTGTAATTTGACCAAAAACAACCTTAGGAATAAAATATTTCCCTTTAGGTCTAGTTGGATTAGATTAGGACATTTATTATTATTTTGTTTAAACTAGAGTTAAAATAGTTAAAATCAAAGTTTAATAACTAATTTTTTTTTAATATAGGGTAATAAAAAAAATAAATTCAACTATAAATTTTCATTAGAAAGATGAAAATATTTCCTACCTAATGTTATTTTATTTGTAATTTTTAGACATTAAATAAGTTGATTTATTTATGACACAATAATGATGCAGTAATTACCTTATTAATGAAATATTAACATAATTGATGTTATAAATACCCAAATAAATGTAATTTGAGACTTTTTACAAATTCCAATAATTTTATAGGTTAAGAAGACATGTTATTATTGATTTAATAAACTTGTTTCGAACTAATCATGTTGTTATGATTTTCACAAAAATCAATTACCAATTAGTGTCAAAATTGACATAAAATAATTTTTAAAAAAAATATTATATTATTAATTGTTATTTTATTCCTAAAAATATAAGGTTTGGCCAAATGAATTAGATAAGGTTATATATATTAATAATGAACCACCTGGGATTCGTTTGGCTTGTTATAGTAAGTTTATTAACCGTGTAGTGTAAGAAAACAAGAAGACATGGTAAAAGTTAAATTATTTAACATAGAGTTAAATCTAAAAGATAAGGTTAAAATAGTAACCTAAACTTGTCTAAAACCTGTTGGTTGAAAGGATTTAGACCCATCCCCACCTTAGATTCGAAATAAATCAATTTGGATCTATTAAAAACCGAATATCACTTTATAATAAAATAATATTTTATGTTTTTCCAAAGGTCCCCTCTCCTCCCTTATAAAAAGGGCACCCCTTCCCTCTTCTCTTCACACCCTTTTGAGCCTTGAAGCTCGGCCAAACCCTACCAATTCCTCTTTGCAACCTCTATAGTCATATCATAGAGGTTCTGGTCTTCTCAAAAGACCAACTCTAGTGCCTTAAGAATATGTTTAAAGGAGGTACGTCGAAGAAGAGGAGGTCCAGATACATACGAAGCATATGAGACATAAGGTAAGGGAAAACTTTTCCAATATCGTTTTTATCTGAGATTGTTTATTCGTATGTATTTACTGGGGTTATATTTATCATACATGTCACTATTTTCAAGAAATGGTTTCATGTATGTTTAAATTTCTTTTTACCCATTTTTGACTTTTACTACATGGTATGTAAGGAATCTTTCTTTTGTTTACCATATGAGGTACTTTTTGACCTTTTCGGGAAAATTATGAGAAAAATGTTTTTTTAACTTATACGGCGTGAATGGATTATTACAGTTTCAAAATGACTTATTTAAATTAAGTTTTCTCTACAAAATTTCATGACTATTTTCAACAAAATCCTTTTCTTTTAAAATTTCATGGCATTCTGTGAAAAGAAAATGATTTTGAAGAAGAAACGATATATTCCTTAAGAATTCCTTTCAAGTGTTTTATCAAAACCATTTTCCATCTAAGATGAAATTATTTAATATTTTTTTGTTTTAAGTATAATGTCTCCATTATTTACATGGTTTGATTCTTCTTACGATGAAATGATATCCATTTTTTATATGGATTATGTTATGATGGAATGATGTTTAAGAATCCCATTATATTACATGGGATATGCTATGATGTATGATGTATGATTTTGTGGCACACAAAAGAATGATTTCATTATGAGATGGGTGGGACATATATCTCCCTCCAATGCATTGGGTATTATTTATATCTCATGAGATAGACATGGCTGGAATGGTAAGTTAATCCGGTTCAGTGATACAGGACTGGAACGAGGAGTGAACTCGATTCAGAAAGGGACTTTGTCCACTAAGATGGTCTTGGCAGTGATGCCTTGGCTACTATGGAAATCATAACATGTTCTTCTTAGTTTCCACAAATACATGTTTTATTACCGTGCTAAATTATCATAATTAATGTTTCTTTATGATCTATGCCTTATGTAATGCCATATTATATGTCATTGCCCAAGATTTTGATGTTTAAACATTATGTTAATGTTTTTATGTTCAAATGTATATGATTTGTTTTATTTTACCCATGCTTACCATTACTGAGCATTTGATCTCACCCTTTATATGTTTTCTTTTCCCCAGGATTTAAAGAAAGGTTTTAGGAAAGAAAACCAAAAGGGGAATATCTTTATGGGAGTTGTTGAAGATCTTTCACCACGATTAAAAGATTGTATTCCATGTTTTCAAAGACACTAAACTATTACGGTCCTTTGGTGTTTGTTTTTGTTATGTATTAGATATTCTACAAATGTAATTTATTGTCTATATACTTCACGCTTTGGGTCTCTACACTAAGACTCCTAGATAATTGCCAAATTATTATTTGTTTTGCATCAGAGGTAGACTTCTTCAAGTCCTAGTCATGTGAACCTCACAGCTTCAACGGTTTTATATTCAGCATTATTCAGTAGTCGTTTGATTTATATATGAAGTGGGATCCTCCTTCGATGGTGACATGGGTTAGATTCCATAATCCCCCCTTCCATTTCCAAATATCACTGTTATGAATATGCTAGGAAACCTCATTGGTAGATATATGTGTTCAGATAGTTGACTCGAATCTCTTTTTCACCCTATTAATCCCCACACCTGTGTTGAATTGGATGTGTCAAGAGCTCTTTTTGAATATGTGTGGATTACAGTGGGTGAGGAATATCGCTGCAAGCAACAGGTTGTCTATGAAACATGGATGAATTTCTGCTCAGAATACAAGCATTTGAGTCACTCTCTATAATTCTATCGTAGGGGGTATCGGTCCACTTTGATGAGTAACAATGGTTGAGGCAAGGAGCATGAGGTGTAAGATGAGGTAGTGATTCTTAAACAGAGGACTTTTTCTTGTCTAGTATTTCCAAAATTGGTTATTGATGAAGGTTCTGGTAGGAAATCATAGTCTTGGTCACCTGTATAGAAGGAATTGATGCCTGAGGACAACCTGATAGTGTCTTCTGTTTTTAGTAGGTTGAGAATGGACCTTTCCAACACTCCCATTTTGCTGCTTCACAATGATAATTTAAGTGAGGGAGGGTTGATTAAGTAGGATGTGGAGTGAGGGGTAACACAAGAGAATGAGAGTAATGTTTTCTCTATGTAGATGGTGGACGGTGTGGATGATGCTCTTTCTGAGGTGTTTGAACTAGGTACCGATCTTTTACAAAAGGATATGTAGGGGCCTATTATAGATGTGGAATATCAAACCAGTGATGCGAAAGCAGGGGTATATGGTTCACGAAACAAGTCTTAAATTTAGTTGAGCAACATATTTGAAGGGATTTTAGAGGTGGGATAGAACTCTGAACATATTATCCCTCCTGAGACAGACCAGGGACTCATGGAAATGTTCAATGAAGATGAAATCAGTCATTTGGTAGGCAAAGCTTCAAGACCGAAAGATAATAGGAGAAATAAGAAGGGGAAGGGTAGGAAGAATTACTCCTCCTACCACCTCCTTTGGAGACTTGTTCTTATAAAATAATAAACATAAAAAAGGTTGACTCTGAGGATGTTAGCCATTAGAGATTAGGGGCCCCGGGTGATCAACCCTTGGAATTACTGTTATGCTATAAGGGAGAAGTGGTTGAGAAGGTCTTGTTACTCAATGATTCAAAGGAGGATGCTACTAAAATTATAGGGAGGCCTTTAAGGGAAACCCTTAATGAGGAGAAATATTCTTGGGTTGACAAACATGACCTTATTTTTGTTGGGGGCATCAAAAAAGGAAAGATTAATATAGAATAGTACATAAGGTCCTAGGATAAAATTTTATATGAAGTTGAAAATATAATGAGGGAAGCACCTAACATTATGGTACCATCTATCTTATGGAAACTATACAGAGAAATGTATTATAGTAATCTAAAATTTCTCTTCCAAGACTCTAATTAAATTTATGGAAGTTTTTTCTTGGTTTGGGAGGTCTTATGGTCCAGTTTGAATCTTCTTTCGGATCAGTCTTTATGCATTTTGTAGTGAAGTTTGGTGTCATTAAGATTTTTTTTGGATCTTCTTTAGATGGGGTTGAGAACAAGAAGCCTTCACCTATTCATTCAATTTGGATTCAATGTCTGAGAGGCTATGGATTTTCCATTTGTTTCATGCCCATGCATCCTTCCACAAGATAGCTCACTGAATGGTCAAGAATTAGTCAATGGTTTTTTGACACAAGCTTGTTTCTGGGGGCGAGGAAGATCCTTCTTTTATTTGGTTCTTTTCCCTTATATTTTTTATGGTAGTAATGATGAACTTTATGGTTTCTCACTTACCCCTTAAAAGTGTTTTTATAATAAAAAATTAATTTTCCATCAGAATATAATAATCCAAATAGATAGAGTATTATAAATTGAAAAGGATTCAAATAAATATATTATAATTAATTTATCAAAAAGTGTGAGGAAGATCCATATTTTGGAATATCCCTCTATCACTATACGAAAAATGAAAAAACAAAAAGAGTTATAGCAGGATTGGGTCATCCAAATTAATTAAATTAGAAAACATTTGGTAGTAAGAACTTATATATTGGTAGATAGATTCCCACTTTATATCATCATTCATAGCCAACATGCATGTTTTTTCAATACTGGCAACAAATTATTGATTTATCATCTCAATGATCTTGAGTCTAGTAGCTACTTTCAACAAATTTTCTTTCATATCTTTCATGAAATCCTCATATTATTAATGATTTAAAATCATAGTATCCAAAAAATCATGAAGTTTCAAATATTTAGTGGTTTAATGCTTTTTTATCTATTGGTATCCAACTATGTATAATACATTTGGATATTCATTCTTCCAAATGAGTGGAGGTATTTTTCTTGATTGACAAATTGCTTTCAAATAACCAAGTCTTGTAGGATGAGAATATTTATCTTCTACTAATAAAAATTTTCTATGTCAAATCATATAAGAGTTAGAGAAGTATTTAATCTTGGCTAGTAATTTAATTTAATTGGGTTTCAATGATGATGTCATGGAGCTGGTGAAAAGACCACTTTCTCACCACTTGATATTTAGTGACCAGTTTTAGATTTGAGCTCAAGTCACTTAAATACATGGTTATGTAGTTATGTATTAAGTCTACCCCCAAAAGGTTCCAATATAAAAGGTGAGGTAGGTAGAGAAGAATACTCAACTATTACTCCAAAATAGCCCAATTCTTCCAATATGGTGGGGTTTGAGATTGATTTAGTAGAAGTGTCTCTAATTAGGGGATTACTTTCTTCTAGAACGAATGAACCGACATAGGTGGTGTCTTCACTAGGGTGGGATAATGGAACTATGTGAACAAATTTTAGATAAAATGTGGATATAAAGGTGGTAGTTCCCCATTTTTTCTAGGTAATTTGGTTTATGACCCTCTAATTTAAATATCTACTCTAAAGTGATATTAAAAAGTGGACTTTGAGAGGAAATCAACCAGTTCACCCACAAAAACAGCTATATAATCATGTTTTTGAGATAATTACCTACCCTTTCATGGGAATAATCCCATAATAGGTTGATTAGTGTTATTATAGGTTACAATAAAATCCCAAAATTTTTGTCATTATGTTCCATTATCAACTAGATGTAGTGAAAGGTAGTCTGAGATTGTTCGCTCCACACCATGGTGTTATGAAGTGGTGAAATTATTTATAAACATATGAACTAGTGTGAAAACCTCTATAAGGAATAAGATTTAAAGATGACATGCTCATCCAACTAATATAGTAGAACCCCATTTCATAATGAAATGATAAAATAAATTCTCATCATGGGTATCACCACCGTTGTTAATAATTATCATGGAGGGAAAATCATAATGTACAAATGCCAAAATAGAAGGGTTACTTAATATATCAGTGACCTTACCATTATTTAAAAATATTTGAAAAACTATATAAATAGTGAGCATCCTTAATATATATAAAAAATGAGTAATTTTTTACATTTCTTTAAAACTCATAGCACCACAGATGTTATACCACCTAGCTATATAAGAATGGTAATGAGATGCTAATAATATGATATGAGGTCCTCCACTCATGAATTTTTCCTAGTATATAATAGATTCATTAATGGATAGGAACTACCATGTAGATAATGTTTTCATACCAATAGTATTTCCATCCCCATGCTATCAACCTTTACACTTGAGCCACCATCTCTAGTCGAGAAGATCTACCCACTTGAGAACATAGTTAGGAACCTCACCAGTTTCTAATTTTAGAAGTCTGTTCATTAGGACTATATATCCCCATGAGGTGTATGATCCTACTTCTAAGAAGGCCCAACATTATTTTATCTACTTATCAGGCATGTTGATTAATGAAAATCTAAAAGTTCTTGAGTTGAATCCTTATCCCATTGCATGGGATAAATATTTCCACCCATTTCTTGAAGGGAAAAATTCTATAAGGGATGAATAACGTTTCCTAGTATCACCTTTTCACATGGTCAACAAGTACATTTCAAGGGAAATGTTCTATTCCATTCCTCCCTAAATATTAAACAAGGTAAGGAACTTTTCATGCATGATCTTGAGGAGTTGGTTTCCCCTAAAAAATAGATATCCCATAAACTAATCCCTTACTCACTATGTGGTATGTGAAATGTGTTAGTGGTCAAACACCAATGGATGACCAACTCTGGGGTAATCTATGATGATTAATAATTAATAAATGAAAAAAATCTATGCTTCCCCATATAGATAAACCACCTTCAATTTCATGGTGAATTATTCATAACTCTGATGAACCTAGAAGGCCTAGGATAGAGAAGTTGACCCTAAGGAGCGTGTCTCACTTTAGACTCCATCATCTGCTAAGGTCATTCAATGATGTGGTGAAGATAGATGTGTTATCTGAGGGGATATGTTATTTTATTTGATCTTTACCATCTTGAGTCATTAATAAACTATTTTGGACATATGAAATTCTTTGGCATTCCCCTAGGATATTTTTTTTTCAGATACAATTTTTCATACAAATATGGTCCATGGAATATGAAAACCATGTTGATGTTTGGTTGTGATCAGGTTCAAGGATCAGAGTGTCATCTTGAATCAAGAATTTATGTATAGAAGACTTTCATATAGAAATTGTTTCATAGCCCCATGTGAAATGATTATAAAATACCTTATTTATGCATGTTTTATAATATCACTGGTCAACACTAGTATTCCACAAAATCCTAATAATCTTGTTAGTTTCAACCATTAAATGAGGCAAGATGGAAAATATTGTCCCTTAAAATAAAAAATGAAGATTAAACATTTAGTTTATAAATGTTTTCATATATAGGGACTTTAGAAAGATTCCAAAAGTATATATTTGTATGAAGGTGTTATGAAATGTAATCCCTTTATAAATACTATGGGATGTATGTATTCTAACATAGGAAGGTATTGAAGGGTAGTATATTATACTATACCTTAGAAATTGGTTTATGAAGGAAATTTTATTTTCAGAAGGAAATGAATTCCCAAATGGAATTATTTTTGAATCTAAAGGGAAGGTTGGTCATCTTTAGTAGTAAGAAGTTACTAATTGGTGAAATTATGAGATCATGGACTATTATAGGAAGGAACACCCATATTATATGAACCATGGTTTATATTTTCACAATATAGAGCTTATGTAGGCCATTTATCTCCCTTAGAATGAGTTCTATTTTTTACCAATAAAACCCAATTAAGCAGGGGTGGATTTATTAGCTTCTATAAACAAATAAAACTCCCATCTTATTGAGATTAGAAGAAAAATAATCAGATGAAATATTTTCATATAGAAGACTAATTATACTTGAATAAACTCAATCCTTTATTTTATAATTCTATCATCATGGAGTTCCTTTGTATTGTATTAATTCATTTCATCCACTAATACCTTTAAGTATTGTGTACAAACGTTGTGGTTAGGGATAATTTCCTATGACATTATGGTGTACCTTATTGGATTGATTTTTAAGTCCTGATGGTGGTCTCTTTCACATTTCAATTTGATTCCATGATACTAGTTATAAATATATGACATGATGTTTGAGAAAGAACACTTTTCTATAAGGTAAATTTTAAATATTTTGGGAATAATTTTCCATTTATAGAAACTCTTCCACTTTGATAAAGAGAGCCTCTTCCTTTTAGTGATTACATTATTCATGAAGTGTTATATTTTCAAAAACATCTCAATAATTTCCATAGGTAATGACTGAGAAATAATAAAAAAAGGAATAAAAGGAAAAGTATCAAAAATCACTATAAATAGTGATACCTTTGTCACATCTAATATTTGAATAAATTACTTCACAAGAACCTTTATTAATCTCATCCAAGAGGCTCATTCATAGGGTGTTCTTGAGAATACCCCTTTATAAATCCCATCCATGAGGATACTTTATAGATAATTCCCTTAAAAACTATTCATAAAAGAATTTTAATGCAACAACTTTCATGAACTAGTATAATTCATTTATATTCTTTTAAGTATCCCATATCTAGTTTCATAAAACACCCTATATATGTTAAAAACTAGGCCTCTAATGTGTATTTTATCCTATTTATGAAACTCCCAATCCTCAAAAGATTTTTCTCATTTATTTCTACTTCTTGAAGAAACAAAATTATAAAATTTTGGGACTCCTTAGAACCATTATTTCACCCAAGTCATGTAACTAGGATGGTTTGATCCAAATGATCTTACTGGACTCCTTTCACTGCCATCAAGGACCAAATAATCCAACTCTAGTGGGCCCTCTCTATGAAATTCTAAGATATATGATCGAGATTTTCACACCATCTTGCACCCAATCAATCACATATTCATTTGATAATGAGTTATTCATAAGTTTTCCTCCTAAAATTATAAGACCCTTATAGTGATAACACACATTTATTCCATTTATAATTAGGGTACTTATTGAAAGAACACCAGTGAAGCTTCCTCTTTCTCTTGTTTTCCATCTTTGATGCCTATGTATTTATTTGGCCTCCTCATTATATTCAATGAGTCCTTAATTCCTTATAGTACTCCTCATATAAAAACTCAAAAATAATCCTCATTGATGATCATATCTCTATAACTCATAAATGACCCAAGGTTATAAAATGGGCCTGCTCCTGTTAAGTTTAATCAACAAATACTTCCTCACCGGGCTGTATTCCCTGTGAGTGCAGTTGTCACTACCAATTTATTTATCATTATTTAAGAGTTGGATAAACACATTTGGGATGCTCAATATGTAATCCCCACTCAATTATGTGTTGTAACTCTTTTTATGGAACACAAGACCTTATTTTATAATGTTAAACTGCATGGTACAGTCTTGTTGGATGACCTTAAACAATTCTACTTAAACTATGTGGACTTGATTCCTATTAACAAGATACATTAGATGCCTCTTCGATGTTCCAAAAAAAATATCTCAAACCATATCATCATTAGGATGTAATTATTGTGAACATATCCTCAATAGACTATATTCCTTGTAAGACGTATCCTCGCTAGGCTATATTACCCATACGACACCACCCATTATGGTGTATATTACCTATGAAATCATATCCTCACTGGGTAATATTCACATTGAAACCCATATTTTCTAGAGTTATATTTTCTATGATTCCAATAATAACTTATAATTCATATTTACCAATCGATATAATGCACTATATAGGATTGATCATGCATAATTCCCACACAAACCCTTGTTAAGCCACTTTTACCAAGTAGCATTAGCAGCCAAACATCAAAATTCACAATAAAAAAACATTATAAATGACATTAAACTACATGTAATATTTCATAGATTTATAATATAAAAAGTCTCTTCATTTAAAAAAGTATACAAAAATATAAAAGAAACAAAATTGGTCAATATCATATGACAATAAAAGGAATAAAAATCCCCATTAAGAGTCAACAAAATATATGGGTTATGATTACATTTAAATGAATACATAGGAAGATCCTCTCATGGGACTGACCCCAACTCTAGAAAACCTATTGTCTCCATGTATGGAGACAAACTCTAGGGTTCCCAACTATATGCCTTTAAACCATCTCATTACTAACTAAAAAGGAAATATAGATACCCTCTTATATATATAGATTCTTACCTCAATGCATGGATTTTAATAATCGCTTAAGTGGTTATAACCATTCCCACATTGGTATTTGGGAAGGATTCATAAATTTATATTAATATTTTAGTGACACCTAGTATAGGAAATAACCACCCCTAAAGGGTTTGGTGAGATTGACCCCCTTCCTATGAACCAATGGGCAGCCAATGGCACCACATGTGAAGAATCATATACTTCTTGAATTTATAAATTAGGTATTCACATATTAAAAGAATTTTCATGGGCATAGAGGTTAGTAAAAAATCATACTATAATCATCATGGTAAAGTGTACCCCATATTTCTTGGTATCATCTAGGTGTTTCTAATAACTATCCTGTATAATATTCCTTTTAATGTTATCACCAAAATTCTTCTATATAATTTTAAGAGTAATACTATAAAATAGCATAATGTCTCTCAATAAATATATACTTTACGATAAAAAATATATGAAATTTAAAATTCTTATAAGAAATAATATAAATAAATTATGAAAATTATAGTTTACATCAAGAACCTTACTTATATAAACACCAATCAAAATAAAATTCAATTATAGTTTTATAAAAAAATTTCTTCTTATCTTAAAAATATCACACATACTTTTATAATTATTTTAAAAAAATAGAAAACATTGAATTTTTTTTATAGATTCATTATGTATATTTTGAAAATTCTTTGTAAATTTTTTAAAACTATTAAATCTAAACATTGAAACTCAATTATGAATAAAAAATTATTTTTTATTTTAAATACATTTTATAAAAACCCATAAAAAAATTCAAATACATAATCTAATAAAAAAAAGTTTTTTTGGTAAATTCAAACAATATAACATAATGAAAAATATAATAAATGGAAAAACAAAATCATATCAACATCTCATAAAACACACTATAATTTATCTCAAATAAGGAGTACAATATAATAATATCGTATGAAAATCATCAAAGGATATTAAATAATAATTCATTAGGTTTTAAAAAGTTACCTGATTTGGAATCATGATTCTCCAACCCATGTTCTAAGCAAAAAAACCATACTAGATCCATTCAGAACCATATGCATAGGTTTTGTATGGTTTTGGGAACTGTGTATAGTGATCATGCACCCCATGCATTTCCCAAAGTTTACTCAAAACATTGTAATTACATAAAATAATTTTTATAACATCTATATAAAACATCATTGAATCCATATAAATTTAGATATAAAAAAAGTTAAATAATGTAATCTACTTTGTAATACACATCATGACTACCCATTGTAACTCCAGTCTTAAAATGAGAAAGAGTATGCTAAAAAAACTCCCTTTTTACATATTGAGTTATTAGGATCTTATATTTAGTCTAAAATTATTCTATAAATAATAATAGGGATCTAATTACATTTTAAAACAAACCATCTTGATCAAACCGTGTTATTAATGTTATCCCAACATAAGGCCCAAAGCATGTTGCTGATTACCATGGGCTGGCGATAAGCATCGTGGGTATCAAGCATACATCATGGGAATAATTTCTCCATATAAATATATAAAATGTAAAAATCCTATCCTTATCCATAATTTTATATGAAGTATAAATATATAAAACTTTAATGTAAATCAAATAAAATGTTTTCAAATAACATACAAACCAAACTATACATAGATTAATAAGTTAAACAAAAATTTTAAAAATTCATTACCATAATAATTTAATAACATTATATGATTTTTAAAATAAAAAATAAAGATATTAAATGATAGATGAATGCTAATAAGTTTTAATGAAAACATATACGAAAATGATCCAAAGGGTCCCCAAATACCAACCAATTTATCTCTATGTGACTATAAGTCACCACAATGTTCCAGAATCCTCATGAAACTAAAATAATAATGGAAAAAACCTAACATAATTCATAAAAATATACCTATATAAATAAATTAAGAATATATACACACCAATGTGTTTATGTAAAGTGTGAGCTATTTCATAATAAGAACCACCAAATCTTTCATAACAATCACGTTAAAATGGGCATAGAAATTTATAGTTTGAAAGTAAATAAAACAATATAGATTTATATAATTAGCCAAGATACTCAAACATATAAATTACATAATTTTTTCATAATATTTATTTCATTACATAACTACATTCCCGACAACCATAATAGTTTAGTTCCTTTAGAAATATTGAAACATAAACATTGGTACATAATTGAGCTATGCCATCTCCCACTATGTTCTCCATAACTAGAACCCTTATTATACATATCGTACATAATAATTATCTTCATAACCTAGGGAAATGAATCATAAGAATGTGTGCACTTGGATGCTCAATAATGGAAAAAGGGAGATATATTAGCCTAATATGAACATAAGGGTATGCAAACATGATCATAACATTTGGAAACCATACAAAACATATCAAAGTTCGCATTCATGAGTCATGGAACAAATATTTGAATTTAATAAGGAATGATTAATAAGTGAATCAAAGAATACAGTCCATGAAAGAATAAGACATGGAATTTGTGGTATACACATAAGTACAAAAAGTTATTTTTATATTAGTCAACGATCATTGCCAAGACCATTATAATGGAAGAAGTCCTTCATTGAACTAGGTTCACTCCCTGTTCAAACCCTATATTGGTAAACCTGGTTCAATTACCTTTCCAAACCTATCTTATTGAACCAAGTTGAATTCCTATTACAACATTTTCTATCTCATGAGTTATAAATTTTTGAAAGCATTTGGGGGAGACATACATCGCACCCTTCATATAGTGAAATGATACATAATTTTTCCAGAATATCATAAAAACTCATCATATAATAACCCATGTAATGAAATGGGTATCATAAAATTTTCATCATAACATAACCTATGGAAAATATATAGGTTTCATAATCTTTTCATTATAGGATGACCTGTAATAAGAATCTTGTTTCATTAGAATTTTATCATGGTATAACCCATTGAAGAGGAAAGAGTTTCATAAACATCATTAAATCAAAACATAAACCATTTAGATCAAAAATATGAATGGTATATTTGGATTATATCTCAATTAAGGCATAGGTAACACCAATATATGTAATATTATTTGGAATATAATTTTGAAACATCATTTAAAACATTTCTTGAAGAAAAGTCTGGTCTACTTTGAAAAATGATTTTAAAAAAAATTGAAACTATTTTATTTGAAAATAAAATTGAAATTTTACAATTTAATTTTATAATTAGTTATTGTCCATGATGTCAGAATTTTTTTTTCAGGTTGTACACATTAAAATAAAGGATCCTTTCAAATTTTTGGTATAAGCATACCGAACATTGTTTTGGAAAATGACATGAAGATTCCTTTCAAAACTTTTATGTAAATTTTCAAAAATAAGTAAAATATTATTTTGATAATTATAAGAGTATAATAAAACATTTTTGAAAATATTTTTTGAACATATGGTTTTTAAGGAAAAAATATTTCAAACCGAAGAGAGAAGTAATGTATGATTTTATAAAATACCTTTTCAGAATTATCATAAGTACCAATGAGTGGGAAAATGATTATATTAATTAAATATTTCCTGAATAACTAGACAATAATAAAATATATGATAATTATTTTGAGTTATATCATGATATTTTAACTTTTGAGACTTAATCATAAATAATCTTGATAAACGAAGAAATTGTAACATAAAATCTTTTTCATTTTGGTAACATTGATCCATACGACCCATGAAGGAATAACATTAAATGAAACATAAAATATCATTAGGATTAATAAATTCATGATATTAAATTTAAAATAGTAATTATATACAACTTGTAAAGGAATATAGGTACATAACATAACATACGTCTCAAAGAAGTCAAATTGAGACGATTTCTCCTTACCCTAAGTCTTTACTTCCATCGCACTCGTTTAGAACCAATATATAATAAATACAAGTTTCTAATAAATATATTACATAATAATAATAATATATATTATACCATATATGATTTTATTATTTCCTTTTATTACCCTTTTATTAACGATTCTATGTTAACGCTACATTTCGGGTAATAACCACTTTATTTTTTATAAATGTTTTGATTTGTTATATATTTTTAACTTAATATTGATTTAATCATATTAAGAATGATAAAAATGATATAAATATAATATTTATTCTGAATATATATATTTATAATAATATTAAAAATATAGAAATAGGAAATGAAATGCACTGTTCATGGAGACGGTATGTTGTACGTACGTATGAACGTTGTTTCCATTTTGTTATCAGATTGAAAGAAAGCAATGTGTAGTATATATTAAAATTAAATAATAATTAATATTCCAAATATATAATTTATTTACAATAAACCTATAATTATTACATTCTAAGAAATGTGTGAATGAATTACTTTCCTTCATGAGGCAATGGTCCACCGTACACATGAATTACAATATCGTATTACTAAAAAATGGAAGGAATGATGGTATGTGTGATATAGAAATTAAAACAATAATCATAAAATATTAAAAATAATAAATATTATATATAAATAGTATTTACTTCATTATTACAAACCTTTATATGTTGTAATGGAAAAATGGATGGCATCGGTTCGCGAGGTGGTAGTACGCTATACACACGAATGATGATTTCTTAACCCATTTGATGGAAGTTTGTATGGTTATAGGTTATACCCAAAACATAAAAACTTATAAATATATTGTAAATACGTATTTTTTTAAATAATCATGATATATAAATAATTTAAAGGGTTTTAGGAAGAAATAAAAAAAAACTTTCATTGATGGACGTTACCTCTTCTTAAGGTATCTTCATTTAGTTTGTACGAAATGCCTTAATTTGTTGGATTTATTCCAAAATTATGGATTATTAGATGATAATATGGAATTTGAGAGGTTATTTGGGAATATATTGTCTTAAATTTTTTTTTAAAAAAATCTTGGAGAGAGGTGGAGAGGGGGTGGCCTTTTCAAATGGAGGTGTGTGGCACTCATGTAATTTTTTGAAAGAGTAAATTACAACAACATTTTTTCCTTATAAATTGGATCCAATAATGGAATAATATCTACAATATAAGATATATGGTCAAAATATTTCCTTAAAATGAGCTTTGGACATGTTTTGTGTAATTTCTAGACCATATAATCTTAGTTTAACCACTCAGTAATCATTTTTTTTACTTCAATAACTATAATTAATTTTAATTTCTCTCACCAATCACTTTGGTAAAAAAATAATTTTGAATTATTGGAAATTATAAATTATTATGATTCCAAATATTTATTCCATCTATACAAATTTAATTCACATAAATATAAAAACTTAATTTATATTTAATCCCAAATATGTATTAAGAAAGTATATTTTTTAAAGTAAAAATGATCAAAAGTTTACAAAGTTTTTATATTCAATTTCAATATGAAATCGATTATAATTAACTAAATTGTATTAATATATATATATAATTAAACTAAATATACTTTAAAAAAATTAAAATATAATTTAACAATATAAATAAATCAAGAGAAAATTTAGTTTTCAATTAAAATCTAATATTTTTCATTATTCATCAAAAAATATAACTTTTGAGAAAAATCCTAAAAATTAACCCTAAGATAAATTTTAAATTATTAATTTAAAATCGAATTATATTTTACAAAATTAATTTTATTTTTTTTCACAAAAATACATAAAAAGTAGTTTTTTGAGAAAATGGAATTTTCAAATCATATAAAGACTTTACCGAAAATTATGTATTTTATTGTCAATATTTTTTTTATATAAAATAATTATATTTAATATTTTGTTATTAATTTTTATATTACTATTAAAAATGGATAGTTTATAGGGGTCATGTTGAAATAACTATAATAAGATTATATCATTTTTTTGTTAAAACTTAGTGTCAAATGTAACTCAAGATAATGCGATGTTTCATGTAATGCAAGATTAAATTTTTATAGAATGAAATTAAATCCATTTAAGAAAATTAATTTACTTGAAAAAAAAGTTCATAATAATGTTGGCTGTTACAATTTCATTACATTCACATTTTAGGGAATCAAAATAAAAATTTCAACATTCTATTTTATTCCTAAAATCCCATTATTTTTCAATACAAAAAACTTATCCTTTTTCTATTTTTATAAAAAGAACCTTTTAAACCATTTGTATTTATAAACAGGTAAATAATACTTCAATAGTTTTTAAAATATTCAATGATTTAATTTTAAATAACATGAATTTAAAAATTAAACATTTCTTATCAATTCACCATTTTGGAAAGCATTACATTTATTTAAAATATAATCAAATTTGAGAAATTACAAAGATATTTTAAAACTAATATAAAGTAAATAACAATGAATAAAACTAACATTTAAAACATTTATTATAATGAATAAAATCACATCTCAACCATAAACATCAATTACATAATAAAAATAAATATACTGAAGGAATAAATAACCAAAATATCAAAAGTATAATGATATATATAGTTTCACATAATATAAACAAGAGACAACACCATAGGCTATAATAGAAAAAATAAGACTTGATTAAGTAGATCCAAATGTCATCCAATATTTTATTAAAATAAAAATAACCACTTGAGTTACTCATAACTCGAATCATTGTGAGACACACCCCTAAAAAATTGAAATCCAATCTTTGAGATACTAGATAGAGAAAAATGATAACTATTGTAACAACCTGCATTATATCCCACATTTCTACCTAAATATTTAATGGAATGT
The DNA here is from genome assembly GCA_963277665.1 of Viscum album. Classification (NCBI taxonomy): domain Eukaryota; kingdom Viridiplantae; phylum Streptophyta; class Magnoliopsida; order Santalales; family Viscaceae; genus Viscum; species Viscum album. Next base: position 818,675,363 of record OY728132.1, on the reverse strand, counting down.
TTTTAAATAACGGTGAGAAGGGATTCATTGTATCGTAATAAAAAATATAATTCAATAAATAATCCAACATATCACCTATGATCACACTACATAAAATCAACCATTTTCCCACATCGATATAAAATAAAAAAACCATTCACATACAATAAGATCCAAAAATAAATATTCACAACTAAGGGGAAACTATTCCAAGTGTTTCATTTATATATTCAAAATATTTTATTAAATTTCCCAATATGAATTTTATTTTATAAAATAAGTTAAAAACACAAAACTAAACTTATATAAAAAAAACCATGAATCAATAAATCATGAAAATCCCACATGAAATAGTATGATGTCCAATAGAAACATTAATTATAAAAAACATAATAAATCTAGTAAAAAATAACTAATATCATTTCATTAATCAAACATACAATTATATCAAATAATATTATTAAAAAATTAGGAATAAAAACTTTATAAAATAATGATTTTCTAAAAAAATTATTTATAAATTATATTTCATTAAGGAAACCCTTGTTGGTAATTTATTAAACATGTGGTGTGACCAAAAATATTCTTAGAGAAAATAATGAAATATCCAATTAATATCACCTAAAAATCAGTTTAAATTATGAATAATCTTTTAAAGATCATATAAAAAAGAATTATTTTACATTTAATTAGCCAGAAAGCTATGTTCTGAATGATGAGTACCCAAGTTTCACTCAAATTAATTGAAGGGTACAAAAAACACATACTATAATCCATTAAAAACAATGATACATCTATGAGTTATGGACGATTAGGGATTAAATAGGAAACCAAACAAATATAAAGATAAAACCCAAAATTTTAGACATATCGGCTATTGAAATTGTTCCCCATGGAAATTAGGTTCATAAGAGTTATAAGATAAGGTAGAATAAGGTAATAGGAGAAGAGTGTGAGGAGAAACAATAAAAGAGGAGGTGAGTCACCATGAAGAAACAAATGAAAATTGAAGAATAAGACACTATGTAACCAATAAGAATAATGGGGAATTATCCTAGGGTTCTCGAGACATTTCACATGAATGAGAAAATGAATTGGAGAATACATTTAAGAAAAATAGTTTAATAATACTTAAATATCCTTTTTATCGAAAATTTCATAGTTAACCAAACTATCAACAAATCATGTACTATCTTATAAAATTAGACTGGTATAACTTGTATGGATTACCTACATGGTATAAAAAACCATGCATAAACCTTGTATCTTGGAAAATTTCATAAAATTTTAAAATTTTCATCCTAAAACACCTATAAATATTTTTAATATTCCAAAGAATAATTAAATAAACATAAGAGACATTATGGGAATTACATAAAATTTATAGTCACCCTTTTTAAATTTAACTATAAATAATGAATTGAAAACATCCACATAAGTGGTAAATCACCCATCAATTAGACCTCAAAAAAGTGGGGGAGATTATATATATATATATATATATATGAATTTGTGTGTATTATAAATAGTTTATAATTATCAAACAATATATTAATAATAATTTTATATTATATAGTTTGATATATTTTGTTTAGGAATTTAAAAAAAAGAAAAGATGATATGAGAGTATAAGGGAAAAAATAAAATGTATATGATGGAATATTTTCCACTTATTTGACAATTAATCATTTTTTATAGGATAAAGGCCTTGAGTGGTTAGAGTGGGGTGAGACCAGAACATTAGTAAGGATTCTAAAAGGACATAATGGATATATTTGATAATGGATTATAAAATATGATAAATTTATGAAGTTATTTACCTTGGGGTTGAGAGGGGTAATTATACATTAAGGGGATGGGTATTTTGGATTAAAATAATAAATAAAATATTATTTAATGACAAAGACATTCATTAGTGGTTTTATTTGTGGATATAAATAATATTTAATTAAAATTTTAATCACTTACAAAACCAAATTTATGTATTATAGTTAACAATAAAAATATTGAAAAAAAAGAATAAATTATAGTTTTTCAATGAAATCTAGATGAAAACTATCTTCAAAGGGTTTTTTAGTGATAATGATATTGTTCTAAGGGATTCTGGCCTTACTCATGATGGAAAAATCTGTAGTGAATCCCATTTATGGGGGCATCATTAATGTGTATGGAACTTCTCAATGTTAACCATCCCTTTTATTTAACCACTTCACTGATCTAAAATCTCTCTGATCATTCCCTAGAACTACATGATCCAAAATTTCATAAGGTTTTATAACCAATATCACTTACTACCGATCTCACCTATAGAATTTTCAAAGTCTTCAAAACTTTATGATACCACTCTAGTTTTCTGATTTAGCCAGTCAAGACCCTCTATTGATTCCTTTAATATATTTTTCAACCAAATTTAGGAACTTAAAAATAATATAGTGATTTGACTCTTTGATTCTCGATTGATGATTATTAATTTCTACCCTAAAGAAGATATTTTTGAGTGTGGGTTGGTGGCATTTTGTTATATAAAAATTCGATATCTACTTGCTCAGATGGTGTTCATACTACACATGAATCATGACATGGTAGCATCGATTATTTTGATTAATATTATAGGTTTTTTAATAATTTTCCAAACACTCTATATGTTTCAGATGATTGGGAATATTTTTGGTTATTACATATGCTTAGACCATAGAACCAAGACTATTTTTGTCCTATTGAACCTCTAATTTTTATCATGTTTTAGGTTTTAAAAACTACTATATATTTTATTTGTATTGAAATTGAGGGATAAAATAAATACAAGAAATTTTTATTTTATGAATAAAGTTCAATTTTTTCTCCAAATGTAATCACCTTTGTCACGTGATTATGTGGTTCCATTGTAAGCAAAGTGTATCTGAAATTGTTCTTCTATTTTTTGGCAAGTATCTGGTTTCCGATTAGGCTTTCTAAGAAATATATGTTCATAGATTTATCACTATATTTATGTTTTACCCCAATAGAAAACCTACCATTATGAAAAGGGGGGTTATATTCTCATAAAAACACGAAGTTCACTATTTCATTAGAGGATTGATTTGAGGGTGTCTAAGGATATAATGTAAATGTAGTGAATTTGTCAAAAAAATATAGATGAAGGTAATCAGTATAGATTAATTAAATATAGGGTTACAAGAACTATTGAACCAACTAGTGTGAGATACTTCAGTAAAAATAGTGTACATAAAGGCCAAATAGTGGTCAGAGTGGTTGTTGATTGGGATCAGGTGAGTTGTGAGTCAGTTACAAGAATCTAAAATGATACAGACCTTAAACCATGGGATGATAGTCATTATAAATTTCTTTTTATTGGTAAGTAATTAACTATTGGAGGATGTTGGGATTCCATGTTGGCGGTTAGCCCCATTGGGATTATAATTCCCCCATCGGCTAAAATATAAGAGGAAAAACAAAAAAGCATTTCAAAAAAGATCTCTCATATAGAAAAATATGATACCTTCTCCAGAGTCATGCTACAAAATATATTTGTGATATGGGTTGGTGGTGTAGTGGAAAATGATTATAATGAGGAGTGGAAAATAGTAGGTCTTATAAAAATTAAGAAACTACATGATATAAACTATATGGGTTTTAAACAATGTATTCCAAGGAAGGGTTTTCTCAGATAATAGGAACTCATGTCTCCTCAAATAGTGGAAAAGATATAGATGTTTCTTCTCATGTTTCATTAGATTATTAATATAAACCATATTTGGAAGATTACTTTTGATAAAGAATAAATAAGGAAAACAATGGTACCCTTCATATAGGGGATCATTTCATGACTATAAGAAAAAAAACAAGAATCTTAAATATTACCCCATTTACCAAAATCAATGAAAATTTTATCATAGGGTAAGTTTATTATTTCCCAGGATCTAGGTCGTACTTTAATTTAGGGATCTAAAGGGATAAATAATCATAGTAATTATATTTGGTTTAAACATGAAGTATCCCTAGTCTAAGAGAAACCACTCCAACTAGAGCTTAAGGATTATGTTTCCAGGAAGGTTTGTGAGGGATGTGATAGTTAAGAATATATGGATGTATCATTTTCCACATACTTCTACAAAATTATGTAAGAATACTATGATAATTTTTTCAATGAATCTATGGAATAATTCAATTGATCTATGTTAAACAATATATTGTTGACATAAGATGGTAATGTTAAATTAGAAAGGAACATATCACCTCAGAGACTCAATAAAGTTCTTAAGTTATCACTTGAGTCTTAACTATTTGTTATTTTCCTGGAATTAGATAATAACAATTTTTTACTTCATGACTCCCATGTAGTCACAGAATTAATATACATAAATATTGAAGGTGAATATTTATTCATCATTACCATTATATCATGCACTTACGTTGGAAAAATTATCTCAATTCTTCAAGATTGAAAATTTGTGAATTTTTTGATACTGTGTTGTATGGGGGTTTTCTTTATTGTTGTGTCGGTTATTTATTATTTTTGAATTTGTGTGGTTTCCCACTAAATTCTCAAAACTGGATTTTCAGAAATCCTAAAAAACTACTTTGAGGACAACTATTATTTTTTAATAAATAAATTATCACTTTAGACATTAGAATTTACTTTTTAGTTTTGGAAAATTGTTTTTTTTATTATCAAATAGATTTTTTACCTTATCAAAATTAATTTAGTATGATTGAACCATTCTAGAATTTATTAAGTCATTATTAGATCAACATTATGTCATAAAATGAACCATTTTAAAAACTCTATTTTTACTATTCATCTCCAAATTCAATTTTTCTTAAAAATACTAAAAAATTTTCTGTAGACTTATTTTCAGGTTCTGGTTGTGAGAATGAAATTTATTTTGGATTTTTTTAATATTATTTAATTTAATTATTTAATTATTGATATAATTTTTTATGTTTTCATAAAATATGTTAAAACATGTTTTTAAATAATAATGCCTCATAAGATGGATATATGAAATTTATATTTACTTACTTTATTTAGAATTGATTTATTTACATATCATTTTACTATTAAAATAATCAAGTTTCTATTATAATAGTTAGGATACTATTCTAATATACATGTTATTATTCCAACAGTTGGGTTCCTATTCAAATGTTCATATTACCTTTATACATGCTATAAATACCTCTTGTTTTCTTCGTTCACCATTTAATTAGTTTTCTCTCAAGGTCATCGATATATTTTTCAAAATTTATATAATATTATTAATTTTTTATTTGTTTTTATATAATTTTTCAATGTTGTGATAGTTCAAGGAATCCAAAATCCTACATATTTATAACTATTACTAATGTTATTTATTTAATTTTCTTTTCCAATTATACACATTTTATTTTTATGATGTGTATGCATAATAAATATGTAATGTTTTATACTAATAAAAAATAATTTTTGTTTTCATAACATAGTTTATGTGGTTTATATTATACCTTGTACAAAAATATAAACCAAAAATTATATCAAATAGGAATTTTCAAAATAAAAAAGTTTGGATCAATACTTGGTATAAACCTACCATGGTGTGAGTGGTATTTTAATGAGTGTTTAAAATAAGTTACAGAATAATAAATTTTTTATTTTTATAAACATCTTAGAGTAAAATTGTACTAAAATTTTAAATTCACTTCATGTATTGATTAAATTATGGATGGGGAGAGAGGATAATAAAAAAGAAATTAAAAGGGTTTTTAAACCATTAACTTTTTCTTTGAGACACTTTCTTAGAGAGGGAATTAAGCACTTAGATAATGATTTTGTAGTTAGACCAGGGGATCAATATTGTGGATATAAGGGTTTAGGGAGTGATTTGTGTTGAAATTTAACTTTATAATTTTCTTTGATGGTAGGAGGAAACGTGTATAAGAGGGTTGTTTATAGAGTTAAGGGAGAAATATCATTGAATAAAATACCAAGTAATTTATTATTTTTGCTCAAGAATAGTGATATAGTAGATTGATATGTCTCTTGGTAGTATTTTATTAATATATATATATATATATATATTACATTTAAACATTCAAAAAATTTAGTGGCACATTTGAAATATTTTATTTAATATAAATAATAAAAATACTTTCCTATTAGAATAAAATATAACTTTGGATTTTAAAATTCATCTTATTTTTTTCAAAAATATTATTTTATTCATTAAATACATTTTATGTTATGATTTTTTTAATTATTCATTCATTTTTATATCATAATGATGCCATAAAACTTAATGTATTGGAAAAAATATATTTTCACTTAATCACCTAAAAATAAATACATTTAGAAAAATAAAAAAATCTCCCTCAAACAATTCATAAATTATTAATATAAATTTGAATCCATTTTATCAAATTTAAAATTCAAATTTGAGAATTTTAACTTTTTATAATTTTATATATATAGAGAACTTATTTTGAATAAAACTATTTATTTTGTTATGATTGAATACATTTATATTTATTATTATTCAACAATTTTTAAAGTATTAACAAATAATTATTTCTACGTTGAAAATATATAATATATCTTTAAATTTAAAAATATTTATCAAAATGAATTTATAAATTGGAAAATTTTATCATTTTAATTTTAATATAAAAATTATTTATTTACAGAATAATTAAGTCCCGCCTTATTAAAAATGTTAACATATATACAATTTATGTTTTATGATGTAATAAATAATATTCTAATATTATAATATTTATATTTTTTTATTTAGTCTTAGTAAATATTAATTATTATTTATTTTACTACTCCCATCGACAATGTTACCCTTTCATTGGTCTGTTACTATTCCAATGATCAATTACTATTACAATAGCCATATAATCATTAAAATTCTTATAAATACCTCTTATTTCCATTATTATTCAATAAATCAAATTTCAGGGGTTCAATCCCCTAATAACCCTATTTATAGGGAATTTATACCTATTCTCATGTGGAACCCATATACGTATGGAAAATCAACATTCTATATAAAGGTGGAAGCATGACTTGAATGCATAATGGAAGTAAACACATTAGAGAAATGATCGTGTTGGGAATGGAAGTGATGATAACATTCATGAATATATTTCTCAAGGAGACATAATATATTGAAAAAAAGTGAGCTTTTAATATTTAAATCACGAACCAAAGGTTTATCAATTTAATAACAGGTTATATTGGGTGATGAACTATGGGCTCAATATTCTTGTTTATATTCCAATTTGAGGATGTTTTAATTCATGATAGCTGGTATTAATAACATCCTCTATATGAAATCATAAAATGACGGTAAATTAAGGAAATATATTTATCATGATGATATTATATTGGGTGAAAGATAATGAAATAATTTTATGAGTTTATAAAATTGATATGATCAATGTTTGAGATATATATGATTATAGATATTATATACATTCTTAGTGTAACTTCCATGTTTTTATTTAATGTTTTGGATTATTTATTTATAAAATTCTCATTTACATTTTGTTCATCTCTATACTGGAGATTAATAGGTTGTTTATTTGGTAGTTTAGGATCTAGTTGTTGAATTGGGAAGAGTTGAGGAAGGCATGACTTTGGTGTGGTTGGAAAATAGACACCAGTTCAACAGTGGGACCCATCAGCTAAAAAATGGTGGTCCAGTGAGTCTGAAAGTTTTGGTAGACCCCAAAATCCATTTAGGGTATTTATAGACCCTAAAAAATCATAAATAAATATTATATCTTACTAAATTAATAATTATTAGATTACATAAAGATCCAAAATAGAATCGTTTAGGTCTAGTGTCATTAGAAACATGGACACACAAACAAATGGTCTATAAGTGAGTAACATAATCTCCCACTAAGTTATTAAAAAATAGAATACTTATTAGAAATATCATATATAATACAATTATTCATATACTAGGTAAAATAAACATAATAATGGGTGAGTTTAGATATAGAGTAATGGTAAATAATTTAGATTTCAATATAACATGATCATATGGGTATGAGAACATGAGAATAGCATTTGAAAACAATTACCTTCATATCATAGATCATAAACATGATTCATGGAATAAATAATGGTATTTAATAAGACATTAATCATGATGGAATTAGAAAACATGAACCAAGAGAGTATAAAATTGTCAGAAGACACATATTTTCAACACACACATAAGCAAAGAAAATCTTATTTCGAGGATGTCCACCATGACATTTGTAACATGTTAGGCTTCATATAACGACTAGAGTAACTAATTTAGGCTTGGGATAACCTCTTTTCTACACTATTTCATGGTTTTAATAACCTTCCATGTACCCTCTTTTGGGATTGTCATAACCTCTAATGTAACATTTGAGCTTATATAACATTAATCATTACCGAATGCATAAGAGGGAGATATAGGTCCCAAACATCTTTGGTTATAACATGAAAACCATATTTGGTTATAGCATAACCACCATCACATAATTAAAACAATACATAGGTGTGACTTAATATAATAAAACATTCATCATATTAGAAACCATGAAAAGAAATGGGTTTCATAAAACTTTCCATCGTGGCTTAACCCATATAAAAGAAATGGGTCTTATAATTACATCATCAATTCATCATAGCATAACCAATGGAAAAGAACATGTTTCATAAATATAACTTTATCATAAACATAATACATCTATAGAAATAATAGATATGGTATCATTGGATTATATCCCCAATAAATATTAAGTAATATAAAAGGATTTCGTCTTAGACAGAAAATGATTTTGAAAAAAAAGAACATGGAACATTTCTTGAGGAAAATAAAATTTAATAGAAAATCCCCATTTTTAAAACTTGAAATTCATAAAATATTGTATAAATCATTTTCCTTAAAACGAACCTCTAAAAATTATAAAGGGTGATTTAAAAATTATTTAAAACATTTATTAAAGAAAATAACATTTCTTTAGAAATCACATTTTAGAATTAAAAAGTCATAAATCATTTTATAAATTTTTTTATTTGAAATTAAAAATTGAAACTTATAAATTAATATTTAAAAAATTGAGTGTTCATGATGTTGGAAAATACTGTACATGTTTAAACAAAGATTTATTTAACATTTTTAGTAAAATTCAAATGGGACTTGTTTTGAAAATGAAATGAGGATTAATTTTAGAATTGTTTTCAATAATTTAGAAAAGGGTAGAGATTAATTTAAAAATCACATAGGTACATTAAAATATTTTTTTAATTTTTTTATAAAACATAAATATGTTAAAAGGGGTCTTGATAGAAGAGAGAAATAACATCAGTTTTCTTTAAAAACATCTTTTTTGGAATAATGAGTACATGAATAAAGGAAAATGAATGAAAAAATTCATTATAAATAAATAACTTTAGGAGAATATAATTAATTATTTTATTAAGAGTTACATTTTATTTCTTCATTATTGAAAGAAAAAATAGAAATGATCCTGATAAACAATGAGATTTTAACCTCAAATCTTTACCACTTTGGTATCTTTTGAATAATAGGCCCCATTAAAGAATAACATATAAATAAAATTTTAATATCATAAATAGAGTTATTATCATGATAAAAAATATAAAATGACATGTATATAAACCTCATATAATAAGATAAGTTCATAATATAACTTCAGTCCCAAAGAAGGCAATTTGAGGCAAAAATTCATTACCGCTTTGGTAACATTTGAACAATAAACCCCATGAAAGAGAGATATGAAAATGGACATGTAAATCCCACTAATTTTCATGATAGGAATCATAAAATAAATTAATGGGTTGTAAATACACCATATAAAATAAATAGTTGGTGAATACAGAATGTGTCTCACATAAGTAAAAAAGGTGAGACAGAAATCACTTACCATAAGTCTAATATTCCTTCACACACATTCACACAACCTATATATTAAATATAATTTTATTATAAATATATGAAATAACAATATATATATATTTATATCAAACCATATACTATTTACTTATAACATTTTACTACTCATTTATTCACAATTCTTTGTGAAAATCATGTTTAGGGTAATAACTACTTTGTTTTTTGTGTATATTTTATTTCTTTATTTTTGGTCCTCTTACTTTGATCATGGTTCCATAATATCCATAATTTTAAACATTATATAAATATAACATATATTATTATATATTTATTTAGATTAATCCATAAATTTTAGAGATAGAAAATTAAATACACCATTAATGGAGATGGTAGTTCGTATGTACCCATAAATGTTGTTTCCCTTTTCTTGATTCATGGAAATAAAGAAAGGTAAATAATATATTAAATTTATAGAATTATTTTTATCCCACATATATCACATATATTAAATAAATTTTCCCCTATTAAATTTCATGAATAGAGTTAGTGAAAAATGAATCACATCGCTTCGCGAGGTGGTAGTCCGTCGTACACATGAACGATGTTATCATATCCCCCATGAAATAGAAAGTAAGAATGTATATGTGATATATTTATTATATAGGAAAAAATTTGTTAAAAAATATTATATATTAATTTAATTTATCCTTATTACAATCCAATTAAAATTGAAATGAAAAACACAAGAAATTAGTTCGCAAGGCGGCAATTCGCTGTACACACGAGTGACATTATTGTTTTCTAATGGGTTGGGTGGTAAGATTTTAGTTATGGTATTATAATAAAAGAAGTATAAAAACATCATAAATATTATATATAAACATTAAATCCATCATTATACCCTACCCTGAGAGGTGGTGATGGAAAAAGTACATCATCTATTCGCGATGTCGTAGTCTGTTGTACACATGAGCGAACATTTCATTTCCCATTTGACAAAAGAGGATATCGTTATATATCATTCCATGAAAAAAGGGCCCCAAAATTTGAAATTTTAGAATATTATAGGTTATAAGGTAAATATATGTCCATAAAATGGATTTTGGATAAATTTATTAGTCATTTTATGCCTTATATTTTTAGTTTAACCTCTGATAAACACATTTTAACATTAATCATGGTAATTAATTTTTAATGTTTTTACAATTAATTATTGTAAAAAAATTAATTTAACATAATTATATAATATAAGTTATGTTTATTTATAATATTTAATACAGATTTCCAAATTTCATTTACAAAATTAGAAAAATTTAATTTAAATTTAATCCACATGACCCGATGAGAAAGCAGTTTTTTCAAAGAGAAAATATTCAAAAGTTTAAAAAGTTTTCATATCAAAATTCAATATTAAATTGATTAAAATGAAAAAAATTGGATTAATAAATATATAATTTAAAAATATTAACTTTAAAAAGCATATTAAAACAATTATTATGTTTTTAAATTCTTTAAATAAAAAAACAATTCCTAATAAAAAACCAACATTTTTGACTATTCACTGAAAAACTTATATTTTTAGAATATTATCATAAAATAATACCAAGGTAACTTTTAAATTATTATTTAAAAAATAAATAAATTATTTAAAATAAATTTCAAAAAAAATGAAAAAAAATTATTTCAAATATGTGATAATAATACTTTTTAGAGAAATATAGTTTTAAGCATAAAATTGGTTTTATTCTAATCTATTATAAAAAAAAAACAAAAAAGATTAATGTAAAAAATTTGATTCAATATATAATATATAAATTTCATTAAAATAATTCCCCAAAAGTGTTTTTAAAATTCTTAAAGTAAAACATGTTAGTGCATAGAAAATGAGTTTTTTTAGAAAAACATCCTTTATTTTCTGATAGTTATTTCTAATCAATTGGTAACACAAGAAATAATTTTATATTAATGTATAAAACATATATTTTCATAATTTTTTTAATCATATTTATACCCTATATTATAACTATTAATTTATATTGTCATATTAAATAATAATATTTACTAGTGTGTCATGTTTCGTAAAGACTAAGCGTTTTTTGTAGTGAAAGATATCAAATAAATTAAAATTAATTCAAAAAGTATATTTCAAAAAATATCAGGGTGTTTCATTCTACCAACTTTAAATAATTTTCATCCTCTCAATTTGAACTTGTTCTCGGTAATCAGGGGTTTAACATTTGAAAATCCCTTTGTGGGAAACCCACATCGTAAAAATGGTTAACAAAACTTCTTCTTGAAAAGAGGGAAAGATATGTGAAAAGGTCAGTAAGAATATTACATAATTTGGCTTCAATGTAGGACAACATTGTTAGTAAGTGAATACATGGACATTAACGAGAAAAAACACCCCAATACTGATAGAGAGTAACAGAGAACATGGTCATGAGAAAGTTAATAATCACAAATCCATAAATTTATGATAGGTGAAAAGACTATTCATTCGTCAAAAATGATGGTAAATGTATAAAATTTTATTTCAAGACCATTTTCCTAAATTTGGGGAATTTTCATGGGAAGATACACATACTTAATTCCATTTGATTTCATTAGAATAATCTCATCTTTTGGTTGTTCCTTGATCATTTTTCTCTACATATCTTACTCTAGGAGTTGAATTTTTCATGCTTGGAGAATTAATGGATAACAAGGTCCATAAAGGAATGATAATTCCTTCTTCATATTTGTAGTTCTTATCAAAAAAATGTTTAGCATATGTTATCCAATATGAAAAAAATCATCATATGGTAATAAAACATTAATCTCTAATACCTTATCCAAAGTTCAACTTAAACCATTTAATAAATGGTTAAGCTTATAAACCATAAAAAATAAAAATTTATTAATAAGGTCACTAAATTTCAAAAAATCAACTTAACATTAGTCCCAAAAATATCACTAATGATCTCTTAGGGGTAACATGCGGAATATGTGAATACCTTGGTCATATATTCTTCTGAAGCATAGTAATAACCACAATTTATGTAAAATCTCAATGAAAACATGCATACTTCTTCATTTATTAAGTAAAAACACATATTATTTTACACGTTCCTTAAATACAAATTATTATAAACTCTATCAATGATAACATAACAAAATGTTCAAAAAATAATTAATTAGTCATAAGGTCATCAATACTATAGAATTTACTTTTTATATATCAATAATTCTTTTATCAAAACAAAATACCATATTTTCAACATCAGGAATATATTAAGGGTTATCTTCCCTTAAACTATGATGTAACATTGGTCGGCACAGGTCAACTGAAAACAAGTAGTCATGAGCGTTTTTAATGAAAAAAATAAATTGAAATATTTATTTAGGTTTTTTGTTTCATCGATGCAGCGATACAACGACTGATTTATTTTTAAATAAAACTTTAGACAGGGATCCACAGATTGGATCATAACTTTTGAATTCCCTAGAGGCACTGGAGAGGAAACCCTGAAGATTTATCTTAGTGGGTGATGAAAAAACTGTTGATCTAAGATTGATGAACACCATTCTTAATAGATCTTGCCAGTGGAAATCAATTTTCAATAGCATGAAATTCAATTCGTAGGTAGGATGCATTATTTTGGTTTTCCTTCCCCATTCTTTGACTTAACTATGAAATCGTAACAATCAACGAAAAAGTTGATCCACAATTTGGTCATGATTTGCAGGATGGGTTTTAATTGCGAGATTCACGAGGTTTGATTATTATTTTGAATGTTGATCATTCTTATGGGAATGAATGAAGGACGAAATGAACAATGACTGGAATTTCGCCCCCTATATTTCTATGTGTGTTATTCATTCTTCGATGAGTTCGTGAAAGATAAATCGTTGTGACTTTGTTTCTTCATGAAATAATCTAAAATTAGAGATACAACTTTGGGATGACCTAATGGAGGTGTGACGACAATGGTGATGGAAGAATCAGAAAAAATCAGAACAAATTGTTCTTCAAGTGATTTGAGTCAAAACGAATCGAAATGGTTTTCTGAGTTGATTGAAGGTCTAAAACATATCTATTAGTTGTTAGGGTGATGAAAAGATCCTAGATCCAGAGTTTTAAGATGAACATTCCATTAGAGTAGTACTCGAGAGATCGGTCGAGGTGTACGAAAGAAGAACCTGGATTTCTGAAAAAATACGATGAGCGTAGTGTGTAATCTATGATTACACAACATGTCGCCACCACTAAGAAACAACTAGGGTTTCAGGAGATAGATAAATTTTACATGACATGTATAATCTCCTCAGTGACTCAGCATGTACCTTGATAGATTCCAAGAAAATTGGTGGAGTACATGAGTGTCCAACACGACGTGTACTGCACCACATAGTATGACCTGAACTAGATACACATGATACCTCATGTACTAGTACATGGTCAATGTTACAGAAGTGTTCACTATGTACTGATACATGGATAGAGAACACGAGTGGACCCCGTAAGGAAGGAAAAGATATGTAACTTCTTATACATAAGTGTACCCATCTTCCACATGACATGTTCTGAAGACATGCATTGTTGTACATGGGCAATAATAAGGGTCAAGGGAACATCGTGTGACCCTACCACAGACTGTGTCCCCTTTCTACGTGTCTTGATTCTCTATTCCTCAGTATCTTGGACAAGTTTCATTTGGATTTGTTTCCTTTATCATTTTCCAAGAAGGTACGCATGAATCATTTACTAATCATAGGACTATGATCCCTTCCTAAATAATGTCTAGATGGAGTTGTGGAATCCCTCGAGAGGCCTGGAGAGGGATCCTCTATTCATTTTTCATGCTCTAGGAAGAATATTCGGTGTTGAAATTACCAACTTTACATGATGTTGATCCTCTACTTAGTTGGTTAATTTAGATCGAGTTGTTGGTATCACCCTATGGACCTGGCTATGATCCTCATATGTGTATTATGTCTCTCTCATCAGATCTATCAGTGTATCTCTCTCATGGTGAGAGCTGATTAGCAGTACCTCTCGGAAAGACATCATCAATGCTTTTAGACATAGGAGTGTGTTCTCGCATATGAGTGCTATATGGAATCTTCACACTAAATCCTTAGTGTTAGTATGTGGTAGTCGTGACATACCTCTAGAATGCGTGTTTGGATTAATTATATTTGGATATTCATATATATGCGGTATACATATAATTGTGTAGTGTTGAATGTAATTTTTATTTTTATATTTCTTTGTGGTTTCAAGGTGTCCTAATGAGTTTTTTTATACTCACCACTACACAGGTTTTTCCTACACATGTCATGTCTTGTTCATATGAGTGACCTTTTTACAGAGTGCTAGGCGAACTAGGACTAGATGGTGCTTTGTGAGATTAAGTAGGCTAAGGTGTGTTCATATGGTTATAAACAGCATTCCCTGTACCTTGTATTTATATCATGGACTTTTGGTTTACAGAATTATTTTGGTGAGTTTGTATTTGTTCCAGTTTTCCTTTAATTTACTTTTCTATCATACTCTTTTGGTTGAGATATAGTGGTTTGAATGAATAGTTAACTTAGTGGTATTTAAATTTCATCATTTTGTGGGATTGGATATGGGTGCGTGCATATAGGTACATAAGAAATTCCTCACATGTTAGTGAATTCCTACTAAATGCTAGTCACCAACCACTGGCCTATTAGAGGCAGGCATAAGGAGTCTTGGAATAGGCCCCACTTGGATGAGTCATAATAGAATGGAATCAAAGATGGTCAGTTATACTTTAGGACTGAGAGTTTGTGAGACTGTTTTGGGGAAATAGTGTAATGTGATTCGAGTTTGGATTTCCGGCCAGGAACTCCATTGTTGGTGCAAGAAGCCAACATATCTATACACTAGGAATCTGATAACCTTCTTTTCAAATTGGTACATGAGAACACAGTTCACAAGGAAAATAATGGTACTTGCATCATATAGGAATGGGTTGTGATTTCAATGTCCTTGATTCATCTCTTTATATTTACTCATTGACCATGGTACATATTGTTTTCTTATAGGATGGCTCCATGATGCATACCAGATTGGATTTATTAGCTTAATCATAAGGATGACCCCATCAGTGATGAGTCATTAATACAAGGATCAGTTCCCCTGATGTTACCTGTAGGTGGTGCACCAGCTATACCAACACCATTGAGAAACATGTTATACCCCCCGTACTAGATTACACGGGGCAAAGGATGAGTGCGCTCCATGAGTTTTAGATACAAATACCCCTAATGTTATAGGGTTATCCTTGACCTTAGGTGGATGAGGAGTGTCTTGAGGTGGTGGCCCAAGTTTTCCACCTAGTTCTGACACTAACAGATCAGATGGTCATTCTGGCAGTGAGCCTTTTACATGGATTAGTGGGGATATTTTAAAAATTGGCTATCTAGACTCCCGAAGAGGAGAATACTTCATGGACAGAGTTTGAGTGTCTCCTTAGAGAGAAGTTATCACTAGTCACACTGAGTTTTGTGTGTATACATGATCTTCTTTATCTCTAGTAAGGTAGCATGACAGGGGCTAATTATTCATTAAGGTTCACTATCCATTACAGGTAATCAATGGATATGATTAGGGATCAATACATCAAGGTCATAACTTTGAGTGAGGTCTATGTAGATACATCCAATCCAAAATTATCCCTCTATGAATTCCTACTTATGTTGGGGTGTTTGAGCCAGCTTTTGTGGTTGAAAGCTTCTTGAATGATCATATACACCCGTTAATTGACCAAAGTGGATGAGAAAGAGTAGATACCTTGATAGTAGGGAGATTAAGTTATTCCTAGGGACCTAGATGTGGGAGACGTTACATCAGGTACAATGATAGCGGATATGTATTTCAATGATCATAGGATGGGTCCAGTCTTCCTAGGGAGAGGCAGTGCTATTCATGTGACGGTCTGGAACATCTCACTCAAGGTTTTCAAAATCGTGCTGCTGACAGGGATACTATGACCATACCACTAAGGTAGATATAACGATATTAGTATGTAGATAAATCGGGAATCAAACATAGAGGAGGATCTAGAATAATAAAAAGAGGTGTTTGACAGATCAACTTTATTACCACCACTACCCCAGGTGGTCCACCCCAGGCACAAGGACATGGAGGATAGGGGATGGGATAAATGCATGAGGTTGAGGCATATAACCCAGGGGCTCTAGGAATGATTCTAGGTACAATTTATTTATTTTATACTTTTTATGTAGTACTGATAGACATAGTTTCTATTCATTCTATTCTTGAATCATATATTGTTTGAGACCTTGAGAGTCTAGTTGAACCATTAACATGACCCTTACACTTGGAGACACCTACTGTAGAAGGCTCAATTATCACACATCTATGGTGACAGTGTGACCTAACCCTTGGAGGTGAGAGTTTCTATTGGAACCTATTGGAGGTAGTGTTTTGGCCTTAAGAAATCATTATTAATGTGGATTGGTTATCTATAGTCCATGTCCAGATTGACTGTTTTAGGTGAAGGGTGAGATGTTTCCACAAAAATGGAATGTATTTTTCCTTTTTAGGTGAAAAGTAATCCCATGATATAAATGATTCACTAATGAATAAGAGGTTATAGCCGATTACACATCATTTTCCTAGCCTAACCCTTAGTGTAGAATATTTTATGATCTTTCAATTTCCAATGGTGTTGGTATATTATGAGGATGTCTTTCCTAAAGATGTTCCAATATTACCACCCCTCCAAGAAATAGATATCTACATTGATTTAATCCTTGGGACAATGCTGAAATCTAAAAAAGCACATTGGATGGATCTCAAATAGATTCACAATCCAATGGTACAGTTGGTTATAGAGTAAAGGATTCAAAAGACCAAGTGTTTCAACAAGGGTGGCCCCAGTTTTGTTTTCAGAAAAGGAGGATGAGAGATTGAGGTTGTGTGTGTACTACTAGCTCTGGAACTAGGTGACCATGAAGAAAAAGTATCCACTATCGAAGATCGATGGAGTATTTGATTAGTTGAGAGGTGAGCAATGTTTCTTGAAGGTTTAATTCATGTGAGGTTATCATAAGTTGTGAGTATGAGATAAGGATATACCAAATATGGATTTCAGATGTCGTTACTGTCACTATGAGTACATGGCGATGGCCTTTGGCATAACGAACACCCTAGTTGTGTTCATGGGACTCATAAACCAGATCTTTTAGTCTTACTTAGTCTGGTTCATGGTAGTATTCATTGATGATATCCTTATGTACTTGACATCATAGTAGGTGCACACGATACACTTAAGGATGGTTCTCAACATACATCAACAACACTAGCGTTTTGGGAAACTCTAGAAGTTCCATTTCAGTATTCAGGTGTTTCATTTTCTAGGACATTTTATCTCAATGGATGGAGTGGTAGTGGACCCGTCCAAGGTTGAGGAGGTGTTAGAGTGGGAGAAACCTAAGAACATGACAGAGGTGTAGAGATTCCTTGCGTATCAGGATATTATCAGAGATTCATACCTAATTTCTCTAGGATATCAACACCTATGATAACTTTGAATCGAAAGGGACAACCTTTCATGTGGTTAGAGAAGTTCCATATGGCCTATAAGTAGTTTAGGTAAAGTTTGAAAAGTTCTCCAATATTGAGATTACCATAGGAGGCTGTTGATTATATAGTGTTCGACGATGTATCAGGGACTAGGATTAGTTGGGTTCTAATGCAGTGGAAAAACATGATTTCCTACGATTTGTGCTAGTTGATACCACATGAGTATAACTATGAGAACCATGATCTTGAGTTAGAAGTGGTAGTCTTCATGTTAAATATATGGAGACACTACCTGAGGGGTGAGCAGTTTGTTGTTTACTCCAATAATTGGAGTCTCACGTATATCGTCTCTCAGAAGGATCTGAACTTGAGATAGAGTTGATGAACAGAGTTCATCCAGAACAATGACTTTTTGATTGTGTATACTCCTTGGAAGGGGAACGTTCTGGCAGATTCTCTCATCAGAAGATATAGTCTGTAGTTGTTGAACAAGGCATCCGAGTATTGGGCCTCATTACAGTTATAATTTGTGGATGGAGATTGAGTATCTTACCTTCAATTTATGGTTGTTACCCATCCAATCTTATAGCGAGTCAGGTAGGAATAACATTGGGATACAAACTGTGAGACCCTATGTGATCATATGTCCACAAGGCATGATCTTGATGGATATTCATAAGGTGAGGAGAACATAGTTTTTTTAGAGGATGCATAGTAGTATTAGTGATGTTATAAGAGGATGTATTGAAGGATTTTCATACGTCCTCTTTGGAAGTGCATCTAGGTGCGGTGAATATGTACCAAGAAATCCGATATCCTTTTTTGGTCGATAGGGATGAAGAAAGGAGTTATAGAGTTTGTTATTTGATGATTTACTTGTTAGCAAGTGAAGGTTGAGCACCAGGTTTCAGCAGGTTTAGTTAAACCCCTTGAGATACCTTAATAGAAGTAGGATGGGATATCGATGATCTTCATGATGAGTTTACCAAATACGTCTAGAGGACACAATTCTTTTAGGGTGATCATTGATAGAATCAGCAAGTCATCCTACTTCCTAGATATCCAAGAGAAGATATCTGTTGAGAGTTTGGGACACATATACATTCAGGAGATAGTTCGACTACATGGGGTTCCATCGACAAGAGTTTGGTATTTTGATGCTCTTTTTACATCCTGGTTGTGAAAGGGATTACATGAGGTGTTTGGGACCCAGTTTTGCATGAGCATGGCATTTTTCCCATAGATAGACGACCAGACAGAGTGTACCATTCATGTTCAAGATGACATGCTATGGGCTTTCATGTTTTACTTCATCTAAAGTTGGGAGTATCACCCACCACTGGAGGAGTTCTCATACAAAAAAAATCTACCATTCCACCATTGGTATAACACCATTAAAGGCTTTGTATGGGTTACCCTATAGGTCACCAGTTTTCTAGACTGACCCAGGAGATTCAACACTCGTGGGATTAGAGTTAGTATGAGATACTAGAGAGAAGGTTTAGATCATCAAAGAGTGAATGAAGACTGCACAAAGCTGTCACTAGTCTTATTCTGATAGGTGACAAAGGCCTTTGGATTTTGAGTAATAAGACCATGTGTTCCTACAGGTTTCACCTCAGCATGGATTATAGAGATTTTTACGAGGTATAAAGTTATGTTAGAGGTTGATCATCCCTTTTCAGATACTATGTAAAGTTGGCGAGGTAGAATACCGATTATCTCTACCCCCCACAGTTGAATTGGGTACTTGAATTCTCCCATGTTTTGTATCTGAGGATGTATATGCATGACCCATCCAATGTCATCAACTGGGGTGAGCTAGACATTGAGGATGCAAATATTTTCGTAGAGTACCCAATGGAGATCGATGATTAGAAGGAGAGGATCCTTCCTGGGTGAGTGATCCCTTTGGTGTGTGTTCAGTGTTAGCACAAGAATCTCTTAAAGAGCACATGTGAGTAGAAGCCACAGATTCATGCACAGTAACCACATCTTTTTGAGTAGACTTTATTCTGGATTTTTATTTACGTATAGCCTCAACGCGGGGGAGAATTTAATTTCTTGGATTTTTCTTTGTATTATTTTTAAAAATTATATGGATTAATCTCAAGACCACGTACTAAGAAGACCTGCGATTCTAAGTCCGGATGTGTCCAGAATAATTGTTTGAAAAATATTAAAATATTACCTAACATGTGCATGTGGTATTCTTAAAAAAGTGGAACAACTTTTAAATGTTTACCCAGATCAAAAATTTGAGTGCAACGAATCGTTTAGATTAGCAACATTACCTTAGGATTTTGGGAGATAGATAAATGTCACCCAATTTGTGAACCATGTCACACGACATGTAGACTCTCCTCAAAGACTTAGCGTGTACCCATGGAGGTACATGGGCACGGGGTGGAGTACACAGGTTTCCAACATGATGTGTACTCCACCACATGACATGACATGAATTGGATACATGGGTTACCCCATGCATTAGTACATGATAAATTTTAAATGGGTTTACACTATGTACTAGAACATGACCAGAGCACACGGGCAGACCCCAGATGGAAGGACACAACATGTGACTCCTACAAAGCATGTAACCATATTCTACATGACATGTTCTAAATACATGGGCCGTTGTACACAGACTATACCAAGGGTCAAGGGACATGACATGTAACCCTACTACATGATACATACCCCATTCTACATGGATTTATTCTCTTGTCCTCTATATATTGGAAAAGTTTGTTAGGGTTTATTCCGTTTATCATTATCCCTGAAGGTATGTACGAATCATTTCCTACTCATAGGACTATAATCCCTTCAACGATACTTTTTGGATAGAGTTTTGGAATCCCTCAAGAGGCTTGGAGTAGGATGATTTATTCATTATCTGTTCCCTAGTTAGAGTCTTTGGTATTGATGTGACCAACATTATAGGTCATTGATCATCTGCATAGAGTGTTAATCTAGATCGATCTATTGGTATCACCCCTTGGTCCTAGATGTGATTATCATATAGGTATCATATATATCTCTTCAGATCTATCAGCATATCTCTCTCATAGCAAGAATCGATGAGTAGTACCTATCAGACAGACATCACCAATGTTTTAGGACTCAGAAGTGTGTTCTCCCGGATGAGTTCTTCATGGAATTTTTGAAAAAAATCCCTAGTGTTGGTATGCAGTAGTCATGACTTAAATCTAGAATGCATGACTAGGATTGAGTATATCTTTATATTATTATATATACTATAGAAATATACTTATGTATTGATGACTGTACATTCCTATCTTATATTTCATTTTGGTTTTGGGGTTTTTTACTCAGTATTTTTATATACACCCATGCGCAAGCTTTTCCAGCACGTGTTGTGTCTTCTGTAGATGAGAGAAATTTTGACGGAGTCCTAGATAAACCAGGAGTAGATGGTTCTTTGTTAGATCTAGTAGACTGAGGTGTCTTCCTACAACTATAGACAGGAGTCCAAATATATTTTTTTACAGGCCAGACTTGTGGTTTACATACTTATTTTGGTGGGTTTGTATTTTTCCCAGTTTCACTTTACATTACTTTCATATAATACTCCGTTGGTTGAGATATAGTGGAATACATCCATTATTTACTTATTGGTGTTTAAATTTAAGCATTTTTGGGATTGGATATGGGTGAATTCATATAGTTACAAAATTAATTCCTCCCATGTTAGTGATATTCCTACTCGGTGCTAGTCACCAGCCCATAGCCTATTGGAGGCGGGCTAGGAGAGTTGCGGCCCGAGCCCCACTCGGACGGGTCGTGGAATTAATAAATATTAAATAATATTCATAAAGTTAACCATGATATAAGTATCATATATACTAATTATATATTTATTTATAGTAGTCCATAGAAGTTAGAGATAGAAAATGAAATACACCGTTCATGGAGATGGTATGTCGTATGTATGAATAAATGTTGTTTCTATTTTCTGGACGAATGGAAAAAAGAAAGTTGAATAATATATTAACAATAAAAAAAATTTTTATATCATATATATAACATATATTCATTTAATTTCCCATTATTACCATCCATTTAAAGCATTAATGAAAAACAAATCGCATTGCTTCGTGAGGGGGTAGTCTACTATACTCACGAACGATGTTATCGTGTCCCCCATAGAATAGAAAATAACACTATTTATGTGATATATTTATTTAAGGGTTATAATTATGTTAAAAATATAATATATATTCATTTAATCTATCCTTATCACCTTCCAAGTAAAACTGAATGAAAAAACATCACATTGGTTCTTGAGGTGGCAACCTGTCGTACGCACGAGCAACGTTATTGTTTTCTAATGAATTGAGAGTTAAGAATTAATATGTGATATTATAATTAAATAATTATTATAATATCATAAATATTAAATATAAATATTAAATCCATCATTATATCTATATGTGATAGGTGGTTATGGAAACAAATAACATTGGTTCGTGAGGCGGTGGTCTGATGTATAGACGATCGATTAATTCATTTCAAATTTGATAGGAGAGGATATGGATATTGGTTATTCCATTAATATAATTAAATCTAAATATATTTTTGATAATAATGTTATTATATATGTATATATTAATAATATTAATGGAGGAGTAAGAATAAATAAAACAAAAAGGTAAGATTAATAATTTTACCTCTTTTTCAGAGAACCTATTTTGGTTTACATTTAAAGACATATTAGAAGGGATTCATAACAAAAATAATACATATAGGATGATATCATGGAATTAAGTTATGTATTTTAGAAATTCTTGTCTAAAAAAGGGTCTTTGAAGTGTGAATAGGGGATGATAGTGGGTGGCCTTTTATAATTAGGAGAGAGGACACACATGCAATTTTGGAAAATAATAAATTATACCCATGTTTTTCACAGCACACTGTACTAAAAAATAAGTCTTTTCAATAATTATTGTTCACAGTGTCCAAATATATCCATAAAATGTGTGTTCATAAGGTTATAGTTTATTTTACATGTATCGTTTTAGTTTAACCACCGATGAACTCATTTTATCCACAATCCTGATAATTAATTTTTACCATTTTTTATTTATTTTTGTAAAATATTAATTTTTAATTAGTGGATAATATAAATTATTATTATTTCAAATAGATAAATAGTTTTTAAAATTCCATTCATGTATGTTGGAAAAGTTAAATTGAAATTAATCATGCAGATACGATTGGAAATCAAATTTCCAAAGAGAAAATATTCAAATGTTTTTTAAAAATTGATATCAAAATTCGAATTTAAATTAATTAAAATGAATAAAATTGGATTAATAAATAACTAATAATTCTTATTTTACTTGTAAAACCATGTTTTTTTAAATTCTTGAAACGAAAAGTAAATTCTTAATAGAAATCATTATTTTTTACGATTCATTGAAAAATTTATATTTTTAGAAAATTCTCAAAAAACTAGAATAATATAATTTTTGCATACTCATTTAAATATGAATTTCATTCTTTCATATAAATTTTCTAAAATTTGGAAAATTTTATTTTAAAACAAGTGCACAAAATATGACAATACTTGTTTTATAGAAAATGAAAATATAAAACATAAAATTAGATTTATTATTATCTCTTATCAAGAAATCACATAAGGTGAATGTTAAATTTTTTACTAAATATATAATATATATATTTCATTATAATAATTCACTCAAAGTTATTTATTTAGTTTATTGAAGTAAAAAAGTATATGTGCATTAAAAATTAGTTATTCAGAAAAAACATCCTTTATTTTAAAATGGTTCTTATTTCCATTTCAAATTAATTGGTCAAGAAAGAATTCATTTTATATAAAAGTCAAAAACATACATTTTTATAATTTAGTTATTCATATTTATACCCTTTATTCTAATGACTAGGTGATAACTATTATATTAAATAATAATATTTTAAAATTGTGACATGTTTTGTTAAAACTCGGCCTTGTGTGTAGAAAAAACAGTCAAATAAATTAAAATTATTTTGAAAAGAATATTTCATAAAATACTAGGTTGCTAAATGGGAACCAGTAAAACTAAATTTGTTTTTCCAGTTACATTGGCCAGCTGGTGGTACCACCGGTTAAATGGAATAGCCCATTGAGTTGCCGGTGTGGCCAGTCCAATTGTTCAACTAATGCACCCTATGGTATTTTAATGTCACTATTTTTTTACTCCCTTTAACTACCAATTCCAAAACTAGACACTTCATTTCGAATTTAAGGAATATTCTATATCCATGATATTCCCCCATTAATCTCCCCTTCCCTCTAGAACCATTGAACAATCTGGTGAAGCTTTTAATGGCTTGTTTTCCCTAGATTTATTCCAAATCTTTGTTCCTCCTTATTAGATAAAAATGGATATATATTTGGTACTATGGTTGCTATATTTATTTGGTTATTATTTCTCAATTTCAATATAGAATGGAGGTGGATCTAGAAATTTGATGTTGTTTCATGATCGAATCAAGATCTAACATTGATGATGAATGTTCTATCAATAAGTGTTTATGAATCATCCTTATAGACCTCATATTGATGGAAGATTAATGGAATAACCTTAATATATTGATGATTATTTGGTATATTGGATGGAGTATTGAATTTTCAATGAAAATACCCCTTTACCAAACATATAAATTTCAACAATATATAATGTTTTATGTTATTTTCCTCTAGAAAAATTATCATGAGACCTTCTCCTTCTTGGATATATTTTTTTGATATATTTTTTATGGATTGATGATTGTTTGGTAAACCTGAGGATCTATTATATAATTTGTGATTAATTTATGATCTGTTGTTGATTTGACAATGAATCCATGGAATTAGACACCTCTCCTTCAACATAAATCAAAATTGGTTCAATTGACAGGCTTTATATGGTATGTGTTTGTAGAATGACCTTCTTAAGTTAGATATATCTTGTGTATCCATTTCAAATATCTTCTTTTAAAATTAGAACCAATATTTGGAATCCTTGATGTGTGAGATCATTCTCTGTGGGTGTGAAACATGGTTTATCTTAAATCCTTTAATGAACATTGTATTTCTTTATCAAAAAAATTGAGGTAGGAAATTCCATACTATTTTGAGGCACTTTCACACTATTGTTTCCTTGATTCATTATCTGCTAGAATAGATTTTTATTCTTGATTGATGGTGATTTATTCGGGTTTGTGTGTTTTCATGGAACCCATATTGGATTTTTGATCCATTTTTATTACAATAGTATCTTATTTTCATGATGGATACATATCACATTTGGTTATATATTTTCTACTATATTCTCATTATGATGTGATATTCTTTTCATATTATAATCTACCCTATTATGTGTATTATTTCTTCGTTATAGGTTATTCATGGTATTTGTGATAGGTGAATATTTTGATATAGTTATCCCTTATATGGGTGAGTGGTCACTACATGTGATGATGAAAACTATAAACCCTTACATATTGTATCACCACAAAAACATTATGTATGGACTAGATCATGATTCCATTTGGATAATGAGTAAACTTATCAGAACTCAATGCCTTGTAGATACAAAGTACATGTTCACTAGTTGACTTTGTGGCCTTACATAAGAATCAATAACTTTGGGATACCAAGAATAATATCAATATCCTTGTGTATAGTTTCATATTATTTCTAACATCTTGATCTTCCATTTAGAATATAGTGAAAGAAGGTAAAATTGCCGATCACGGTGGATTAGTTAGCACACTGGTTCTTGTTATGTAATTTTTAAACTTCTTTTTTATTTTTGTTATTATGGGATGAACCTGTTATACATGTTCTCATCTATTGTTGATTCATTGGTGGTGTACTGTATGATTTTATTACTAATATACTACACAGGAATATCAATGCACATGAAAACATTATGTATAAGGATATGAGAAAGGGAATGGGCTCATGGATGATGTTGAGTTGAGGATAATGGAGCTGGGAGTGGTACCTAGATATACTCTAGGGGATATGACCATTTTAGTTATTTACCTACATTCACTTATAATCCATTTTGGCTTTCCACATTGGGATCCCAATTGTTTTTTATTCATATAAACACATGTTTCATGCATTATTACATTATGATTATTCAGTATTTCACATGTTATGTGGAATATTATTTTATGTTTTTATAGTTAGTGTAAGGAAATGATACTATTATTATAGTCTCTCCACTGATAGACTTCAAACCATCATTGCTATTTCAAAGCCTCTTGAGTACACGAAGGCTTGTATATGGTCTTGTGGATATCCATATTAGACCTGATGATTCAGGTTGGGTAATTACAAAATAATATTAAAAGTATTGTTTTTCTTATTTTCTTTTTGGACTAACCTTTGAAATGGTAGAAATGAGATAATATGTATGGGACTTGGGTAAGGAATATTCCATGTTCCTGGCCATCACATGTGTAACAAACCTCCAAGTTACCATTGGAATTATTGTTATTACAATTTTATAAGGATTTTAGGGCATTATGATTATGCATGTAAGCTCAAATCCCATATATATACCAATTTTCTGTTACATACTACTTCTTAAATTTAATGCCTTGTATTTTGTTATATTTTTGGGATAGACCTGTTGTTGACACCCACTAAATGAGAAATTAAAATATTAGGATTGATTAAGTACATGAATCATGGTTATTTCTTCCTCAACAAGATGAATGAAAGAAGAACATGGATGATTATGCGGAAAAATCATGCATTTCTCAGGATTAGTGGATGACCCTGAAAAGCCCCTCCAATAAGACCATATGATCAAGTGGAGGCTAACAAGTGAGTTCCCTATATCATGTGTTATTCCTCTGACATGTCACCTTTAACAAGATAAGGTCCCCGAACACATCCATTTGTATTTATGAAGACCCTCCAAATCCACATACAAGTGGGGTGAATGTCCATGACAATGCTTGTATACCGTGGAAAGATCAATCACTGATCATTTGACAGACCAAAAAAATGTAGAGTGACTGTCCATGACAATTCATGTATACTATCATGAGGTCAATTATTTATCATTTGATGCCCTACTAGAAAACCTATGGGACAAGGCTTAAATACTTATTAAATAAACAATAGAATATGAAAAGATAGAAGCCTCATGTGAGGAAAGGTCACATTTTTTTTATGTGAAGGGTATTTAATTCTCATGTGATTATCTCATTAATCATGTGAAAGTCCATTGAAAAGCTATCCTGATATTATGAATGGCCTCTATGAAGACAACATGATCTCAAAAAGGCACCCAGAAAAAGTATCACTTGATCATGTGGAATCCTACTCAATATGCGTCTTAGTCTTTGAAAGACTCCCTGACATGTCAACTTCATCATAAGAATGATTATTGGAATATAGAAATGATTATGTGAAATACCTTTCAAAAACTATAAGTCCAATGAATATGGTGATGATAGTTTGTTTTCACAGTTGTTGTTTATTATGCATCATAGAGATTCCACCATGGGAAACCTGGTTAAAATCATTAGAAGCATATTATGTGATCCCCCTCCACTAAATCGATACCATATTAGGTGATATACACACCATTAAAGGAGGAATAGATCATGGGAGGTGAGGCCTATAAATTCCCCCTCTTAGAAAAAAATATTCAACACAGGCAAGGAACAACCAGGGGAGAACAATGATCAGTGAAGAATTCCTAGAGTGGAAATCCATGTGATTGAAATGGTGTTCCACTAGGTAAAACTTAGGTAAAGTCTTAAGGTATTACATGGAATGTATAAATGCTTCTCTTGATCACCCTATTGATCACTTAATATAATTCTATCATGCCATCCAGATTATGTGAAGGAGTATTCACATTAAAAATTGGTCATGTGAAACCTCAATGAGCCAATTCTTGACAAATATTGAGGCATATATGTAATAATTTCTAAAGAAGATAAGATCTTCATGAAAATAATGGTATAATGATTTTTATGTGATGTTTTCATGTGCTTTAAATAACCTATATAGATCAGGAAACATGCCTCCAACGTGTCATTCCTGAGCACCCAACACCCTTATTCATGTCTGCGTCCGTCATGAGAAGTCCTATAGAAATGTTATCCATGTCACACGAAGCCCCCCAAGACATATCAGACAATTCCTGAAAAGTCCACTAGACATGCCATCTAGATCATATGACTAACTTCATACATGTCAACCATTATCACATGACACCCATATACATGTCTTCATCAATCATGTGAAGTCCTCCAGAAATGATAGACATATCATGTTGAAGACATCCAACATGTTAGTCCTGATCATGTGACACCCTTGGATGTGTCTATTTCAGTCACGTGAAGTCATCTAGATATGTTATCCATGTCATGTGAAGAACCCTATAAATATCTTCTATGTCCTGTGAAATCCTCTATACATGCTCGTCGAATTATGCGATAGACATTCAAAATGTCATCCTTGATCAAACGACACCTATGGAAATGTTTGTGTTGATCATGTCAAGACCCTCAGACATGTCATCCAATTCATGTGACAATCTTCTAGACATGTCATCTAGATCATGCGGCAGACCTCTAACATGTCTTCCTCAATCATGCGAATCACCCTAGGGCATTCCATCATTGTTAGACAGACACTCAGAACATGTCAACCATGTCAGGCATAGACCCTTCGACATTTCCAACACCCCAATACATGATAACTTTTTCCAGAATACACAATTACACATACATCCTATTAAACTTCAGGAACTCATATTTCTATCCAAACATGATATGGGCACCTTCCTAAGGAATGATCTCCAATTAGTCACCACCTAAGTGCATGTTCCTTCATATTTCAAAAACCCTAACCCATGGGACCCAAAATCTCATGTGGGTTTATCATTATTTCTTATCCATTAGCGGATTGGGAAAATTTTGAACTATAAAGACTGTGTTTCTTGTTATAAGTAAGATATGTAGGATTCCTTCCTAAGGCTCGAGATTCATATGAAACACCCCTTTAGGGTCACCCAATTTCATATGTCCCAAATCCATATTCCATAAGTTTTATCACTTGATATCACTGATTTCTCACACTGACCATGACTCATTTCGGCTTAGGGTTTTGGAATGATCATATCACTCGCATCATAAATTTCCCCCATCTTGGGAAACCTCAGTGTGTAAGCCCCATTCAGTGGATTGATTTGATTTCCCCATACAAGGTAATCCACCTTAGGTTAAGTCTCAAATGAATTCAAATATTTGTAAAAAATGGATAAATAACTATTATAGGATTTGATCACTAGTCACTACCCATCAATAGGTTGAAGGTAAATTTAGCTAAGATGAATCTGATTCCAAATATAATAAGGATATGTTGGACACCGTCCTAATACTTTATATCAATCCTAAATCACTATGTTCACTCATATATGTCATTTTGTAAAGAATCTAAACCGCTTGTGTTGAACTTAAATGAACTACTTGGGTTTTGATACCTGTTATATACAAGATAGATAGTATGTATCATAAAGATTCAGTACCATCCACAAAAAACCTGTCACCTCCTTGGATGGTAGTAAACATTAATGTTCCTGGGTATATGGATTCAAAATATAAACATCCACCCATTTTTATTAAATAAAAAGAAACAAATAGAGAAAATTAGATACGTATAGATGATCTCATTGATAGAACCCCCCTTTACACATTGTAGAATTTGACACATATTCATTTTTACAGTAAATATCCCCATATATGGGTTGGAAGAGATTCATGAAAATATATTAAATCTATAATAGAGTCCCCAAATAGGAAATAATTCCACCCAAAAGGGTGTGATGAGCCCAAAATACTGTCCTCTCAACCAGTGTGTGTTCCTAAAAACCATTGGGTTTGAAACCCAAAATGCCTGCCTGTCTTTAGAAAGAAGGTTTGTACTATGATTTTTATGTGGGAGCCATTGGGAGTTCTATAAAAGATGAAAACGGTAAACCTAATATGAATTATTTTGAATCCACAATTGGATCCCCAAAAATCAATAATTATAGATCATATATATCTGAATGAAACAAAAATTGTTGATCCAATGTGACTGAATATAATGAAAAAATAATTGAATTAGTATTGGAATTTGGAATGTTGTCTCCCAAACCGTGGGGATACAATCCATCATCATTGATGTAATAATATTGTGAACCCGATGTGATTCACCCAAATTAGAAGAAAATATTTTGACAGTGAGTTGGGAATGTTTTTTGAATCTACCATGAAAATGAAAATTGTACACCCGATGAGAAATCCTTCAAAATTGGGGTTCCTAAAAAATAAGTCCATTATTGACAGGAAAATTACATGAGAGAAAAATGTTCAATTTGAGAATAAGAAAAAATAATTGTATTTCCTATGAATAAATTATTGAGCAAGTTTAGAACTTGTTATGATTCAATTATTAGTGACCTTTTCCCTTATTGTCTTTGTGAATGCAGAAACTTCTCTCACAGACATCGTGACCTAAGATCATGTCTTCATTAAGATAATATTTTAGAACCTTAGCTACAACTGTAACATCTGTGGGTTAAAAAACAACCTCACCTCCCAACATCTTTATATTTGTGTGGAAAACACGATGGTGTGAGAATAAATCCAACATAGTATGATCATATCCCTAATGATTGAAAATAAAGGTCTCTAAACACTAGAGGTAACAAGTCCTTCTAGGTTAGAGAATGTTGCAATGAAACCAGTGGAACCTATCACCACCAACAATCACCTCATAATATTATACAGATATCATAGAAATATGAACCTTCCATATCTTACGATGGTGGATCAAGGTTTCAATTACAGAACAATCCTAGCTCCGAAGATTCCTATGAGGTATCCGGTTAACCACCGTCACTTGCTTCATCCATCCAGTTCCCCTCAGTTTCTTGTTGAGGGAACCAAGAAAAATCTTTCCACCATAAAAAATCATGCATTGGTTCCAAGGAGTAATCGATTGGAATGGAAATATGTGGATAAATGGGAGTGGTCACATATCCCATTTTCTTATGAAGAAGCTTGTCGGCATATTATGTTGGTAACTAATGATAGGGTTCATATCCATTCTCACTAAAATCAAGTCTGTAGACATATTTCCGAAGCAAGTGTGCGGGAGGCACATATCCCTTTCACCCATGAATAAATCCAATCAACATATTCTAATGGAACATAGAGGATAGAAATGGGATTATATCCCCTCTTAAATTAGAGACATATTCTAGTATATTTTGAAGACAGAAAGTGTGGAGGCCTACTTTCACGCACACACTTTTCTAATGTTTAACTATATTAAAGAAAAAGCAGAAGAGGTCTTCCAACATATTCCAACACTGGTATAGATAAAGGGATATGAACATATTCCTATCCAAATATCTATAGTTTCACATCACCATGAACAATCAAAATAGTTTCCTACTATGATGCAAGCTTATATTCTTACTACCATCATTGATGATTATCGACATATTCAAATGAAGGACGAGGCATGGGACTGTTCTCATACCCTCATTCCAACCAAGGCTCTCCAATTTTTTTGGAACATGCCTTAGGTCTAGCACACATTAAAATTGAAAAACACCTATGACATACTCCAAATGTAGAGGACCAGGCACATATCCTTGTTTCAGTGTGGGTTCCCCTGGTTGTTTTGCCATATGCATATATACAAGAACATATTATTATAAAAAAAGACTATATACATACTCCAAAGTCATAGGACAAAGATCATATCCCTTCTACAACCAATGTTTGTCAGTATAATATGGAAATAACCTTAGATAAGACTTATATCCATGCAGATGAAGCTACTTTTCATATTCAAGCACCTAATGGAAGATAGTCTCATATATCTTCTTCCACCAATGAAAAAATTCACCAATAACCTTCAGATTATATATAATATAAGTAACATATACCTTATCCCATTCTTGAGGTCCATCATTTTATTCCTATAAGGAATAATAATTTGAACAGATATCATATCCCTTATTCATACGGGATTGAATGAAACATTCAAGAAACCGCCTACAAGAAGGCTTATATTCCTACCAATAATACAGAAGCACACCTGTATAATATAGAGGATTACGAGTAATGGGATCGTATTTCTGCATCATTAGATGGTTATCAATATATTCTAGTAATCTTCATGTAGTATAATCATATCCCTTATCAACCCCAAAAGGTAGGCTATTATATTCCAGTCACGATGTAAAGTGAGGATCATATCCACGATCTTCTCAATTTCTAGTGTCCTGGAAGCCATTCAATACATATCTAAAACATCTCAGGGGTCTATATAATCTTCAATTGAATTATAAGGTGATCCTTACCTTGATAGTATTCCTCAAGATAGTTTAAGGATGGATTATAGGGAATCAACTCCTAACATTCATCGTCGTCAACCTTCCCATGGTGATATCTCTCTCAAATAAGTAAATCCCCACATTTCCTAGAACTCTTGTCAAATAGAGGTGATATAAACTAAAAAATCATATAGACAGGTGATCGAAACACCGAGGTTAACTTTATATAGTTTCACATCAATTATCAGTAGCACATCACCGTGATCAGAATGCCACCCAGAGAAAAAACACCTATCGTTTGACTAGGATAAGGTGTATAAATAAGACAAAGAAGAGGCCTACATGAATATATGGAGATATTTTTCTAGAAATATCCTCCCCACCATGTTTTGAACCACAGAAACATCTGAATATGTGACCCTAGACGTGATAGAGAAGGATTTCATTCCTTACCTACACCATAATATGTGGGAAACTCATCAGTGGTTAAATGAAAAACATCTCCCATATTAAAGGTACGAGGGTCACCTTCAAACCATACACATATACTATTTTAAAAATATAATTAGCTTCTATCTCTATAGATTGAGTCCCAAAACATGAAAATCACAGCTAAAATCTACAAAATGATTTTCTTCATTGCACTACAACTCTTAGACAAGTGATTTCCAAAGCCTTATCAGATATATGTATATGAGGATTGAGAAATAATGGATCATTTCACTTCAACACATCCCTGTAATATCATAACTCCCAAAATATGAAATCCAATAATATCATAGCCACATGAGAAAATAGGGGACCTGGTAATGAAAATTCCAATTGGTAAACATAATGATCCCCCAATTTAAATAAGTAAAGACAACATGAACAGAGAAATATGGATTCCAATATACTTTAATTGAGTCCCCTTGAAAAATTGGCAACACATTTAAGACCTAAAATCTTAAGTTTTAGACCACCTGAAAGCTTCCCATAGAAAGTGAATCCCATTATATGTAGTCATTACAACCAACTCATACATGATCATAATTTCATAAATCAAATGTATCATAATAACAGAAGACATAGTTTTCAACGAAGAGATAAAACATCCCATTGGTATGGGGAAATTTTTACCACCACCTCTACTCCTCAGGTTATCAAACCTTGAGAGGATTCAGGAAATATTGGCTGTAGATTCAAACAAACCCAACCCATATGTTTGGGGGAATTCGTATCACAATCACCACTACCAGGTTCAACACACCTTAAGGGGGTCCTAGGGAAATTAATTGAAGTACTAGATCAACACCATACCACATGTATGGGGGAATTTATATCTCAAATTCATTCTCATGAGCTATCAAATCATTGTCTTGAATCATTAAATCCCCAAAAAAATGGATTAATAAGTATCGATAATAGCCCCAAATCATCCCCAACCCATAGGTATGGGGACATTTTTACCATTATCATAAACTCATAAGGAATCTATCTTATCCAAGATATGAGGTAATAATTAATGGTTAGATCTCATTTGTTTGTCATGTTGTGAGACACACATTAGCAATTTGGGTTCTATTAAAAATGAACCACTCGAAACTCCCTTAATGGTATTATTAACATACTAAAAAAAGAGGAAAATACGATGAACGTATTCAAACCCTACAAAATTCATATGCTAAAATGGCCCCAGATTTCTAGAGGTCAGAAAAATAACCCTGATGTAACCCTTGAAGGAGGAGTTAGTGGGGAAGAATAATCCTATTGCGTTAAGAGTCAGGGGATAACAACCATTGCTCAATACACTTCAATGAATGTCATAACTATCAACACAAATAATGATGCAAACCGAGACCCAAATGAAGAAGTATATAACATAGAAACCATACTCGAGAGGAATTTTATCTAGATTCACCAACCAAGGCTACATGTATGCATAATCATAGAAGGATCCATAACTTGGAACCATCAAAAAATGAATTTCCACCTCTATAGTAGAACACTACCAATGATAGTAGAACACTACCAATGATAAAGGGAATGGTGTGGTTACATCCCACACACCACATAAAGGTTCCAAAATTCTCTATATAAAGTAATTATTGACATGATATGAGAATGAGATATAAAATCTCAGATAGCTCTATAAGGAACTACTGAGGGGGTAAAATCCCACTAGGCATCAACTTTAGATAGAGGTAAACATCCATCCTTCCATTCATTAGGAGAAATCCAATCTACCTAAAAGAGTTTCATTTTAGAATTAGGTTATATATGGATCTAGAAAACTAGTTTACATAAATAGAGAAGTTAAGTATGATCATGATTTTCCTCCATTATAGTGATAAAATCTCCCACATTAGGGGTGACCATTCTGTCATAACACAGATCAATAATTAGTAGGATTTGAAAATTGGGCCACCACATCAAGCCTCACCCTCTCCCTATAGAAAGGAGGATGTCTAAATATTGGTACCTTTAGAAATTATAAAATCCGATGAATCCCTATTTCCTCAAATAGAATCCATGGAAGGGAAGCACACCACTATAATACCCAATAAGAATCCATATCCCAAATAGGTGGAAGACACTCCCCCCCACCAAATTTTGAAAATAAAATCTTTTCAATCATTGACGACATGTGAGACCTGAAGTATTATCTCATACACTTTTAATACTATTGTGGACTAATGATGAGCCCTTGAGATCATCAGGAGGTGACCAGACTAATATATTTTGGACCAAATATGATAGGTAGATACTTTTTTGGTACACCATCCTTCTGACTAGATCTATTATAGGATGGGAAGACCTTTATCAATTTCATTATCAGTTTTTCTCCACATTAAGGAGAAAGAAAATTTTTGTCCTCATGAATTGAAAAAAATGTGAAAATGAGATGGATTATAACTTCACCACCATATGGAAGGGTATAACCTATTCAATCAACATACCTCTCTGGAAAGGGAAATTTCAAGAACTTTGTGCTAAAAATAATCTAGATGTCATGTAAAAACCTTTGATCCCAATGAAGTACCCTAGTATATTCCATGTGTTTGCAGAGATTATGAAATTCCTTGAAGATTCCATTCAACAGACCCAAGCTAAGTCTTGATCCATTCCCTCAATACAGTGAAAAATCCCTGGTAATGTAGTGATTGCTCCTATTGCCCTAAAATGTGTAACAGAACCCATTCAAGAATCCAGGAATGCCCCATATCATCCCACTCCTCCTCCAATGGCCCAGAGGCCTTCATTTTTTATTGATTTTTATAATCCACCTTTCAAGGGGTGAGGTGGAACCCTTACAAGGCCCGTAGGCATAAGTATTACATGGCCTATAAGCCTTAGAGGAATTCATTTCCCGTAGGCTTCAAACATTACATATAACCCATACTAACCTACCCGGAACTTCTCCTATCATGTGAAAACAGCAAAAAATCTCCTGTGTTCAGAAGTAAAAAGTGATTAGGGTCTCCCTTAAATTTAGGAATGGATGAAAAATGTGTATTCTTAATGAAATGATCATGTACCTAGTTATTTCCTTGAATCCATATAAAATAACCTCCTCAAGATACCGAAGCCCAGGAAACACAACCAGGCCAATCTCAATAATTCCCCTATGTACTACACTTTCCATATATGGTTGGGTCAAACCATCTTGGAAATATTTTTCTTCAATGATTTCATCCATAGAATGGTTGATTCAGGATAGGTGATGCTAGAAAAACCCCTGATACAGTTTCCCTATTTAACTATAACTCGACTAGAAGAATAGGGTTTCTAGAAAGAAGTTTCAGTTAGCTGTGGGTAGAAGTTCAATAACTATATGACTCAAAAGATAGTTATCCGAGATCAAGAAACCCTAAGACCACTCCCTCACAGACCCAAAAAAAATCAGATCACCTTGGGAGGAAACATTGAACACACCTCCGGAAAGTATAAATAATTTCCTGACATAAGAAAATACACAATATAAATATCCATATCTTCCCCCCTCATGATATATTATTATTGAAGACTTATTTCCTTCAACCTAAGGAGAATGGGGATTCCCTACCAAACAATACCCTCATTAGATAAAGTGATGTTTTTTTGTTCTGTTAAGGTAGTTCAGTTAATATATTTCATCCCCAGTAATGACTATGCCTATGAGTATGATTTCCCCTTACCTGATCATGGAACTGGGGTCTAAGGATGCTGAATTTGAGGATATGGGGGATGGAATGGGAATGGTTTAATTGAATATTTATTTTATATCCCCATGGATTCCATATATTCAGATAATACTTGTGGGAGAGTACTCTAGGAATCCCAATAGAAACACAAAGATTCCTCATATCCCTATAGATGTTATTCAATCCCACTCATCCTACAAGATTTACTAGTGGGGTTGTGATTGTCTGGTAATATTTGAAAAAGGGGAAGGCTGGTCCAACCTATGCCACTACAAGAAGATGACCCCATGAACTCTTCTTAAGCACTATGCACATCCACCTAAAACAATTCGACTCCTGATCCACAGAATAAATAAAATCCCCTTCTTGGGAAGTGAATAACTTTGGAATAAAAGTATATAATTCTAAGATAGTTGGTCATTGTCCTAACCAAACCCTCAATCCTGGACTCTCTCTACATTTCAAAATAATTGATAGAGACACTCATTGAATCCCTCCAGAGGCTATATGATTTGAGAAATAAGTCAATGTATCCAAGGTTAATTAAGTGGATACTATTACATTAGAATGTATATCATCATCTAATCCATAGAATATTATTAAGAAGAAGTTATACATGGACATAAAAAAACAAACATGTTTCATGAAAACACGATAATGTCAAAATATGAGGAGCTCTGGTTGACAATGGTTCTGGGATCGACCTCATCCCAATTCAAACCCTCTAAAATTTTGGATATAGAGAAGTAGATTTATCTCAAAAAAATAAAACCATTCATGGGTACATTAAGAGAGAGAAAATGACACATGTAATGATTAATATCAAGGCTCATTTTTTGGATCTCACTTCAAACATGAAGTTCATTCTTACCTATAAATATAGAACAAATAATTTCATGCTTGGAATACCCTGGATTTATAGCCACACAGTGGTACCTTAAACATTTCGATAGTTCCTAAAATTCCCCATAAATGAGATGGTCAACATAATATATGGTGATAGTTCCCCTTTGAGTATTGTGAAGCGATATATGCTGAGGGAGGTTTCTACAAAAAGGAAGGAAAACAACCAATGGTGGATGATGATATGCCGGTTGCAGAGACCAATGTCTTAGAGACCACCCTAGTGAGTCCTTGGAGTATGTTTGATAGTGATTAGGTTCCACCCCTAAACTTGATTGAGGTGATAGAACTAATCCGATATTTCTAGGCTTTTCCTTTCCCTAGTGGTAGTAGAAAAGAAAAATATCAGCTTCAAAATCACTCTACAATGACTCCAACTATTTTGGGTGACAATGCCTCTTCCCATGGCCTCCATTTTCTTAACAATCATTGAGTTTTTCCTAGATTAACTCACCATGTAGTAAAATTATTCCATGGAATCAGAGATGGAAGAATAAAATGATGACCTAAGTAATTCACCTCTTACATTTGGGGAAGGTGTATCCACCATAATCAATGAGCATAAAAAGGTGAATTTGTGAATAGAGGAAGTCCTATGACCCATATTGATTAATACCCTCATGACCCTGGAGGACCAAGAGACATATATTTCATTTTTTGGATTCTTTGATATGTCTTCACATGGAATTATAAATAAATGATTGGGATGAACTCTGATGCAGCTATGAATGACCTTGTATTACTTGATGACCCTCGAGGTTTTAAGAAAGAATATTGGAGGATGCACACCTCTTATTCTATTAATGTAGAATCAAATTGTTAAAAAATTGATCAAATCTAACTTTTTCTTGGTGGTGAAGTAAAAAAATTCCTCACCAAAAACATCCTCATAAATAAACA
Organism: Viscum album; assembly: GCA_963277665.1. NCBI lineage: Eukaryota > Viridiplantae > Streptophyta > Magnoliopsida > Santalales > Viscaceae > Viscum > Viscum album. The sequence continues at coordinate 818,636,596 of OY728132.1, read as the reverse complement.
GAACAAGAAGATAAATATGTGAATTGATTTTATGGAATATAATCCAAATTGTCCAGAAGATGATTTCCCATTATATTGATGACCTAGTAGTCAAATGCCAACATCTATGTGATCACCTTGCGGAAAATAAAAAAATATTCATCCAGTTTAAACAAAATAGTTTAATGATTAATCTATTGGAGTTCACTTTTAGGGTATGATAAAGGAATTTCATTAGATTTTGTGCATTCCACTTTGGTATTGAGGTTAACATATATAATACTAGTGAAAAACTATAAATGTCACCCCCTTAGGATCATAAAGTGATGATGGGATCTAAGGGAACCACAATTATATTCAGTGTTTCATAGAAAACCTAGCTATAAAATATCTCACCTTCACTAAGTTAATGATGAAGGGAGCCACCCCCAATAGGTTGATAACTTCCAAGAATCCTTTGAGAATCAGAATAAGTACTTGCTGCGCCCACTAGTCTTGATGCCTCCGGTAGAAGTAAATACTCTTATCTTATATCTTGCCTCCATTGAACAATCACTTGGTTCTCTCCTCACACATAAAAATGATGCAAGGAATGAAAATATCCTCTATCACCTCAACAGAATGATTCTAGGTACTGAGACCCAGTATTACGATATCAAGAATAATAGCATCATTCTCACCGTTGCAGTGAAAAAATGAGACATTTATTGTAGCATAAAAAAGCCAATTTGGTATCTTTTAATGACCCACTCAAATGCATCCTTTGCCACCCTATTCCAACCAGAAGTTTGGCCTAAAGGGAATTTAGTCTAAGACAATACAACATCCAGTTCATGTCACATTGGGATTCTAATTGTAAGGCCCTGGATAATTTAATTGCAGAACATACCAAACTAGAAATCATACCAGTGGAAACCTAACTTCTAGATGATGATTTATTCTATTCCCACGAAACATCCCTAAAATGAGATATGTATTTTTATGGTGACTTTGGAATTCATATTGGTAATTGGATGGAAAACCTAAATATAAATTGGGTTGCTGTTTGGATTGTATTTGTTTCCCAAAACAAAGAAAATTTTCCCAATTCCTTATTACTATTATAAGGTTTCACTAATAATTTGTAAGAATACCATGCCATTATTTCTAGCTTAGAACTATTCCCACAGCTACATATATCATATATTTATATAAAAAGGGATTCATATCTAGTGATAAAAAAAATCAGTAGTGAATATTCCATCTAAAAAAATATTTGGCTAATCTAAGCCAATATGTTAGATGATTGATGGTATAATTCCATTTTGTAACAACACTATTTTTTTACCCCAATCACAAAATGATCATGCTGACACACTATATAATAAAACCATAGTCCTATCCAACCATGATCTGGATGAATTGGTTTCTCATATCATACACCAAAGAATGGTCTCATTAGTCATTATATATGAAATGAAGGAAATCATTCAAGTAAACACTAACCTAGTGTGAGATGAAAGAATATCCACCCCTAAATAGATAGAGTCTATAGATTATTACATCCAAAATGGTACCCTCCTCTTAGTTTATTTTGAAATTAAATAGACTCATCAAAGATAAGTGAAATTTACCATTCCTAAAGGTAAAAAAGAGAAAAAATACCTTTACAAATAAGGATTTTATGGAATTCTTTTGATATTCATAACATTGGGAGATATTCATGATATAATGTAAGAAGTATATGTAGACTCATGTGATTCTCATCATACCAAAACTAGACTCTCCCCCCAAATTTGGAAGCCTGGTTACAATTAGAAAACAATGATACATGACTTTATGGAATTCCCCAGGAATTGTCATGGATTCTATATTCCTGAAAAACTTATCCATCAACCCCAAGAATTAATACATAAAACCAAATATTCCTTTTTGTTTTCCATATGGGGAATGATTGTTGTGGGGTTATATCCCCCATCCACAACTAATAAATTTAAGTATACCCTTACTACTACCAACTTTTATTCTAGATGGAATGAGAAAATATTCAAAAAGGAATTTGGGATGAAAAATATCATTAAATTTGTAAATACTAATATCATCACTAGAATAAGAGTTCCTCATGAAATATTGAAGGAAAATAGAACCAGCTTCTGTTATACTAAATTGATGAAATTTTACTAGGAGTAAAACATCAAATCCAACCATTACTCCTGCTATCATGAAGTGAAAAATGGAAAAATATATTCCTTATATAAGACTTTATAAAATATAATATAGAAAATTGGGGACAAGGAAAAGAATTCCTAGATGGATAATCTTATTCACTCTTTATGGGCCTACCAAACCACCATGCACAGAACCATGCATGTTATCCCATATTCATTGGTGTGAAGAAAAAAGGAAGTGTTTCCAAAAGATGTCCAATTTCCCTTGATTGTAATAGCTATATATGAACAAATATTAGATAATGAGAAATCAAAAAAGAATCTGGATGATCTAGAATGACATAATGAGAAAAGGTTGTGTACACTACACAACCTTGAAGTTCATCAGAATCAGATTGCATGGGCCTTCAATAAAAATGTTCACTTCAACTCACCCCTTAATTGATATTGGGTATTTTCTAAAAAAAATGATTCCATGAATGAAACTGTGAAAAATGGAACCCAAGAGGGAAGGTTCTTACATTATATGCTACTTCTATTCTAATGAAGCTTACTCATTGTCCACAATGGATGGGGAACTTGTTACGCCCCCACCAATGAAGGGTTTTTAAAGAAATAATTGGAATAACTATCATCAATAATATATCATCCTAGTTTCATAACATTAAACTGCATGATATTTCCTTACCACATGATGTAAAACTATAAGAAAAATGTCCAAATAGTAAGACTCTAATCTACATAGCGTCCCAAGTTTTGGAAGAAAGAATATAAACTTCACAAAAAATATTTTACTCACTACATTTCATTAAAAAACATAGAATTCATCCTCCCCACATGAAACTAAACTTCATGAAACACTTCCTTACCACATGAAATTAAACATCATGAAAAATTTTAGTTCATGGATGGATCAATTTACATGATCATGATCTATGTGAGAAAATGAAGTACTCCCATTCCCGTGTGAGAGTTAGATCCATATAGGGAACCTCCCCACTGAAGAACTATGTGTTTCTTGATTCCGACCATCCTAAGATACCTAGTGACACCCATATGACAAATATTACTTCCAGCATCAATATAAATGAAAAAAATGTCCCCATATATATATGGGTCAGACCAACATGGAGAGTTTTCCTTTCAGAAACTATATGTGACTTGATTATCATCTCTATGAGATACACAGTGACACATAAATCATAAGTCTTTTCCAAGACACCACATAATAATAATTTCCCCGTCCATTATATTCAACACCCATGTGTGGTAAAAGAAACATTTTCCATTCCTTGTTTCTTATAGCAAGAATATCTCACATGATCTTATGAACTTTGGTATGGGTTTCCCCACATAATCATGACATATCAATTCACTTCAAGATTATAATGGTCTTAGATACAATACCTTAAAAGGAACAAAATACATAATTTCTTCATGATGTTAAACTTCATGGTTACTATATCTTGCATGATGTAAAAATATGAATGGATATAGACTTCACCCTAGAGGAAAACTTCTCTTGGTGTTGGTCTCCTACCACACCTCCACTCAAGAACTATGTGTATCTTGATTACTTCCATCACAAGATACATAGTGAAACCTAGATCTCTAATCTTGGGTCCATCTACAATAATAAATAGAAAAAATTCCCCTTGTATATTTGGGTTAGACCTATATGGAGTGTTTTCCATTCAATAACTACATGTGGTCTGATTCCTATTGATATAGGATATATAGTGACACTTGAATATCCATTCCTGGGTCCATCCACAATAATAAATTAACCCCCATATATTTATAGGCCAGACCCTTATAGAGAGTATTCCATTCAAGAACAAAATGTGTCCTGAATAATTTCATCACAGGATATGTAGTGACACTGGGATCTCCAAACCTAGGTTTATCGATATTAATAAATGGAAAAAATACCCCCTTTGCATATAGTTCAGACTCGTGTGGAGAGTTTTCCATTCAATAACTTCATGTGTCTTGATTCCTATTACTATATGATATGTAGTGATTCCCGTATCTCCAATCATGGGTTGAGATGTAAAATATATAATGATACAAATTCGCCCCCACCTATGGTCCAGACCTATGCAGGGAACCACCATAGAACTATTTATTGCTTGATTTCTTCCATCACAAGATATGTAGTCACTCTTGGATCAGGACCATCCATGAGTTTCCCTATATCCCAAACATATCCCCCTACATATGAGTCAGATCGTCATAGAGGAATATCTTAAAATGAGTTTATTATGGAAATATTCCTTTTCTTATAATGTGAACAGGGAAACAAAGCGAAGTCCAACCATAAATATAGAATATACCTCTATTTAAATATGCCTATATCATATTTTTTTTATTCTTATGTACAATTAGGACCTACATAAAACTTCCCTGTTAATGATATAAATATATTCAAGAAGGGTTTCAGTAAAGGACTATCCATCAATAAGAACTATTATGGATAAAATTTTCTCCTTGGATCTAAACTTCCCTTACTAGTGAAATGTTTCCCCAAGGATATCATGAAATTTTTTACTTTTTTCTTAACATCATTTTTGTAAGACATTAAACTTCAAAGAAAACATTCTTGATGCATGATGTTAAACTTCAAGTAAAACACCCTTCTAGAATGATGTTAAACTTCATGAAAAATACATCCAAACTTCATGATGTTAAAATGTGTATAACACCACCCATCATCATTCCTTTTCATACCACTAGAAGAGCTAGATATTATTCAACCATAGTAATGGGTGATTCCATTATCTTTCAACCATGTCAAAAAATAAATCACACTTCATTTCTTAAGATCCTAGGTTTTCTACAAACAATTCACAACTCTTAGAAAAGAAAAAAGATATATCTATTAGACAATGATAGTGATGGATCTTCATAAGGTCATTAGACCCACCAAATAGAAGCATTCTGGCAATATAGGAAGGTAATTTTGACTATTTTGATCCTTAACTACATCATAGTGGTTCTCGTCATCTTAGAGAGATTCATTATCATTTTCAGCACGATTTTCCTGTAGCATTACTCATGAACCACAATCCTTGAGCCATTGTTTACACTATTTTCATATCCTTCTCAAAAGGATGACAAATTAATCTTGATTCAAGGTACCCTAATTAGGTTATTCTATAAGACTCCCATCATAGTAGGCCCACATGAATTGTGAAATTAAACATCATTCACTTTGGTCAATGTTTTATGACCTTAAACAATAGCCTTTGACGATGCAAATTGCAAGACCCTCAAATTTATAGTGAATGAGAACAAAAAATTATTAGATTGAAAATCTATAAAGGGTGTCTTGAGAAAAATTCTATCCTTTACATGTTAAAATATTCATCTCTAGAGTTTAATAAAATGTTAAAGAATAAATAAAAAAGGCATAAAGATTACGGGGCCCACTATGTGTCCCTAGTAAAGGATGAGATATGCTCGTTGGACCCCTGGTGTAGGGAAAAGTTAAAGTAATGATTTTTGACATCTCATCACTATGATAATATTTTCACTATGTAGAAACACAGATTTTAGGGTCCGTTAACCCTTATTGAATATTATATTTTCCAAAAACAACATTTTTTTCATTGAAATATAATCTGACACAACCAATTCCTCATGTTTGTATCCATTTCTTAGAACCCAATTGAATTTGGCCTCCCATAATCCAAGTTATTTCTTATAGAAAACTGGTAAGAGGGACAAGATAATTCAAAAAGACCCCATTAGGGATCACTAAAGAATTAGAACCATGTCAAAGAGATTGTTCATAGAGGATGTTTGGTAATAGAGACCCCCTTAAATCCAAGATTTATTGTCCATACCTCATAGGATATGGGATTTCAGTATTACTAATGGTCAACTTTCAACAATTGGTTTCCACATCATATTAACTTAGATATTCAAAGAGCATGATTTGTGATCCCCATAACCAGACTATTCATATTGATTCGACATCCTCAACATTTTTTCACCATGTGTAGTACCCTTTCTCAAAGAAGTAATGTGATATTCCATTCTATAACCTTTTTTTGGACCTCACCATGTTGCTCGAAACCACATGGAATAGAGTCCAAGATTACCAACCAAAATTTAACCTTATTATGATGTTATAACCCTTCTTAGAAATCTCTATATCATTCAAATGTTTAATCTTTACAAATATTCCATGACCCATTGAAAGGTGTGGGGACCCTTCAAACTGACCATGCATATTAGACCTATAGGCCCATGAATAAGGGCCTCTGAACCACCAACGAGAGGATTATCCCCCTTTCACAAAAGGAACTCTAATCCTCATGACCCCCAAAAACACCTCAACAGAACACAAAACCTTGATGTGTTTTGGGTCATCCTCAACATGTATTCTCTATTCCATATTCATCAATTCAAGCTCCTAGACACATCATTTGATTATTTACTAATATTCTAGGACCCTTGTAAAAGAGTGGGGATCCCCTTCGCTCGACAATGTATTTAATCCCTATTGGACCATGCATAAGGGCCTATGGCCCACCAACTAGAGGCATCTCATCCATTCATGAAAATAACTCTAATCCACACAAGCCTAGGAAACACCATGGTGGAACTAAGAACCTTAAGTTGTTTTGTTATCACACAAAATATGTATTCCCCATCCCATTCTCATCGATTCATGTTAATGGATACATTATTTACATAACCCATATTCCTAGTATCCAAGTGGTCTCTATATCCCTTTCATGCTATCAATTCCTTATAGTAATACTTCAATATGTATGGCACCCTATATCCTATAGGCAAGACTCTAAACTGAACGTCTCAAGACTTTGTATCAGCAAATTAAATGGAATATCATTTTTCATCCTTTCTGAATGCCATTAAATTGCATGGATGATGTCCTTACCGCATGTTGATAAACTACACATAAGATGTCCTTACCGCATGACATTAAACTGCCTGAAATACATCCTTACCACATGATGTTAAACTGCATGAATAATATAATTTCATGGATGGTTCAACACACATGATATGGATGGTACAAGATAGAAGACCCAAAAATATATCCCAATAATGGTATATTTTTAACGACCTTAAAACAACAAATTTAATGTGACCTAATTCTTGCTTGGTTGAAAACCTGAAAAGGGAACACTGGAAAAAATTCAAGTCTCTGATCATTGCACATGCACTTTTTGTGACGTAGGTAATAATGAAAGTTTATAAAATGGAAGATATAAAATAAATTTAAGAAAAAAACCCATAAAAGTAATCCTGATAAAAATACAGGTCCACATCATCTAATACTTCCCTATATGAAGCTTAAGAAAAATATATGGAAATGTAAAAAAACAGACACAAATATTGTAGGGATCATTACTTTTCCCTAGAACAGATCAATCTATACTCGCTATGTCCACTGACTTAGGATGAAATTAGAGAAATCTTACTCCGAGACATGTTTTTCAACCAAATTATCCTTTTAAAACTGGGTGATCCTAGGAAAATTGGTGTCGGTATATCAATGAGAAATATTTTGTCGGTAGGCATTCATGAGAAAATCTCAAGTGAAATCTGTTATAATTCAAGAATTTAAATTGAGGTGTTAGGGTTTACTTGGTATTATGAAATGGATATGTATATATGATTATCCATATGATATCAAATTAATTAAATTTTATCAACATCATGAATGAAAAAAGATAGACAACTACATATCATGTTCATAAGATTTATTCATGGATAATGTGAAAAAGAAGGAGTACCCACATTCCATAGTCACTCATTAAGTTTAAAAAAAGACCCAAAAACATATAAAACTATAGATATGTCTTAATAAAATATAGTTAGCTACATTTTCCAAATTAGCCAAGGTTTAGAAAGAGGTATCAATTGAGCGCTGAAGTGTCGTCCACTCTGTTTCTTCTGTTTTTAATGAGGATTAAGAGTATCGATTAAAGTAGATATATATTCATCTTCTTTATGAGTAGTTTCCAATAAATATATCAATGTTAGAATATGGGATCCCATTAAAGTTTTCTTCACTTCATGTTTTCTTATCTGCATAGTTAAGAAAACCATCTAAGTGTATATTTGAGAGAATTTTTGATGTCTTTGATAAATTATCTATGAATATCCCCTTAAATAATTGGTTAGAGAAACAAGTTCATCAAAGATATTAATTTCCTTCTTATTATTGTAATTTTGTCCCTGGTCTAGGAAAATCTATAACATGATGGTATATAATGGTAGAAAATTAAATCCACCTACCCCCAAATCATGAAGGATCTGGAGAAGGAATTCATCTAGGGCCTGAAACTCCTCTAAGGGAGTCTCAGTTTCCAGAGGATATATTTGATTATAGACTAGCCTTTAGGGTACTTGGTTCACTAAAAGTATTGGAGTGTGTATGTCTTATAAATAAATGGTTAATGGAGGATGTTTCGACATCAAATCTATTGAAAGAATGATTTACTAAGTTGAAGGTTAGGGAAGAGGAGAATTATCGTGTGCTCTCCTCTCGATATTTATATTTTATGCCATTGGTATTGAAGGACCACCCCCTAAAACAATTATATCCCACTAATGGGGAGTTTTTCACCATGATTAGAGTACTTCCTTGGAGACTCCCCCAAGTCATGATTCAAATATATTTCTATGAAAGTAAAGGGGTTCAGTAAAGATCGTGTATTTTCCACCTAATTGACCAATTGATTTAATACATAGCTTGAGTAAGATTCCACCCAATCCTAGGAATAGTCATAAGATAGTAATATAAGGGAATCAATAGAAAGATTAATAATCTGAGTATCTGTATATTTACATGCTAGCACGATCAAATTTTTTTGAATGAGTATAAGATTTCATTCTCCCCGCATGTGGGATGATGAAAGAGGGGATACTATCTAAATACATCAAAATTGGTGGGAAAATTGATATGGATGATATGGATCACAAATAATCACCTCATCTACAAAAGATGCAATTACCCCATCTTAGGGAGAGATTTTATATAACCACTAATTGGGAGAGGCACTTCCATTATCCAAAATGTGTCTGGTTAATGTAGGATAAGACATGAAGTTGAAATAGTCATAATGTCTCAATATATTGATAACTTCATTGGGACCTAATGGAATCTTCTAACCCCGAGAAATGATAAAAAACCTGGGATAGAATGATGTGTGAGGAATATCAATTATGTTCTAACATTTTTACCATAATAAATTCTCCGATATCCATACAAATTAGAACTATAATGGACAGCCAATATGATAGGGTATATTACATTCTTTGATATTACCAAGGAGTTGATAAAGGAGATTAAGAGTCGATATCTTGATTAAGAGGTCTGCTATCTACAAATCGGGCTTCCATCACCAATATACATTCCCAAATTCTCAAGCATGCATCCTCAGCTACGGAAATCCATCCATTTAAAAAATGGATAAAAACCCTACTAATAAAATACTTGGGGAGATATCTAGTATAACCCGGTAGCCCCATGATCCATACTCCCCATCTTTAAGAATGTCCCCAAAATAGCTTGTGGTATATCAAACTTTTTAAAAATTACATCGATGATAGAGTGTTGGTGTGGACAAGCACTACTATAGAAAAGGAATATGTTGACCGGATCCTTAAAAGAAATGACAAGTCTTAGGTTCATCTACTTTTTTTGAATTCTCCTTCACAATGTAGAGAATTTCTTTTTCCAATGTGGTAATTTCTATAATGTTATCCCAAACATCCGAAATAGGAATAAATTCATTTTTAATCTCCACAAAGGGATGTATCCTCCATATCTAGTAAATATAATAAAGGATGATACATACTTCCCCATGAGATAGAGGAAAGGAATTAGTGTCTATAAACTAGTTACTAATCATCTCTAAGAGGAGTTCCAACTGATGATTCATGAAAAACTGATAATTTCATTAAGCCTTGTAAAGATGAATAATGTGTAATTCATTAGAGAATTTTGAGTAGATCTTTCTGACCCAAAAAAATATACCTATTCCTCAGATAAGTTACAACTAGGTTTCAATCCCCACATTGAGCTCCAACCACTTCTCAGTTCATTCAAAGAAGAGACGAGTGTGCTTGAATAACTCTGATCCATTGGCTGATGGTCAAGGTCACCACAATCTAGATCCTAAGGTGGTTATCCAACATATAGGATAACTAATAGACAGGTTCTAAAACTAATTTACAGTCTTCAAAGATTTTTGTTTGATTATAGTCAATAAAATATGAAAATAGTGATATTGAAGGTTGTAATCAGTTGAAGGAATAGAAATATCACCTAGAAGACCGAATCCATGTCAAGGAAGTTGGTCCAAAAAATTATAGTTATAAAGTTTAGGTGGGGGAACCCCATTAAAAAATTATTTTAAGATAAATCTTGATACCAAGGGTCAGTATTATGATTCATAGTAATAATAGTTCTATGGATATCTATATTAGAAGATATATATAAGATAGATTCCATCTGTATAAGAGTATGGAGGAAAAAAGAGAATGATTACCATCTTGAAAAGGAATATCAGTTAAATGAAATGTGTACCATGGGTAGCATCATGTGAATTTCATGACCCATATAAGGGTTCATGATCTCATGAACTATTACCATTCTCACGGATCATGTGACCCATATAGGGGTTTTGATCACATGACCCATTACCATTATAATGGATTTAAAAAACATTGTAACACCTCATGATCATGTGATATTATTTTGAGCTTCATGATCACATGACCATATATATGTTCTGTGAGTAAAAAAGGTATCAAGAGATCACACAAAAAAGCATCATTAGACCACAAAAAGCATGTGACATGGGCTTATAGTCAAAGAAGATCATCACAACCCAAGGAAACTTCTATATATTAAGTCACTGATTGATAAAGCAGGGAAGTCACATGGTGATATCACATGATCAAATCTCATGAATAAATCTTGTGAAGTTGTTCTTATGAAGTGGTTCCAGTGAAGTGATTCTTGTGATGAAGTCTTAAGAAGTAGTTACACAGTAAAATATATTTAATGATCTATGAAGTCTATTTGACTAGTGGAATAAACATTTCTCTACCTTATTTATAGGGAGTCACATGGAACACCAATGGACATATGGACGACCCAAATATTCTCAGAACATCTATAAGAAGAAGTGGCAAGGACTCAGTTGGGAAATTAATTCCCTTATAATTGAGTCATTATCCCATTTGGATCTTGATTTTGTGTGGGGAATATGTTGAAACCATCCAAATGAGAATTGAAAATTTTAGTATCAAAAAAATAACCAAATCATAAGTATTACATTCTATTGAATAAGAAAGAAGGTGGATGATGGCCAAACAGAGACTAAATTTCTAGGTTATATGGATAGATGACCCCCAAGAAGACACATGATCACTTGACCTATGAAAGGTCACATAAATGAATCATATGCTTCATGTGACCAGTGGATGATCACGAGAAGACACTGTAACAACCCGAGATTTTATAAGATATATTCTTTTTAATTTATTTCTTATCTTCTGTTTTACGCTACAACAAGATTATCTTGTGCTATACGCAACACTGTATTAGCTTGCAGTATATGAAACACTAATCTTGGATCATGTTACACACAATTTCATGTTTGTTTGATAGTAGTTATTCTACACAACATTGAGTGTATATATATATATATATTCAATGTATAAATGAAATATGGTTGGATTTTTTTATACACAACAACAAAGGAGTCGTACACTACACGCAACCCTGACTTGGCTTGCATTACACGCAATCACAAACTTCCTCGACAGCGTATGCTGTACGCAATACCAGGTTTTACTAAACAACGATATATTTTTATAATATTATTATGAACTAGCCGTTATAAATATTATTAACTAAATTTTGAATTTTATAACATTATTATTCATCTTACACATTTTCTAGAACATGGTATAAGAACAAAATAAATTTTTCGGGTAAAATAAGTTTTTTCAAAAAATACAGTTTTGCCGCCTTTTGATGGAACACCCACATTAAATCTAGTTTTAACATATTTATAAGTTCAATTTGACAAAATAAAATTCTTTTTTGGAATAAGGATATTAAAATTTTCTTTGGATAAATTTTTCATACTGTTCTGATAACTTTCATATTTTAATGAATAGTAAAAACACGCTATATTTTAATTAAAAACAAATTTTTTCATTGTAGTAATTTTTTTGGTAAAATTATAATATTTAATGGTTTTAAAGAATAAATAGAATATATTTTTACCATTTAATATAATTTATGTCATTAACATTGATTTTACATTGAATTCGTAGGTTAAATCAATTCAATATTTTGCAATGTTTTAAACAAAAACTCGTTTTATTTCGACAACGGGATTAATTTAAATTTAATTTTTGAAACTTATGAGTATTGAATTTGAAAAAAGGGATTCAATATTTGGAATCAGTGGGTCCAAATTATATTAATATACTACATTTTATTTTTGGGCATTATGAATAGTAACTACGGTAAATTTTATTTACCGGAGTAAAAGGAAAATCGGGTAATTAAGGGTAAATATAATATTATAAAATTACCCTAACACTTGTATTAATACAATTGGATGATTATATTTCGTCCTATTTCATATTTGCGTCGAAATGGAATCCATTATAATCCACTTAGAGGTGATTAAGACCTTTAGTTTATTTTATTTAATGGAAAGTGAAATATGTCTCACTCAAACTTTAATAATTAAAGTATTTCTAATATAAGGTTATATAGAATATAAATTAGGGTATAAATACTCATTTTAAAGTTAAAATGTTTTTCTTTATCATGGTAATGTATTTGTAATTTTTAAGAGTTATTTAATTACCTTATTAGCTTATACATTATTGATGCAGAAATTATTTCTTTAGTAAAGAAATCAATAATATTGTTTTATTGAAATAGTAATACATATTAAAGAGATCAAAAACCTGAACAAAACTTATTTTTAGTGTATATATACACCATAATAATCCAATGACCGAATATATGACCTTTTGGAGTCTTATAAAAGTGATTATGACACTTATATTATTTTATTTTATATGATGTCAAAGTTGTCACCTTTATAATTTAATAAATATAACATTTTATAATTTGGGTCTTTTAGAAGATAAATCCGACTAAATGTATTATTATAAAATATATAAGACATATCTTCATCCTAGTATTTTATTTTTAATTTTTATACAACAAATAAGTATATTTAATAATTATACAAAAATGTTGTAGTAATTATTTTATTTAGAGAAATATCAAATAAATGGTTTTACAAATAGTAAAATAAATATTATATGAACTATTTAATATTATAAACTAATTTTTTTATTACTATGACATGTTAGTAACCTATTAAATATTTTATTTCGAATATATCCTCCATGTATATTTTATTTAAATTCAAATAAATGAATAGTTCCAAAATTGACACTACTGTTATTTTATAAAAATAACATATTATTAAATTGTTTAAAAATCAAAAAAATATTTAACAATTATAAATTGAAAATTATATAGTCTAAAATATCATAAATTATCTAATTATGGATAATTAACAGCACATAAGTAATTATTTATAACAATTTAAAATTTAGAATCTTATTACCACAAATAAAATTTAATAGATTAAATAAGGATAAATCAAGTTGATAATGTTTAAAATAAATTTCCTACATGTCTAAATTTTATAGTTTGATGATATTACAACCCTATATCATCTAATCTTCGATTATGAGTCATTTTTGGTGGTTTTGAAGTGGGGTTAGATTTATTATAAATTAATATTTTTAAGATTTCCAAAGGGGACCCTCTCCTCCCTTATAAAAAGGGAACCCCTTCACTCTTCTATTAACACCCTTTTTATCCTTGAATCTCAGTCAACCCCTGACCATTTCTCTTATAAACTTCCCTAGAAATATTCCGGAGGTTCTGGTCTTCTCAAAAGACCAACTCTACTTCTTTAAGAGAAGGCTTAAAGGAGGTGTGTCGAAGAAAAGGTAATCTCTTCCTCCGATTCTTTCAAGTTTCTTCCTTCTTCTACTTATTATTATTTGGTTGTCTCATTATAAAGTAATAACATAAGTATTAATTATATACTGACATATTATTATAAATATGAAACAACCTTATTTCACCATCTATCCATCCTACGGAAAACGAAATCACTGCGCGTGCGTACGTACGGAATACCGTCTCCACGCCATGGTGTAATCTGTTTTTCCACCACCACCTAACTTGGATGGGTATAATGGTGTAAGGAATAACTACATATGATTATTATAACATCATACTAATTTTAAGATAATATATCATTCACTCCAATTCCATTCAATAAATATGGGAAGGATATCATCGCTCGTGCGTACGTACGGATTACCATCTCCATGACGCGATGAGATTTATTCTCCATGTTAACCTTTCATGAATGACTATAATGTATATATAATGAATAATAATTAAATATATTACATAATAATGATGTTTTATCTATGTATATATATATATGTATATCATCTACTTAATTCCATTCGATTCAATAAGGAAATGAAAACAGCGTTCATGCGTACTTACGACCTACCGTCTCTATGAACGGTGTATTTCATTCCATTTTTCGATCTATCATATATATATGTATATGATGAATATATTATATATATATATCATGTTTTACATTCTATAATTAAGTATATCAGGATATAAGTAATAATATCAAGAACAACAAGTCCAAACACGTACGATAAATAAAACGTTTTACCCAAAACGCTTCTTGAACATGAAATTTACAAAAGAACGGGTAATATAACGTCATAAGTGAACCATATATGATATCATAACAATGAATATGATTCTGTAATAAGTCAATGACATTATTTAAATCATTATACAGGAGTTTCGGATACATACAAAGCATATCAGACCTAAGGTAAGGGATAATTATTCCAATCGCATTCTTATCCGAGATTGTTTATTTGTATGTATTTACTGGGGTTATGTTTATCATCCATGTACATGTTTTCTAAAAGTCTATTTATGTATGTTTAATGTAATTTTTACCCATTTTTACTTTTACTACATGGTATGTAAGGAATATTTCTTTTGTCTACGTTACGAGGTAGTTTTGGACTTTTTTGACAAAAGTAAAAGGAGAATGTTTTTTAACTTATACGATATGAAAGGATTTTTATGGTTTTGTAAAGCCATATTTTCATGAAGCTTCCTCCAAAATATTTCATATCTATTTTAAAAAAAATCATTTTCTTTTAAAATATCATGACATTTTGTGAAAATTAATTGATTTTGAAGAAGAAAGGATATTTTCATCAAGAATTCATTTCAAGTGTTTTATCAAAACCATTTTCCATCTAAGATGACATTATTTCATATGTGTATGTTTCAAGTATAATGTCTCTATGATTTACATGGTTTGATTCTTCATGTTATGAAATTATATCTATTTATTTTATATGGATTATGTGATGATGGGATGATTTTTATGAAACCCATTGTATTCGTTGGGTTATTATGAATGATGTATGTTTATTTTGTGTCACAAGTAAGAATGATTTCATTATGAAATGGGTGGGACCTATATCTCCCTCCAATGCATTGGGTAAAGATTTATATCTCATGAGATAGACATGGATGGAAGGGTAAGTTAATCCGGTTCAGTAATAGAGGACTGGAATGAGGAGTGAACTCGATTCAGAAAGGGACTTTGTCCACAAAGATGGTCTTGGCAGTAATGCCTTGGCTACTATGGAAATCATAACATGTGCTGAATGGTTTCCACAATTACATGTTTTATTCCCATTATATTTTATCGTGGTTGATGTTCCATTATGATATATGCCTTACGTACTTCCACGATTTATGTCTTTGCTCAAGATTTTGATGTTTAAATTTCATGTTCATGTTTTTGCTTTCAAATGTTTATGGATTGTTTTATGTTTTCTTTGTTTACCCTTACTGGGAATTTGAGCTCACCATTTTTATGTTTTCTTTTCCCCAGGATTTAAAGAAAAGTTTTAGGTAAGAAAATAAAAGGGGAAGACCTTTATGGGAGATGTTGAAGATCTTTCACCAAGATTAGAGGATTATATTCTGAGTTTTCAAAGACACTAAACTATTACGGTCCTTTGGTGTTTGTTTTTGGTTATGTATTAAGTATTCCGAAAAATTAATGTATTGTCTATGTACGTCAAGATTTTGGCCTCTACAGTTGGTATCAGAGGAAAGTTTTAGTTAACCTTTGGAAACTAGGATGTGAAAACTTTAGTGAGATCCCTAGATATATTTCTAAGGTATGTCTAGGGATATCCCTAAGGTTAAGTATAAGTATATGTTATAGTCCTAGAATTACGGTAATGATATTAGAATTAAACCTAAGATGTTAGATATTGAAGTTAATCCCCCTTGATTATGATTTTGGCATGTCACACTATTCGTTTTAGGTTTTAGAAAATGGCTGGAAACAGGAAGATTCACGATAATGGAGGATATAATGGACAATGGAATGATATTCTTCATGAGTAACCAAATTAAATGGGATTTGGAAGTCCAAACATCGTTATTATGCCTAATCAGAAATCTCATAATATGATCAATAATCTCAACTATGGTAAGTATCCCGACTCAGATAATAAGAGAAAGATGGATTTTCATGATGATCATAGAGGAAAGAAAGTTCAATTTCTCTCATGTAAATCATGTGGGAAGAGGCATCAAGGAGAATGTTTCAAAGGAACTGGAAGATCCTTTGGGTGTGGAAAAGAAGGATACAAAGCTAGTAATTATAAAGGAAAATGTTTAGTTAACACCATGGACAAGGATAATGGTATTACTATGACATCACCAATGATTAAATGTTTTCAATGTGGAATGTATGGGTATTATGACAACCAATTCCATAAGGGAAAGTCTCATGAAGAGAATCAACATTGTCATATGGTTAGTATTTATTTGGATGATGATGAAGAGACTACAAATGATATATGAGATGGAAGAAATGATGAATCTCAGTCAGTGGTTTAAGAAGGTAGTGTAATGATTGTATGTTTATCAAGAAGAATGTATGGTACTATGGAATAAAGAAAAATCTACGGATTGTTACACTGTTATCTTTGCTTGATTTTTGAAAGTATATGTTGAATGGTACTGGTAACCATGAAAGGTTATTCAAATATTTTTGGAAGCTAGAAGATATGTGCATAATGAAAGGATAAGGAGATAATGAGTTGTTTGATAGTATTAATGAGATCATGACTAGTATAAGGAAAAAGTGATATCATGGATTGAGTATATAGAAATTTTGGGATTTTGGTATGTGGAAAGTGTTAAATTTTGACAGCATTAATGTATTCACTAAGGGTCAATGGAAATTCATTTTTCAAGAGAATACATGATTAATATATTCACATGTTTGGAATGTGGCCAACAAGATATATTGTATGATATATGGGGGATAAATGATGGTATTCACATGCTTGTTTGATGACATTTCTAGTAATCGTTCTCCTTATGCTATAAGATTGGATATAAGTATTTTAGATAAGCCTAAATATTGGAATGGATTATGTTGGACATAAATTAGTATTGTCAAGGCTAGAACTTTTTTTGATGGGATGTTATAATAATGTAGTTTTAGAAAAAGGAAAACCTGTAGGATGGGTGACAACCCATCGCGTCAGACAAGGCTGTGGGAATCGAACCCACAACTGAAGTGCGACAGGCCTTTATTGCCTACCACTGGCCTACATGAAGTCCTTGTTTAGTATAAATTAGTTTTAATTTATTAAGTGGTTTGATATATGAAATATAACTCCATTTTAAGAACCAAATATGATTAATCTCACTATAGATGGACTTATGTATGTTTGATAACTTTTTCAAACCTTTTGTTTGAAATAGATGGAATGACTCATCATTCTATCACATGATCTGCTAACACTTCACGAATGACAAATTCAACTTCATTTCATTAGGAGATGAAGTGAAAATTGTTCAAGGAACGAACAATGGTGATATTGTACCAAAATAAAGTATGTATTTCTTTTGATTTGAAAATTCTTTATCATTAGGGAAATGACCTTGAAAACCAAAAAAATGTTGTCTTAGTGCCCTCATATCTGATGAATCAGATGGTACCATAGAACATCACAAATTTATGGCTTTGTGATTGTTGGCTTTTTTATAGCCATGTTCACTACCACTCTCCATTAGAACATGATGGTTAGATTTTTCTTCCATATCCATATTTTCACCTATGTTCTCCTATATGGAAACCAAATGATGAGTTACTTTGGGTAATCGTTACATTTCATACTTTAGTTTTTAAAATTATGTTTTAGTATTTCTTTTTACGATGTGGGTTTCTATGAATAATAAACGATTTATAACCCCGACGAATTTCGAGGGAGAAATTCATTTTAAGGGGGTAGAATGTAACAACCCAAGATTTTATAAGATATATTCTTTTTAATTTCTTTTATATATTCTGTTGTACGCTTCACCAATATTATCTTGTGCTATACGCAACACCGTATTAGCTTGCAGTATACACAACACTAATCTTGGATCGTAATGCACACAATTTCATGTTTGTTTGATATTAGTTATTCTACGCAACATTGAGTGTGTGTATATATATATATTCAATGTATAAAAGAAATATGGTTGGATTTTTTTATACGCAACAACAAAGGAGTCTTGCACTACACGCAACCCTGACTTGGCTTGCATTACACGCAATCACGACCTTCCTCGATAGCGTGTGTTGTACGCAATACCGAGTTTTACTAAACAACGATATATTATTATAATATTATTATAAACTAGCTGTTATGAATAGTATTAACTAAATTTTGAATGTTATAACATTATTATTCATCTTACACATTTTCTATAACATGGTATAATAACAAAATAAATTTTTCCGGTAAAATAAGTATTTGTCAAAAAATGCAGTTTTGCCGCCTTTTGATGACGCACCCACATTAAATCTAGTTTTTAAAATGTTTATAAGTTCAATTTGACAAAATAAAATTCTTCTTTGGAATAAGGATATTAAAATTTATTTTGGATAAATTTTTCATATTGTTCTGATAACTTTCATATTTTAATGAATAGTAAAAACACGCTATATTTTAATTAAAAAACCTTTTTTCATTGTAGTAATTTTTGTGGTAAAATTATAATATTGAATGGTTTTAAAGTATAAATATAATATATTTTTAACATTTAATATAATATATGTCATTAGTATTGATTTTACATTGAATTCGTAGGTTAAATCAATTCAATCTTTTGCAATGTTTTAAACAAAAACCCATTTTCTTTCGACAACGAGATTAATTTAAATTTAATTTCTGCAACTTCTGTGTATTGAATTTGGAAAAATGGATTCCATATTTGGAATAAATGGGTCCAAATTATATTAATAGACTACTTTTTATTTTTGGGGATTATGAATAGTAACTACGGTAAATTTTATTTATCAGAGTGAAAGGTAAATCAGGTAATTAAGGGTAAATATAATATTATAAAATTACCCTAACACTTGTATTAATACAAATGGAAGATTATATTTTGTCCTAAGTCATATTTGGGTCGAAATGTAATCCCTTATAACCCACTTGGAGGTGATTAAGACCTTTAGTTTATTTTATTTAAAGGAAAGTGAAATATGTCTCAGTCAAACTTTAATAATTAAAGTATTTCTAATATAAGGTTATATAGAATATAAATTCAGGTATAAATACTCATTTTAAAGCTAAATTGTTTTTATTTATCATGGTAATTTATTTTTAATTTTTAAGAGTTATTTAATTATCTTATTATCTTATACATTAATGATGCAGAAATTATATATTTAGTAAAAAAATCAATAATATTGTTTTTATTGAAATAGTAATACATATTAAAGGGATACAAAACCTGACAAAAACTTATTGGTAGTGTATATATACAACATAAGCATCCAATGACAGAATATATGACCGTTTGGAGTCTTATAAAAGTGATTATGACAGTTATATTATTTTATTTTTTATGATATCAAAGTTGTCACCTTCATAATTTAATAAATTAAAAATTTTAAAATTTGGTTCTTTTAGAAGATAAATCCGAATAAATATATTATTATGAAATATATAAGATTTATCTTAACCCTAGTATTTTAGTTTTAATTTTTATACAACAAATAAGTATATTTAATAATTATACAAAAATGTTGTAGTAATTATTTTATTAAGAGAAATATCAAATAAATGGTATTAAAAATAGTAAAATAAATATTATATGAACTATTTAATGTTATCCACTAATTTTCTATATTACTATGACATTTTAAAAACCTATTAAATATTTTAGTTCTAATATATACTCTATTTGGATTTTATTTAAATTCAAATAAATGAATAGTATTAAAATTGACACTATTGTTATTTTATAAAAATAACATATTATTAAATTGTTTAAAAATAAAAAAAATATTTAAAAATTATATATTGAAATTTATATAGTCTAAAATTTTATAAATTATCTAATTATGGATAATTCACAACATATATGTAATTATTTATAAAAATTTAAAATTTAGAATCTTATTACCACAATAAAATTTAATAGATTAAATAAGGGTAAATCAAGTTGATAATGTTTAAAATAAATTTCATACATGTCTAAATTTTAATGGTTGATGATATTACAACCCTATATCATCTAATATTAGAGTATGAGTCATTTTTTGTGGTTTTTAAGAGGGGTTAGATTTATTATAAATTAATATTTTTATTATTTCCAAAGGTGCCCCTCTCCTCACTTATAAAAAGGGCACACCTTCCCTCTTCTCTTCACACCCTTTTGATCCTTGAAGCACGGAAAAAACCTTCCTATTTATCTTATCCACTTCCCTAGAAACATTCTAGAGGTTCTTTTCTTCTCAAAAGACCAACTCTACTTCATTAAGAGAAGGCTTAAAAGCGGTGCGTCGAAGAAGTGGTAATCTCTTCCTCCGATTCTCTCAAGTTTCTTCCTTCTTCTACTTCTTCTTCTTTAATTGTATCATTATAAAGTAATAACATAAGTATTAATTATATAATTATATGTTATTATAAATATTAAACAAACTTATTTCACCTTCTATCCATCCTACGGAAAACGAAGTCACCGCGCGTGCGTATGTACGGAATACCGTCTCCACACCGTGGTGTAATCTGTTTTTCCACCACCACCTAACTTGGATGGGTATAATGGTGTAAAGAATAACTACATATGATTATTATAACATCATAATGATTATAATATATTATATCATTCACTCCAATTCCATTCAATAAATATGGGAACAATATCACCGCTCGTGCGTACGTACGGATTACCGTCTCCACAACTCGATGAGATTCATTCTCCATGTTAACCTTCCATGAATGATTATAAAGTATATATAATGAATAATAATAAAATATATGAAATAATAATGATACTTTATTTATGAATTTATATATTTATATCATCTACTTAATTCCATTCAATTCAATAAGGAAACAAAAACAGCGTTCATGTGTACGTATGACCTACCGTCTCCATGAATGGTGTATTTAATTCCATTTATCAATAAATCATATATATATGTATATGATGAATATATATTATATATAAATCATGTTTTACATTATTGAATTAAGTAAATCAGGATATAAGTAATAATATCAAGAACAACAAGTCCAAAAACAAACGATAAATAAAACGTTTTACCCAAAATGCTTCTTGAACATGAAATTTACAAAAGAACGGGTAATATAAAGTCATAAGTGAACCATATATGATATCATAAAAATTAAAATGATTGTGTAATAATTCAATGAAATTATTTAAATCCTTATACAGGAGGTTCAGATACGTACGAAGCATATCAGACCTAAGGTAAGATATAATTATTTCAATCGCATTCTTATCCGAGATTGTTTATTCGTAAGTATTTACTGGGGTTATGTTTATCATCCATGTCCATGTTTTATAAAAGTGTTTTTATTTATGTTTAATGTTCTTTTTACCCATTTTTACTTTTACTACATGGTATGTAAGGAATATTTCTTTTGTCTACGTTACGAGGTACTTTTTGACTTTTCTGACAGAAGTACGAGGAGAATGTTTTTTTAACTTATACGACATGAAAGGATTTTTACGGTTTTATAAAGCCTTATTTTAATGAAGATTCCTCCAAAATATTTCATGAATATTTGAAACAAAATTTTTTTCTTTTAAAATTTCATAACGTTTTGTGAAAAGAAATTTATTTTAAAGAATAAAGGATGTTTTCATCCAGAAATCATTTCAAGTGTTTTATCAAAACAATTTTCCATCTAAGATGACATTATTTCATATGTGTATGTTTCAAGTATAATGTATCTATGATTTAAATGGTTTGATTATTCTTATTATGAAATGATATCCATTTATTTTATATGGATTATGTGATGATGGGATGTTGTTTATGAAACCCATTTTATTCGTTGGGTTATTATGAATGATGTATGTTTATTTTGGGGCACAAGCAAGAATGATTTCATTATGAGATGGGTGGGACCTATATCTACCTCCAATGCATTGGGTAAAGATTTATATCTCATGAGATAGACATGGATGGAAGGGTATGTTAATCCGCTTTAGTAATATAGGACTGGAATGAGGAGTGAACTCGATTTAGAAAGGGACTTTGTCCACTAAGATGGTCTTGGCAATAATGCCTTGGATACTATGGAAATCATAAAATGTGATGAATGGTTGATACAATTACATGTTTCATTCCCATTATATTTTATCTTGTTGATGTTCCATTATGATAAATTCCTTACGTATTTCCACGATTTATGTCTTTTCTCAATATTTTGATGTTTAAATTTCATGTTCAAGTTTTTTCTTTCAATTGTTTATGGATTGTTTTATGTTATCTATGTTTACCCTTATTGGGAATTTGAGCTCACCCTTTTTATGTTTTCTTTTCCCCAGGATTTAAAGAATGGTTTTAGGTAAGAAAATAAAAGGGGAAGATCTTTATGGGAGATGTTGAATATCTTTGACAAATATTAGAAGATTATATTCTATGTTTCCAAAGACACTAAACTATTACGGTCCTTTGGTGTCTGTTTTTGTTATGTATTAATTATTTAGAAAAATTAATGTAATGTCCATGTATGTAAAGATTTGGGACTCTACAGACACACCAATAATCCCCCAAAATTATGTGATGGATTTTAGGTGAGTTCCCTAGATCATGCTATATCCCTCTAACATGTAACATTCATCAATGGAAGTCCCTTGAACATGTCCATTTGAGCATAAAATGTCTCTCAGGATCCATAGACAAGTGGATCGACTTTACATGACATTGATTTTACATCATTGTAAGATCCATAAGTGATCATGTGATACACCATAGACAAGTAGTGAAACTATCCATGAAAATGATCACATTCTGAAATAAGATCCAGTATTCATTGTGTGATGCCCTGATAGAAAACTGATGGGAAAAGGATGTAAGACTTGTAAAATAAACAATAAAAGATAAAAAAGGTGGAGGACTATTAGACGAAAAGATTCAATATTTTTTATGTGAAGTGATTATGAATCTCATGTTATTAGCTCAATGATCTTATAAAGGCCCTTTGACATGGCATCTTGATCTCACGAAGGTCCTATGACATGCCAACTTAATAACATTAAGGTCCCTAGAAAAGTATCCCTTGATCATTTGAAATCCTCTTCAATAGGAAACATGGTATCAAAAATACACCGAGACATTCCTACATGATATTCTAAAGGATCTTTGGCATTTTGACATAAATTTTGAAAATTCCCTTTAAGATGATATAGGTATAATAAACATCATGATGAAATTTTTTTCTCACAGTCCATGTTTATCATGTGACACAGAGATGAATCCATAGATAAACCATGGAAATATTATGTGAAGCATGTGATGTGATCCTCCCTCCACTGACTTGAACCCATAAATTTCATATAAGTTCTATGAAAGGTGGAATAGACTCAGGGTGGTTAGTTCAGAAATTCCTCCCTCTTAGCATAGAAAGAAGATGCAACACATGAAAGACACACCCACAAGATCCCAGAAGTGAGAGAAGACTTCTGTATGCGGATATACATGAAATTGAATGGGTATTCCACTAGGTAAAACCTATGGAATGACTTAAGGGATTAAAAAATGTATATATTCTTCATGTGATCACCCTACTAATCATGTGAAGGACTTCCAGTATGTGAATCAGATTATGTGTAGAAGTTTCCACATAAAGAATTTTTTTCATGAAACTTCAACATGCCAATTCTTAAAAAATACTAAGTAATATATGCAATAAGGGATGAAAAATATAATAAATATAAGTGAAGAATGATATGTTGTTTTTTATGAAAATGAATCATGCTCTTCTCATGACCAGTCCTGGTCAGGAGATATCCCTCCAATGTGTTAGTCATGATCACAAGACACCCGTGGACATGTCTTCATCTATAACATGAAGTCCTATATACATTTAGTGTAATTCATGAGATGTCCTGAGACATGTCAGTCAATTCATACAAAGTCCTCTAGAAATTTTGGCTAGATCATGAGACAAACTTTCAACATGTTATCCTTGATCATGCAACACCCTTGGATGTGTTTGTATAGATTATGAAATGTACTCCAAACATGAAATCCAGATCACGTGAAAACCTTATGACTTGTCAGTACATATCAAATAACAACCTTGGAAGTTTCTATGTCAGTCATGAAAATTCCTCTAGACATGATATTCATGTCACAAAAAGGTATCCAAAAATATCACCTAAGTCATGTGGTGTCCTCCTGACATACCAACTAGAAAATATGACAAACATCCAACATTTTATCCTTGATCACATGACACCTTTAGAAATTTATACATTGATCATCTAAAGTCCCTTATGTGTGTCAGCCGAGTCATGCGATAGTATTTTGGACAAGTCAATCAAATCATGTGGTAGACCTCTGAAATGTTTGTCTCATTCATGTGAATCACCCTAGGACATGTCATATTTGTTAGATAGAAATTCAAGATATGTCAACTATGTTAGTCATAGAATTTATGACATGTCAAACTCCCTAAAAGATGATAAATATTTACATAATAAACACTTTAAAATACACCATATTTAATTAAGATATATTTTATTACTATCCAAACAGGATATGTAGGATGCCTTTATAAGCACCGATCTATAATTGGGCATCAACCACAGTGTAAGACACTCCAAATTTCAGACACTCTAAACCATGGGTTTGAAAAATATCCTACGGGTTTATCATTATTTCGCATCCATCAGTATATTGAGAATCATTTTGAAATATGATGACTCTGATTCCGATTATAAGCTGGATACATATGACACCTTCTTAAGGTCTGATATCTATATCAAACACTAGTCTAGGGCCATCCAATTTCATAGGTATCAAATAAATATGTGATGAGTATGATAAATTATTATTCCTTGTTTCTCACACTGAGAATGACTCACCCGAGATTAGGTATTTGAAACAATCCAATCACTCACATCATAAATTTCTACCAACCAGGGAAACCTCAGTGTGTAAGCTATGTTCAATGGTCAGATATGATTTCCCCATACAAGGGTATCCACCTCCGAGTATGTCTTGAAAAAATTACCATATTTTTAAAACCTAGGGAAATAAACCTAACAAGAATTAATCACCTATCACCACCCATCAATAGGTTAAAGGTATATTATTGTATGATGGTTATGATTCTTGTTCTAAGAAGGATACAAATGATTCCTTCTTAAGGATTGAGCCAAATACCTAGTGTCTAATTTACCTCATATATGTCGTTTACATATTATTTACAACATCATGGCTTGAAACTAAATAAAATACATGGGTTTTGATTCCTATTATAAAAATGATTCTTAGGATGCCTTATGAAGGTTCAATCCCATCCTCAAAACACCAATTTCCTCCTTGGATGGATGTAAAATCAAGAGTGCCTATTTATATGGATTTAAAAACCAAAAGCCTGCCCATTTATGACTAATAATCATAAATAAATAGGTAACCTTAGATAAATACAGATGATATAATTGATAGAACCCTATTGACACATAATAAGATTCAACACCAGATCATTTTGATATGGTAACAAATCTAGTATCAGGATTTAGAAATTCATGAAAATATCTTAAATCTAAAATATTTTCTTGGAATTGGAAATAATTCCTTCCAAATGAGTGTGATGATCTCGAACACCCATCCTCTATAAGAATGTGAGTTCACTAAGTGTCATTGGGTTTGAAACCCAAAATGACCATTTTCCTAAAGAAAGCAGGTTTGTACATTTTTATGGATGTGAGATCCATTGGAACATTTTATAAAATATTAAAATGGTAAAATAAATGTGAATTATTGTGAAACCTTACTTGATCCCCCCACAATCAATCATTAAAGACCATATCTCTATGTAAAAAAAATAATTGGTGGATCCCGTGTTAAATAATGCAATGAAAGTATCACTAAATCTCTATAGGAATTTGAAATCATGTCTCCTAAACCCCGGGGATACCATCCATAACCATTAAAAGTAAACACCTATATTATTTCACTATATGATATACCTGTTTACCATGTTTTTGTGATATATCTGTTGGAATTAATTAACTTAAAATGATAATTTTTTTATATTTTGTATGCATATATATGACTATGACAAATGTACAGTGGTAGATACCTTGGTTAGTGATAGGGGTTATACCTTATGATATGGGTCAACATCTAGGGGAAACCATGGGTGATGCCATAGACTGATTATATTCATCCTAATTATAATGATCATTTCTAAATGTTTCCTGGCTATTTTTGAAGATTCCACCTCAAAGGAGAAAGATGGGACCATCAAATGATGTGGTTTAGGATTCTTTTTCTGAGGAGGATTCCCTCGTTCTATAGCCTACTATGCTTGAGTGTAAACTATAGCATGATCCCAAACATACTCCAGTGGTATAGGACAAATTTTCACCTTATTTGAGAATCCTTTATCTTGATACTACACTGGGTGGATGGATTTCAATGTCTGTGGTAAGCTATGCCAGATACATTTAAATCTAACATCAACTATCATTAAACTACACTGAAATTCAATGGGATAAAATGGAGTATATATTTATCAATGAGGGTATATTTGACCTCGGTGATACACTAGAGGATAGGAATGGGATGCTGGAAGTGTTCATACTACATGGATCCTCTAGGAGGTGGTGGGGCATAATGAGGCTGACTGGAAGGTACGTGGGTCTAAACTTCAAGGAATTTAATGACTTATATTTCATTGAATTAATTCCAAATACATTGAAGTAGGACCATGTGTTGGAGTTCATGGAGCTACAATATAGGTCTATGATGGTATATTCAAACCCTACTCATTTCATTGTGATACATTACTTTAAACCAATATTTTCAGGAAATAATGCGTAGAAGTCCAAGAAGTTTAATATTAGTCTCTGTCTCAACATCAAGTGATAGGACATGACCATTGATATAGTGACATATAATGATGTTTTATATAAGGCATGGACTATAATAAAGAGTTTATAGGAGTATTGAGGAGTTTTTTTTCTTTTTACCATCAATTATCATGTAGGTGGACCTCTTGCTTCTATGATTAGTGTGTCCTCTAGTAGTAGGAAGTGGAATATGAGAGACATGTAGTAAGGAATTGGTATATAGGTGGATTAGTTTATAACTTCTTAAAACTCATTTGGAGGAGTTCCAGAATGCTTGACCAATGGTAGGGTAAGACATTATCAGAAGTTATACACATAACCTCCAAGCTCATGTCGATGGTTTGGAAAGATGGGGCATCTTCTATAGTTTTCTCTAGAGATTCAAGGTCTAGGTTCTGTATAAGTGGTGGAAAAGATGTGATATGTGACTTAAGGATCCATATGGTGTCTGTAGTAGAAGACTCAGACAATGAAGACTCAGACTAGTCATGTGTCTCAAGGACAAGGTCATGGAGTTGAGGTAGGTCATGTTTATATAGTAGATCAGACTCTAGGAGGTGGTAGTGATGGACTATTACTATATATGGTAAGTCCTTGATCACTTATATGTTGTATAATTACATATTTGGTAATGGTTCATCCTATTATTTTTTAAAAGTTGTGATTACATGGTTAGGAATACCAAGTCACAAACATATTAAGAAAAAGAAAAATTACAAAAATCTAAAATAAGGAATTTTCATTAAATATTTTTTATATAAAGGATGAAGATCCATAGGGAGGTCTTGAAACCAGATGATGTCGTTACTAACTCATTTTTTATGATAGTCCATCCTCCATCATGTTATCATCATTATAAACAAGATTGAAAATGTTGTTGGTCCCTGAACTAAAGTGGAGGTTGTCCATCCAGTGAGTAGTAAGAGGCTATGCAAGATGATCCATTCCATTCTAGACCACTTTTACAATTTTTGTGTAGTCACCTTCTTACCAAATTTTTTTCCACAAATTTTTATTAACAATGTTGATTGTAGTAATGAAACTATACATATCATATTATAGGGAATATGTTGTAAAAAAAATTTCATAAAAATAACCAATAATATTTCCTTCATGGTCTCTGAAAACCGTTCCTCAACCCGAAGCACCAAGGTTTCCCTTTGAGACACCACCAACATTAATTTTGATTGATTTGGGAAGTGGAACTTTACAAAACACTTCAAAAAATACCATAGGATAGATATACCATCCTTTAACTCTTAAGAGATATAAAACTATGATGTCCTTGATATATTTTTGGATGGATCATGTTTGATTCAATCTAGCATCCTTTATGGTTGCGATAATTCTAACTATCAATTCATGAAAGTTAGATGCATTATTATGATATAAAGAAGAATTTTAGTCATACGATATTATGAATAGCAGTTCAACAATAACAACCATAAATAGATGTTTGATATGTGGATATGTTGGTTTAACATCACATCATTTGATCAGTGGTTAGATAAAGTATATATCCTTATATCTATGATAAAACAGATCATATATATACTTCCATAAAGTAGATACAGTGTCACAAGGTATAAAAATATGATCCGCATCTTTTCTATGTAAGCTATATAGATGAAATTTGGAGAAAATATGAATACCAAATAATTACATATAGTTTTTAGTGGGTATTTGGTTATGTGAAGTTATCTAGACAAGAATAAATATGTAGAGTCTAATCCAAGGCTTGTCGAAGTGTTTCAACCAAGAAAAATCATGGTTTACATCAATAAAATTATGATTATAATTTGAGAATAAAAAGATTCATTATTAGAAGGATACCCTAATATGAAATCATCAGACTTAGGAATGGTATAATTGTTGATTAAATCATTGATATCATTAGATAAATACCAATCTATAGAGTTCAAGATATCATTTATTGAAACATTTGTATCAGAAAATAAGTACATGGGTTCAACTATATATATAAGAGGGGAATATAGCCAATTATCCAACCAAAATTTTATAGAGATCTATATGTTGACCATCCATCTTGAGTGAGATATAATGCTAGTGAAAGAGTATTTTATGGATGGTCAAATTGAAGAGTGTATATAATTTTGGTTGAATTTCTTCAATTTTATAAGAAATATACCTTTAAGGAAACTAAAATGCATAGAGTTATTATTAAACAGATTCTAAGTGAGACTAGACTAAAGGGAAGCATGGAATAATTTTAGATTCTTGATCCCAATCCCACCAGCAGTAAGAGGATTATAATAATTAATCCAAGGGATAATAAATAGACTTCTTTCAAGGGTAATTCCAAACCAAATGATGTTTTTGATGTATAAATATATATTTTTAATAAGACGAATGGGCCATTGTAAACCATTATATAATAAACCATTTTTCGAAAAAAGGTGAACTTGACAAAAAAATTATCCCATCCATGGTTATTCCCATTATTTTATCTATGAAATCGTTATTATTGGAAGTGAATTACTATTCAAGCTATCCTATAAGATACTTTCCCTTAATACACAATTAAGTACAAAATTTGACCCTCTTATGTGATTCCTAGAGTGTCTTGTATTCATTGATAGTTATAGAAATCAGTGGGACTTCAAGATTCTATATATGATGATATTTCTTGTGACTCTTAGCACGAACTAGCTGAAACATTTATGATCTCACATTGATTTCTATCAAAGATGGGTATATTTTACATCACCCAAGGGAGACAAGTACATGATGACTAAAGAGTGGGAACTAAATCATGTAAATCTACTCCAAACTGGATTTATCTTGGAATGATCATGTCATAAATTGTGGTATTGAATATTTATGAAAAATTTGTGCTCCCCCTCCTCTTTTCATCAAGTTGTGGATATCTATTAGGAAATCTTTCGTAAAATCATTATAAGGATTACCAGATATATAAGAGTAGACTTGGATATATAGATTGTGTTTAGACAATTTCAATACCCCCTTATAACATGAAACCAGATGAGTTTGATGCGATCATGGTAAAACTTGATGACTCAAAGTAGAAGTGATTTATCAATATCAATACTTCTTCATGGGGTGAACCTATTTTTTTCACCAAGATGGTGGATGATGGTATTTTAATATCTGTAGATTACCGAAAGCTGAATCTGGTGATGGTGAATAATAGATATTCCTTACCCAGGATCAATGAGCTCACTGATTAGTTATAGTAATCTCAATGGTTCTCCACGATTGATCTATGGTCTTGATATGATCTGTTGTGGGTTAGAAAGGAGAACATGCCCAAGATGTCAATTTGGAGTTGGTATGAGATATATTAGTACTTGTTTATTCCAATTGGATTAATAAATGTGCCAACTATGTTTATGGATCTTATTAACAAGATCCACTACCCATATCTTGACTCATTCATCACAGTGATCATTGAAATCATTCTCATCTATTCACCAACTCTAGAGTAGAATTCTAGAAATTTTTAGATAGTCATAATAAAACTTCATGGACATAATATTTATACCAAGCTATCATAGTGTAATATTTAGATTCAATAAGTGAAAATTTTAGGGCATGGGGTTTCTGAAATAAGTATATTTATGGATGTAGAGAAATTTGAGGCAGTTATATCCTAAAAATATCCCTAGAACATGGTTAAGATTAAAATATTTTTGGATTTAGTGGGATACAAATGATTTATAAAGAAATCCTCTTGTATATCTTCACCCATTACTGTAATAATAAAGAAGAGAGTGATGTTTTAATGTCTATATGAGTGTGAAAATCCATTTATTAAGATAAAGACTGGGTTTACAATAGCTCCTTTGTTGAAGCATCCAAATCTAGTGATTGGTTGTGTTGTTTATTGCAACACATTAGGCATTGGATTAAGAGATATAATGTCTCAGAAGGGGATGATAGTAGTTTATAGTACACTTCAAAAATGAACACATGAGTGGAACTATCATACTCATGATTTGGAACTAGAATCTGTGGTTCACACTTTCATGTTTTTTCGACACCATCTCTTCAGTGAGAGTTTTTTTGTTTGCACTGACCATAATATATTTCACTATATCTTCACGTAGTGGGATGTAAATATAAGGCAGAAATTCAAGGTATAGAATCTATATATTTTTGAATTTTTTATGTCTTATACACATGGTAAGAGTAACATCATTTCATATTATATTATCTCTAAATTTAGGTATCGAAGGAGCTTGGTGAACAACCCAGAGTGGGACAATTGATCTTGATGATATTGTTGGATGTTTGGAGGATGGATGATTCTAAGGAATAGGGATTGATGACATGTGCTCCACCGGTGGTCACATATTCTTTAGTAGAGCTAGTAATGGTTATATGAGAGATAGAACCATAGTGTATTTTTATGTGGGAATAAGTATATAGTGTTGAACATATGCATGAGTAGTCATAGGGAAATAACAATGTAATACTTGTACATGATAGAGTTGTTGTCTGTGATTACATTGGGGAGGTTATGATGAGGGAAATCTATACCTCTACGTGGGAGGTACATCATAGGGAGAAAAATATATACCCTGAATTCAGGTGATAGTTTTAGTGGTCAGGGATGATGTATGACATTACTAGATTTGTATCCCCAAGTCTTACCTACCAGACGATAAAGGCTGAGGACCATCATCCTTATAGTTTACACAAACCACTTTTAGTACCTATGTTGAAGTGATAGGAAATAAAAAATGATTTCGTGATGGGATTACCTAAGACACCAATGATCTATGACACTAGAAGGGTGATTTTTATTAGCTAATGAATGTTTCTCATTTTATTTAACTCCTTGAGACACACACAATAGACATGGTGGAAAAGGATTATACTTGTGATATAGTATACACTCATTTTGTTACTCCGAAGAAAGTATTTAGAATAAATTCATGTTTTATGTTTTGGTTTAGGTTGGGATTTCAAAAAACCTCAGGAACTCAGATGTGATTAAGTAAAACTTACCATCCTTAGAATGATATACAGTTTGAGTAGACAATTTGGATCCTAGATTATATGCTTCAAACCTGCATCCTAGAATTTGATGGATCTTGGGATGATCCACAGGCCTTCGATGAGTTCCCATACTATACAAATTTATATGATTCAATTTATATGGAACCTTATGAAGCTTTTTACAAGAGAAGATATCATTAACTACTTTGTTGGCATTATGATAGGAGGTATAAATTGTGCGGCCCAACTATGTATAAGAGAGATCCAAGAGAGAGAAGATGATTCAGTGGCCGTTGATCTTAGATTGAAATTGGAAATTACCATATTCAAACCATAGAAGGAGGCCTTATGAGTTTTTTTGAAAGTGACTAGGTTTTTATGAGATTGAATCCATTGTTAGGACACTAATTTTTGAGGAAGTAGGGAAAGGTATCACTACACTATATTAGACCCTTCAAGATCATAGAGTGGGTTGAAATAGTGGGGTAACATCCGAAACATCCTTATTTATATCATGGTATTCATGATATGTTTTATGTTTGTCTTTTATGAAGGTATATGTCCAATCCTACACAAGTCATTTATTTCATAGATGTTAAGTTGAAGCGCGGTTTATTATTTTCCGAGCGATCAGTGTGGATTGTAGATAAAAGTGATAAAGTTATATGTGATAATATAGTAACAATAATCTAGATTATATGGTTACATGGATACATCTAGGGGGAATTGGGATTGGGTGGCTTATTTTAGGCAAAGTGGATAGAGTATTTTAGTTAGAACATTTGAAGGTACTTCTGAGGGATGATAATTCACTAAATGTGGATAATTGAAAAATCTATGTTTTGATTCAATGTATGATATGTTATGTTTAAAAAATCCATATTTCTATTTTTTCTCTATATGGGTTGTTTAGAAGTTGTTTTTTCATGGCAAAGGGTATGGGTTTTGGATATGGAATATTTGAGTAAGGGATTAGGATTGGGGTGGTAGGAAAATATCCTTCATCAATATAGTAGAACTCATCATACAGTCAATGGGGTTCCAATGAGTCTATTATATTCCACAGAACCCATAATCCAGCCATTATTCCTATAATAACACATTTGGTTATACAAGAAACATTTTCCATCTTATGGACTATATCTAGTTCACTGGTTATCACAGTGACTCACCCATGAGGCCTAACGAGTGGTTGACATGCACTAATAGAAACTTAGGCTATATAAAAAATTTACACCTCTGGATATATGTCAGTAAATCATGGCTATTGGTTATATACCTGGTTTGGTAGACTATGGAACCTATTGGTATGGAAATATGGCCATAGATATATCGATGATTTCAAACCATGGCTATATACTCATATCCATGGTTTAAACCATGACTATAGCCCTATAGGAATAGTTTCCACAATGGAAATATACATATGTCAGTGGCTATGAACCGTGGATATAGAACCTTCCACATCACATTATAGCCACAGTTCAAAATCGTGGCTATATGTCTTGTTCCATGGTTCAAACTTTAGCTATAGTTCTACTTCCATGGTTTAAAACTATGGAAATAGGTATATTTCCAAGATTCGAAGTCATGGAAATAACATGTAGATAGTATATAAAATAGTAATTCCAAAATTCTAATACAATGTTAATACTAAAAGTTTGTACTACTTCATGATTCTACATTACCAATAAAATATAAAAAACCATCATAAAAATTGACTTATACAACCCAGAAACATAATACTCCACCCAAAAAGAGTCCAAAAAATTGACGAACTAAAGGATAAATGAAAATCGAAATGATGGGGATTACCTGAAACTTGAAAGGATGTTATTAAGAGTGAACTCATATACTTTATCCAGGTTTATTAACTTCCCAAGAATGCATTAAAGCCTATGAATTTCATTCTTCATGTAGTATGCACCTTTATCCAAGATATCCTTTTTTATACATAAGATATATTTTTCCATAGCTAGTAGCGGAGCTCTATATCTTCACTTCCTCTTCCATACGACCCTATATGACCCTCTTCTCATCATCACTAGCACTTGAAAACTACTTGGACAAATTATCCATGATCTATAATAGAAATACTAGAAGGAAACAAATATGTCAAAAAATTATAATAACATTCTCTATAGTTAAAAATATGGTATAAAAAGAAGTATTAAGAAACATGTATGAAATATAAAATTTTTAAATATTGAAGAAAAATATCATAAACATACTGATTAATGGGGTGGTAAAAACTATCCAGGTGATTAACGAAATTAATTACATCACCCCTAATAAGGAATATATGAAAAAATCAAATACATTATTCTTTTCTTAGAATTAATTAATGTTTCAATTAGATTGAATTCTATATCATAACTATATAATTTTTAAAGTATCCTAGATAAATAATGAATAAATTTAGAAAAGAAATGAATCTCAGTCAAGCCCCATGTCACTTACACATTCATAATTTCAATAGGTTTCAGTATTCAAATTAATACCCCTTCTACAGTATTAGTGCCTCCCTAACAACCCAAACAACCCAAACAACCTTGGTAACACGAGATTACATTATAAAGGGGATTGCATGAATTTTAATGCAATTAAATATGAATTATTAAATATACTACATCATTTATGATCTTAATCACAACTATCTAAATTGTTCTAAGTGAGAAATAGTATCATTCTCTTAATCAGATACTATTTTTTAAATGGCCATGATCTGAATCACATAAACGATACTTGTATTAGGCCACCACATGACCCGATGAGCACTTCTTGATCCCCAGGGTCTTACACAAGGGTCATAGGACTTGGAGTATGGCTAGGGAGTGATTTACCTATTAGTTTTAATTGAACAAAACTAATAAAAACTGAAACTACATTAATGAAATACATTTCAAAATGTAGAATTTTTTTTCGAATGTAAAATTGTATTGTTTAAATTATGTTTATGAGATTAATGGATAAGTTAAAAAAATAATATTTAAACTCCAATTATAACACAAGGAACCATATGACTCGTATTAGTAATGATAATGAACAACAATAATAGAGCATCCAAATAAATATTAGTACGTATAGCCACCTGCAAGATATACCACATAACCACATATCCACCATAGTACACATGCAGAGTTTGATCATATATTACTCATCAAGAAACCACCGTGTCTTTAACATATATGAAATATATGATGATGTATGTTTTTGATCAATTTACTCATTTAAATGAATATATATGAAAAAGAATTTACATCTAGTTATCAATAAAATCATATTAGAATTAGATAATGAAGTACCTTGAAGATCAATATTAACTATAAATGAAAACGTCTAATATTTATAGGATCCAAACCTGAAGTAAAATCTTCAATCAAAACACTTTGAACATAATATAGATAAAATAAGGCAATGGTGCTTCCCTCCCTAATGAGATAAAATCATCATATTTCAGTAAGTGGTTGAGTTACGGGTAAAACCCCATCCCATTGAAATAAGAAGTTGTATACCAGAGTTGGGTATATAACTAATCAATGGACTATGAAAAGGGTCATAGAAAAACATAGTTCAAAAAACCATCCCATGTGACATGACTATATATAATTTATATGATATCAAAATACCCCTAACAAATGGCCCATAAAATTTTATGAGAATATTCAATTTAGAAACATTATTTAGTTGTAAACCAAATATATGTTCCTAATGACAATATCATAATAAATAGAAGAACCTAATTGAAATTTATGATTTAACTATTATTAAGAATGATAATGTCTCTATAGATGATTGTGTGGATAATGGAGTCACTACTAAATCTACTCTATAGATTAAATAATCGAGTATTATATACCGATGATGTAGATTATGATTAGTATAGTGATGATTGTTGTGCCTGTGAATTTAGAAGAATATTGGATGTTGTCTATTTTTAAATTTGTTTTAAATATATAGTAAATTAAATTATTTACAATTAATAATTGTGTTGTTGTTATGGTGAGAAAAAGGTAAAGGAAGTGAAGAAGCTACCCATGAGTGATGGGTAATGAAGATGCTACCCTTTAAAAAGTTGCAATTAGAATTATAGGGTAGTTGATACATGTGATAATTGAAGAGAAATATTATATGGCTGTGAAATTTTCTTTATGGTTATGGAATCACAATCTATAACAATAACTTATACAAATGAATAGCTAAGATAATTGGGATGCTTTACCTACTGGATAGCCTGAATATTCACAACTAACAAGTCTAAATAAGTTGAATTTATTGGGAGAACTAACTGAATTATTAAGTAAACAA
Organism: Viscum album; assembly: GCA_963277665.1. Classification (NCBI taxonomy): domain Eukaryota; kingdom Viridiplantae; phylum Streptophyta; class Magnoliopsida; order Santalales; family Viscaceae; genus Viscum; species Viscum album. The sequence goes on along the minus strand of OY728132.1, from coordinate 818,599,582 downwards.
TAAATGGAGTTATAGTAATTTTTAGGGATTAAATTAGGGATAAAATATCCAATTATGATGTTTTAAAAGTCAATAAGTAAAAAACAATGTACATTTTAGAAATACACTATATTGTTTATTTAATATACATCAGAAGTCCCCAGAAGCTAGAAAAATTAACCTGGGATTATTTTTAAGATTTATATAAATAATTAAATATATTATAAGGTTTTATAGAATTTTATGTAATACCAATAGTTGGAAATCATTTTGAAGCCACTTTTATAAATCATGATGTTTGGAAGCTAAAGCTGGAAAAATGGAAATGTCATAGATTGTATAACTATCGTTACATATTAGGAATTTAATCCATATCATATGAACTATGATTTATCATATGATTTCATAGAGTATTTTAGGACTCCATTTTCTAACATTCATATATTTTATGACTTCATTGTTTTTGTTTTTGTAGATTATATGTCTTTTAGTCCCAGTGTCAGACATTATTTTTTGACTTTAGCGATACTATGAGACTCTTAAATATTTATGATGGTAATAATGTATGAATTCATTTTATGAATAACTAAATCATAGAAAAATCACAATGACTATATGAATTCAAATTTTAATGATATAGATTCAGCCATAGGATATAAAATTTGACTTCGAAACCACTTTTCATTTAGTTTTATATGATATAGTGAGATTCTAGAAAATGAATGAATTCCTTATTTCATATGGGGAATTATTTGGGTTAATCCCAAACCAATTAATAAATGAAATGAACTTCATGAATACATATAAAAACAAGAATAAATCCCATAAAATTTATCTTCATACCATTGGTGAATATGGATAATTTGTGGATGTTTTCTGAAAGCGTTGAAGTGAATTTATTATGCTTTAAATAATAAAGTATATGTAACCATGTAAAATATTTACTATTAATCTGATCATATGTAATTTATGATTAATTATGTTAAAATAAGAATAATAAGGAGTGTTATATTTTAATCAATGGTGTACTGTTTTAATTGGTAACTCTAATGGCTTTCAGAAAGCAACCACACTTTAAAGAAGCTACATGCCCAAAGTTGTTATGAATTATATATGTAAATGATATATATTGGGTTAGTAATAATAGAGAAAGAGTCATAAAATTGAGATAATACAGTAAATTTCAATATAAAAAGTTATAAATAACAAGAACTTAATTGGGCATACAAATTGGAACAGATGCATTAAGAAATTGACAATCTGGAATATATCAGGTTCGGAGAATATAATAATGTAGAATGTACCTGATATAATTTAAAGTAGAAGATATACTCGAAATAATTTCAATTGTAGATATTACATCTTGAAGATCATATATATTTAAATCGTTTCATTGCACTATAGTAAAAAATAATGTATGAGTAGCAGCCTGCTTTTACACCCTTGTCAATCATCTATGAAATCTATATTCTATGGAAGTAGATTAGGAAATGAAATTCATGTATGATGTATTTGAAATGATTTGATAAGGAGTACCATGAAATTATACTATTAAATAATATAAATATATAATATATTATGAATTAAAAAACTGAAAAACATTATTAAATTATATTGTGAATATTAAAATCAACATTTTTGAGTTAGATTGTAAATACCAAAATCAACATTTTAATATTAGATTGTACTCATATTATGATATGATCACATTAATATATTGAATAAGTATTCTTCCTAGAATGAATAAGAAATATAAAAATAAAATTAGACAAATTTTAATATGAGAATACATTATCAAGTATTAGAATATGCATTATGCATATAACAGAAATAATTATATTAATAATCCGATTGATAATATGATTATATAGTGTATTCCTACCAAATATTCACACAATATATAGAACAAAAACAGATAATAGTAAGAGAATATAATATTAAATATTCCCATGATAATGGTGAAAATAGACAATCATACATAAACACTCATCATAAAAAAATAAATAGTGTGGGTATCCCATTTGAACACACTTATCAATTATTGAGTGTAGTCATATATGCTTGTATTTATATATTTCTTATATTGAATCCTTTTTAAATATTTGAAAAATAATGAAAAAAATATTTGAAGAATGAAAACAAAATTACAAATAGTAGTTTAGTTTGCCTTTTTAGTCTTCATTTTTTTATTTTGAAATCCCCACAATACTGATTTTGATTCTCTATGTATCTCATGATTTAAATAGTGAAATCTATTACACCTTTATCAATGTGTGTAAATCATTATTCGTTAAAATCTAGGATTAAATTTATAATAAATAAATAAATAAATAAACCGTTGAATTTGAAATACTAAATTGAGTAATTTGATATAAGCTAAGAATAATGATAAGATAATATATATGAACACAAAACATTGGATATCAATATGCACAGACAAGGAATGTTTTTAATGCATATTAAATGTAGAGAAGTTTTATAAGTATTGTGTTGTTCAACATTTATATGGAAGAAAAATGTTTTTAAATAATTGTGATTAATATTTATTGAAAGAAGTATGGGTATACTTACATTATTTATACAAAATTAAACATTATAAGAATATAAATATATGTTATTTTTAATATGATCTCAAGATATTTTATCATTTATTGGATATTTTGAATAATAAATTATAAATCAATGTGTATCTGATGATAGTTGTTTGTCACAAACCACTATTCAATTAAATTTTTATTAACCTAATGATGCACTATAGTGGCACACCCTAGGGTCGAACACAAGGTTGCTGCTCACACACACACTATTTTTCTATTATCACTATTATAAATTAACAAATATAAAAATATAATACTTATGTAATCTTGGTGAAGAATTTAAATGAATAAAATATAAATACAATATAAATATATAAATATATCAAAAATATAAAACACAACAAAAAGTAAAAAAATACACAAAGAAGTTCGTAAAAGAAAACAATAGTTCTCTCGATCTCATGGTGGAATTATCATTGTTATTCAAAATATCCATCAATGAGTTATTTAATGTGGAAATCAAGACCTATCACTCCACACCCTAACGATTTAGTTCTATTACCCTACATTAAGACCTCTTCATGTAGGTGTAATATCTTGCACATCAATACCCAATCCAAACTCTACCGTTTGAATGAATTAGATATCGATGAGAAGTAAGATTATTAAACAAGGAGAAATAAGAAAATAGTAGAGAAAGTGGGGAGACTGCTCACCATAATCATTTAACCACTAATAAATCCGTATAATAAAACATGAGAAAACAATAAAGAACTTAAAACTAAAATACCACCACATCACCCCTCAGACAATAGTGAGGGTTAGCTCTCCACAAGTATGGAGATATAAATAATCATGATGGGAGAAACACATAAAATAAAAATAATGAAAGAAAAAGAAAAAATACACAGAAGAAGAATAAAGTTAAAGAAATATATATTATAAATATTAATAACAAGTACATAAAAAAACACCACATTTCCCCCTGAAAATGGCTATGTTTGTGAAAAGAGAGGAGGTAAAAATTTATAGAGAAAATGGGTGAATAAATATCGCTCTAATTCTTTCCTCAGGATGTTCTCGACTATTAGACCCATTAAATGGAATAATTGGTAAATTTTCCCTTCTTGAATGTTATTCCATTTATTATTACGCTTTTCTCCATAAAAATTTCAACTTTATTGGTCACGTATGAAGGAGTTATTTCTATTTTAGTGCGAAATATTTAACATGACTAGGTGACTCTTCATATTCCACAACTCAATATTCCCATTCCATTAAGAACTTGACACCTCAAGATAGAAACATGGCCTCTTTAATTAATGATTTTCATTAATTAGTTTTACAACTAAATGTATAATTTCAGCTCTAATGGGATGGTCCACTTCTAGATACAAGCTCCTCATTAAAACATTCCCATTCTACACCTAGTTTAGAAGGCCCAGATTGCGAGATGATTTTGGGACCCCAAATGATTGATTGAGCTGTAGATTCAGAAGGATTAAATGAGTCCCATGATGTATGGAATCCTAAAAAAAGTAATTACACAATTTGGTTCATTTTAGAAAATTTTATTTCCATAATACATAATAAATTAAAATAGTTAAATCCAAAAAATAACCCATTTCGGCATTTTAGATCAAAATTATTCTAAAACCTTAAAATGTAAGAATTTAACATAAAATAATACTATAGAGGGTTAAAAAATTGAAATATAGTATATAATATTTGAAAATCCATGCTTCATCACTGCCCCATACACACACATTGCACTCCTAATAAATCATGATATATCGAAATCAAAATCCACACAACAATAAAAAATGAGAAAAGATCAATGATCATTTACAAAATGAAATTCCATATTTAATCTTCTATGAAAAAAAATTCCATTTTATTTTTCATTCCTCACATTTAAATTTGTTCAAACTCATAAATACATTCATGAACCAATCCCAATATACCTCACATTGAATTTTATGTCACTCTCCACTCAAGAGAAATTGAATCTGTAGTTATGCTCATTATTGGAAAGTGCATGTATCAACATAGGGTTGTGACAATTATAATCTCTCCACAACATGAAAAATGAAAATATTTTCAATAATGAGGCCTTTTTCATGTTTAATTATGTGGCTTAGGGTTGGTTGGAAAATGATTAAAAAATATAAGTCAAGAAAGATGAGGTTAGACTTTTAAGCACAATGCATAAATAATAAAGTGAAAACACATGAATTCATAAATAAATTCCCCTAAAAATGTGAAACAGAACTCCAAACCCCATTTTTTAAGACATGGGACAGGAGTCAAGAAATGATTATAATGAATGATATCATCCAAGGTCTCCTTTTGTTTATAAATCTCCTGAAAGGCACACCTTTAATTTATTTTCTTTTTTGATTTTCTTTCGTGGAGAATGAGATGAAAGTTGAATACAATAAAATAATGAACATCACTCCATTTATTTTAAAGAGGGACTTGTGTCATAAAATGACATAAAATGACAAACTCAAGCTCATCAATTTTTTTCTTCATTTTTTTATAAAGATCCTCAAAGGTAGAACTTTATTTACTTTTATTTTTTTTGTTTCATAGAGAATGCGATCAAAATTAAATAAAATGAAATAATAACCATCATTACATTGATTTTAAGGAGGGAAATTAGTCCTAAAAAATTTACAAAGAGAAATTAGAGCTCATATAAATTTTTTCTATTTTTTTATAATTTTGAAGGAGATCTGGACAAAACAAATAAAGCACAATGAAAGAATTACCCATTCCTAATTTTCTAGTTATTCACTTCTTGAAACGTTTAAACACACATCAAAACACCCAAAAAATGAAACAAATCCCAAAAAACACACATTAAAGGGCCTTACCCCACACTTAAACGTGACATATCCAAGAAAAAATACCAAGAGTACAGGTTGGTAAGGAAATATTAGCTTGTTATGTGGCTTAATACTATTAGGAAATTCATGGAATATAAGGGATAACGAAAGATAAATGTAATGCTAGGTCTCGAAAAAAAATATGGCTAGTCAAGAAATTTCCTCAATCATATCAAAAACATTCCATGAAGTCCAAACCTTTGAAAGAGAAAAATCACAAGTTTCAGTTCTCACACGAAATCCAAGATTCTATCTAGAATGTGTGGGTATTAGAAAGAATATTTAAAAGTGGTTCAGAATACCTCATATGATAAAAAACATGTTCTGAGTTAGAGTCTCCAAGGCATGGATTTCAAAAATTGGTCAAACTCATAAAAATGATTGAAAATACAATTCAAGAAAATGTTTCCATATCAAAAATCATTTAAAATAAATTTCATTAAAAATAATTTCAACTCTATAAAAATCAAATGAAGTGTAAAAAATTATCATAATATTCCTTAAATATCAAAAATCCTATAAAGATGAAAAAAATAAAAAGAAATCACACAAAATAACTAAGCCGACTGACACTCCCCCACACCAAGATTTCAATACCCCTCACTGTAGCTCAACACAAAATAAATATAATAGAAGATAAAAAAGGGATGGAAAGAGACAACATTGATTTATTTTTTAATGGCAGCCTTGAGTTAAGATCCTATTGGGCACCACGTGACCTAAAAGGCTTGAAATAAAGAAAACATAAGAAAAATAAATAAAAAATAAATATGAAGGGAAAAGACAGAGGATAATACGTGGTTTGACCCCCCAAGTGAGTGATAGGATTTTACTACCCATAGTTAGGATGTTAGAGCAGTTTAACCCCAATATAAAAGTGGATAGGGTTTCTTGCTCAGAATCCACCAAAAATTCGTTCTTCCAATTATCTTAGTCAAAAAATGATCATGGATGATCCCATGAATAGTTTAAACTATCTTCTACCCCTTTTTTACGTGGTATAAATGGAATGATTGGTGACTGAGGAAGAATGGGTCCACTTGGTTCACTACCACTACTTGTGTGACCTCTTCAACATCAAAATCCAGGGTCTTCTCATGTGACTCTATTTAAAAAAATTCATAAAATGGGATGTCAGAAAATTATTGCAATTTAATAATATTAAAACATGAATAATCAATACAAAAATCATCCCTTTAATATAGTTCATATTAAAACACAATCTCTTCAGGGAAGGTCACTGAGAATTCTTTTTCAACAATGAATTATTCATCTTCTTCCAAAAAAACCAAGAGGTAGAGAGGTACTAATTATTCTTTTAAAAATATGGGAGGATCACTTTCCATTTTTTTCTCAACAAAATAATACCAATGTTCATATAAATCATGTTGATCTCCCACAGGTGTATCACTTGGCAGAACATCTTCAGGAACCTATTCATGCAATGACCAAGGAGAGACGTTTGGATCTTTAAATTGAATCTTTAAATCTTCATTTCCTTCCTCAACATCAAATGTAGGTGGAATAGTATTCTCATTCTCCTAATATTTTGTTTTTTTCAATTACATCCATACAATTCAAACATATTCAAATTTATCCATCAATGATGATACCATCTTTCTTTCGTGTTCACGAATTTTGAAATTATTTTGAATCATTACAGAATCATATTCCATTTGCAACATAAAAGTATCTTCCCTTATATAAAATTCAACAATAGGAAATTAATATAAAAAATATATAAATTAATACATCTTGACCAAAAAAATAATGACATTCAATGATTCTTGTTTTTTAAGATTTTGATTTTTTTGATTTTTTTTGTGTTTTTATGAAAAATATTGTGTGTACACATTTGGCCTCCCAAGAAACGACACTGAATTGATGATAGTTCCTTGTAGCGAACCACTATTAAATTATATTCTTATTAACCTAAGAATGAATCATAGTGGAACCCCTAAGGTCGATCACAAGGATGTTGATCACACACACTATCTTTCTATTGTCACTATTATAAATTAACTAATATAAAAATATAATACTTATGTAAACTGTGTGGGAAGAATTGAAATTATTAAAATATAAATATATCAAAAATATAAAAAATGATGAAAACGAAAAAACACAAAGTTTTTTGTAGAAGAAAACCATTGTTATTTGGTTCTCATGGTGGAATTATCATTGTTATTCCAAATATCCATCAATGAGTTATTCAATGTGCAGATCAAGACTTCCCACTACATACCCTGTCATTTGAGTTTTATTAACCTACACTGAGACCTCTACATGTAAGAGTAATCTCTTCCACATCCATACCCAATCCAAACTCCACTGTTTTAATGAATTAGATATGATGATAATGAAAATTATTAAAGGAGGAGGAAGAAGACAATAGTAAAGAAAGTGGGGCCACTGGTCACCAAAATAATTTAACCAATAATGAATCCTTAGAATAAAACATGATAAAATAATAAATCATATAAAACTAAAATACCAACACTCCCCCCCTCGAACAATAGTGAGGGTTATCTCTCCACAAGAATTGAGTTAGAAAGAAGCACAGTGGGAGAAACACTTAACATAACAAGAATGAAAGAAATAGAATAAATACACAGAAGAAGAATAGAGGTACACTAATATATATTATAAATATACAGAACAATTATATGGAAAAACACCTTTGCCTCGAAAAATGGATATCCTTTTAAAAAGAGAGGAGGTACAAATTTATAGAGAAAATGGGTGAAGAAATATCTCTCCAATTATTTCCTTAAGAAGTTCTTTACTATTAGACCCAATAAATGGATTAATTTGTAAATGGTCCCTTCTTTAAAATTATTAAATTTTTTCTTATGCATTCCTACATAAAGGTTACACTTTATTGGTAGAATAATGAAGGATTTATGTCTATTTTAGTATGGAATATTTATTATCTCTATGTGACTCTTCATATTCCTCAACTCCAATTTATCATGAAATTAAGTCCTTGAAACCATGAGATTCAAACATTTACTCCAGAATTAAAGACTTTAATTAATTCATTTTATATCTCCATGTATAATTTAAGATTCATTAGTCCAATAAACATCTAGATACAAGCTCCTCATTAAAACATTTCAGATCTGTGCACAGTTTATGAGGCCCAGATTTTGGGCTCATTTTAGCCCCCCAAATGATTGATTGAGCTATATATCCGGAAGGATGAAATGAGTCCTATTATATAAGGATTCCTAAAAAAGTAATTACAAAATTCTTTTAAGTTTATAAAATGTTATGGTTGAAATACATAATAAATTAAAACAGTTAAATCCCAAAATTATGCCATTTTTGCATTTGAGCTCAAAAATATTCTAAAACCTAAAACTTTGATAATTTCCCATAAAATAATACTATGGTGGGTTTTAAAACATTGAAATATAGTATAAAATATGTGGAAATATAGGCTTCATCACTCCTACTCACTTAAAAATTGCACTCATTAGCAATCATCATATATCCAAATATAAATCAACACAAAAATCAAAAATGAGAAAACATCAATAATCATTTAAAAAATGAAATTCCATATTATATCTTCTATAAAAAAATTCCATTTAATTTACATTCATCAAATTTATATTTTTTCAACCTCATAAATCCATCCATGTCCCAATCACAACCTACCTCACATTGAATTTTAAGTCACTCTTCACTCAAGAGAAATTGAATCTGATGATTTTCTCATACTTGGAAAGTGAATGTATCACCATAGTCATGTGAAAATTATCATGTCTACAAAACATGAAACATGAAAATATTTTCAATAATGAGGAATTTTTCAGGGTTAATTCTTTGGCTTAAGGTTGGTTCGAAAATTATTGAAAATTTTAAGGAAAGAAAGAGGAGGTTAGACTATTAAGCACAATACATGAATAATTAAGTGAAAACAAATGAATTCCTAACTAAATACACTTAAAAATGTTAAAAAAAACACCAGAACTTCTTTTGTAAGGCATTGGACATGAGTAAAGAAATTATTATATTGAATGATATAATCCAAGTTCTCCCTTTTTTCATTTTTTTATTTTTTATTATAAATCTTCAGAAAGGAACAACTTTATTTTCATTTATTTTTTGATTTTTTTTCATGGAGAATAAGATGAATGTTTAATAAAATGAAATAATTACCATAAAACCCTTTATTTTATAGAGGTACATGTTTCATGAAAGGGTTTATAATTATAAATTCAAGTTCATCTATATTTTTTTTATTTTTTTATAAATCTCCGGAAAGGCGTAACTTTATTATTTTTATTTTATTGATTTTTTTCAGAGAAAATGAGTTGAAAATTAAACACAGTGAAATAATGACCATCATTACCTTGATTTTAGAGAGGTGCATGTGTCCTAAAATAAAGTACAATGATAAATTAAAGCACATATCCATTTTTTCAATTTTTTCATTTTTAAGGGGAATTGGATGAACCAAATAAAGCACAATAAAAGAATTACCCAAGACCAATTTTATATTTTTTCACTACCACAAATGTTGACACTCACCTCACATAACCCATAAATGAAAAAAATCCCAAAAAACACATAAAAGTCCCTTACCCAACAGTCAAACTTGAAATATCCATGAAAAAATACAAAGAGTGTGGGTAGGTAAGGAAAAATAGTATTGTAATGTGGCTTAAAACTATAAGAAAATTTAGGGAATATAAGGGATAACGAATGATAAATTTAAATATAGGTATCAAGATAAACGTGGCTATCCAAATAAGTTCCTAAAACCTATAAAAACATTCCATGAAGTCCAATGATTTGAAAAATAAAAATCAAAAGTTCTGGTTCTCACACAAAATCCAAGCATCACTCAAGAAAGTGTGGGTATTAGAAAGAAAATTTAAAAGTTATTCAGAATAACTCATAGGATAAAAAATTGTTTTGAGTCATTGTTTCATGGGAATTGATTTAAAAAATTGGTTAAAATCATAATTTTTTTTTGAAAATCAAATTCAATAAATTTTTTTCATATCCACAATCATTTAAAATATATTTCTTCAAAAATCATTTCAACTCTCTCAAAATCAACTAAAGTGTAAAAAATGACCATAATATCCATTAAAGCTCAAAAATCCAAAAAAAATATTAATGAAAAAGGAAAATAAAAAACAAAAAACAACTAAGCAGGTTAACACTCCCCCACACCAAGATTTCAATACCCGTCACTGAAGATCAACACAAAATAAATATAAGGGTAGAAAAACAAAGGGGAGGAAAGATAAAAGCTGCCTTTATTTTTCAGTGGTAGCCTTGAGATAAGCTCTAATTATAGACCACATGACCTAAAAGACACGAAATAAAGAAAAAATGAGAAAAATAAATGAAAAAGAAATTATAAAAGAAAATAAAGAGGATAATTCTTGGTTTGAACCCCTAAGTATGTTTTAGGATTTTACTGCCCCTAGATAGGTAGTTGGGGTAGTTTAACCAAAATATGAAGGTGTATAGGGCTTCATGCATAAAAAAAACCACAAATTCTTTATTCCAGTGGTCTTCGTCAAAAAATGATCATAGAGGATGATATAAATAGAGTATAATAGCTCCTATCCATTTTTCATGTGGTAAAAATGCAATGATTGGGAAAGGAGGAAGAATGGGTCCACTTGTTTAACGTCCACTACTTGTGTGACGTATTCAACATAAACATCAAGGGCTTGATCATGTGATTCTATTTCAAAAAATTCAGAAAATGGGAATCATAAGATAATTCCAATTGAATAAAATTAAAACATGAATAATCAATATAAAAATCTCCCCTTTTATGTATGTCATATCGAAACACAATCCCTTCATGAAAAGCCACTGGGAATTCTTTTTCAACAAGTAATTCTTCATCTTCAGAAGAAAACAGAGAGGTAGAGATTTACTAATTTTTATTTGAAAAATATGGGAGGATCACTTAACTTTTGTTCTTCAACAAAATCATATGAATTTTCATCCAAAGCATGTTGATCTCTCATAGTTGTATCAGTTAACATGACATCTTGAGGAACTTCTTCAAGAAATAACCTAGGAGAGACGATTTGATATTCAAATTGAGTCTTCAAATCTTCCTTGGGTTATGCAACATAAAATGTAGGTTGAATATTCTTCTTAATTTTTTTTCATCTTACCTTTTTTCCCATTATATCCATATAATTTTTACATCTTCGACAATAACCGCCAACGATGCAACCGTCTTGCTTGCTTGTTCAAGAATTTTGAAATTATTTTGAATCATTGGGGAATCTTATTCCATTTTCCACATAAAAGTATCTTCTATACTATAAAATTCAACACTAGGCCATGAATATGAAAAATCACTGAATTAATGCGTATTTACTAAAACAGTAATGATATATAATGAAGGACTTTTTTTTGTTTTTGATTTTTTATTATTTATTTTGGTTTTTATGAAAAATTGTGTGCGTAAGATTTTGGACTCCATGGAAATGGTTCTAAACTGATGATAGTGGTTTTTTGAAAACCACTATTCAATTAAGTTCTTATTAACCAAATAGCTCACCATAGTGGCACACCATATGGATGAACACAAGGAGGCCTCTCACACACAATATCTTTCTATTTTCACTATTATAAATTAACTAATATAAAATTACAATACTTATGTAAATTGGGGGGAAGAATTGAAATTCATAATATATATATATATATATAATATAATATAAATATATAGATATATAAAAAATATTAAACAAAAAGAAAAGGAAAAAAGACACAAATAAGTTCATATAAGAAAAAAATTATTCTAAGGGTCTCATGGTGGAATTATCAATGTTATTCAAAATATTCATCAATGGGTTATTTAATGTGGATATCAATAAATATCAATCCACAACATATAGATTGAGTTCCATTACTCTCCACTGATACCTTTTTATGTAGGATTAATCTCTTTCACATAAATACCCTATGCAAACTCCACCATTTGAATGAATTTGATATCGAGGAGAAGGAAAATTATTAAACGAGGAGGAAGAAGAAAATAGTAGAGACTATGGAGAGACCGCTCACCATAATAATTTAAACACTACTAAATCATTATAAAAAATCATGTTAAAAAAATAAAGCACATAAAATTCAAATACCACTACTTCCCCCCTCGATCAATAGTGAGGGTTATCTCTTAACAAGCATGGAGTTAGAAAGATGCATGGTGGGAGAAACACATAAAATAAAATGAATGTAAGAAAAAGAATAAATACCCAAAAGAAAAAGAAATGTAAACTAAAATATATTATAAATATAAAAAAAGTACAGAAACAAAACTCTACCTTTCCCCCTGAAAATGGATATACTTTTAAAAAGAGAGGAGGTACAAATTTATAGAGAAAATGGGTGAAGAAAGATTTCTCCAATTATTTCCTTAGGATGATATTGACAATTAGACCCATTAAATGGAAGAATTAGTAAATGGAACCTTCTTAAAAGTTGTTAAGATTCTTCTTTCTCATTCCTCCACATAGTTTCAGCTTTATTGGTCTAAGTATACATGAATTATGTCTGATTTAGTTCAGAATATTTTATCTATCCAGGGGATTCTTCATATTCCACAAATCCATGTTACCATGCCATTAAGACCTTGAAACCACAAGATTAAAATATATCATCAATAATTAAATATGTTCATTAATTCTTTTTACAAATCCATGGATAACTTATGCTCCAATGATCTAGTCCAGTTATATATACAATCTCTTCTTTATGACATTCCAGATCTGTGCACAGTTTACGAGGCTCAGATTGTGAGATGATTTTGGTCCCCCAAATGATTGATTGAGCTGTAGATATAGAAGAACTAAACGAGGAACATGATGTAAGGAAGCCTAAAGAATAAATTACACATTTTTTTTCAATTTATAAAATCTTAGGGTCAAAATACATAATATTTAAAAACTATTAAATACAAATATTAATCCATTTTTTCATTTGAGCTCAAAATTATTCTAAAACCTAAAAATGTGACAATTTCCCATAATATAATACTATGGGGGGGGGGGGGGTTTAAAAACTGAAATTAAGTATAAACAATGTGAAAATATATGCTTCATCACTCCCCCACACTTAAAAATTTAACTTTTTGTCAATCATCACATATCCAAATCAAAATCCACACAAAAATCAAAAATGAGAAAACATCAACGATCATTTAAAAAATGAAATTTCATCATCTATATTATATGAAAAAAAATTCTCTTTGATTTTAATTCCCCCCATTTAAATTTTTTCAATCTCAAAAATCCATCCATGTCCCAATCACAACCTATCTCACATTGAATTTCAAGTCACTCCTCAATCAGGAGAAAATTGAATCTGAAGTAATGAGCATACTTGGAAAGTGCATGTATCACCACAGGATTATAAAAATTATCATATCTACACAACATGAAACATGAAAATATTTTCAATCATTAGGTATTTTTAAAGGTTTATTCTACAACTTTGGGTTGGTTGGAAAATGATTGAAAAATTTAAGGCAAGAAATAAAAGGTTAGACTCTTAAGCACAATGCATGAATAATCAAGTGAAAAAACATGAATTCCTCAATCAATCCCCTTAACAGTGTTAAACACAATAGAAAAATCAATTTTTTAAGATATGGGACATGATTCAAGAAATGAATATAATGAATGATATCATCCACATTCTCCTTTTTTTCTTTCATTTTTGCATTTTTTCCAGTAAGCTCTAGAAAGGATTAATTTTATTTTCTTTTTCTTAATTTATTTCGGTTTCATAGATAATGCGATAAAAGTTAAATGTTATGATATAATGAACATAAAAACCTTTATTTTAGAGATGGAAATGTGTCATAAAAGGATTTTAAGTGAAAAATTCAAGCTCATATATATATATATATATATATATTTCATTTTTTATAAAACTCCAGAAAGGCACAACTTTGTTTTTTTTATTTTTTTGATTTTTTTCATTTATAATGAGATGAAAAGTAAATAAAATGAAATAATAAATGTCATACCCTTGATTTTAGATAAATACACGATTAATAAAATAAATTATAATGAGAAATTCAAGCTCATATCCAATTTTTTCTATTTTTCCCTTTTTTTTGAAGGAGAACTGGTTAAAACAAATAAAGCACAATTAACGGATTAACCATGCCCAATGTTCTAGTTATTCACTTCCCAAAATATTGAATCACACCTCACATCACCCAAAAATGAAACACATCCCAAAAAATAAACACTAAATGCACTTCCACCATAATCAAACTTGAAATATCCATGAAAAATACCCTGAGTGCAGGTAAGTAATGAAAAACCATATTGTAATATCAATTAAACATATAAGGTAATTCATGGAATCTAAGGGGAAATAAAGGATAAATATAATGTTAGGTCTTAAGATAAAATGTGGCTATCCAAACAAGTTCCTCAATAATATCAAAAAACATTCCATGAAGTCCAAAGCATTGATAGAGAAAAATCTCATGTTCTGGTTCCCTCACAAAATCCAAAATTTTCTCAAGAATGTTTGGGTATTAGAAAGAATATTTAAAAGTGGTTCAGAATAAATCATGGGATATGAAAAATATTTTGAGTAAGTGTTTCATGGGAATGTATTTCAAATATTGTTAAAACTCATAAAAATGATTGAAATTACAATTATAGAAAATGTTTTCAAATAAAAAATAATTGAAAATTCATTTCATAACAAATCATTTAAACCCTATAAAATTCAATTATATTGTAGAAAATGGTCAAAATATTCATTAAATCACAAAAATCCAAAAAAAGATGAAAAAAGAAAAGAAATCACACAAAACAACTAAACAGGTTGACACTCCCCACACCTAGATTTCTATACCCATCAATACAGCTCAACAAAAAATAAATATATGGGCATAAAAACAAAGGGAATGAAAGATACAACCTGACATTATTTTTAAGTTGCATCCTGGTGTTAAGATCCTATTGGCCACCACATGAATTAAAAGGGATTAAATAAAGAAAACATGAGAAAAAAAATAAATAGGAAGGGAAAATAAAGAGTATAGTGCTTGGTTTAACCCCCCAAGAAAGTTCTTGGATTTTACTACCCCTAGTTATGAATTTGGGGTACTTTAACCCCAATCTGTAGGGGGAAAGGGTTTATTTCTAAGAAACCACCACAATATCTTTCTTTCAGTGCTCTTCGTTGAAAAATGATCATGGAGGTTCCCATGAATAGAGTAAAATAGCTCCTACCCCTTTTTTATGTGGTACAAATGGAATGATTGGGGAAGGGGGAATAATGGTTCCACTTTGTTCACTATCACTACTTGTGTGACCTCTTCAACATCAACATCTAGGGCTTTCTTTTGAAGACCTCGACCTAGATGCCACTTAATGGGTTCCCCAAGCCTAGTGGTCCACATGGAATCAATCACATCTTCCTGAACGCTAGAGGATGCTGACTAGAAGTGATGGCCGAGGGTGTGTTCATGGGAAGACTATGCCCTCATTAACAGATTGTAGGAAACCAAGAGGAATATAATGAAATATTAAACAATAGAAGAAATATAAATAAATATCAGAAGCAAACTGATGTAATGG
Source organism: Viscum album (assembly GCA_963277665.1). Classification (NCBI taxonomy): domain Eukaryota; kingdom Viridiplantae; phylum Streptophyta; class Magnoliopsida; order Santalales; family Viscaceae; genus Viscum; species Viscum album. The sequence goes on along the minus strand of OY728132.1, from coordinate 818,583,574 downwards.
ATAAACAATAATGAAAATAACTGTATCAATTGGAACATTGACGATGTAATGTCATGTCACTAGAAATATGGAAAGCATGAATACAATAAAACATGCGTAACATGTTTCACAAGTAACAAAAAATAATACTACTCTATGAATCCCGAGATCTAAATCAGTCTTTGGCAATCAAGCTCCATACTATCAGCATGCAAAAAAGTGTTGCAAGCAGAATACATCACTTTTACAATATATATAACCATGTAATCTAATCTAGGTACCAATTGGCACCTTGAGATGGTGTGAGATAAATCTCAGTGGGCCACCACCAATAGTGTTTATAACATCCATCCCATGAAATGGAATATAAAAATGTGTAGGAATATATATATATATGTATAAGTAAAGAAAACAATACAATATAACTAAATAATAATGTTATTTCTTCAACCCTTGGCTGGTGTCTGAACTTTGAACCAGTTCAATTTAATTATGAAATTACCATTTATTGTTAATAGGTCACATGAGTCATAGCCGTAACGGACATAACCCTGTGATAGTATTAATAGTGAAGGTCCCAAGATGTAACAAGGAAACGAGACAATAATATCCAGTGAGGGAGTTCTAGGGTAATAACCATGGTAACATAGATCTCAAGAAAAACTAACTCAGTAGTATTTGAGTCTAGATAAGGGGTTAGTGTATAATCCAAGGAGCATAATCCAAGGCATTCCACAATAAGGTTCCTATCAAATCTAAGGTGCTCAACCAAGGTAAAATGAGGCTATGCAAAGACAGGGCCCTAGGGGCTTTCACCACGACACCTAATAGTAAATGATGGACCAAAGGAGTGTATCTGAGGTATCCAATAATAATGAAAGGGACCTAATGGTTGAATACCAAGAATCCAAGTAATAGTCAAAAAAAATATTCTAGGTCTGTATCAACCTAAGAAAATAGTATCCTTGAATTGGAATGGGGTTCACAAGTGTAAAGGTATTCTCCTCTCGGATTCCAAGGTGAGATCGAGTCAGTCCATTCTTATTTGATATTGTAATCATGTAATAATTCATTTAGTTCAAGTCTTTCCATCCATTAGTGTGTATAGTTCAAGTAAAGTTTAAACCATTTATTTATTGGTCCAAGCCTTGACTTCCATTAGTGTGGATATGCAATGTAGTGTTTCAACCTTTTAATCAAGTCTTAGTTAGTCATTAAGGGTTATTCAATTACTTAGGTTCAGTCCGATACCTTCCATAAATGAAAAGGGGTGATACAGAAATGTATCCTTTATTCAATCTCTTTTTATTATGTCCATGTTATATACTCCATATACATGCAATTTCACATTTCACATTTCAATTTTAACAACCATTTGGAAGCACGTATCTTAGGCTGGTCAAGTGGTGAGCATACAAGGTACATGAAATTATAAAATCCTCAGTAATAACAATCTATTTATAATAAGAAGACTCACCATTAGAAACTTCAAGTAATGGTACACACGAATGGTGGCCCAAACATGATGAAACACTAAAAACCAAATTATGCCATAACCTTTGACATGAGTTGGATTGACTTGTGGGTGAAAATACTAATAAGTAATCACATATTTGGATATATCATAACCATACAATTCTAACAAGAATAATCCTAGCATGTTAAATTGAGAAATGGTTACCAATGAAACTGGTGGGCCACAAATGAACATTCTAAACACAACAAACTTTTGGGATGACTTATATAACACCCACATTAGGTTTGTACAAGCCTTCTCCTCCAGCATCGTCCCTTTATTTTCCTTGGATCAAAGTAGATCTTAGAAAAGGTGAAAAAGGATCACATGGAGATATCTAGGTTGAGAGTGAAAGAGAAGAAAAATGGATAAAGAGGACTCAAGTACTTACTTTTGTGCATCCAATTTGAAAAACATAAGCTCAATCAGATGCCAGATGAAAGAGATCGCTTGATCCCTATCCGTGGCCTTCAAAAAGCATAAAATGGGTGAAAATGGAGAAAATACCACTGGTTCTCAAATTATGAGGAACATGTAGGATTAATAGATATTTTAGGGAATTTCAGACATTTTTCTTTGGTCTTTAGCCTACGCATGGTTTATCTGTATGGGTTTTCAAACCGTGCACAAACTGTGCGAGACAGTTCTGCCCAAAAAGACTTCCTCCTTATGATTTGATCAAACCATGCACCATCCATGCATGATTACATAGTAAAAAATGGGCATTCACATGGTTAGACTACACATCCATGTGGCAACAGTGCGAGGTGCCACTTTCCAACAAAACACCATCCTTACGGTTTACTCTAAACCATGCACAAGGTCTGTTTTTAAAAAAGGGATGGGGTTCGGGCTCCGAACAAGCCCTAAAAACCCTCAGAACCTTTACTAACTCATTAAGGATCCATATTAGGTCCAATTTAAAGATTTAGACAAAAAATTAAAGGATCTATACCTGAGTGAAAAACCAGGTTCTTACAGTCTTCCCCCATAAAAGAACTCACCCCTGAGTTCTCCTTATAAGGGTATGGAAACACTGTCTGGGAACAACTCTGGCCACTGGGCACATAAATTTTCTTCCCTCTCCCAATTATCATCCTGTACTCGGCCGTGTTTCCATATCACTCATACAAGAGGGACCTACTTTCCTCAGAGAGCCTTCATGCTTTGGTCAATGATGCTCACCAAATACTCCCCCAAGGTAGCATCGACATCCAACTCTTCTTTCTTAGGATCAAAGGTATGAGACTGGTCAGCATAATATTGGAGAATTTCTAAGACATGAAATACACCTTGCAAGGTATTGTACCTCAGAGGTAGTAGCAACTGATAAGCTACCAGTCCGACTCTATCTAGAATTTAAAACGGCCCAACGTAATGAGGTGACAACTTCCCCTACTTCAGTAACCGTCTAAGCCCAATCCTGGGTGATACCTGAAGGAAACACAATCCCCAACCTCGAACTCAAGAGGTAATCAATGACGATAGACATAAGATTTCTGTCTAGATTGAGTATTATTCATACACTTCCTGATTAGTTGAAACTATTCTCAAGTCTCATGAATGAGATGAGGACCTAGTAGTGCTGCCTCACCTGCTTCTAGCTAGAACAATGGTTAACGAAATGGCCTACTATATTATGCCTCAAAATGAGACATCTAAATCATCACCTGAAAACTATTATTATAAGAGAACTCTACGAGAGGGATATGCTTCTCCCAAGAACCTATAAAATCAAGGATGCATTCTCGAAGCATATCCTCTAAAACTTGTATTGCCCTTTATGATTGTCCATCGGTCTGAGGGTGAAAAGTTGTGCTTAGAAGAACCTGATTTCCCATAGCTTTATACAAACCCTTCCCAAATCATGAACTAAAATGAGCATCCCTATATGAAACGATAATACTTGGAACCCTGTGTAGTCCTATGACCTCACAAACATACAGTCTTCCTAATTAATCAAATAAGAAATTTTCTCGAATAAGAATGAAGTGGGATGTTTTCATTAGTCCATCAATGACTACCCAGATAGAATCACTACCCCTTAGCGAAGTAGGTAAGATGACTACTAAATCCATAGAAACATCTTCCAATTTCTATTCTGGGATTGGTTGCAACTGTAACAGGAATGTAGGTCTCTAGTGCTCTACGTTCACCTGCTAACAGGTGGAACACCTAGTGATGAAGCCTATAATATGACGTTTCATCCTAGGACACCAATACAATCATGAGATATCTCGATACATATTCGATATGACTAGATGAACTTCCCACTAGTAAGCTTGAGACTTTTTCATCAACTCCTCTCCCACATTTACAAGAACCCAGATACGTCCACATAGATGCAAGACGTTGTCTCTTTCCACAGTCCAATCCAGAGGTGGGTTTTCTCCTAATATACTCTCACGATGAACCGAACATTTAGGATATGAAACATCATATTATTCAAATTCTCAAGGAGGGAAGAGGTAACTATTAAGGCTGAGAGGTATGACTGCTCGTGACTATCATGAAACTCTTGATGAAGTTTAGAAAATAGGGCCATTAACTTCCATAAATAACTATCTTCCTGTACAACATGCGTTTGAGTTTTCTGAATCAATGCATCAACGACCACATTTCCCTTTCTAGGTGTATAGGCAAGATCAAAATCCAAGTATTTTAGATATTTGACACATCTTCGTTGTCAGAGGATCATGTCCCACTGAGAAAAGATATACTTGAGTATCTTGTGATCTGTATACACCACAAAGTGCTCACCCAATAAATATTGTCTCCAACAACGTAAGGCATAGAAAACTGCCACTATCATGAGTTCGTGTGTCAGATAATTTCTCTCATGAGGCCTCAACTACTGAGATCCATACTCACCAACTTTTTCTTCCTTCATCAAAATTGCTCATAGGACAATTCTTTATGCATCATACAAGATGATATAACCTTTACATGGTTCTATAAGAATTAGAATAGGTATCGAGACAAGCATCCCTTTTAACACCGGAAAGGATTTCTTAGATGCTTCTAACCATGTGAACTTAGAACCCCTCTTTATAAGACTGGTAAGAGGTGCATCAAGACAAGAAAATTCTTTTATAAAATGCAAGTAATATCCATAAATCCCTAATAAACTCTTGATATAAAACACATTCTTAGGATACTCCCAGGAAACTACATCACTAACCATTTTAGGGTCAATAGATACTCTTGATTCTGAAATAATATGACCTAATAAGTGGACCTTATCGATCCAAAAGTCAAATTTAGAATTCATGGCATCAATATGATGTTGTCTCTGTGTACTTAAAACGATCTCTAGATGTTTGGCATGGTCGTTATGAGTGCACAAATACACCAAGATTTCATCCACAAAGACCATGAAAAATGAGTTAAAATAGGGATGTAATACCCTATTCATCAAAGGCATGAAAATGGCTGGCGCGTTTGAAAGACCGAACCACATAACAAGATAATCATATAGACCAAACCTGATACGAAAAGCTGTACGAGGTATGACTGATGGTATGATTCACACCTAATAATAACCCGATCTTAGGTCAATCTTAGAGAACACCTTTTCTCCTCAAATCTGGTCATAGGGATCATATATTCAAGGAAGTGGATACTTGTTCTTGAATTAAATCTTGTTCAACCTTAAGTAATCCATGTATAAATAGAGATTTCCATACGAATTATTAGTTAAAATCATAGGTGAACCCCAAGAGGATGTACTAGGCTATAAAAATACTTTATCCTCTAAGTCCCCTATCTATATATTGAGCTCCTGAAGCTTAGTAGGTTCCATCATTTATAGAGAATGGACACTAGAGATGCTACTAGAACAAGATCAATTGTAAACTCTACCTCTCTCGTAAGAGTTAATCCCGAAAAGTCATCAAGATAGACTTCCTTCAAATGATAAACTACTATAGGGAAATTAGTTTGAAGCAAATCCTGATCCTGTATGAAAATATTTTCAATATGAGAAGTCACTTCACCTATCCCATGATTCTTTGGTCCAACTCTCCCAACCTAGACATCCCAGTAAACTTTGAATAATATAACTACTTCCTTCTAGATATGTAGAAGAAACCCTGTAGTGATATCAGTCTACAAATGTATGATAGTGAACTAACTAGTTATCCCAAGAATGACATCGAAGCCCGTAATCTCGAGAAAAAAGAGATTCCACAATAAAGGTTAACTTCCTACTTCAAGGGGGCAGTCCCTACACTGGCGTATGCCCTCCGTTCATATTACCAATGGTGTATCGAGGGTCATTAAACTATAGTGATATTGTATCTCTAGTCTGATATATTCCATAATTGGTACATAAATGAAATATTATAAAGAACTTTATCAAACAAATAAGATACAATAGTAGATTCTACTATAATAGTACCTCATACTGTAGATGGTCCCGCAGCCTTATCCTCAGGTATCGACTATAATGCATGAAACTGACCTGATCCTCAACCCTATACAATAGACGGACTACCATGATCATGAATGCATTGTTGGAACAACTGCTGATTAGGGGTCAGACTACCACAACAAAGACCTCCTCCTTGGCCAGACCTGTTAGTGCTACTCCAACTCCCTTCCTGATGCAGTGTGAAAGAACTCGTTGAAGAAGGTGGAGCTGAAGCTGATCCCTTTTCACCTTATGATTGTGGAAAGTTCCTAAAAAAGAACTAAATATGACCCATACATCCAAAATACCGACACTCTATAGGGTCTCTATTACACTAGGGCTTCTTATTCCCTAGTTGTCCACATTGGAAACACAATATAGAGCTATAAAATGGGATACTATGTCTGCCACTACCCTGAAAAAAAACCTTAAAGGGAACATTTCCTACCACCGGAAGAACTAATTGCATGATGCAACACTAATCCTTTAAACTTAGTACTCGAGCCATCCATTAGGTTACACTCAATGATAAGGGACTGATAAACTATTTCAAAGAATGTAGGAAGGTGAAAGGGATTCACCTATGTTCCAATGGCATAATAGAGCCCATCCTCCTAACGTTTAGAACATGAAAGCTCATAACCTTCTAGAAGCGGTGAAAAGAACTGTAAATCAGTGAAATGTGATAAATTTTCCATAACTAACATAAAACCATGCTCGAGATGCATGAACTCTCTAGCTCTATCAGCTCTCATTGACTGAGGAAAGAACTGATCATAGAAGGCTGTCTGAAAGTCAACCCATAACATTCCATGATGGCCACCAGCCTGGGTAATGACATCCCACCAATTATTGGAAAAATCCTGAAGCATATATGTAGAAATATTGACTCTCTGCTCTGGAACAATTTCCAAATGATCAATGATAGACAAAATGGCCTCTTTCCAAGAGTCAGTAGCCTAAGAACTATCATCCCCTGAAAAAGTAGAAGGATGCTGCAACTGGAACTAGCGGGCCAGATCATCCACCATAGGTGAAACCAATAGATCAACATTCATGTATTGCATCATACATAAGAAACTATCAACAACTTGGTAATCAGTGAACAGATTAGGTACTGCTGGCATTGCCTCAAGTGGCACTCCTAGAAGTAAGACTTGTGGCTCAAGTCCCACCATGTATGAAGTATGGAAGTCATCACCCTCCTTGAAAATGACACGAGGACGTCATGGAGTAATTGGTCTAAAAACTACAAGAACACAACTTATAAAAAGAATATAAGTAATGAGATTTAATCACAAGTAGAAAAAAATTCATAACAAAACTCACACCCCATGGTATACTACCCAAACTACCCGTTTAGACATCCAGGTATCGGTAAGTTCTCAAGTACATGTTTTATGTCATTTTTCAGTTAATTATTATCATAAATCCTTTACCATTAATAAACATGACAAAAAAGGTTAAATATTTTCAACAAATTTATTTTAGATTTTAGGATTCACTTTATAATGGATATCCATTTCTGATGAATCAACACCCATACACCTATCACTAGAAACGACACCCATTTATTTATAGCATAATGGATCAACATGGTAAATTACTCATCCTAACCATTGAGGGCCCATACACCTCTTGAATTGAGACATGAAATCACTCAATAGAATACTATGTAATACAATTATAAGAAACTATCATAGCATCACTCAACAATCACAAGTATATCAAGAAATGAAAAGTAGAGAAATTCACCTATATTCCATGTCAATATGTATGACATATGAACTCTAGGTGCCTATAATGATGCATGTAGAAATGCACCTTTCCCTCATATAATAATTCTAAGGATGAAATAAATTCTCAAAAGATTAATAATCAACAACACCCCACAAAATGTGAATCACCAAATGGTGAAATAATATCAACTATAATAGGAAAAAGTAGAACAACAATTTTATTTTGGGTAAATTGGATTTTACACCGAACATGGGTTTGTGAAGCCCAAGAACGACCTATAACCAAGCACCAAGCATTTACATTCACCAATATATTATCTATAAATAGTAAAGTAAGAAAATAAACCTCCTCTGATACCACTTTGTGATGACTCGGACACAAATTCCACTTAATAGGTGCCCCAAGCCCGGTGGGCCACATGGCCTAAAGTGAATCTTCCCAAACGCCAGAGGCTGCCAACTAGCAGCGAGGGCATAGGGTGTGTCCATGAGAAGACTATGACTCATTAGCAGAGTGTAGCATAGAGAGAGGAATATAACGGAAGAGTAAACAACAAAATAAATATAAATAAATAGCATAAGAAAACTTATGTAATGTATAAACAAGAATAACAATAACTGTATCAACTGAAACAGTGATGATGCAATGTCATGTCACTAGAAAACAAGAAAGAATGAATAACATTCAACATGAATAACATGTTCCACATGTAAAAGAAATCAAGACTACTCAAAGAATCCTGATACCCAACTCGGTCATCTGATATCAAGCTCCATCATTTCAGCACACAATCAAGTGATGAAAGCTGAATGCTTCTCTTTGTCAATACCTACAACTATGTAATCTACTCAGGTACCAGTCGAAGCCTAGAGAGGGTGTGAGATAAATCTCAGTGGGCCACCACCAATTATTTCTATAACATCCGGCCTGTGTAATGGAATATAACAGTGTTCATTCATATATATATATATATATATAAGTCAAGAAAACAGTACAATATAACTAAATAACCAAGTACCTGATTCAACCCTTGGTTAGTGATTGATCATGCAACCAATTTATTTTAATTAATCAATTACCATTTAATATTAATAGGTCACGTGAGTCATAGACATCACTGACATCACCTCGTGATATTATAATTAGTGAATGTCCCAAGAAGTAACATGGAAACCAGGCAATGATATCCAGTGAGGGAGTTCAAGGGTAATAAACAAGGAAACACAGATCTCACGAAATGAAAACTCAGTAGTATCTAAGTCAAGATAACGGGTAAGAGTGTAATCGAAGGAGCATAGTCCAAGTTATTCCACAATAAGGTGCCTACTAAATCCGAGATGATCAACCAAGGTAAAACATGGCTAAGAAAATACAGGGTCCTATGTTCTTTCACTATGGAACTAACTAGTCAATGATAGATCCAAGGCGTGTATATGAGGTATCCTATAATAATTAAAGGGATCCAACAGTAGAATACCAGGCATCCAAGGAATATACATGAAACATAGTCAAGGTGGGTATCAACCTAAGAAAACTGTATCCTTGAATTAGAATGGGGTTCCCAAGTCCCAAGGTATTCTCCTCAGAGAGTCCAAGTCAAGCTCGAGTTAGTCCATTCCTATTAGATATTATAATCCTGTAATAATTCATTTGGTTTAATTATTTCCTTCAATTAGTGTGGATATGTCAAGTAGAGTTGAAACCATATATTTGTTGGTCTAAGCGTTGTCTTCCATTAGTGTGGTTATGCCATGTAGTGTTGCAACCATTTAATCAAGTCTTATTTAGTTATTAATGATTATTCAATTATTCAGGTTCACTCTGCTACCTTACATCAACATGGAAAGGGGTGATACGAACATGTAACATTTTTTCAATCACTTTTTTATGTCCGAGTTATATACCTAGTATACTTTCCATTTCACATTTCACATTTCACTTTTATTAACCATTTGGATGCACTTACCTTAGGCGGGTCAAGTGGTGAGAATTCATGGTATATCCCATTATACAATTCTCAATAATAATAATCCATTTGTGTTAAGAAGACTAAACTTTATAAATTTCTTGTAATGGAACACCCAAATGGTGGAAAAAACATGCCGAAACACTAAAAACCCAATTATGGCATAACCTTTGACATGCATCAGATTGAGTTGTGGGTAAAACCACAAACAACTAATCACATATTTCGAAAGATCATAACAATAGGAGTATAACAAGTATAATCATGAAATGTTAAATTGAGAAATGGTTTCCAACGAAATCAGTGGGTCCAAAATGAACATTCCAAAAATAAAGAAATTTAGGTATGAGTTATAGACCACCCACCTTAGGGTTGTATGTGAATTCTCCTCCAGTATCTCTACATGATTTTCATCAGATCTAAGTAGATCTAAGAAAAGGTGAAAAAATATCACATTGATACATCTAGGTCGAAAGTGAATGAAAAGAAAAATGTCTAAAGAGGACTTGTGTACTTACCATTATGCACCCAATGTGACAAACCGAAGCTTTATTGGATGCCGGATGAAGGAGATATCTTAATCCCTAGATTTGACCATAAAAAAGATCCAAATGGGTGAAAATGGAGGAAAGTCTCACTGGTTCATGGATTAGAAGGAAGGGTAAGGATAAATATATCATTAAGTGTGTTTTGTCATTTTACAAAAGTTTTTAGGTTGCACACGGTTTGTCAAACCGTGCAAAAACTATGTGTGATAGTTCTACCTGAAAAGTCTTCCTCTACAAGGTTTGATCAAACTATGCACCATCCATGCACGATTAACTAAAAGAATAGGTGTTCGCATGATTAGGCAGCATGGATGTGTGCCAACCCTGTGATGTGCCCCTATCTGAAAAAACAACATCCTCACAGTTTGGGAAACCGTGCACAAATCCTGCACGATTTACTCTAAACCATGAAAAGGACAATTTTCTAAAAAAGGATAGGGTCTAGGCTCTGAAAAATCCCTAGACACCCCCAGAACCTATACTAGATCATTAGGCATCTATATTAGGTCCAAAGTAAATATTTAGACAAAAAATTAAAGGAATCATACCTGAGTGGAAAACCAGGTTCTTAAATTTCTCATGTTATTTTATATCAAAAAATTAAGAAAAGGGGATGTTAGAAAATAATTCCAATTGAATAAGATTGAAACATGAAGAATCGATATAAAAATCTTCCCTTTCATGTATGTCATATTGAAACACAATCTCTTTAGGCAAGGCCACGTGGAATTATTTTTCAATAAGGACTTATTCATCTTCCTCCAAAGAAACATAGATGTTGAGAGGTACTGGTTCTTCTATGAAAAATATGGGAGGATCACTTACCTTTTGTTCTTCAATAAAATAATACCAATGTTCATCCAAAGCATGTCGATCTTCCACTGTTGTATTAGTTGGAATGATATCTTTAGGAACCACTTCAAGCAATGACCAAGGAGAGACGATTAGATCTTAAAATTAAGGCTTCAAATATTCCTTAGGTTCTTCAATATCAAATATAGGTAGAATAGTGTTCTAATTTTCCCCATCTTGTATTTTTTTCCATTCCATCCATAGATTTTTAACATCTTTATGTTCAGCCGCCAACGATGCTACCATCTTGATTTCTTACTCAAGAATTTTTAAATTATTATGAATCATCACAGAATATTGTTCCCTTTGCAACCTAAAAGTCTCTTGCCTACAAGAAAATTCAATACTAGGATATGAATATGAAAAACAACTGAATAAATTCATATCACCCAAAAAAATAGTGATATTCAATGAAGATAATTTTTTTATTTTTTGATGTTTTTTTTTGTTCCTATGAAAAATAGAATGCGTAAGCGTTTGGCCTCCCTAGAAACAGCGCCAAATTGATGATAACAGTTTATCATGAACCAATATTCAATTAAATTTCTATTAACATTATAATGAACCATAGTGGCACACCCTAGGGTCAATTACATCGAGGAAGCTCACACAAACTATCTTTCTATTGTCACTATTTGAAATTAACTAATATAACAATATAATACTTATGTAAACTGGGGGGGGGGAATAATATAAATGTATAAAATATAAATATAATATAAATATATAAATATATCAAAAATATAAAACACAAAAAAGGAATAAAATCGAAAAAGAAGTTTGTAGAAGAAATCCATTGTTCTCGGGTTCTCATGGTGGAATTATCATTATTATTATAAATATCCATCAATGAGTTATTCAATGAGGAGATCAAGACCTGTAAATCCACACTCTTTAATTTCAGTGGTATTACCCTACATTGAGACCTATGCGTGTATGAGTAATCTCTTCCACATTAATACCCGATCCAAAGTCCACTGTTTGAATTAATTAGATATCAATGAGAAATAAAATTATTTAATGAGCAGGAAGAAGACAATAGTAGATTAAATTGGGTGACCGCTGAAAAAAATCATTTAAAAACTAATGAATCCTTAGAACAGAAAATGGTAAAACAATAAAGAACAAAAAAATCAAATAATCCCACTTCCCCCTCAAACAATAGTGAGGGTTAGATATCCACAAGCATGGAGTTAGAAAGAAGCATGGTGGGAGAAACACATACAATTACAAGAATAAAAGAAAAATAAGAAATACACAGAAGAAGTGTAAATGTACAAAAATATTTATTATAAATATAAATAACAATTAAAACAACAAAACTACAACTTTCCACCTGAAAATGGCTATCCTTTCAAAAATATAGAAGGTACAAATTTAAAGAGAAAATGATTGAAGAAATATCACTCCAATTATGACCTCAAGACGTTCTCAACTATTATACCCATTAAATGGAATAATTGTAAAATATTCCCTTATTTAATGTTATTAATTTTATTATTCAGCATTTATCCAAAAAATTGAACCTTTATTTGTCCAATTATGTAGTAGTTATGTCTGTTTTAGTGCGTAATATTTAATCTGTCTAGGTGACTCTTCGTATTCCCCAACTCCAACTTCATATGCTATTAGGACCATGAAACCACTAGATGAAAATGTGATATATTTAATTAAAGATGTTAATAAAATAGTTTTATCACTCCATGTAGAATATCAGATCCCATGGGATGGTCCACTTCATTATACAAGCTCATCGTTAAAACATTCTAGATATGTGCATAGTTTACGAGGCCCATATTATGTGTAGATTTTTGGCCCCCAACTGATATATTGAGATATAGATCCAGAAGTATGAAATGAGTAACATGATTTAAGTAAGCCTAAAAAAAGTAATTATACAATTTGGTTCACTTTATAAAATTTTATGGCCGATATACATAATAAATCAAAATAGTTAAATCCCAAAAATTAAGCCTTTTTTGCATTTGAGCTCAAAATTATTCTGATACATAAAAATGTGACAATATCCCATAAAATAATACTATGGTGGGTTTAAAAAAAATATAAATACAGTATTAAATATGTGAAAATACATGCTTCATCACTCCCCCACACTGAAACATTTCACTCTTGGGAAATCATCATATATCCAAATCAAAATCCACAAAAAAACCAAAAATGATAAAACATCAATGGTAATTTACAAAATGAAATTACATCATATATATTATATGAAAAAATATTACTTTTCATTTTCATTCCTCACGTTAATTTTTTTTTATCCTCATAAACCCATCCATGTCCCAATCACAAACTTCCACACATTGAATTTTAAGTCACTCTTCACTGAAGAGAAATTGAATCAAGAGTTATGCTCATACTTGATAGGTGAATGTATCACCATAGGATGGTGACAATCCTCACCTCTCCATAAGATGAAACATGAAAATATTATAAACAATGATTTCTTTTCAAGGTTAATTCTATGGCTTAGGGTTGGTTGGAAAATGACAGAAAATTTTAAGGCAAGAAATAGTATATTAGACTCTTATACACAATGCCAGAATAATCAAGTGAAGACACATGAATTACTCACTCAATGCCCTTAATAGTGTTACATACAACACCAAACCCCATTTTATACAACTTGGGATATTATTCAATCAATGATTATAATGAATGATATCATCCAAGTTCTCCCATTTTTCATTTTTTTTATATTTTTATATAGCTTCAGAAATGCCCAACTTTATTTACTTTTATTTTTTGATTTTTTTTCATGTAAAATGAGTGGAAATTTGAATGAAATTAATAAATGAACACCACAACATTTATTTTAGAGAGGTACATGTCTCATAAAAGGATGTATAATGAGAAATTCAATATCTTCTACATTTTTTTTATTGTTTTCAGTTATATATAATGCTCTAGAAAGTCATAGAATTATTTATTTTTATTTATTTTTTAATTTTTTTCAAAGATAATGAGATTAAAATTAAATAAAATGAAATAATAACCATAATTAATTTGATTTTAGAGAGGTACATGAGTCATTAAATGAATTACAATGGGAAATTCAAGCTCATCTCCATTTTTTAATATTTTGTCATTTTTTTGAAGGAGAACTGGATGATACAAATAAAGAATAATGAAAGGATTACCCATTACCAATTTTCTATTTATTAACTAATAAAAATGTTTACACACACCTCAAATCTCCCAAAAAAGAAACACAACCGAAAAAACACACATGAAAGGCCCTTACCCCGCACTCAAACTTAAAATATCATGGAAAAATTCCAAGAGTGCGAGTAGGTAAGGGAAAATCTGCTTATAATGTGGCTTAAACCTAAAAGGAAATTCATGGAATATATGGGATAATGATGGATAAATGTATAGGTATGTATCAAGATAAAATGTGGAAATCCAAACAAGTGCCTCAATCATATCAAAAATATTCCATGAAGTCCAATGCTTTGAAAGAGAAAATTCTAAATTTCTCATTCTCACAAAAAATCCAAGCATCTCTCAAGAATGTGTGGGTATTAGAATGAATATTTAAAAGTGGTACAAAATACTTCATAGGATATGAAATATTTTTGAGTCATTTTTTCATGGGCCTGGATTTCAAAAATCATTAAAGATTCTAAAAATGATTGAAAATGAAATTCAAGAAAATGTTTTAACATCTACAATAATTTAAAATCCATTTCTTCAAAAATTATTTCAACTCCCTCAAAATAAATTGATGTGTGAAAAATGATCATAGTATTCCTTAAAGCTCAAAAATCTTAAAAAATATGAAAAATACAAAAGAAAGAACATAAAAAACTAAGCAGGTTGACAGTCCCCCCACACATAGATTTAAATAACCCTCATTGCAGCTCATCACAAAATAAATATAAGGTCATAAAAATAAAGGGAAGGAAAGATATAAAATGGATTTATTTTTTAGTGGAAGCCTTGAGTTGAGCTCCTATTGGATACCACATGACCTAAAAGGCATGAAATATAGAAAAATATGAGAAAAATAAATAAAAAGAAAGTGGAATGGAAAATAAATATGATAATTCTTGGTTTTACCCCCCACCTAGTGGGTGCTAGTATTTTACTTCCCCTAGATAGGCAGTTGGAGTAGTTTAATACAAATTTTAAGGTGGATAGGGTTTCTTGTTCAGAAAATACCACAAATTATTTCTCCAAATTCTCTTCATCGAAAAATGATCATGCAAGATTCCATGAATTGAGTACAATAGATCCTACCCCTTTTTTAGGTGGTATAAGTGGAATGATTCAGGAAGATGGAAGAATGGGTCCACTTGGTTCACTTCCACTACTTATGTGACCTCTTCAACATGAACATACATGGATTTCTCATGTGATGTTATTTAAAAAAATTAAAAAGGGTAAGTCAAGAAATTTATTCCAATTGAATAATATTGAAATATGAATAATGAATATAAAAATCTTCCCTTTCCTATTGGTCATTTGGAAACACAATCTCTTCAAGCAAGGCCACTTGGAATTATTTTTCAATAGGGACTTCTTCATCTTCTTCTAAAGAAAAATAAAGGTAGAGATATACTGATTCTTATTTGAAAAATATGGGAGGATCACTTAACATTTTTTCTAAGACAAAATCATATAAATGTTCATGAAAAGCATGTTGATCCCCCATCATTTTATTAGTTGGCATGCCATCTTTAGAAACCTCTTCAAGCAATGAATAAGGAGAGATGGTTGAATATTCAAACTGAGACTTAAAATATTACATGGGTTCTTAAACATAAAATGTAGGTGAAATAGTCTTCTCATTCTCCTCATATTTTCTTTTTTTCCCATTCCATACATATAATTTTAACATCTTCAACATTAGCCGCCAACGATGCTACAATCTTCCTTGCTTGTTCAAGAATTTTGAAATTATTTTGAATCATGTAGGAATATTATTCCATTTGATACATAAAAGCATCATCCCTGCAGAAAAATTAAACACTAGTCCATGCGTATGAAAAATCACAGAATTAATCCATCTCGACCAAAAAATAATAATATTTAATGAAGCTCATTATTTTAGTTTTTGATTTTCTCTTGGGTTTTCATGAAAAATAATGTGCATAAGCATTTGGAATCACCAGAAATGGATCCAAATTGATGATAACAATTTGTCACGAACAACTATTACATTAAATTATTATTAATCTGTGAATGAACCATAGTGGAACACCATAGGGTCGATCACAAGGAGGTCGCTCACATGCACTATCTTTATATTTTCACTGATGTAAATTAACGAATATGAAAATATAATACTTATGTAAATTGGGGGGAATTGAAATTGATAAAATATAAATATTATATAAATATAGAAATATGTAACAAATATAAAACACAATGAAAAGGAAAAAAATACACCAAGAAATTTGTAGAAGAAAACCATTATTCACGGGGTCTCATGGTGGAATTATCATTGTTAATAAAAATATCCATCAATGAGTTATTCAACGTGGAGATCAAGACCTTTCACTACACACCTTATCGTTTGAGTGGCATTACCCTAAACTAAGACCTCTGCTCATAGGAGTAATCTCTTCCACATAAATACCCAATCCAAACTCCACCATTTGAATGAATTAGATATCGATGAGAAAAAAAATTATTAAATGAGGAGGAAGAAGAAAGTAGTTGAGAAAGTGGGGAGACCACTCACCATAATAATTTAACCACTAATTAATCCTTTGAATAAAACATGATAAAACAATAAAGCACATAAAACTCAAATAGCAGGACTTCCCCCTCGAACAATAGTAAGGGTTAGCTCTCCACAAGCATGGAGTTAGAAAGAAGCATAGTTGGAGGAACACATAAAATAAAAAGAATGAATGAAAAAGAATAAACACACATATGAAGAAGAAAGGTACAATAATATATGTCAAAAATATAATGAAAAAGTACAGAAAAAGAACTCAACCTTGACCCATAAAAATGGATATCCTTCTAAAAAGAGAGGAAGTACAATCTTACAATGAAAATGGGTGAAGAAATCTCGCTCTAATTATATTCTTAGGAAATTATAGACTATTAGAACAATTAAATGGAATAATTGGAAAATAATCCCTCATTAAAAGGTTTTTTGTTTCTTATTACTCATTCAACACAAAATTTCAACTTTATTTGGCCGAATATGAAGGAGTTATGTCTGTTTTAGTGCGGAATATTTAATCTCTCAAGGTGACTCTTTGTATTCCACAACTCCAACTTCCCATGCCATTAAGACCTTGAAACCACCATATTAAAACATGGACTCCTTAATTAAAGATGTTAATTAATTCATTTTACAACTTCGTGATGTATTTAAGCTCCAGTGGGCTGGTAAAATTCTATATAAAATCTCTTTGTTAAAATAATCTAGATCTATGCACAATCTATGAGGCCAGAATTGGGAGATGATTTTGGGCCCCAAAATGATTGATTGAAGTGTAGATCCAAAAGTATGAAATGAGACCCATGGTATATTAAAGCCTAAAATAAATAATTACACTATTTTCTTCAGTCTAGAAAATGTTTTGGACTAAATAATTAACAAATTAAATCAGTTAAATCCCAATATTAATCCATTTTTGCATTTGAACTCCAAATTATTCTAAAACCTAAAAATGTGACAATTTTACATAAAATAATACTATTAAACGTTTTATTAAATTTAAATATAGTATACAATATGTGAAAAAATATGCCTCGTCACTCCCCCAAACTTAAACATTTCACTCCTAGGAAATCATCATATATCCAAATCAAAATCCACACAACAATCAAAAATGAGAAAACATCAATGATCATTTACAAAATGAAATCTCACATTGTATATTATATGGAAAACAATTAACTTTAATTTTAATTCCTCAAATTTAAATT
Source organism: Viscum album (assembly GCA_963277665.1). Classification (NCBI taxonomy): domain Eukaryota; kingdom Viridiplantae; phylum Streptophyta; class Magnoliopsida; order Santalales; family Viscaceae; genus Viscum; species Viscum album. The sequence goes on along the minus strand of OY728132.1, from coordinate 818,565,647 downwards.
TGTTTTTCCAAAAAGAATCCATCCATGGACCAATCACAACCTACATCACATTAAATTTTAAGTCAGTCTTTACTCTAGAGAAATTAAATCTTGTGTTATGATCATACTTGTAAATCACATATATCACCAAAGTATTGTGACAATTATCATCTCTACACAACATGAAACATGGAAATATTTTCAATCATGAGGACTTTTTCAAGTTTAATCTTGTTTCTTAGGGTTGGTTAGAAAATCATAGAAAAAATTAAGGTAAGAAAGAGGAGGTTAGACTCTTAAGCAGAATGCACAAATAATCAACTGAAAACACAGGAATTCCACACTCAAACCCATTAACAGTGTTAAAAACAATAGGAAACCCCATTTTGTAAGACATGGGACATGAGTCAAGTAATTATTATAATGAATGATATCATCTAAGTTCTCTTTTTTTTATAAAGGTCAATAAATGAGCAACTATATTTTATTTTCTTTTTTGATTTTTTATGGAGAATGAGTTAAAAGTTGAATACACTGAAATAATGACCATTGAGCCCTTTATTTTAGAGAGGTAAAATTTTCATAAAAGAATGTACAATGACAAATTCAAGCTCATCTACATTTTTTTATTTTTTTCAATTTTTTATATAGCTCCAGAAAGGATCAAATTTATTTGTTTTTATTATATTTTTTGATTTTTTTTCATAGATAATGAGATTAAAATTAAATAAAATGAAATAATAACCATCTTGATCTTTATTTTAGATAAGTACATGGGTCATAAAATAAATTAAAATTAAAAATTCAAGCTCATATATAATTATTTTATAATTTTTCCCTCTGGATGAAACAAATAAATAATAATGGAATCATTAACCATTACCAATTTTCTAGTAATTAACTACCCAAAATGTTTACACACACCTCACATCACCCAAAAAATGAAACACATCCTTAAAAACACACAAGAAAGGCCCTTACCCTGCACTGAAAATTGAAATATCCATGAAAAAATACCAAGAGTACGGGTAGGTAAGGAAAAATCAGCTTGTAATGTGGATTAATACTATAAGAAAATTCACGGCATCTAAGGGATAATGAAGGATAAATGTAAAGGTAGGTCTCAAAATAAAATTTGGCTAGCCAAAAAACTGCCTCAATCATATCAAAAATATTCCATGAATTCCAAAGCTTTGAAAGGGAAAAATCACAAGTTCTTGTTATCACACAAAATCCAAACTTCTGGTAACAAAGTGTTGGTATTATAAAGAATATTTAAAATTGGTTGAGAATACCTCAAAGGATAGGAAAAGTTTTCTAAGTGAGTGTCTCATGTGAATGGGTTTCAAAAATTGGTCAAACTAATAAAAATGATTGAAAATCCAATTCAATAAATTGTGTTCACAAATTTTCTTTTAAAATCCATTTCATTAAAAATCATTTCATCTCTCTCAAAATCAATTGAATTGAAAAAAATGATTATAATATTTATTAAAGCTCAAAAATCATAAAAAAGAAGAAAAAAATAAAAATAAAGCACAAAAAAAACTAAATAGGTTGACACTCCCCTATACCTAGATTTCAATACCCCTCACTGTAGCTCAACAAAAATTATATATAAGGGCATAAAAACAAAGGAATGAAAGATAAAACTTGACTTTATTTTTTAGTGGAAGCCTTCAGTTAAGATATTATTGGCCACCACATCACCTAAATGGAATGAAATAAGTAGAACATGATAAAAATAAATAAAAATAAAGAGGAAGGGAAATTAAAGCTGATAATGCTTGGTTTGAACCCCAAAAGGGTGCTATGATTTTACTGCCCCTAGTTAGGCAGTTGGAGTAGTTTAACCCAAATATGAAGGTGTATAGGGTTTCCTGCTTAGAAACCACCAAAAAATATTTATTCTAGATCTCTATGTATAAAAATGATAATAGAGGATCCCATGAGTAGAGTACAATTGATACTACCTCTTTTTTATGTGGAAAAAATGAAATGATTAGGGAATGAGGAAGAATGGGTCCACTTTGTTCACTACCACTATTTGTGTGACCTCTTTAACATCAACATCCAGGGATTTCTCATGTGATTCTATTTCAAAAAAATTAGAAAATAGGAAGTCAGAAAATAATTCCAATTGAATAAGATTAAAACAAGAATAATCAATATAAAAATCATCCCTTTCTTGTAGGTCATCTTAAATCACAATATATTCAGGCAAGGCCACTGAGAATTCTTTTTCAACAGGGACTTCTTCATCTTCTTCCAAATAAATTGAGAGGTAGAGAGGTATTTTTTCTTCTTTAAAAACTATGGAAGGATCAAATTACTTTTTTTCTTCAACAAAATCATAACAATGTTCATCCAAATCAAGTTGATCTTCCACAGTTGTATCAGTTGGCATGAATTCTTTAGGAACCTCTTCAATCAATGACCAAGGAGAGATGATTGGATCATCAAATTTAGTCTTAAAATATTACTTGGGTTCTTAAACATAAAATGTATGTGGAATATTCTTATCATTCTCCTAATCTTATCTTTTTTTCCATTCCATCTATATAATTTTAACATCTTCCACTTTGGTCGCCAACAATGCTACCATCTTGTTTTCTTGTTCAAGATTTTTGAAATTATTTTGAATCATTGAGGAATTTTGTTCCATTTTAAACATTAATGTCTCTTAACTACTATACAATTCAACAATAGGTCATGGATATGAAAAATCACAAAATTAATCCACCTCGACCTAAAAAATAATGATATTTAATAATGCTCTTTTTTTAGTTTTTAATGTTTTTTTATTTTCGGGTTTTTATGAAAAAATAGAGTGTGTAAGAATTAGAAATCCTTGGAAACATTTCCAAATTAATAATAGAGGTTTTTTTGGGAACAATTATTCTATTAAATATTTATTAACCTATGAAATCACTATAGAAGAACACCCTAGGGTCGACCACAAGGAGGACACTCACACAAACTATCATTCTATTGTCACTATTATAAATTAACTTACATAAAAATATAATACATATGTAAAGAGTGAGGAAGAATTTAAATGCATAAAATAAAAATATATTATAAATATATAAATATATAAAAGATATAAAAAACAATCAAATAGAAAAAAATTCACAAAGAAGTCCAAATAAGAAAACCAATGTTCTTGGGGCCTCATGGTGGAATTGTCATTGTTGTTCAAAATATCCATCAATGAGTTATTCAATGTGAAGACCAAGACCTCTCACTTAAAAACCCATAGTTTGAGTGGTATTACCATAAAACATGACCTCTGAATGTAGGGTTAATCACTTTCACATCAATACCCAATCCAAACTACATCATTTGAATGAATTAGATATTGTTGAGAAGGAAAATTATTAAACAAGGGGGAAGAAGACAATAGTAGAGAAAGTCGGGCGACCACTCACTGTAACCATTTAACCACTACTGAATCCTTAAAATGAAACATGATAAAATAATAAAGCACAAAAAATTAAACACCACCACTTCCACCCTCGAATAATAGTGAGGGTTAGCTCCCAATAAGAATTGAATTAGAAAGAAACATGATGGGTGAAACACATAAAATAAAAAGAATTATAGAGAAAGAAGAAATAAACATAAGAATAAAAAAGGTACACAAATATATATTATAAATATAAAGAAAAATTAAATAAAAAAACTACACCTTGCCCCATGAAAATGGAACTCCTTGTAAAAAGAGAGGCGGTACAAATTTATAGAGAAAATGGGAGACAAAATATCACTTTAATTATGTTCTCAGGAAGTTCTTGACTATTAGACCCATTACATGGAAGACATGGTAAATGGTCCCTTCTTGAAAGTTTTTCCGTTTATTCTTCCACATTCCAACACAAAATTTCATCTTTCTTGGGACACAAATTAAGGGGGTATATCTAATTTGGTGAGGAATATTTAATCTTTCCTGGTGACTCTTGGTATTCCACAACACCAATTTCTCATTCCATTAAGACCGTGATAAAACTAGATTAAAACGTGTAATTATTAATTAAAGATTTTAATTACTTACTTACACCTCTCCTTGTATAATTTATTCTCCAATGGGCTAGTACACTTCTAGATAAAATACCCTCATTAAAATATTTCAGATATTCTCATAGTTTACTAGGCCAGGATTCTGAGCTGATTTTGGGCCCCCAAATGATTGATTGAGCTATAGAGCCAGAAGGATGAAATGAGGCCATTGATGTAAGCAAACCTAAAAAAAAGTAATTATATAATTTTATTCAGTTTATAAAATTTTATGGCCTAAATACATACTAAATTAAAATAATTAAATCCGAAAATAAATATATTTTTTCGTATTTGAGCTCAAAATAATTCTAAAACCGAAAAATGTGACAATTTCCCATAAAATAATAATATGGTTTGTTTTATAACATTTAAATACAGTATAAAATATGTTAAAATCCATTATTTATCACTCCACCACACATAAAAATTGTGCTCCTGGGAAATCATCATATATCAAAATCAAAATCCAAACAACAATAAAAAATGAGAAGAAATAAATGGTCATTTACAAAATTAAATTCCATCTTGCATATTCTGTGAAAGAAAACTCCCTTTAATTTTCATTCCACACATTTATATTTTTTAAACCTCATAAATAAATACATGGCCCAATAACAACTTCCCTTACATTGAATTTCATGTCACTCTTCTCTCAAGAGAAATTGAATTTGGAGTTATGCTCATACTTGGAAAGTGCATGGATCGCCATGGGCTTGTGACAATTCTCATCTCTCCACAACATGAAACATGAAAATATTTTCAATCATGACGTCTTTTTCAAGGTTAATTATATGGCCTGGTTTTTTTGGTAAATTATAGAAAATTTTAAGGCAAGAAATATGAGGTTAGACTCTTAGGCACAATGTATGAATAATCAAGTGAAAACACATGAATTCCTCACTCAATCCACTTAACAGTGTTAAAAAAACACTAAACCTATTTTTTAATACATGGTACTTATGTCAATAAATTATTAATATTAATCATATCATCTATGTTCTCAATTTTGTTTTAATTGTTTTTATAAATCTCCAAAAAGAAACAACTTTATTTTCTTTTATATTTTGATTTTTTTTTCACGGAGAATGATTTGAAAGATGAATAAAATGAAATAATGAAAATAAATAAATTTATTTTAGAGAGTTACATGTGTCCTAAAGGGATGTACAATGAGAAATTAGATCTCATCTACATTTTGTTTTATTTAGTTTTTCATTTTTTATAAATCTCCAAAAAGGCACAACTTTATTTATTTTTCTTTTTTGTTATTTTTTTCAAAGAGAATGAGCTGAAAATTAAATACAATGAAATTATAACCATCATGACCTTGATTTTATAAAGTTACATATGTCACAAAATAATGTACAATGAGAAATTAAAGCTCATATATAATTTTTTTTCTGTTTATTTATTGAAGGAGAACTGGATGAAACAAATAAAACACAATTAAAGGATTACCAATTCCAAATTTTATAGTTATTCACTAAAAAAATTTCTACACACTCCTCACATCACCTTGAAATGAAACAAATCCCAAATACACACACCAAAATCCCTTCCCCCACACTCAAACTTGAAATATCCATGTAAAAATACCAAGAGTGTGGGTAGGAAAAGAAAAATAAGCTTGTAATGTAACTTAAACCTATAAGAAGAATATTTAAATCTAAGGGATGACAAAGGATAAATTTAAATATAGGTATCAAGATAAAACATGTCTATCCAAACAAGTGACTCAATAATATCAAAAACATTCCATGAAGTTGAAATATTTGAATGAGAAAAATCCCATGTTCTTGTTCTCACACAAAATCCATGATTATCTCATGAAAGTGTGGGTATTATAGAAAATATTTAAAAGTGGTTTAGAATTACTCACAGGATAAGAAAAATGTTGTGTGTCAACATTAAATTGGAATGAATTTCAAATGTTAGTTAAAATCAAAAAAAATATTGAAAATCCAATTCTTGAAAATGTTTTCACATCAAAAATCATTTAAAATCCATTTCTTAAAAAATCATTTCAACTCTCTAAAAATCAATTGATATGTGAAAAATGATTAAAATTTTCATTAAAGATTAAAAATTATAAAATATATGAAAAAAGGAAAAGAAATCACATGAAATAACTATGTATATTGACACTCCACCACCCCTATATTTCAACACCCTAACTGATACTCAATACTATATAAATATAAGGGAAATAGAACAAAGGGAATGAAAGATACAACCAGAATTTATTTTTTAGTGGCAACCTTGAGTCAAGCATTGACTGGCTACCACATGACCTAAAAAGAATTAAATAAATAAAACATGAGAAAAATAAATACAATTAAATATTAGGGTAAAATAAAGAGGATAATTATTGGTTTGACCCCCTAAGATAGTGCTAGGATTTCAATACCCTTAGTTAGACAATTGGAGCAATTTAACCCCAATTTGAAGGTGGATAGAGTTTCCTACTTAGAAACCAAAAAAAATTATGTATTCCGGTGCTCTTCATAAAAAAATTGAAATAGAGGATCCCATTAATATATTATTGTAGATCCTCCCCCCTTTTTCATGTGGTACAAATGGAATGATTGGAGAAGGAGGAAGAATGGGCCCACTTTGTTCACTCCCACTAATTGTGTGACCACCTCAACATCAATAGACAGGGATTTCTCATGTCATAATATTTTAAAAAAATTCATAAAATGGGAAGTTGTAAAATAATTTCAATTGAATAACATTGAAACATGAAGAATCAATTTATAAATCTTCCCTTTAATGTAGGTCATCTTGAAACACAATCTCTTTAGGCAAGGCCACTGGGAATTCATTTTCAACAAGGTTTTATTCATTTTAATCAAAATAAATAGAGAGGTAGAGAGGTATTTATTATTCATTAAAAAATATGGTAGGATCACTTCCTTTTTTTCTTTAATTAAATCATACCAATTTTCATCCAATGTGTGTTGATCTCCCATAGTTGTATCATTTGGCATGACATCTTTAAGAACCTCTTAAAACAACGACCAAGGGGAGACGATTGGATCATCAAATTGAGTATTCACATCTTCCTTGGGTTCTCCAACATAAAATATAGTTGGAATAGTCTTATAATTCTCCTCATCTTATATTTTATTCCATTCTATCCATATAATTTTATCATTTTCAACTTTATCCGCCAACGATGCTACCATCTTTCTTGATTATTCAAAAATTTTGAAATTATTTTTAATCATTTAGGAATATTGTTCCATTTTCAACATAATATTTTCTTACCTGTAAGAAAATTCAACAGTAGTTAATTTATATTAAAAATCACTGAAGTAATCTATGTAGACCGAGAAATAATAATACTCAATGAAGAACTTTTTTTAGTTGTTGAATGTTTTTTTAATTTTTTTGGTTTTTATGAAACATATTGTGCATAACTGTTTGGAATCCCTAGATAAGACACAAAATTCATGATATAATTTATTTGAGAACCAAAATTCAACTAAATTCTTATTATTCTTTGAATTCATCATAGTGTCACACCCTAGGTTTGATCTCAAGGAGTCCGCTCACACACACTATCTTTCTTTTGTCACTATTATAAATTAACTAATATAAAAATATAGTACTTATATTAACTTTGGGGGGATAGAAATTCATAAAATATAAATATAATATAAATATATAAATATATATAAAATTTAAAACAAATCAAAATGGAAAAAATTACACAAAGAAGTTCATAGAAGAAAACCATTTTTTGTGGGGTCTTATGGTAGAATTATCATTGTTATTAAAAATATCCATCAATAAATTATTCAATGTGGAGATCAAAACCTGCCACTACAAAACATATAATTTCAGTGGAATTACCCTACACCAAGACATCTACATGTATTAGTAATATCTTCCCCATTAATACCCAATCCAAATTATTCCGTTTGAATGAATTAGATATCGATGAGAAGGAAAATTATTAAACGAGGAGGAAGAAGACAATAATAAAGAAAGTGGGTAGACCACTCACCAAAATAATTTAACCACTACTGAATCCTTATAATAAAACATTATAAAACAATAAATCACATAAAACTCAAATAACATCACTTCCCCTCTTGAACAATAGTGATGGTTAGCTCTCCACAAGCATGGAGTTAGAAAGAAGCATGGTGGGAGAAACACATAAAATAAAAAAATGGAAGAAAAATAAAAAATAAAGAGAATAAGAGTAAATGTACTATAATATATATTATAAATATAAATAACAAGTATAGAAACAAAACTCCACCTTTACCTCTGAAAATAGATATCATTGTAAAAATGAGAAAGTAAAAATTTATTGAGAAATTGGGTGAAGAAATTTCTATTTAATTTTATTATCAGGACGTTCACGACTATTAGAAACATTAAATAAAATAATTTGTAAATGTTTAATTATATAAATTCATTACATTTCATCTCCCTCAATCTAACACAAAATTTCAGCATTATTGGGTTACAGATGAATGAGTTACGACTGTTTTAGTGAGGAATATTTAATCTGTTCAGGTGACTCTTGGTATTCCACAACTCTAGCTTCCCATGACATTAAGACCTATAATCCACCAATTAAAACGTATCATACTCAATTAAATATGTTAATTAATCCGTTTTATAAATCCAAGTATAATTTTAGATCCAATGGGATGGTCCAATTCGAGATAAAAGCTCATCCTTAAAACATTCCAGATCTGCGCGTGTTTTATGAGGCCTAGATTGTGAGTTGATTTTGGGCCCCAAATTATTGATTTAGGTGTAGATAAAGTAGGTTGAGATGAGTTCCATGATGTAAGGAAGTCTAAAATAAAGTATTTACACAAATTTATTCAGTTTTAAAAATGTTATGGCTGAAATACATAATAAATTAAAAAGTTAAATCCCAAAAATTAAGGCATTTTTTCATTTGAGCTGAAAATTATTCCAAAACCTAAAAATGTGAAAATTTACCATAAAATAATACCATGGTGGGTTTTAAAACTTTTAAATAAAGTATAAAATATGTTAAAATATATGCTTCATCACTCCCCCACACTTAAATATTTCACTCCTTGGTAATCATCATATAACAAAATCAAAATCCACACAACAATCAAAAATGAGAAAACATCCCTGATCATTTACAAAATGAAATTCCATATTGTATCTTATAAGAAAAAAAATTGCATTTAATTTTCATTCCACACATCTAAATTTGATAAAACTCATAAATACAACCCTGGACCAATCACAACCTACCTCATATTGAATTTTACGTCACTCTTCACTCTAGCAAAATTGAATCTAGAGTTATTATCATACTTGGAATGTGAATGTATCACCATAGGATTCTGAAAATTATCATTTATCACAACATGAAACATAAAAATATTTTAAATAATGAGGTCTTTTTGAAAATTAATTCTATGTCTTAGGGTTGGTTGGAAATTTTGGAAAATTTTATTGTAAGAAACAGGAGGTTAGACTCTTAAGAAGAATGCATGAATAATCATGTGAAACACATGAATTCCTCACTGAATATCAATAAAAATGTTAAAAAAAAACCAAACCCCCTTTTTTATGACATGGAACATGATTCAAGAAATTATTATAATGAATTATATCATCTGAGTTATCCCTTCTATTCATTTTTTTATTTTTTTATAAACTCCAGAAAGGAAAAAATTTATTTTTTATTATATTTTGATTTTTTTTCATTGATAATGGGATGAATGTTGAATACAATGAAATAATGACCATAAAAACCTTTCTTTTAGAGAGGTACATGTGTCATAAAAGGATGTACAATGAGAAATTAAAGCACATCTACATTATTTTTTTTATAAAGCTTCAGAAAAGAAATACTTAATTTATTTTTCTTTTTTTTTTAAATTTTGTTTTCATAAAGAATTAGATGAAAATTAAATATAATTAAATAATAACCATCATTCCCTTGATTTAATATAGGTAAATGAGTCATAAAATAATGTACAATGAGAAATTCAACCTCATATCCAATTTTTTTTGTTCTATTTTTTCATTTTTTTGAAGGTGAACTGGATAAAACAAATAAAACACAATGAAAGGATTACCCATGTCCAATTTTCTAGTTATTCACCACCCAAATTGTTGACACACACCTCAAATCACCTCAAAACGAAAAACATAAAAAAACAAAATACTATCCCCCTTCACTCAAACATGAAATATCCATGCAACAATAGCCAAGAGTGCGGGTAGGTAAGAAAAAAATTAGTTTGTAATGTGGATTAAAACTATAAAATAATTCATGGAATTTGAGGTCTAAAGAGTGATAAATGTATTGGAAGGTATCAAGATAAATGTGGCTAGCCAAAAAAGTGACTCAATAATATTAAAAAAGTTCCATGAATTCCAAATCAATGAAATAGAGAAATCACAAGTTCTGCTTCTCACACAAAATCCAAGATTCTCTCAAGAAAGTGTGGATAGAAAGAATATTTAAAAGTTTATTTTAATACCTCCTAGAATATTAATTTTTTTGAGCTAGTTTTTCTTGGGCATGGATTTCAAAAATTGGTCAAAATCATAAAAATGAATGAAAATCCAATTCAGTAAATTTCTTTACATCAACAATAATTTAAAATTAATTTCGTCAAAAATCATTACAACTCTCTCAAATTCAATTAAAGTGTGAAAAATGATTAGAGTATTCATTAAAGATCATAAATCTTAAATGATATGAAAAAATAAAAAGAAATAAAACAAGAAAACTAAGTATGTTAACACTACCCCAAACCTAGATTTGAATACACCTCACTGCAGCACAACACAAAATAAATAAAATAGAAGCAAAAAAATTGAAGGAAATATAAAACCTGACTTTATTTTTCAGTGGATACCATGAGTTAAGCTCATATAGGATAGCACATGACCAAAAAGTCATGAAATGAAGAAAACAAGAGAAAAATAAATAAAAAGAATTAGGATGTTAAAATTAAGAGGATAATGCTTGATTTTACCCCCCAAGTGGGTGCTAGGATTTTACTACCCCTAGTTAGGAAGATGGAGAAATTTAACCCCAATCTGATGGTCGATAGGGTTTCCTATTCAGAAACCACAAAAAATTATTTCTTCTTGTCCTATTCATATAAAAATGATCATTTAGGATCCCATTAATAGAGTACAATATGTTATACCCTTTTTTCATGTGGTTCAATTGGAATGATTGGGGAAGGTGTAAGAATGGCTCCACTTTGTTCACTACCACTACTTGTGTGACCTCTTCAACATAAATATCCAGGGTTTTCTCAAGGGATGATATTTTAAAAAATTCAGAAAAGGGGATGTCATTAAATAATTCCAATTTAATAATATTGAAACATGAAGAATCAATATAAAAATATTCCCTTTCCTGTTGGTCATCTTGAAACGCAATATCTTCAGGCAAGGCCACTAGGATTTCTTTTTTAACAAAGACTTATTCATATTATTCCAAAGTAAAATAGATGTAGATAGGTACTGATTCTTCTTTATAAAACATGGGATTATCACTTACCTTTTGTTCTTCAACAAAATCATTCGAATTTTCATCCAAATCTCGTTGATCTCCCACAATTGTATCTGTTGGCATGACATCTTCAGGAAACTCTTCAAGCAATGACAAATGAGAGACGATTGGATCTTAAAATAGAGTATTAAAATATTTCTTAGGTTCTTATACATAATATTTTGGTGGAATAGTCTTCTAATTATCCTTAGCTTGTCTTTTTTTCCATTCCATCCATATAATTTTGACATCTTCAACTTTAGCTTCCAACGATGCTATCATCTTGCTTGCTTGTTCACGAATTTTGAAATTATTTTGAATAATTGTGAAATATTTTTCTATTTAAAATATAAAAGTATCTTACCTACTAGAAAATTCAACAATAGGCCATGCATATGAAAAATCACTAAAGTAATCCATCTCTACCAAAAAAATAATGATATTAAATGATGCTATTTTGTTTTAGTTTTTGATTTTTTATGGGTTTTTATGAAAAATAGTGTGCCTAAGAATTTGGCCACCCTGGAAAAAATGCCAAATTGATGATAGTGGTTTTTTTGAACCACTATTAAATTAAATTCTTATTAACCCAAGATTTCACTATAGTGGAACACCCTATGTTCAATCATAAGGAGGCCACTGGCACACACTGTTATTCTATTATCACTATTATAAATTAACTAATATAAAAATATATTACTTATGTAAACTAGGTAGGAATAATTGAAATCCATAAAATAGAAATATAATAGAAATATATAAATATAATATAAATATATAAATATATAAATATACTATAAATATATAAATATAATATAAATATATAGAGATATCAAAAATATAAAACACAATTAAAATTAAAAACCCACAATGAAGTTCGTAGAAGAAAACCGCTATTCTCGGGGTCTCTTGGTGGAACTATCATAGTTATTAGAAATATCCATCAATGAGTTATTCAATGTAGATATAAAGACCTATCACTCTACACCCTATCATTTGACCGGTATTACCATACACTGAGTCCTCTTCATGTATGAGTAATCTCATCCACATCAATACCAAATCCAAACTCCACCGTTGTAATGAATAAGATATTGATGAGAAGGAAAATTATTAAACGAAGAGGAAGAAGATAGTAATAGAGAATGTTGGGAGACCACTCACCACAATCATTTAACAACTAATAAATCCTCATAATAAAACATGATAAAACAAATAAGCACACAAAACTCAAATACGACCACTTCCCCCTTGAACAATAGCGAGGGTTAGGTCTCTACAAACATGGAGTTAGAAAGAAGTATGGTGGGAGAAACACATAAAATAAAAACAATGAAAGAAAAAGAAGAAATACACAAAAGAATAATAAAGGTATAGTAATATATATTATAAATATAAAAAAAATTATAGCAAAAAAACTCCACCTTACTTCCTAAAAATGGCTATCATTTTAAAAAGAGAGTAGGTACAAATTTATAGAGAAAATGGGTGATGAAGTATCACTACTATTATGTTCTTAGGAAGTGCTAGACTATTAGACCAATTAAATGGAAGAACTGGTTAATGTTCCCTTCTTAAAAGTTGTTGAATTTTGTCTTTCTCATTTCTCAAAAAGGTTCAGCTTTACTGGTCAACATATGAAGGAGTTATCTCTATTTTAGTGCGGAATATTTTATCTGTCAAGGTGACAATTCGTATTACACAACTACAAATTTCCATGCTATTAAGACCATGAAATCACCACATTCAAACATGACCTACTTCATTAAAGATTTTCATTAATTCTTTTTACATATCCATGTAGAATTTTAGCTACAATAGACTGGTCCACTACTAGATAAAAGCTCCTGATTAAAACATTCTAGATCTGTGGACAGTTTACAAGGCCTGAATTGTAAGATGATTTTGGGCCCCCAAATGATTTATTGAGCTGTAGATCTAGAAGGATTAAATGAGGCCCATGATTTAAGGAATCCTGAAAAAAATTAATTGAAAAATGTTTTTCTATTTTTAAAATGTTATTGCCTAAATACATAATAAATTAAAGCAATTTAATCCCAAAATTAAACCATATTTTTCATTTGAGCTCAAAATTATTCTAAAACCTAAAAATTTGACAATTTCCCATAAAATAATATTACAGTGGGTTTAAAAACACTAAAATATAGCATAAAATATGGGAAAAATACATGCTTCATCACTCCCCCAAACTTAAACATTTCACTCCTAGGTAATCCTCATATATCCAAATCAAAATCAACACAATAATCAAAATTGAGAAAACATCAATGATCATTTACAAAATGAAATTCCATCTTGTATCTTCTATGAAAAAAATTCCATTAAATTTTAATTCCCCATATTTAAATTTTTTAAACCTGAGAAATCCATACATGGCCCAGTCACAAGATACCACACATTGAATTTTAAGTCACTCTTCACTCAAGAGAAATTTAATACAGAGTTATGATCATTCTTGGAAAGTGAATGTATTACTATAGCCTTGTGACAATTATCATCTCTACACAACATAAAACATGAAAATATTTTCAATCCTGAGGTCTTTGTAAAGGTTAATTCCATGGCTTAGGGTTTTTGGAAAATTATTGAAAAATCTAAGTCAATAAAGAGGATAATGCTTGGTTTGACCCCCCAAGTGGGTGCTTGGATTTTGTTTCCTCTAGTTATGTAGTTGGAGCAGTTTAACCCCAATTTGATGGTGGATAGTGTTTCTTGCTCAAAAAAACCCTCAAATTATTTCTTCCAATTATCATTGTTGAAAAAACATCATGGAGGATCCCATGATTAGATTATAATAGCTCCTCCCCCTTTTAATGAGGTACAAATTGAATGATTGGGAAAAGAGGAAGAATGGGTCCATTTTGTTCACTGCCTCTACATGTGTGACCTCTTAAACATCAATATCCAGGTCTTTCTCATGTGGTTCTATTTCAAAAAATTCATACAAGGGGATGTGGAAAAATAATTCCAATTTAATAAGATTGAAACATGAAGAATCAATATAAAAATCTTCCCTTTCATGTAGGTCATCTGGAAACACAGTCTCTTCACGAAAGGCCATTGGGAATTCTTTTTTAACAGGGACTTCTTCATCTTCTTCAAAAGTATTAGAGAGGTAGAGAGGTAATAATTTATATTTGAAAATTATGGGAGTATCACTTACCTTTTTTTCTTCATCCAAATCATACCAATGTTCATCCAAAGCATGTTTATCTCCTACAGTTGTATCAGTTGGCATGGAATCTTCAGGAACCTCTTCAAATAATGACTAAGGAGATATGATTGTATAATAAAATTGATTCTTAAAATATTAATTGGTTTATTCAAGATAAAATGTAGGTGTAATAGTGTTCTCATTCTCTTTATCTTGTCTTTTTTCCATTCCATCCATTAAATTTTAACATCTTCAATTTTATCTGCCAATGATGACACCATCTTTCTTGTTTGTTCAAGAATTTTGAAATTATTTTGAATCATCGTAGAATGTTGTACCATTTTCAATTGAAATTATAACAGATGATATAAAATTAAACCTTATTACAAGTATATAAAAAATCACTAAAGGCATCCACCTCAACAGAAAAAATATTGATATTCAATGAAGCCATTTTTTTTAGTTTATTAGTTTTTTATTTTTTTTGGTTTTCATGAGAAATACTAGGAATAAGAATTTGGCCTCCTGGTAATTTGTGCCTAATTAATTATATAGGTTTGTCACAAACCACTATTCAATTAAATTCTTATTAACCTAAGAATGCACCATAGGGGTATAACCTATGGTCAATCATAAAGAGGCCACTCACACGCTCTATCATTCTATTGTCACTATTATAAATTAACTAATATAAAAATATAATACTTATGTAAATGGGGGGGGGGGGTGAGGGAAGAATTGAAATGAAGAAAATATAAATATAATATAAAAATATAAATATATCAAAAATATACAAAATAATGAAAAGGAAAAAAGTGACAAATAAGTTCATAGAAGATTTTTTTTCTCAGGGTCTCATCGTGGAATTATCGTTGTTATTCAAAATATCCATCAATGATTTATTCAATGTGGAGATCAAGACCTATCACTCCACACCCTATCGTTTGAGTGGTATTACCCTATATAGAGACCTTTTCATGTAAGAGTAATATCTTCCACATAAATTTCCAATACAAACTCCACTGTTTGATTGAATTATATATTGATGAGAAAAAAATTTATTAAACAAGGGGGAAGAAGAAAATAGTTGAGAAAGTGGGGAGACCGCTCACCATAATAATTTAATCACCACATAATACTATGAGTAAAAAAATAATAAAACAATAAATAACATAAAACTAAAGTACCACTACTTCTCCCATCTAATAAAAGTGACTGTTATTTCTCCACAACCAGGGAGTTAGAAAGAAGTACGGTGGGAGAAACACATAAAATAATAATAATGAAAGAAAAAGATGAAATATATAGAAGAAATAAAGGTAGAGTAATATATATTATAAATATAAATAATAATTAAAGAAACAAAACTACACCTTGCCCCAAGAAAAAGGATATCCTTGTAGAAAGAGAGGAGGTAAAAATTTATAGGGAAAATGGGTAAATAAATCTCACTCCAATTATGTCTTTAGGAAGTTATAGAATATTAGACCCAATAAATGGAAGAATTGGTAAATGGTCCCTTATTGAATGTTTGTAAATTTATTCTTCTGAGTTCCTCCACAAAATTAAATCTTTATTTTTCCATGTATGAAGGGGTTATATCATTTTTAGTTCCAAATATTTAATCTATACAGGTGACTCTTCGTATTCCACAACTCCAAATTACTATGCCATTATGACCTAGAAACCACCAGATTCAAATGTGGACTCCTTAATTAAAGATTTTAATTAATTCCTTATATAGATAAATGTAGAATTTAATCTCTAATGGGACGGTCCATTCTGAGATACATTCTCGTTAAAACATTCTATATTTTCACATAGTTTACGAGACTCAGATTGCGAGTTTATTTTGGGCCCTTGCTGATTGATTGTGTTATAGACCCCTAAGGATTAAATGAGGCCCATTATTTAAGGAATACTAGAAAAATGTAATTACACAATTTGGTTCCGTTTAGTAAATTTTATGGCCAAAATACATAGTAAATTAAATCTATTAAATCCCAAAATTAAACTTTTTTGGAATTTGAGATCAAAATTATTCTAAAACCTATAAATGTGACAATTTCCCATAAAATAAAAAAATTATGGGTTTTAAAACATTGAAATACAGTATAAAATATGTGAAAATTCATGCTTCATCACTCCCCTACACTTAAACATTTCACTCCTAGGAAATCGTCATATATCCAAATCAAAATCCACACAATAATCAAAAATAAAAAAACATCAATGACCATTTCCAAAATGAAATTCCATCTTATATATTCTATGAAAAAAAGTCTCTTTAATTTTCTTTCAACAAATTTAAATTTTTTCAACCTCATAAATCCATCCATAACCCAATCATAACCTACCTCAAATTGAATTTTAAGTCACTCTTAACTCATGAAAAATTGAATATGGAGTTATGCTCATACTTAGAAAGTGAATATATCAGTACAGGCTTGTGAAAATTCATATCTCTCCACAAAATGAAACATGAAAATATTTTCAATTATGAGGTCATTTTTTACATTTAATTTTATGTCTAAGTTTTGGTTGGAAAATGATTGAAATATTTAATGCAAAAAGAGGATATTAGACTCTTAAGCACAATTCACGAATAATCAAGTGGAAACAGATGAATTCCTCCCTCAATCTCCTTAACAGTGTTAAAAACAACACCAAACCCCATTTTTTAATACATGGGAAATTATTCAATCAATTATTATAATGAATTTTATCATCCATGTTCTCTATTTTTTTTATTTTTTCAATAATGATCCAGAAAGACACAACTTTATTTTCATTGTCTTTTTTGATTTTTGTCATAGAGAATGTATTGAAAGTTGAATAAAATTAAATAATGACAATAATTATCTTTATTTTAGAGAGGGAAATGCATCATAAAAGGATGTACAATGAGAAATTCAATCTCATCTACATTTCATTATTTTTTTCATTTTTTATAAAGCTGAAGAAAGGAACAACTTCACTTATTTTTCTTTTTTCAATTTTTTTCATATTTAATGTGCTGAAAATTACATTCAATGAAAGAACAACCATAATGAACTTGATTTTAGGGAGGGAAAAGAGTCATAAAATAAGGTAGAATGATAAATTTAAGCTCATCTCATTCTGTTCTATTTTTTTAATTTTTTTTGAAGGAGAACTGGATGAAATAAATAAAGCACAATGAAATTATTACCCTTGACCAATTTTATAACTATTAACTACCCCAAATTTTGAAACACCTCAAATCACTGAAAAACAAAACACATCCCAGAAAACACACAAAAAATTCCTTTCCGCCACACTCAGATTTCAAATATCCATGAAAAAATACCAAGAGTGCGGGTAGGTAAAGAAAATTCCACTTGTAATGTGGCTTAAACCTATATAGAAATTCATGGCGTATACGGTCTAACAAAGTATAAATGTAATGGTTAGTCTCAATATAAAATTTGCCTAGACTAAAAAGTTCATCAATCATATAAATTGTTTTCTCTAAAGTCCAAATCATTGAATGAGAAAAATCACAAGTTCTTGTTCTCAAACAAAATCCAAGATTCTCTCAAGAATGTTTGGGTATTAGAAAGAAATTTTAAAAGTGGTTCATAATACCTCATTGGATAGGAAAAATGTTTTGAGTCATTGTTTCAGGGGCATGAATTTCATAAATTCATAAAACTCATAAAAATTATTGAAAATAATATTCAAGAAATTTTTTTCACATCAACAATCATTTAAAATCCATTTTTTCAAAAATCATATCAACTCTCTCAAAATTCATTGAAGTGTGGAAAATGATCAAAATATTCGTTAAAGCTAAAAAATCCAAAAAAATTAGAAAAATAAGAAATTTAAAGCACACAAAACAAATAAGAATGATGACACTCCCCCACACCTAGATTTTAATACCCCTCACTGTAGCTAAAAACAAAATAAATATAAGGACAAAAAACAAAGGGAAGGAAAGATAAAAAATGACTTTACTTTTTAGATGTAGCCTTGAATTAAGATCATATTAGAAACCACATGACCTAAGATGCTTGAAATAAATAAAACTTGATAAGAATAAATATAAATAAAGACAAAAAAAAATGAAAGATCATAATTATTGGTTTGACCCATTAGGCGGGTACTAGAGTTTTACTACCCCTAATTAGGCAGTTGGAGCAGTTTAACTCCAATCTGAAGGTGGATAGGGTTTCTTTCTCATAAAACACCACAAATTTTTACTTATAGTGGTCTTCATAAAAAAAATGATCATCGAGGATTCCAGTAATAGAGTACAATATCTTCTCCCCTTTTTTCTTGTGGTACAAATGGAATGATTGGGGAAGGAGGAAGAATGGGTCCACTTTGTTCACCGCCAATACTTGTGTGACCTCTTCAACATCAATATTCAGGGATTTCTCATGTGATACTATTTTAAAAAATTCAGAAAAGGGGATTTCAGAAAATAGTTCCAATTTAATATGGTTGAAACATGAATAATTAGTAAAAAAATAGTCCCTTTCAAGTAGGACATCTTGAAACAGAATCTATTCAGACAAGGCCACCGAGAATTCTTTATCCACAATGACTTCTTCATCTTCTTCTAATTAAACTAAGAGGCATAGATGTGATGATTATTCTTTGAAAAATATGTTATGATCAGTTACATTTTTTTCTTCATCATAATTATACCAATGTTAATCCAAATCACGTTGATCTCCCACAATTGTATCAATTGGCATGACATCATCAAGAACCTCTTCAACAAATTAACAATGAGAGATGACTAGATCATTAAATTGAGTCTTCAAAAATTCCGTGGAGTCTTAAACACCAAATGTATATGGAATAGTCTTCTCATCCTCCTTAGCTTGTCTTTTTTCCATTCCATACATATAATTTTAACGTCTTCAACTTCATCTACCAATGATGCTACCATCTTTTTTCTTGTTTAATAACTTTGATATTATTTTGAATCATTGTGGAATCTCATTCCATTTGTGAAAAAAATCACCTCCTTTGTAGAAAATTCAATAATTTGTCGAGAATATAAAATAACTGAATTAATCTATCTCTACTGAAAAAAGAATGATATTAAATGAAGTACTATTTTTTGATTTTGATTTGTTTTTTATTGTTTTTGGTTTTTATGAAAAATAGGCTACTTAACCATTTGGACTCCCTGACAGTGGTGTCAAATTAATGATAGCAGTTTGTCACAAAACAATATTCAATTAAATTTTTATTAACTTAAGAATTCTCTATATTAGAATGCCCGAGGGTCGATCAATACGAGGCTTCTCACACACACTATCTTTCTATTGTCAATATTTTAAATTAACTAATATAAAAATATAATACTAATGTAAACTAGCGGGGTGTGAGAATTTAAATGCATAAAATATAAATATAATATAAATATATCAAAAATATAAAACACAACTAAAAAAAGACACAATGAAGTTCATAGAAGAAAACCACTGTTCTCGGGTCTCATAGTGGAATTATCATTGTTATTCAAAATATCCATCAAAGAGTTATTCAATGTGGAGATCAAGACTTGTCACTGCACACCCTATCATTTGAGTGGTATTAACCTACACTAAAGCCCTTTTATGTAGGAGTAATCATTTCCACATAAATACCCAATCCAAACCCCATCGTTTGAATGAATTAGATGTCGATGAGAAGGAAAATTATTAAACGAGGAGGAAGAAGACAATAATAGAGAATGTGGGATGACCACTGAAAAATTTATTTAACCACCACTGATTCCTCAGAATAAAACATGCTAAAACAATAAATAATATAAAACTAAAATACCACCACTTCCCCCCATGAACAATAGTGATCGTTTTCTCTCCACAAGCATGGAGTTGGAATGATGCACCGAAGGAGAGACACATAAAATAAAAATAATTAAAGAAAAGAAGAAATAAATAGAATAAGAATAAAGGTACACTAATATATATTATAAATATAAATAATAAGTACATAAATAAAAATCCACCTTGCCCTCTGAAAATGGCTATCTTTAAAAAAGGATAGGGGGTAAAAATTTATAAGAAAAAATGGGTGTTGAAATATAGATCCAATTATGTCCTAAGGAAGTTATTGACTATTAGACCCATTAATGGAATAACTAGTAAGTGGCCCCTTCTTTAAATTTGTCTCATTTATTCTTCCATGTTCAAAAAAAATTTCAACTTTATTGGGCCATGTATGAAGATGTTATATCTATTTTAGTGCAGAATATTTAATCTATCTAGGTGACTCTTCGTTTTCCACAACTCCAAATTCCCTTGCCATTAAGACCGTGAAACCACAAGATTCAAATGGGAAATACTTATTAACACTTTTTATTAATTATTTTTATAGCTCAATGTATAATTTTATGTCTAATGGTCCAGTCCACTTGGAGATAAAAGATCCTCATTTAAACATTCTAGATTTGTTCACAGTTTACGAGGCTTGAATAGTGAACTAATATTGGGCCCTGAAATGATTGATTTATCTATAGATCCAGATAGTTGAAATGAGTCCCAAGATGTAAGGAAGCCTAATAAAATTAATGACACGATTTAGTTCATTTTAGAAAATGTTTTGGTTGAAATAAAAAATAAATTAATAAAGTTAAATCCCAAAATTAATCTGTTTTTTCATTTGAGCTAAAAATTATTCTAAAACCTAAAAATGTGACAATATACCATAAAATAATACTATTTTTGGTTTTAAAACATTTAAATACATTATAAAATATGTGAAAAAACATTCATCATCAGTATCAAACATACATATTATTAAATTACTCCATACAGTTAACACACCAAAAATATTTAAATCACACAACAAGAATAAGACAATGGAATTAATTCAGATATATTAATTAATCATTGAATATAATGTGTAACACCAAAATTCATTATCATATTTTCACAAATATATATGGGGAATGTTAATAATATAAAACTATTTTTAGTACTCAAATATTGATTTTTAAAAGGTCAAATCAGTCCATAATAGTAGTGAAGAAACTACTATATAAATTAAACTCAGGGAAAATGTGTTATTTCATTATAAAGAAAATTATAGTGGTCTAATTTTAGTGATAAAATAAAATTGGTAGTGGTAAAATTATATATAATATTAATTAGAATTCAAAAAATGCATATTCACTTGAAATATTATGAAATATATTGTTTTATTTTAATTGAAATTTACCATGTTTATTTGAAATTGGGTTCTTAATAAATAACACATATAAAATAATACTAAAAAAATGAAACTATATATGTGGGAAAAATAATTTTTCTATGAAATTTAATTTCAAGGATTATTATTAAAAATTTTCAAATAGAAATGGATAATAAAATATAAAACATTCTATATTTGATCAAAAAAATAATAATAAACATTCTATATTTGATTATAGAAGGATTCCTTAAAAAAGAAATGGAAGAAATATAAAATCAATGGAAACTCCCACCATATTGTCTAAAATATTTTCACCATTATTTTTTATGAAATTTTATTTATAAAAAATGTGAATTTTTCTTAAGAACTATAGCAAACACAAAATTGATGTTAAATGACTAACCAGAAGTTATACTCATAATGCAAAAACTCAATTCCAAAGTAACCAGAGATACAATTTTTTTTAGAGGAAATAAAAATATAGGTAAAAATGAAACAAAGTGATCACATGATTTCAAATAAAAAAACATATTTTTTAATATTCAAATTTTGTTATGAAACCAAACAACATGGAAAATATATAGAAAATTCATATTCAATGATGAAGAAAATTTAGAAAACATTAACTATAAAAAGTCATAGGAAACTAACATTATTTCAAAAAAAACTAAAATGTGAATTCATCATCACTGTGTCTTCCAAAAAACCCTCCATCGAATCACAAAATATTGATTAAGGAACCATGTTGCAAGAAAGATTCATTAGGGTAGTTTACCGTCAACAATATTTTAGTGATATAATGAATCATCATTAATTGAACCTAAAAATTGATGTGGGAGGAACATGATTAGTAAGGAAGGAAATAATAGAACATGTGATAATTATATCCGCATTAATATGAAACATCATCAGTAAGACTATGACACCAAAAAAATAATATACTATTAATGTCAATACAATCCCACAAAAATGAATGGGTGAAATGAGATATTAACATAAAATAATACAATGAAGAAACAACTCATTCAATGTTATGTGTAACTTATTCACCAAGTAAAACAATTTTTTATGATTTGAATATTTATCATGGATGATTTATTTTAAACAGTAGGAACATAACCATTTCACAACTTTTCAATGAAGCAACACCATGAAATGGTCAGTGAGATATTAAAAGGAAATTATACCCCATAAATTGGCATAAAACAATTCATAATCCACTTTTATTTACCATTTTTATTGAAATAAAATACCATGTATGTTTTCATGTTAATTAGACAATAATATATATCCAATATAATTTTTGTGTGTTTGTACATTAATGTCATTTTAGCCGCTCAACATTTAAAAATTCCTCTATAAAATTCTTCTTGTCTGAAGAAAGAAGTTTAGTTTAAAATTCAATTAATATTAAGAAATAAATCCTAAAATATATTGTGGGAATTAATAGTATCAGTGGATTGGAGATGATATGATGAAGTCAAGAAAAGGGCCAGCCTAATTGAGAATTCATACAATATGTTTGTATATGAAATGAAACAAAATAAACAAACAAAAAATTTACATTCCATTACATCTATAAATATCCATATTTTGAAGAATTAATGATCATGTCTGATACATAGGTTCATGAAACATATTTCTTAATGAAAACAAATTTGTAAACATTGGGTAAATTAATGGCTTGGTTATGAAAATGATGGGAAAGACCTCATGTTTTCAAAAAACAAGTCAATGGAACCCTAAGTCATGCCTTTTTATTATTCGACATCAAGTTACTATTATGGGTAGACTAAAAATAATTCAAATAGAAAGAAAAACTATACATAAATAACTAATTTCTATGGAGTTAGTTTCAGTAAGAATTCAAAAAATAAGGTACCATTATCTAAGATAATTAATTCTTACAACTAGTGAACATATAGGTTAAAAAAATTAAAAGATATTGTTGCACTACAATATATGAGGTGATTTTCCAAATAATTTCATCCCTATGATATCTAAGATACAATAAGAAATAACTTTAGGGAATGGAAAAAATCGACACCAAAGGTGTTAAAATCATATGGATAGATTGAGAAAGGGGTGGGGTAAGATTAAATTAACTTGAATATAGGTGGCCTAAAATTGATACCGATAACCCAACTATTACTAAGATCTAAAATTGAAACAAATATGTCAATATAAAACCATGGAAAATCAGAAAAAATAAAATAAAATAAATCATACTCGATGAAATAAGTCAAAAATACTAGGCCCTATAAAAAAGGATAATTAAGAAGAAAAAAATTGAAACAAATAAATCATTCTTATTAAAATTGGAGAGTAAGGATTTGAAATAAAATAAACCCTATTTTATGGAAGAATTTAGAGGGATTTGGGGTGGCCATGTTGGAGAAGGAGGATCTTGGGAAGGTGGTCTAGCCACATTAAAGGAGGATCATAAAATTTGGTGTTGCCGTATAAGAGAATCATTGAGCGGAGGTGATCCATGTATAAGGAGGAGGGTTTTGGTGAGGTGTGTGTGGGGGGGGGGGTGGCGACCTCAGAGATATGTCTGTTGGGTGGACGCAAGAAAGCCACGTTGGAGGGGAGGTGTCCTGGCTGCCTCACGAGGGAAGGATGAGGTGGGAAAGGGAGGAGGAATCATGAGGGGGGGGGGATCATGATGTAGGGATGGGGATCATGATGGAGGGAAAGGTATCGTGAGGAGTAAGTATGAGTGGAGGACGTGCCGATAGAACGGTGGGGAGGCCACTAAGGATCCGTTTCAGTAGGGAGGTGGTCTGGTTGTCTTGCAAGGGGAGGAGGGAGATGGGGGATCGAGAGAGAAGGAAGAAGATCGTGAAAGAGGTACATGGATGGGGAGGAGTAAGTGTGAGGGGGTGATGGTGCTATAATGGGATTCCTTTGGCCAGAGTATTTAGGTTGGATATAGCCATAATTTTTATAAACTGTTTCTCTAAATCGATGGCTATAGACCAAATTTCTAATAGTTGTTCTATGTTTAAGGTTGAAATTAATCCACCTCAGGATATTTTAATTCCACATATTTTTTAAACCCCTTTACAATATATTCCAAACCTAGAAACCCCATTTCGAATTAAAAACCTCATCACTATTCATTAAACCCCAACATTATTTTTCCTTTGCCACTCCAACATTTGAGGAGTTTGAAGAAACCATGAATCATTATTTTTGATTATATTTATGCTAAATCCTTCTTCCTATTTGAAAAATGTGCTTTTATATATGAAGGATATGTGGTTTTTATATTTGTTCAATTTTTAATTCACTCATTATTTCTTAAATGGTAGTGAATCTACCAATTTTTCATTATTTCTTTATCGAATCAAGATCAGCAATCAAGAATGAATGTTTTATGGGTAGGTGTTCATTAATCATATTCCTCAACCTATTCATTATGATTGATTGATGGTATAACCAAAATTTTTTGATAATTATTTTGTATGATAGTGGATGTTTAAACATTTCAATGAGAACCCCTCTCGATCGGAGATAAAAACACTCAAGAATGATGTATGTTTTTTGTAATGTTTATCTAGAGTGATCATCATGAAACCCAATACATATTGAATAAATTTTTAATTAATGGATTTTTATATATTGATGATCATTGGAAAGACTTCAGACTCTATAATATAATTGGAGAAGAATTTAAAATCTATTCTTAGATAAAAAAGGGTCTGATGAATTAAAGACCCCTCCTTTGAAATACATCATAATTAGTTCTATTGATGAACTCCATAACTTATGTGTTTCTAGAATGACCTCTTAAACATGAAATTATTTTGTGTATCCATTAAAGATATCATTATCAAAAACTAAAATATGAGTTAGGAATTTTTGATGTGTGGGTGCATTCTCCCTGTGTGTGTGGTCTGGTTTGACTTCCATATTTTGATGAATATTGGTTTTATTCATAAATTACCTTGATATTAGAAGTTCCTTACCATTTTGATGCCCTTTATATACACTTTTTACCTAGATTCATGATATATTGTTGTGGAATGTTGTTATTTATTGATGGTTATTTCTTGTGGGTGTGTCTGTTGTTATGTTAACTATATAGGATCCTTAATTAAATTGTTTTCCAGAGTATATTGTTTCCATGCTTGATATTGATCACATGTGGTTATATGTTTTCTAATATATGATCATTATGACATTATATGTATGTATTATTATGATCTTTCTTGTTTGATGTGTTTGAATATTGTAGGTGGTTGTTCTTGGAATTCATGAATGGTGGCTATCATGGTATGATTACCCCTTAAAGGGGGAGTGTACATAATGTGTGGAGATGACATCAGTGGGAACTGACAGGTTATTACCATGATAGACTTGTGGCCATCTTGGACCTTGTTTCCTTATATATACAAGGTATAATTTCTATAACTCAATTCCTTACAGATAACGAGTGAATGTTTAGTAGCAATCCTCGAGGTATGATTTGAGACTCGATGTGATAATGATGTTGAATATAATATCAACATACATAGGGATAGTTCAAATTTTTTCCAAACATCATGATAATTATTCTTTCATAGAGACGTAGTAGGTATGTTTGGAGCGCATGGTGGCTAGGATTTTACACATGATCTATTATGTGATTATTTTGATTTTTATTTCATTTATTGTTATCATGATACATTTTTTATATAGGTACGCATTTATTAAGGATGAATTGGTCGTGTAGTGATAGTTTTTTTTACTGAAATCATGTAAAATCATCTCGATGTGTGTTTATACTTCATGTACATGGTTCTAAGCATGGGACGAGGGTGCATGGAGAATGGTTGGGATAAGTGTCATTATTTCTGGGTGTGGTATTGGGAAGTACTCTAGAAGATACTATAATTTTATTTTTCTATTTTCTTTCACTTAAACGTTTGTTTGGCATTCCAACTTGGAAGGTAGGTTATTTTTTTTATTTATTTATTTATTCATATACTCTTATATACAATGATTTATTACATTATATTATTTAGTTGTCTATACATTACTCTTATTATTATATTATTTTTTATTATTGTCACAAAGACATGATAATAGGGTTATAGTCACACATCTTATAGACTTTGTACCCTCACTACTATTCAACAACCTCCTGTGTATGAGGATGAATGCATGAGGTTATGTGACTATCTAGCCCAGACCTAGCGGTTCACAATATAGGGGTTAATCATGGGATTTATATAAACCAAAAGAAGGTGTAAAATTTTATTTCATGATTTAAATATGAAAGGTAGTTTCTAAATAATTTTTATATTGATGAAAATAAAGCGGTTTGAACTTAAATAATTTTCTATACTAAACATGCAATGTATGATAAAGGAAAATTATAAAATATACTTAATAGAAGATAATTATTAAGATTTTTAAAAAGTTTACAGTGAAAAGGAAAAACATTTTTTAGGTTGTTTGTTTAATTTATCAGTTTTAAAGTAGTCTTAATGAACGACATATCTCTATTACAAAATAGAGCATTCAGAACATCCAAGGTACTCTTTAATTTAGTTTACTATTTCATTTATGAAAATAAAAATCAATTATTGGCATACATGGAGGTGAATTGGGTTGGATATGTTAATGATAGAAAATTCAAAATAAGTGGAGTGTTCTTCTACATTAGTAAATGTATTTTCTAGATTATTAAAAAGTGAGAGAAAAAATATTTTAGAATAATTAAAATGAGGTAAATTATTTCTAAATATATATTTATAGAATTGATTTATAATGAATAATTATAGGATCTTTGTTAAGATATGAAGGTATATATGGTGATCTTATATGATAAAAATAGACTTATTAAATTAATGAAAAAATATGATAAAATAGTCTTGTTTAAGGAAAACTGAAATTATGTATCTTTTTAATCAATAAAATGAAACTCAAGGACTAATCAAGATAGAGTAAATTGGAATGAATCAATAAGTTTCTAATATATTTATAGAAAAATAATCAAATTAACATTTGATAAGCATAAACTGAATCTCATTATTTAACCACTCATTATTGGGATGAATTTTGGAATAAAATCTTTCCATATATGTATTCATTTTCTTAATTAGATATTCATGGTTGACAGTAAATTAAACTTTTACTTTCTTTCAAAATGAGGGGAAATTATTTAAATTAGAGAAATGATTTTTTTTTGTGAAATTAGGAGACATTATACCAGGGAGAAATCAGTTAACACATATAACGAATAATAAAAGGATCAATAAGATAAATGAAAGAATAATATAGTATTTATATACTCTACTACTAAAGGGAGTTTGTGTTATAAGTGAAAAATGAGAAATAATCCATGTGAAGAGCATGAAGATGTACAAAAATGGGGGATGGAAATTTTTTATCTATAGATAACAAGTGGTTGGTAAGATATAAATGATATAAGTTTGTATAAAATGGCCGAATAGAGATAAATCATAGAGGTATGCATCTAAGTAGAGAATTGTTTCTTAAACTATTGTTTTCAATAATGATCATTTCTAAAAAATATTTGGAGTGATTTTTTTTTCATTTTTATTTTTATTTTTGGTTATAGGAAATATTAAGAAGGTATGAATCTTAAATTATTTGATAATTTATAACTAAAATTTTTATCTAAAACAAAGTGTGATAATTTTACAACCTGTTTTTGTAAAATTTATAATACTAAAACATAATCTTAATGTTGGAGCCTAAATAAAGCGTTTTGTAAGATTTAACCATAAATGGTTGTGTTTAATGAAAATGGGGTTTTTAAATATATTGTGACCATGAAGAATATTTTTTAACGTTTTTATGAGTTTTGGAGTGAAATATTTAACATAAATAATGGTCACAGTATAATATTTTCAATCACATTGCATTGTATTGTTAGGAATTTTTTATTATTTTAGGTTAAATATTTCATCATGATGAAAATGTGTCATATTATAATTCAGAATCGTATATATTTTAAAAGAGAATAATTATGTGTCCATGGAAGTTATAGTAAATATATCACAATATGATACAACTGTGAAATGTTGATTACGATTTTCCAAGAAATAAGTTATTCCCCAACACATGACTATTTTAACATGATTTTATGCGATCTTTAAAAGAATTTTAATACTGGATCTTTTTACCATATGGATATGATAGATTTTTTTTTCACAAATAAATGTGGCTTGGGATGTGAAATACCATTTAAATGATATTTCATAACAGAATTGCTCAATGTACAGGAGAATTCTAAAGCGAAGTTTAAAAAATTGTGTTATGTAATAATGAGTTTATGAAGAAAAAAATCAATGAAATCAACATTTTTATATTTGGGGTTTGGATTCAAAGATGGGATAAGACTTTTATGATTATCCCATAGTCAAAGGACACAATTATATAATATGGGGTGTTTATAACACCCCAAAATTGTAGAAATATATTTTTTCTCTGCATTAATACATTTTATCGATATATTGTTTCACAAACAACACCAAAAAACATATGTGGTTACATATTTGATCATTATTATTTTGAAAAATTATTATTAATAATAAATTCATAAATAAAAATATTCTAATCAATTAACATGTCATATAAGATATAATTTTGAACACATAATGTTTCAAGAATGGTATTTTCAATAAATGTACAGTTTTTTATATATTTTATTTTCATTTGAAATGTTGTTTTAAAAATTTTATAATTTAAATTTTTTAGAATGAAATTCATTTTTAAATTAATAATGTGAAAAATAGCTTTAGGGTAATTTTTTGAATTTTTCTAAAATAATTGATTTTTAGGTGAATAATGAAAATAAATTATTTACTAAAACTATAACATTTATGACTGCATCAAGAATAAAGTATAACTTGAAAAAAATATTAAATTAAAATCATTATATTATTGGTTTTAAGGAGTAAAATTATTTATGTAAAAATACTATGTTAAATTTATAAAACCTATTATTAACCTTGTAAGGACTCATGTAACATTTACCAATAAAAATTATTTTTGTATTTTCTTTAAATTAAATATTTTTAAAAAATAGATTTTGGATTAATATTAAATCCTGAAATTTATTTTATAAAAAATAAATTAATATCATGATAAAAAAACAATGATAATTTTATCCAATGAATAAATGTTTTTTCTTCAAATCACGGTTATCTTATTAATTATTTTTATGAACTATAAGATTTTATTTTAAAATTAACTTTTCTAAACCATAGAAATTTTATTTGATAAAATTAAATGAATATTTTATATCAATATTTTCAAATAAGTTAATAATTTTAATTTTAATTTTGGACTTTAATATTAATTATCGAGGTTAACAATTAGTTTCAATGGTAAAAGTTAGTTATAGTAAAAGTTAAAAAACTAGGGGAAAGCCTAAAATCACTCAAATATTTCTCTAAAATTTATTTTTAGGGTTTTATAGAAATTAAAATGTTCCAAATTACATTATCTAAAACTTTGAGAGCCTTTGACACTTGAAGAGTGACATAAAACTATTGATAAGTAATGGGTATGTCCACAATTATACTTATCTTAATTTATAAAAGGGTATCACTTCCAACACTTCATGTTACCCATATTAATTTAATTTTTCTCCTAGAAATTTAATTTTTTCTCATACTATAATCCCATTCTAGAATCAGGAGTCTCTTGGGTAACACCCTATCGATAATTATAGTAAATAATATTTTCTTTCTAAATAAGAAATAACATACTGCATATAATATTATTGAAAAAAGTGATTAAAATATAAGTTAAAATTTTACAAATTTAATTTTACAAAAAATAATTAAGTTTATGAAATAATAATATAAATAATATCTTAGGGTGTTTTTTTGGATTTTTTAGAGGTAGATTATCTTTGGGTGAAATGTTGAAAATACAGATTTTTAAAAAAATTGTATCTTTTAAAACCCAATAATCATATAAAAATATATACAAATTTTATGAAACAAATTTTATAAAAAATACATATTTAATTATAAATATAATTTATATATAAATATACTTTTAAACTTATAAATATATTCTTAACATTGTGGAAATATAATCAATGGTTTTGTTCAATGGAAAATATTTTTTTCTTTTCAATTAACCAAGAATTTACAAGGTTCCATTCTGTTTAGGTTTTGTCTGAAATAAAAAAAGTACTCATTTAATTTAAAAAAATTCAATTATTTTAATTGGAATCATCATTATACTTTTTTTCTCTAAAACCATTTTTCTGTATAAAACAAACATTTTTATTAAAATTTTTATAATATATTTTTACGAATTCAATTTAAAAGTAATTTTGGCCACTTCTAGGAGTTTAATAATGTAAATTTGATTCCATATATTCATTAAAAATAATTAATATTAGAAAATACAATCAATTTGTTATTTTTTTATAATTTATAGTAACCATGATAAATATTTATCGCATCGTTTAAAGGTAAAATGTTTTAAAAGGGTAAAAAATAAAGGGATAAGAATAAAGATAACAAAAATCACTTACATAAACATTATTGGATGGTCTTATTTAGATATTAACCTTATCAACTTCAATTATATGACAAACTGGGGCTATATTTACATGAAAATGATTTTATTTTATTGAACACTTTTACGTATTTCCATGTATGTTCATAACCTCACATGTAAAAGAGAACCTCCTCTCCTCCCTTATTAACAAAATTTGATCCATATAGCTAAAAAATACAATAAAAATATTTATAAGATTTATTCCAACAATTATTTATCACTTTTTAATACTATAATTCAATTCTAATAAAGATTAAGGTGTAATCAGGTCTTTCAAAGAAGAGGTAATCGTCTTACTTGATCCATTCGAAGTCTATTTATTTTTACACTTAATATAAATTTGTTTTATACATCCTAAAATAATAAAATTGGTATCAAAATTATTATAATATGTTATTATTATCATTGTATAACCATTTTTTATCTCCTTTACATCGTATGAAAAATGAAAACATCACTTATGCATATATACGACCAACCATCGCCATGTAATACTATAACTAGTTTTTCATCACCACATTAATTGGATGGTTAGAAATTTGTAACTAATGAATATATATGATATTTATGAAATAATAATGATTTTATAAACATAATATATCATCAAACTTCTTACTATTTCATCTGTTGGAAAATGATAACGGCGCTCGTGCGTATGTGTAGAATACCACTTCAACGTAGCTATATGATATATTATTCAATTACCTCAATGCATGGATGATTATAAAATTTTATATAATTAATAAAAATTATATTAATAAAATTATTCAAATTATGAAAATTATGTAACAATATCACAAGACCTTTATCGATGAACAATATACCACAGAAATGTTGAAAAAATTATTCAGACTATATTAAATGGTCAGTGTCAGAAAAAACTATTTAGTGAATGGATTTAAAATGAATATAAAATGACCATAAAAATATAATATAGATAAATAAATATTAATAAATAATTTAATAAATTTAAAGTTATTATATAGAAGGATCAAACATGTATAACTGAGCAGAGACCCAATATAAGATATTTTTGTTAAAATCTCAATTTTTTTGGGATTTTTAATGTTTAGATTTTATTTGGGATACTTATAAAATATCAATCTCTTAAAATAACTCTATTAACAATTATAATGTTATTTATTTTATATTACGTGTTTATATTCCATTTATTCTCTTGTTGGATTAAGGATCAATATATGTTTAAATGTAAGGGACATTCATTTAAAACAAATCTTGTTTTAATGAATACCTTAAAAACTCTTCTTCTTACATGTCTATATTATTTTAAATGTTTCAATAATATTATTATTTATTAATAAAATATTGATAAATTTATTTTTTAACTATTTTTAAATTTTCCAATAGTATTAAAATAAAAACTTTTCATCATTTTACATTTGGGTATTTTTATCTTTTTAAAAATGTGAAAAAAATATTTTTTAATGTATAGGGATTGACCACCCATTCCTGCCATCATATCCATTATTCATTTACAATATTCCCTAAAAATATTTTATTTTTATTTATATATATAATGTTTTCCACAATATTTTGTAAATTTTATGTTTTTGAAGCTTTCAAAAGAAAATGGTTGAATTTTGAATGTGATTTACAGAATCTTTTTTACAAAAAGTTATGAGGAATGTATGTTTAATGTTTTTCATATAAATTATTTTATATCTCAAAAAGACTAAGATTTACTAATTGTCCTACATTTTAACTAAATCGATGGTATTCATTCACCATTTACTAATTCATGGTTCTGTAGTCTTTAATATTATCCTGATCACATTCTTTATCATGTTCAATCAATTTTTTGGAAATTATTTTGTCCTCTAACTATTTAAAGTGTCATGGATTTAAATTTAATAATTTAAAGAATTTTATTATTTTATCAACCATATACCACTAATATATGATGTATTCATTCAAGGATTTTTTTTAATAATGACTACTAATTTGACTAGGGAAATAATCCATATTTTTTTTCTAAACACAACTAATGGTTGATTTATATGGAATTGTTTAATTATTTGTATTGATCATTAAATAATTGAGTAATGTTTACGATGTAAAATTTATTGGTGCAACCCAGTTATATATAACCCATAAATACATAAATAGGCCTCATAAGAAAAAATAGTAGGCATTCCATATTAGATGGGTATCTTGTTTACACCAACCCATTTATTATGAATGATGTATTGCTCAAGGACATGCTGGTAATATTCATAATAACATGAATTATGACTTGATGGAATATTTATTAATGTATATATTTATCTATTTCCTTTATTAAGAATTTAGTTTCCTTTATCTGTGTGATTGTTATGTTTATATTATCTATAGATGTTCATTAGACAAAGTTGTTGAATGAATGTAATGTGTTTTGAATATCCACCCCTCCTTAATGATTTTTCCTTATTTACTCATGATATATTTCATTTTATGTAAATATTACTATTAATATATGTTCTCCATATTTTTTCTACTCTCGAAGATAAAAAGAAGGATATTTTGAACAATTTCAAGGATGCAAGAATTTTTCATAGGCTATGTTTTTTTATTTCCAATGTAATATGAGATTCATTTAAATATCTATAATACCAATATTCATAAACTAATCAATACTAAAAGGTAAAATACCTTGTATCTTATACTAATAAAATAAAGTGACCCCTAACTACAGATTACTAGAGTTAGGGTTGTTACTTTTGGTATTAGAGGATGTTTAGTAGGAACATAAGAAACCATATTTTAAAGGGAAATACGTAAAATGAGAATTTTTATAATCACTTGGGATATTTTAGAATTATTACCATGAAATGGTTTTTTATTTTATGTTTCAATACTCAAGATGATCTATTTAATGATGGTTCCTAGAAGAGGGAAAAGAATTAACATCCTTCATCAAAGTAATGATTTCCCTACTAAGGAAGAAAATATTATCGGTGTTGGAACTAAGTAGATCATGGTCGTATTAGGGTAATTGACTATATTTATAACAATCAAACTTTCCCATATAGATAAATGTATTGTTCCATATCATGATTAACCTACATTATATCATTTCATGTTACATAATAATTTATTTTTTAATGGAACTACTAATCTATTAGAAGCTAAATAATGAATTTTCTCCTCAAAAAGATATTTATTTCCACTGGAAGTAATGAATGGTAACAATTTATTCTGCTAGTTTATTTATTGAAGGGGGATGCTTATAAAATAGGGTCATTGATCTAGAACACTAAAGAGTATAATTAAATGAAAAGTACAATAATCTGAAATATTAAAGTTAATTTATTTGAGAAATACTATCCTTTAGAGTAGTGATCTGAAATGGGGAGGAAATTCCTCACATTAAAGTATAAAGAGAAAAGAAAGTGCATAAATGTATTAAATAATATTTATAAGACTACCCCAGTAGGTTTTTAACATCACAAAAAATATAGAAAGAGTGATTTATTATTTCATTGATGGGATTTATCCTAGTCTCTGAAGAGAACATGTTTCTCAAATGTTTTCATTATATGATGTTCAAGTATCAAATTCTATTGAGATATAGAGAGAATTTTTATAGGTCAAATATCTTTAAGAGAAATCATGGATAGAATATTTCAGAATAGAACATATAAAAAATAAATGTTTCATATAAAAATAAAGGGAATACGATATTTATAACATGTGATAATTGTTGAAAAAAACACCCAGGTACAAGCTTAATGGGAATATTAGTCTATTTCAAATGTTTATAAAGGGATTATAAGGGTCCCAAATTCAAGGGAAATAATGAAACCATTATTATTCAATTGTATTAATATAAATAAATATGTCATTATTAAAACCAAATCCCTATTTTTAATAGAAGTTTACTCATAAAAGTTAAATGGAGAATGATAAGCTTAGGTAATCACTACAGCCGAGGTGGAGTTTCTGAGATATGTAGTGGTAGGTATATTAATCATATTTCTAAATATAGCTTTTGATTTATTTGATTTTGGATCATCACACTCTATTATATATTATATGAGTTCTAATAAAATTAGGTAATTATATATCACATTAAGAAGGATGTTTTCAATCAAGAAACCCAATGAAAATATTATTATAATAAGGATGTGTCAGTAAGTTCATATTATAAAAAATATAAATACCATATTTGAAAACTTGATTATTTTGCATATAGTTTACTTTGATATAATTCTTGTTATTTATTGGATTTAAAATTAGAATTTTTAAAATTATTACCAAGATTGGGAGATAATGATTCATGATGGAGACGTGGAATAACTTGTCTTTCGAGGGGATACTATATCATCTGAACCATTTATGGATCCAACACTAGTACCTCTCTATAAAGAAATTATTAGATAATTAGATCTGATGTACCCTTTTAATGGTAATAGTATACTTATAAAAGATTATTTACCTATTATACAAGAATTTATTGACATGTTTCGTAAATAACTATATATACAACCTTCTGGTCCTGAAGTTGAGTTTTATATTGATATATTACTTGATAAAAAACTTATATATAACACTCCCTAAATGATTTCTATTGTGGAATTAATGGAATTTATTTTACAACTATTGGATTTATGTGATAATGGATTTATATTCCCTAGTGTTTCACTAGGGGGAGCCCATGTTCTTTATGTTAAGAATAAAGATGGATCTATGAGGCTGTGTATTGATTATGGGGAAATAAATGTCATTACTAAAAATAAAAAGTATCATTATTCTTGTATTGATGAATTTCTTGATCAACATAAAAGATCTAAATATATTTAAAAAATTGCTCTTCATTATGGATATTATAAAATACATGTAAATAAAGAAAAATTAAAAATATGACCTTCTGTATGAGGTATGAAAATTATAAATTTATATTAATTCCCTTTAGATTAACTAATGCCCCATCTGATTTTATGTACCCACCAAACAAAGTATTCATGGATAATAATAATTAGTTTTGGAATTTTTTTATGATAAATTGATATAATATGAATATTATGATGAGTATAAGAATTATTGGGGAATCATTATTAAGAATTTTATAGAAAATGAGTTAAATGGAGAATTTATAATATATTAATTTTGGATTCAATATGTTTTGTTTCATGGACATTTTGTCTCTAAGATTGGAATATCAATTTATCCTTCTAACACAATGGTATTTACATAATTTAAAACACAAATGAATAATACTATGGTATATATTTTCCTTGAATTATCATGTTACTATTATTGATTTTTTCAAACAATTTCTCTATTAGATAACATTTATACCATTTTGACACATAGAGGTGTTAGTTTTATTTGGTTAGAATAATTTAAATATTGTTTTAAAGAATTTAATAGAATATTAGTCAGTCCACCAATATTGAAATTACCATAAATAATGGATTGGTTTTTAAAATATAGTGATGAAACAAATAAGAGAATTTCATGTGTACATATATATAATGAAAGAGTTATTTTCTCTATGTCACAAATATTAAATAT
This sequence comes from Viscum album, assembly GCA_963277665.1. NCBI lineage: Eukaryota > Viridiplantae > Streptophyta > Magnoliopsida > Santalales > Viscaceae > Viscum > Viscum album. The sequence goes on along the minus strand of OY728132.1, from coordinate 818,528,676 downwards.
TATTGAATGGAATTATTCAACCCATGATATTTAGTTGGTATAAATAATATTTTAATTTTAAATAGATTGTAATTACCTTTATGGTGAAAAATGTTAAATATATATGGATTAAAAATGTTTTGAGTACATCTTATCATAGAAATAACTCAACATGAGGAAAATGAAATGAATAGAATAACTCAAGGATTATGAATGACTAATACACTACGATCGTGGAATGTAAAATAAGGTGGGTGTTACATTGTGTAAGAAGGATCATGGAGTTTTGACTAAAATAAGAATTGATAAAGATCATATATTGATAAATTTAGTAAATTTATATTTTAGAATCATTAAGCAAGGGGAAAAATTACGTTTATTTCATAGGATTTCCATAAAATACTAATTGGATAAAATAAAAAGTACTCATTGTATTTATATGAATTTTCAAAGTAAAAGGAAATATATGAATGATGGGTAGTTGGAAGACATGGATTATGATTATGGAATATTGAAATCTGGAAATAGGATATGTGTTCCATAAATATTTGTTTAAAAAATAGAATTATTAGTTAAAGCTGATAGCTCAAATTTCTCTATATACACTGTAAGAACCAATAAGTATTGGGATTTGATAGAAATTTTTAGTGGGATAATTTGAAATGTAAATTTAAAACTATGTATTAATATTATGGATTTTCAACTGGTAAAGTTTGAGAGACAACATCCTAAAGGAGTCATGAAATATGTACCAATTTATATTTGGAAATGAGATGATAATTGTATGTACATTTTCACTGTATTTCCAAAGACTCTAAGAGAGAATGATTCTATATGGGTTATTATTGATCTCCTTACCAAGTCCATAAATTTCCTCATTATATGTAATCATATACCTATTAAGCACCTTATATGGCCCTATATTAATGATGTTGTGATATTTCATGGTGAACCTCTGCTGAATTTATCTAATCAATACCCATGGTTTACATGAAAAAATTATAGAGAACATTTAGAAGGATCTTGAAACTGAGCTAAGTCTAAGTATTTTTTATCACTATCAGATAGATGTAGAGTGAGAAATGAATATTCAGGAATTTAAAGACATTTTGAGGTCATTATCACATAACATTCAAGGTATGTTTGATCTTTATTTACCTTTGGTTGATGTATCTTATAAGAATATATTTTGTTCAAGCATTCAAATTTAATTGTATGAAGTATTGTATGGGAAAATATTTTATAGGACAACATATTTTGATGAATTAGGAGAATGGAAGATATCAGTCCCATAACATTTTGAGAATACAATAGTAAATGTAAATACATTATAGAGTCATATTAAGGCATATCAAATTAGGAAAAATAGTTATATAGATAACCAAAGGAAGGATATAAAATTTCAAATTTGTGATCATGTTTCCATTAATATATATTTTTCTAAGTATGTTACAAGGATTTAAAATAAAGGTAAAATAATCCCTAGTTACATTGGGCTACTAAAAATTCTAGAAAATGAATTAGAGTTGTGTCTTAACTTTTGGAAGTTCCACGTAGCCTCTCTAATACTAATGATGTGTTCCATATCTATTTATTAAGGAACTACACACCATACTCATCACATGTTCTCACATATAATGAAATAAAATTAGAACCTAATTTATAATACTATGAAGAGTGTACCCAGATTTTTGAAACTAGAGAATAAATATTTCAGAATCACAGGATTGGATTGGTGAAGGTACTTGTAGAAATTATTAAATGGAAGAGGAAACACGAGAATATAAATAATTTATGATTAATAACAACCTAAATAAGTTAATGAGGTGATATAATATAAATTTAAATGATGAAACTTTTTATATAAGGAAGAATGTAACACCTAAGCTTTAATTATAATATATAAATTTGTTTTCTATATAATTAATAGTGTAATACACCGTGATTTATTCAAGAATTTGTGAAACAAATTCCCAAAATTCCATAAATTTAATATTGAAAAATTAATTTAATTTTTTAAATCATCATATCAATATTATCTTAGAATGAATTTTTATGAATTTTTAGAAATAATTGTTTTTTGGGGTAATGGTGAAAAATACTGATTTTACAAAAATAGCCACTTTTATGACATTATAATGACATAAAAATAATAAAAATACTTATGAAATATTTTTTTTTTCAAATAAACATAAATTTATGAATTAAAATTGTTCATATAAAAATATTATATTGAACATAGAAATATATGGTTAAAATTTTGGAAATGTATGTGGTTTTGTTGTCAAAATAAAAACTATTTTTTGTTTTTTCTCTAAATCAAGTATTTACAAGGATGCGTTTTGTTTTATATTTGTTTAAAAAAAAATTAAGCCTCTTTATATTTAAAATATTTTATTTAATTCCATTTTAATCAATATTGTACTTTATTTTTTTGTAAAATCATTTTTGTCGTAAAATAATTTTTTTTCTTCTAAAAACGGATTTCATTGGGTTTTATAAACATATATTAAATATAATTGTCAAAAATTATAGGAGTTTAATAATGAAAAACGAACTCAATACTTTGAATATGAATAATTAATATTTATTAAATATATTAACACATTTTTTTCATAATGAATAGTAACCATGGAAAATATTTGTCAGTTCACATTAGGGTAAAATGAGTTAAAAGGGCTAAAAATAAAGTGATAAGGCATCAATATATTATAAAAATGTTTTTTTAATATAATTGGTTGGTTTTATTTCTAACTAAAATTTATCATATTCTAATATATTATAATTTGGTTCAACTTTTACACGATGTTTAATTTATATTATTAAAATATTTTAATTAATTCCATTTGTGTCCCTCCCATTACTTATTAAAGGGCACGTCTTCTCCTCCCTTATTCAGAAATATTGATCTAAATCGATCAGAAAATATGTGAATAAAAAAATCATATATTATTTATCTTTGTTCTTGTTGTCCTATTATTTCCCTAATACCAGCATAATATAGTTTAAGGTGTAAGCCAAAATAGTCTCTCAAAGAATAAGTAATCATATTAAACAATTCTTTCAAAGTTTATATATTATTTTATATCTCCAAAAGTTGTTGTTTATATCATACAATAATAATTCCATTATAAAATATATTATGATATTTTATTATTCCTATCGTAAAACCATTATCCATCAACTTTCATTCATATGGAAAATTAAAACATCACTCATGTGTGTGTATATCCTACCCTATCCACATTTCTATGTAATTCATCTTTCATCACATATTTAATTTCATCATTATAAAGATATAATTATTGAATATATATAATATTTATAACATAATTATAATTTTATAAATATAATGTATCATCTACCTTCATACCCTTCATCCGTTGGAAAATGATAACATCGATCGTGCCTACGTGTGGACTACCAACTCCATGAATAGATGTGATTTTTTCTTTTATTAACAAAATTAATGGATGATTATAAATTTTATATAATTTATAAAAATTATATTCCTAAAATTATTAACATTATAAAGATTATGGAACCATTTCATCACACATTTATCCATGAACAATATACTAATGTAATTTTGGATTAATTAATGGAATAACCTTAATTGATCAATGTAAGAAATAACTATTCATTTAATTAAATAAATATTATTATAAAAGGATATTAAAAAAATGGAATATTGAATAAAAATTTTCATAATAACATATTTTATAAATTTATATTCATTAGATAGTAGGATCAAAATAGTATAACTAAGTAGATACCCATGGTAAGGGATTTCTGTTACAATCTGATTTAATTTTGGGATTATTTAGGTTTATATTTACATAAAAATAACTTATATCAAAATAATCTATTAATACTATTTTATTTCTTTATAATATGGTTATTTTTTTGGATTTTTCATGTTTATATTCTATTTCTTCTCTAATTATATTATTAATAAATATATAAGTCACATGTAAGTCATTTTTTTAAATTATTTTAAAGTCTTTCTTCAAACATTTTCTCTTTGATGTCGATATTCATTTAAATGTTCCATGAATATTATTATTTATGCTTCAAAGGTTGATAATGTTCACTTTTAAATATTATTAAAATTATTAAAAAATTACAAAAAAAGAAAAAATTTCCCCATTTTTTCAAGGCTTATTTTTGACTTATACAAAAGTGAAAGAAGAATGATTTTAGAAAATATAAATTGATTTCCCTTATATTCCATTATATAAATTATTAATTATCAAACATACATTAAAATATTCCATGTTTATTTCAAAAGAAAATAATTTTTCTTAATTTTAGGATAATTATTAGTGTTTAAGGACACGAAAAGAAAATGTTATAATGTTCTTAGAGGAATGAAAAATAATTTTTAATGTCATTTATGACATCATTTATAAACAAAAATATAAGGAATTTATTTTTAATGTATTGCATACTCATTATTTTATATTCCCAAAAGTCTTAGTTTTACTACAAACAATTCATTTCTTTTCTAATTAATAGGATTCATTCACCCTTTTCTGATTCATGGTTTTTTGTTTATTGATGTTATAATGATGATATTACATATTTAAGTATATAATTTTATTGGATTATATTTTCTCCTCCATGTACAAATTCTATGTATCACGTATTAAAATAAAATAATTTCTGTGACTTTGATGTTGTCTCAACTGTATACCACTTCTAGAAATAGTATCAATTAAAGGAAGGATATTGAAAATTATTATTTCATGTGTAGGGGAAATATTAAATATTAATTTTTAAATATATAAAATGTTCATTTATTATGAATTTTTATAATTTATTGTATTAAACATTCAATATATGATGAATGAGTAAGAAGTGATAGTGAAAGGTGGAGGTCAGTTATAGATATTCACTCGATGCATCGATAGGTCTCGTGAGAAAATAAATAAATCATGACATTTTATATGGGTTTTTGGATTACACATAAACATTTATTAAGAATTATGTCTTTTATAAGGCATTTATGGTAAGATTCAAGATAAATTGGTCAAACCATTGATTGAAAGTTCATGAAAATTGGTTTTTATGCAATATGTTTATTGAAAATTCAATTAACATTTTCAATGTGATTTCTATGTGGATATTATATATGGATGTTCATTGAACTAGTGTTATTGATTTAAAATCATTTTTTTCACTATCTAGTCCACTGTATTGGTTATTTATTATTTACTCTTGATATATTCCTCTAAATGTAACACACAATATGAATCTAAACACGCCCTTTGATTTATTGCATTCAACTTGATATGAAGAAGTATATTTTAATATATTTCATGGATTATCGAACTTTTCATATGTTTTTTACATTTAAAAATTAATATTTTAATCATTTTTATATCAAATTTTCCAATAGTGTAAAAGTAATTAATATTTCATAGTGTGATCCCTTATATTAATTAACAATCTAATATTTTAAATACTGGATTTAGGTTTTTGGAGTTAGTTGTTATATATTAACTCAATTATTAATCCTTATGCCCCCATTTCCAAATACATTTTAAAGGAAAATTAAATTCTCTAAATGTAGTTATTTCTTACTCCTTTTTCTTTTCTTCTTAATCTTACACTACCCCATATTGTATTCTTTACACAAGAATGTATGATTGAATTAGTATTATTAATATGATGAAATATTATTATTATATTGGAATATAAATTTTCAACCTTCCTCCAAGATCATTGGAAAAGGGAATACATCATAATGAATATGTGCAGACTACCACCTCTATTAACATAGTGTTCTATTTTTCCATAACCATCAAACATGGATGAATAAAATGAATGTAATGAATTAAAATGATATTTAGGAAACTATTATTATTATAATATAATTATAATATTAAAGATTATATAAGTGATATTAATAGTCAATGGTCATAGTAAACATAACTACCTAAAATATACATATCAAGGAAGCTTTCATAATTTGGGTTTATTTTGGGAAAACAGATGAAATAGTATAGATTTTTTCTAATATAATAATAAAATACACACACTATACAATTATTGATATTATGAAGGTATTTTATAACACATTTTAGCATGGTTAATATACCAAGTGAGTTTCATTGAAATAAACCAACCACATCAAGTAACCACCATAAGAAAAAACTATTTAATAAATAAACAAAATATGATAATAAATATATTTTATAAATTTAGTTATATATTAAGAAAATTTAATATTGTTTAAAAAAATGAAATTTGTTATTTAGGATGGTAGGAACATTACTAACAAAAATCAACAGTCATGGTAAGAGTTATTCATCTCAGTTTTTAATTATATTAGACATGTTTTACATTATGCACTATCATTTCTTTTAAATAGCTTATCCTCTTCCCTATGGACTTTAAGTATAATTAATATCTTAAATTTCATGATATTTTAATATCCATTTTATGGAAACCCAATTTTTTTCTTTTTATTATTATGGTACCATTAACATATGGGTTTTTATATCAATTTTACTTCATTGAGAAATGATTTATATTTACCACTTGTTTCATTTTATAGTGTATATATTTTTCATGTATTTATTTCATAAATTTTTTTAATTAAACATATGGTATTTAAAAATCTATCTCATGTTCTTACATTCATGGATTTTCAATTAATATGATAATGAAGATGTAAGGGTTTTCAACTTAATTTATATTCATCGAGTTATGATTGTTCTTATTGAACTTATTTTATATAAGTTTGGTACGTTCTTCAATTATTTTTTATTATGTGATATTTTTTATTTTAGTTGATTATTTTCATTTCTACCACATAAACCCATTTATAAATGTATTTTTATTCATGAATTATTATATCTGCAATAGATTTGGATAAATAACATATCATTATTATATGTTAAGATATTATTCCTTAAGAATCATTCTTTAATGTTTGATAAATTATTCTATTTCATATTTCATAAGATACTTTATATTTTTCTCTCAAGGTAAAATGATGTTATAACTGAAATATTCTTTCTTCATGAATTTATTTCTCATATATGTATAACATTTTAAAGAAAAAATCTAATCTGTTTTAAAGATACCCTTTCTCTATTACCATGTTATTTATCCCAAAAAAATCCATTTCTTACTTTTAATTAAAAAATAATTTTTTTAATCAAGAAACCATTATATATATATATTATAGATTTTTTATTGGTTTATTGTTTTTTTTGATGTGGGTTTTCAATAAAAGTATTTCACAATATTAATTTTTTTCCATCCTTTTAAAAGTGAACATTTTCTATTACACTACACATTCCCTTTAGAAATATTTATTGTATTTTTAACAATATATTGTTGAATATTATTTTTAAGATTAATATTTGCTAAAATATTTTCACTTTACCTCATTTAAAACATTATATTTTTTCAATAAACTATTTTTGATTATTCCATTAAAAAATAAATAATTTCAAATGGTTTTTGGTTTACCTTTTTAGAATCAATATATATTTTTAATTCTCCACTACTTAATGTTCATTTTAAAAGTAAATTGCCTATATTTTTTCAACTTCAACTTTATAGAAATAACATTTTAAAGTGACCATAACGTCACATTTTAGAACATATATAAATGTAGATTCTAAAAATAATTTTATTATTTCACTTATATTTTACATTCTATCTCTAAATAAATTACATAAACATAAATATTTTTATGGAATCACCCACTAAATGTAAGAATAAAATACAATTTTAGGGTGATTTAATTTTTTATCAATAGTTTACATTCCTAATGTCAATTTTAGTGATATCATATTGAAATGGTAGGAAACCCATTTTTCTTTCCATGGGTTCTTTATTTTGTAATGAATGATTCCCTTCAAGTGGCACACATATGTATGGATGATTGATGGGTGGGGTATTATACCTCCTTGAATTAATTGGTTGTTGTTTTTATCTCATGAGATAATTATGTTTAGCATGAACCCGAGGCATATTAGCTAGGTTCATAAGATTGAGTGTGAAACCAATGTATCTTATTAAGGTCCATGAAACTAAGCATGGAACAAATGTTGTATGTCTATATTAACAATATTTCTTGTGAACTTGATTTAGGTTTTATAAGTTTGTAATATAGATCATGAACATGATTATAGTTAGTTAGTTTCAAAATTTTACATGAGAACCCAATGCAGGTAAACTAGGTTCACAAGATTGAGAGAGAGCCCGATGTGGGGATTTAGGTTCATATTATTGAGTATGAACCTGATGCGGGTTAGCTGGGTCCATAAGATTATGTGTGCACCCTATAAAAGTTATATTGGTTCATAAGACTTAATATGAACCTGATTACGGTTAACTGGGTTCAAAAGATTAATAGTGAGCACAATGTGAATTAGAGAAGCTCATAATACTATGTTTGAACCCAATGCAGATTATCTTGGTTCACTTCATTAATCATGAACTAGATGAAAATTATCTTGGTTTCCATGATTGAGCATATTTTTGATGTGTTTATCTAGGATTATAATGTGATGGTTCCATATATTTATTCTTATTACAAATTTCTTAGTCATATGCTTATAATTATGATCCTTGGACCATGTTTATTATCTCATGATTACACAATAATTTTCCATGGTATATGTTTGTTCATATGATATTACATGTCCTTATAACATAATTTATGGATAAATATTATTATTTAATGACATTTTAATAATATATGTCTCCAATTCTCATGTATTTTCATATTCTCACGATCTAACCCTTGATTACATGATAGGGACTTATTTTACATTACTATAAATTTTAGCACACCCCATTCCTATTTTTCTATTCCAGTAGTCATAAAGATGAGTATAACTTATGAGAATTCTAAAAGGGACTACAGTGTGGTTCGACTATGGAGAAATATTCATATGTTTTTTTAAATTAGTTTCCTATATAACATGTGCATAGAGAAACTAAAACTTTCATCCATAGGATTGGGTGATTATTGTGATATGTAATGTTTAACTTATAGTAATGATGAAAAATAAATATTTGTTTATATTAGGTTGTTATAGTTTTATGAAATAAAACTAAATATGGAAGATGTATTTGAATGTTTATAAAATCTTCAAATATAGAATGATTGGTTGAGTTTTGGGGTATCAAATTTCATTCCTTATGGGTGACCTTGAAGAGAAATGATTTATCGACATGTGGAATTAAACATAGTAATTTATTAAATATCAAATTGAAGTTATTAAAGGAGAAAAAAATTAGGAATAAGGGGGATGTGATATATATTGTTTATTAGGGATCTTATTATAGAGATATGAAATTATTGGATAGAGGTTTCTACTTTAAAGAACATTATTAACATCTTTGACATGATTAATAAATATAGATAATAAATAAATATATCTTTACTGATTTGAAACAATAATATTTTTTTGATATTCATTATAATCTACCATAAATACATCATTTAGGTAATACTCTTTAATGAATCTGTGTTTTGATAGTGTAACAAAGGCATCAGGTCTTGCTTCGGGATCCTTACATAAATATTATAACTACAAAATAATTAAATAGTTATATTTTTTCCACAAACTCAATATTGTGTCTATGATCCTCGGATTTATCTCATTTTTTGTGAACCATATAAAATCATTTTTTATAAAATTTATTCTTTTATATTTTTATGTTATGGTTTTATGATTGAGATTGATATGTTTAGAAAATTCATTCCAATACGGTATAAAATATCGATCTATGTTTTATAAAAAAATTAAAAACCTAATTCACCCCCTAATAGGGTTTCTTTAGGACTATAGTTTTAATATATTATGATTTTACAACAATGATTACTATACATACAATTTGTTAACATGTTTACTCATCCTTAAGGGATGGAATATTCAGAATGTGGATATAATCCTACCTAGTATTATATACATGTTTAAAGATTTTTTTACAAATTTTATCTAGTAGTGGTAGCTCAATGACCAAGGTTATTAGTAGGATAATTCTATTTTGGGATTTTTTATCATCAATAATCTATATGATTGTTTGGTAATTATTTTATGTCAAGGGATTATGTTTTTACTTTGGCATTTGTAGCAAAATTTAATTTTTATACTCTAAAACATTAATGTATTATAAATTATTTATGGTATGGTATGGGTTATTTTTTACATTATTGATCATGGTATGGCTATTTTCATGTCATTTATAGTCTTTCGTTATAATTAATAATGGGAAATTATTCCCATTTGTTAGTTTACACACTCGGTGCTAGTCTCTAACCCATATCTTATTTGAGATAGGATTTGAGTGTGAAAAGAGATGTTTCTTCTAGTCCAATGAGGGATATAAGTGGGATTGACTTATTAAATGAATGAAATATATCTACGGATAATAAAATAATCCAATATCACAATGTCATAATGGGATATTTTTATAGGAAATGAAATATCTCATATTTTTATAACCATGCAACTAACAAATTGTATTTTGCGATGAAATGTTACCAAAATTATTACGCTGAAATATAATCTTACTCACACCCATAAAAACCCATTCTTGTTGATAATAATTTCTTTTAAATAAATTATAGACACAATTTAAAATCCATACATTTTATACCATTTGAAAAATCATTAATAGTATCCTATCAATAAGGTAAATTATATTTTTTTATAAAAGTATCCAATAAAAGAATTATATCATATGAAAATATTAATATTAAATAATTTTTTATAATTTTAGGATAAACAAATAGGTAGATAAACAAATGGTTTAAAAATTGTTTTTTGTTATTTATTAAGGAGGTTAAGAATATTCCCTTTATGGTAAAGGTATAAAAAATGAACCATTTAAAGTAATGATAATTTAGAATATATTTTAATAGATATAGATAAGGATGATGATTAAAAAAACCAAACAAATCAGTATTTATTCAACTTATCATATTCACATTGGTATTATGAAACTCTGTAAGAAAAAACTCTATGTACTATCAAAATTAATTAGTTCAGTTCTATTATTAAAAGGATTTAAACATATATGAACCTAATAAAGGCTAAAATAGATACATATTATCCCACATAGAATAAATACCCCTAATATAAATTCTATATATATTATACCATCAACACATGACATACATAGGGATTTATATACATAGTATTTTACTAGAGGAAGGGAATAATTATTATAGTAATTTATATAACTCCTGAAAAAAGTATATGAAATGTAATTCCTCAAATATTTTGAATGGTAAGTAAAATAATTGAACATATATTTGATATATAAGAATAATAAAATGAAAAACATTAATTTAAAATGCGGTTCCTAACAAAAGGATAGTAAGATAAAATTAGAGAAGGAAAATAAACTCTTATCTACGTTAGAATTTTCTTATAACTAGATTGAAACATTCATGAAAGTGTAAAATAAGTTTGAAGAGATATGTGTGAGAAAATAAATATTATAACAATGATATGTTGACATATTATGAAGAGAATAAGGTGTATAGGTTTTTGTTTATATTTTATGTTTGCAAATAAATAAATATTTCTCATGGAATATTGTTAATAAAATATTGTCTTTTAAAAATCACTAATTGTTTTTCTATCCATGATTTTTATTATAAAATAATTTTATTTGGTTGATATTTTTACTTTTTATTTCTTTCAAAATATATATCCCCTCATAATAATAAAAAGTACTTAAAAATAAATAAAAATATTTTTTAAAAAAAATAAAACATGTGTTATGATTTTAAAAATTACATTATAAATTTTAAATTTTGTGTTACACTTAGAAATGAATATTTAAACTAATAAAACAAATATTAAGTCATGAAAATAATAATATCATCTACTATATCACTTTTAAATAGTAATTCACTTATGAATTATACCATATACATATATTGGATTTTATTATTTGAAATGAATTTTTTTGTTACAAAAAATAATCAAGATTTAATCATTAAATTTTTTTGAAAAGATAATTCCAAAATCTTATAGAGATATCAAATTATGATAAATTAATGTTTAAATAAATATTAAAATAAAATATTTTCTGTTTAAATAATATTATTCATAACAAATAAATAACCATTTTAATTATTATAATAAATTCCTAATGAATACTTTATCATTTTTAATGGTCATGTAATGGATACATGACCAACATTACTTCTTATAAAGGCATTCCATTCCAATATTAATTATCATTCTCAAGTTTTTTTCCCATTCTAATTTTTTATTGTATTTTTAATTTTATTTTTACCATGTACAATACTTATTATAAGTGTGTTTCTTGTTATATAATACAATCTGGATGAATTATTTGTCATAGTTATGATATTTAATTTTTTTACACTTCCAAATTTTATTCCATGTAGTTTTCTTTATTATTTACCATTGATTGATTTCATTCTATAATGTTCTATTAAAGTAAAGTTTAGTTTTTTATTTTTATTTAATTGTGGGTAAAATTTCATTATTTACATTGTAAAATAATATATATTTATCTACATTACCCAAGATAAATAGATAAAAATTTATATATAAATTATCGATTCTTGTATGTCTTTTATTATTATATAACCTCATTATGATACTTTTTCCAGTGAGTATCCTTATAAGAATACATATTTAAACACATGTTTATATTTTTTATATTTAAATAGTTATTTATATTTCATGTTTATTATTGATATATATTTTTTATCACTATTTTACTCATGTTATATAGGGAAATAATTTTTCACACGCTATTATATTTAAACCATTATTGTGATTTCTAGGTCACTCTCAATATTTAATATAAAATCTTCATGAAATCATGAATATAATGAATGTTTGAAAATATATAGACCATTAATTCCAAGTTAAAACATATAAAATAAGATTAAAATTATTTACGTCGTATTAATTTTCCATGTATTATGGTCTTAATTACAAAAGATATTAAATTTATAATTATGGGAATCAACTTTACGTAATGGAATTTAAGTTATTTAATGAATATTTTAATAATACAGTATGAGATCACAATATAAGGATCTAAATAAAAACATAAAAATAAAAAAAAGCGATCATTAATATTCTTGTTTAACTTTACATGATCTTCTTTTATAATCTCATGTAGAATATTTTTTAAATAAAACCATCAATATGTATTTTTATAATTTTCTTTGAGAAAGCATCTCATAGAATATTGAATAAGGAACATTTTTAAAATTTATATGAAACCTTTTTCCTTTATATAATTTTTATTTAAGTTTCATTTAATTTCGTCAAAATTTACTTATAATCATTTAATTGATTTATTAAAAAAAATTAAAAATAAACATTAGTGGAAGAAGGGAACAATTTGAACTGCATTCCCTAATCCTCAGTCAATTATGCATACACTAATGATTTTACATGTTGTCATGATGAATAAGACACTAATTTTTTTTTTAATAATCAATATCATTCATGTAGTTTTTTTGGATCAACTCTTAAATAATAAAAAAATTATATTTTTAATTATTTTTCTTTCTTCATGATCCATCATGAGATTAGTTTCGATCAATAATGTAGTTTTAATAGATTGATTTTAAAATTTATTTTATTCAAAATGTTATAAAATATTGATTAAATAAATTTATAATATTTAATAATTCTGGAATTTACTTCAAAATAATTAACTAGCTTCTAAAATATATTTTATTTATAGTTAAAAATCTTTTACAGCTTCCATATTCAGCCTCTCATATTAAATGAGATACTAAGATTATTAGGAATAAATTAATATTCATGTTCTTATATTTCATTAAATATTATTCTTAATTATATTTTAATATTTAAAAATATTCAATACATGAAAGAGATCTTAAAATAGATTATAAATGTTATTCACTGAATAAGTATGTCTCATTTGAGTAGGAATTATGTTTGACATGTTCTCAAACAAAAGAGTTTTAGTTTTTCTCTTCTCCTAAAAAGAGAATATGATTAGATTAAAATGAACGATGAATAAAATCTCATTTTATGATATAAATCCAAATTGAAAGTATATATCTTATTTTCTGGGATTAAAATAAAAGAACTCAGAAAAATAAATAAAAGTGTAATTAGTATAGTCTCACATGGTACCCTCCATTAAAATTGTCCAACAATATTAAATACTACAACAATAAAATGAGATAAAAATATATTTTATTTGACGAAAATTCATCATTGTATAAGACATAATTTTTAATTACATTATCAATGAAATATAATTCCCAATTAAACAAACTTTTTATATTTATTTATAATTTCATGTGTTTTAGAGTTATTAAATCTAATGAAAATTTTATTCCATGTTATCCACACTTTTAATATATAATGTATTTTTATATGTAAACCACATTAAATTAATAATTTTATAAGATATTTATAATATTTTTCATAAAATATAAATCATATTATTTTCCACCAATACAAATTTTTAATATAAGAGTGTGGGAATATAAAATTTTGGGTTTGGATCCTATTGATTATGAATTTATTATAAATTTCATCACTATCAAAAGGATTAACTGGATCAAAGAAAAATAAAAAAAATAAAAACATAATCAAATTTATTATAATATTTTAAATAAATTTAAAACATAGTCATTCAATATTTATTAATCAAATAATAACTTAATTTTGTTATTGGTATAGTTTTTATATATTATCATTATTATTGTCATTATTATTATAATTTATGAAAAAAGCCCAAACCTATCTAATGAACAATCCATTCTCTTATAATTATTACCCTTCCACCCATCAAAGAGGAAACCATGATCTCTTAACTTGAAAATATATTATGAATCCAAAGTTGGTAAGATAGTCCAACCCATGTTTGTATATTCTATCAGGAGGTTATATCATAATAAATGAAATTATGATTTCAAATTAGAACTATTAGTAATCATACTGTAGACCTCAATGATCAAAGATCTAACTATTTTCACTATGATAGATCTAGTGGGGATGTTATCATTAATATTTTTTAAAAAAATAAAAAATTATTAAAAATTCTACGAACCATAGAGGTAAAACAACATTGAAAATACTTATGTATGCTCAAATATTCTCCAATATTAACATGGAAAATTAATAAATTTATATATGTTTACAAGTTAGTTTCCCTATCATGGGAATACTTATTAATATTATAGGAGGAAGGAAAAATAGAAGATCCTTGGGGGAATTATCCATTTATTTATGCTATTGTTATCAAAATATAAACTATACCTCCATTATAAACATTGATTTAAAAATGAAACAAATAATACCTTGGTTCATTCCACTATTTGTTTATTTCAAAATTATACAATTTATTCAAATATATCTTCTATGTTCAAGATTATTTTTTTAAATATTATAAATTTAGTAATATGGGTTATTCCAATGATATTTTTTAAAATAGAAAAGAAATTAATTTTTCCCTTCCATTTTTATAAAAAATTTAAAAAAAATAAACTTGAAAAACTTTATGTTATTTAAACAAATGTATTTTATATTTAAGTTATTTTTTTATTTTAATGTTATGTTTCATCTATTTTTTCCCATTAGTTTGTAGAATAATTAGTTTATAACCACATATTAAATGTTTAAAATATTTTATGTCATTGGAATCCATTATTTTTAGTGTGGAAAATTATGTTTTTTTTCATTATAATTCATTAGTATATTTTCTCATATAATTTTATCTAATTTATGTTTCTAGTCATCATTTTATATAAAAATATGCACTAATCTAAACCATACGATATGATCTTACTGATATAATATATTAATCATTAATTATTTATTGATATTTATATAGTGTGAAGAAATTATATTCAATAAATTTAAATGCCAATGATGATGATTTTTAGTATAGTTATACAGTTGTAATGGTTTTTTATTGTATAAGAAACCATGGTTTTTAAAAATCATTAAATTACATGTAAATCCTTATAAATATTATCATTTTATGTAATATTTTTTCAAGTAAAAAATTCACAAATTATATTTAGTCTTCCCATTCTCCTAGTTTTAAAGGGATGAAATTATTTTATATATATGGTATATTATACTATTTTGTCACTTTTGGAAGATGTTTTTACTCAAACTATTCTTTAGTATCTTTTATTATTTTATGAAATGAATATGGTTTGTAAATTATCTATTTTATTATTCATATATTGGGAATATTAAATGTTTTTAGGGAATATTCCCCATCTGTATATTTTTTTTATAATCACCTAAATATTCCCCAAATCACTTATTGAGGCACCCAAGGTACTATGATCATTAGAGTTCCATTTTTAATGCATTTTTTCAGACAATATATAATTATTTTTTCATGATTTTTCTTTATCTGAATAACTTTATCTATTTTATTATTGTTTTAATCCATTTTATCATTCATTTTTAATGTTTTACCAAAAAATTTAATTTATATTTTTTTTTTGAAAAACGTTAATTTTTTAGTCAATTACTTATAGATATGATTTTCTATAATTATTTTTCAACACATTTTTTAACCTATGTTTTATATGATCTCCAATATGAAAAGTAATGTTGAATGTGAAGTTCTATAAATATTTTAATAAGTTTTTGGTCATTTTTTTAATATATGATAATACTAATATTAACTTTGATCAATCTACTTATAACAAAATATATTTTAGATATACGTTTTTCATAAATTTTCTCCCTTAAAATATATATGTAAAAGTTCAATTCAATTTCTTTGATGATATAAACCAAAAATGAAAATATATTTACAACATAATTTTTAAGGCCATCACTAAAAACATGAATTCAAAGAATAATAGTATACCATAAATTAAATGAGTGAAACACAAAATAAAATATAAATTATTTTAATTATTTAGTATAGATCATTATAAGTATACAATGACCCTGCATTTTCATTATGAAATTTACCATATTAATATATATGTATGTGATATTTTGGTATATGGTATAGTATAAATTACACGTATTATATAGTAAAAACCCAAAGACACCTTTTATTAATTGTTATATTTTTTTCATTATCATTGTCATTATTTAAATTAATGAGTTGGGTAATGAATTAGAGTATCCAACACATATATATAAATATATAATGATTAAAGATGATCTGTTATTTATTCTTAAAGACATGTGTAAATTGTGTTTTGTAGACAACTTTTTACATTATTGAATAAGTAAAGAATATTAATGAGTTGTTTATAATACCATAAAAAATTATATTATTTTTTGAATTAAAAATATTTGAAGAATTGAGTTTGATAAGGATATAATTCATTTTATAGATTGTATTTTAAAAAGTGTTTAACACTGAATTACAAAAAAATTGGTCCATCTTATGTTTAGTCATACATCCCTAGTTCATCTAATACTTAAGTGGGTACTAGGGTTAACAAGAGTTGGACCAAGGTGACCTTGGAAAATCTTGGGAATTATGGAGGAATTTTTTTTCATGGTTAGGGATTGGTGTGAAAATAGTTCATGCATGGCATGCATGGGTTTATACAGGTGGGAACACACTAGTGTATGGTATGTGTGATTGTATGTAGAGCTGAATAACTATATATAGATGAGTGGTGTAAGATTATACAGCTTTCATTGCATGATTAGATGATCGATCATGAGACTAGTAATCACCATAATAAGTCCACATAATTGTTTGTAGTGTATAATTGATCACAAGAGTCTCTAACCATGGTATATGAACCCACCATATAAATAGGTCCTGACCTATAATAAATACTGAACCCACCATATAAATGTATGTCCTTGTAGTAGATGGACAAACTTCATGAATGGTGGTCCCATGGTAACTCAACTAACCATATGCGGTACAAACTTACCATGAGTAATTTGAACTGAAAGAATGATAAAAGTAGGATCTACTATAAATAGCCACATATAGGATGAACCAAACACATAAAGAATAGATAATATAACCATGATGAACCTTGATATGGAACTAACACTAAATAACTAAGTGACCACACATCCAAATAATGATCCTGAGGGGTCTCTATAAAAAGAAATTATGAACAAGAAAATGGAGGTGTAATGTGAGATGTTATGCATGCATGAGAGAGAGTGTTGATGTGTACATGCATGATTATTCACATGAATTAATGAAAGAAAAGGAGAAAAGGTACATTCCAAGATCAAACTAGTCATGTGTTCTTCTATTTATGTTGTAATCATGATTTTTGAGAAATTTATGCATTCTTCTATGCATGATTAAGGATCCCAAACCTCATATATGTTCATATTATGCTAAAATTTCATAAAAAATAATTAAACTAAATATGTATATGATTTTAATATATTTTCAAAGTCAATGATATGATAAGATATATTTGAAACTAAGAAATTGTGATATTGGTTCGATATAACATTAATGAGAACAATCCTATAGTTTATATTTCCATGTATGAGGTTAATTCAAAATGGAGATGATTTAAACAATGGATTTTGAGTGAATATAGATAATAAAAATTTTCTAATAAAGAATTTGTGGCTTCCTGAAAATCATATAAGCTAAAAAAATAGAGGGAGAGATAGAGAGGTGTTCTAAATCAAAAGGTTATTGATAATTTTTCTTATATAATTGAGATCAAGATTTTAGTGGGATCATCTAAGATTGAAAGTTTAATAAGAAAAGATTATGAAGTCTTTTGGATGTTGGAATAGTATATAATATTAATTTTTGAAAATAGGAAAATGAGAATGAAATAAATAATAAAATTAAGGGATCCCTTTTAAATGTACATGAGAAAACCACTGGAGAAAAAAATAATTTAATGATTAGGGGGGAACATTCATTCAAAAAAGGTGAGAAATTAATTTAGGATCAGGGGCAATGAATTAGTTAGATTATATTTTATATTCAGAAATATTTTTTCAAATTCCAAATGACTTATGTTTTTAATTAATACAATTGAGAGATAGAAATAAGGTTTGAATAGAATAATCTATGATATTTAACTTTTATGAAATATAGAATTACTCTTAAAGAAAAAGAACACCAATAAGAAGGATATTACCTTGTTCTGGGGAGAGAAAACATATGGGAATAAAATATAAATAAAGAATAATAGATTCATATGAAAAACATGGTTATAAAATATTTATACCAAGGAAAAAAAGAATTATTGAATAAGACATCAAGGTAAGAAGATTTAGTAGAAGTTTTTCAATGGTGAGCTATGAGTAGTTAACAAGTTACAAGTATTATTTTGGAAGGTCTAATGGAATTATAAGAAGCTAATATTTAATATAAATAGATATAATTCATTGGTCAAAAGCATAATTAATATAATTGAAGAATTAATTCAATGAATAACATCAATAAACTCTTTTATATATATATTGGGACTCCATAGAACCTTTGAAACTCAGGGTATACAAACATATTATTTTATAATGTTTAGATAAGAGTGTGAATTTATTATGATAAATATAGTGTGACTATAGAAAGTGAATACTTGTGAAACACATGCTTCTATATGGACTATGGGGATCTGTTTTGGTACGGGAAAACCTCCCAATTGTAATAAACATCAAATTATAGTGGAGAATACTTGATTATAGTGAAAAAATAATTAATACAAGGAGAAGATATTTCTACTAAACTATATAAAAATGTTTTCATTTTATTTATTTATTTAAATGCCTGAATATAATTAGTTGTTTTGGGTTAAAACATTAAGATATCAGTTTTTAGTAACATGAAACATGGGTTAATTTACTTATAGTGGTTAATGATTCACTATATAATTAGTAATTGGTAAAAAGTAGTAAAACCTGATTCACCTACCTGTTAGGTGTCTACATAGATCATATTGGGATTTTAATTGGCACCACAACCAAATTTACATATGACTAGATTTATTTTGATGTATCACTAAAGTTAGTTAGACACAATAGATTTTAGATTTGAGATTCTTGAGGAATATGACCAGTTGAGTAAATCTATCATTATTTTGATTTTCACTGAATCATAAGTAACTTCAAAGACAAAAAAATAATGAATAAATATTTTATGAATGAAATAAAAAACTATCGAAGAAATGGGATCATCCACCAATTTAATTTGAACAAAGTGGTATGTTCTCATCTAGTGAATATGTTGATATAGATCCTTATAATAATTATATTTCAAGCATTGATGATCCGGGAGAGATCAACATAGTTAAATATTTTTATTCACATGTCAAAGGTAATATATGAAATGTTCCTTATTAATTATTTATACAAATACATGGTTTTATCATGTAAATATTTCATGAAAAAGAATATATAGTGAAAGAATCATATGATATATATAATACATTAGCTAAATTAGATGAAAAATGAAAAACTATCTAAAAAATGACAAAATCAAAGAGTAAAAATTCCAAACACTATATGGATAACATGAAACGGATTAATGATATATTAAGAAGAACAATTATTGAGAAGAAAGTGTTTATATATGTTTTTTCTACAATATTTTATTATTTAGGAAAATTACACAAAGTTGTAGTGAATGTCAATGATTTAAGAATAAAAGTGAAAGAAAAAAATAGTAAAAGGACATTAATGTTTTATACAAGTGAAAAGAAAGATGCATTATGAAAAATGTTTTGGATATAAAGAGTGAATAGGAAATCTGGATGATATATCTGGAGGATGAAAGTAACTCACTTAGTATGAGGTGTCAATAACATGAGATTAAGGTATTTTTTAAAATAGTTCTCACTGGATATTTTCAAAGATCATGAAAGAATTTATCTTCTAATCAGGTTCCAAAGAAAATTGTTTCTTTAAGAGAGATTCTATATAGTAATAAATAGTTCTTAAAATGTGTCGTGTAAGTATCCACATCAACCATATGGAATAGGAAAACTCAAATTCTAGAATTACATGCATGTACTAAATCTATTTTCTAAAAAATTTCTGAAAATATAATTCTTTAAAAATTTGGGTTATAAAACATGCGAAAAAGATAAAAATATCCTCAAGGATATATGTAAGAATATTTATAAGTGATATTTCCACAAATTGGTCCTAATGGAGTGGTGAAATAACTCAAAAATATCAATTTTGTAGAGTGGAAAATATCAATACATATTTATATCAAAAAGAAGAGAATGAGGTTGGTTGGATACGACTAGTGTTGTGGGAGGTTTTAGAATATATCCATAGATTTATAGAATAATGTTTCAATATATGCATGTCAAATAACTCATATAGGCATTGGGTGAAAATAAAAATGTTGGAACAAAACAACTATAGAAAATAAATTGGTTTCATAGAATAAGAAGAACTTTTCATTAAATAAAAAATTCAAAAAGATGGAGAGGTATTATGATTCTTGCACCATATATAGTCACACATATGATAAATTTTGGAATATTTTATCCAGCCAGAACTATTTAAAAAAAATTAATAGTAGGTTACAACAATATATGGAAATGAAAAATATAAATTAAGGCAATCATTAATTATAGAGTAATCAAGTTAAGAAAGCATCTAATGATGATACTCCCAATAAGTCAATGAATATTGATAACTATGATATAAAACCTACAGGAATAATATACTTCTATAATGGCAAGGCATTCCACAACATGGACTATTCTAAACAATCTATGGAATATAAATCTACATGTAGAATATGAAACATAATAGGAAATCAAGGAGATGCACAAGAATATTGGCATGGTGTAAGACATAACTAATTATGTGATTGAGATACTACCTAAAAAGGTAAAGGAAAATGCTGATGAAGGTATGTGTTGAAGTTGCAGCATGGTATGCCACATTCTCATAAATTTATGACATGGTTTCATGGTCAAAAGAGTAGAAGAATGAAAAACGGAATTGAATAGTGGATTATAATTCCAAATCAATTACTAAAAATATGAAATCCATATACAAAATGATGGAGATTAAATATATGAATGATATATTGTACATATGGACTGAGGAGTTGGAAGAAGAGATGAGGTTGGAGTTAGAAAAAAAATTTAAACTATTATGCTAACTCTATAAGATAATGTTACTACAACTAAGAGGTAAGTTGTGAATAAAAACATGACCATGATTCCCAATGATGTATAGGGATGGAAAGAAAATAATAATAGAAGCATTATGATGGGTAGAAATTTCAAGAATTTAAATAAAAATTAAATTGGGTTTATAAAGAAGTCACATATCCAATGATACAAGTAAGGAGGTGATAAAGACTCCCTCATTCTAACATATATATGATTATGGTTTAAAGATATTTTTAATGGTTAAGCTATATGAAATTCAACCCACCATGGATAAAAATGTTAGTTGGCATTCATTTTTAAATGGAATATTATTTTCAACTAGTATCACAATTTAATTGAGATTATTTATGGAGGAAAACTTTCTTGGAGATGAATTGTCTAATGCATCCCTTGAGGGGAGAAACTATAGAAGTGAAGGATTCTATATATTACTTATATTACTAAAATCTATAAATTGGAAAGCACTATTATATAATGATATTTGAGGTATGATTCTCACTCTACTAGTATTTTTATGTTAGGTTCTTCTTTTAATCATAAAGGGGTTTGTTTTTCTAAAAAAGGGAGGAAATTTAATTACAATTTAATGTTATGATATGTTTTTTTATGATGATTCAAGAATCATATTCTATTTAAAAAATAATATTTTAATAGCCCCTGATAAATTATATTTCCTATTAGTATCACATACTAGTTAAATTATAGATACATTGTTTGGATAAATTAATCACTCTTGTATTCTACATTGGATTTTTCCATATGGACTTTTAGTTGTTTGATTTATAACATGATTTTATGGAACACGTGTTTCTAAATTATTTAGGTTTATGACAATTCTAATATTCAATTAATATAGTCCCCTAAAACTGGTAGTAGTAACACAGTATTAATACCTTACATCATAGAATTAATAGAGATATTGGAAATTTGAAGAAGGTTATTACATGCTCTA
The DNA here is from genome assembly GCA_963277665.1 of Viscum album. Lineage (NCBI taxonomy): Eukaryota > Viridiplantae > Streptophyta > Magnoliopsida > Santalales > Viscaceae > Viscum > Viscum album. The sequence goes on along the minus strand of OY728132.1, from coordinate 818,505,664 downwards.
TCAGGATAGTTTAATTCAAAAAAGGAATCAAGATTTAATTTTTTAATGGTATTGGGAAAATTATTTCTTTTCATCAATTAGAATATTTATTATTCATAAAGATAAATAATTTCTCATATTTTGAAGGATAGGAAAATGAAGGGAATATGTTTAGTTTAGACGGTCCAAACATTCATATCAATAAGGTTGGTAATTTTTTTCGTACCTTAAAATTAATTTTCAACACGGGGGATAGAATGAAATTTATTTTTGAACATAATATTGAGTTGATAAAAAATATAAAGGTAGATATTGAACTGCCATTATATAGGTGATTATATGCATTTTCACTATCAACATCTTTATACAAAGGTAACTATATGGGAGACGGATTGGGGTATCCACTAAAATTATCTAAAAATTAATGGTTATTTTTTATTAATTGTAATTACTTGATATTTTTATGAAATATTTCTTTCTAAATAATTTAATTTCTTATATCTTGTGATACATGTAAGCGTGAGTTTAAAAAATCCATATTAACATTATTAAAATAAAATATGTATGTTATCTCCTAGACATAATATTTATTGGTATGAATAATAACAACAAAATTATAAAGAATATATTGTATTGAAATTTTAAAAATGAATCCATTACTTATCAAATTATTATAACCAAGAAAATATTGGAAAAGAAAAGTGGTGTTTTTTTCTATAAAATTGTTTTTATGCATGCTATTTATTTTATATCAATGTATTAAATTAATACATATTGTTGAGCTATTTTATTGAAATAAATATATTAATTAACTCATCAAAATATATGAATTTTAAAATTTTTTTTCTAAGCATATGATAAGAATAAATCTAATTTTCTGCCTAAAATGTTGTTTTTTCAATAAATTAGTATTTGTCACCTTTTGTGCACTTGATTTAAAATTAATTTCTTCCATTTATAGGTATTAAATTAGATAAATATTTCAACATCATGATGGATTAATTAAGTTGTATATTTATGGTGATCTCAAAATCTCAATAAGGGTAAACATTAACATTAATAATTGAATATGATCAGTTATCTTAAGAGAACATAAGGATATGATGATATAATCAATGTGTATGATTGAATCATAAAGGAAACCACACCCATAGATACCAAGATTATAAAATATGAAAACATAGTTAAGGAAATAATCATTATACTCAATAATCATGAGCCATTTGATATCAATCTTGTTCATGAGAGACATTAAAAACTCATTGAATGTCTAAAGAAAACATGTACATAACCTGGGAAATCATTTTAATTTCACTCTTAAAATCACTATTAAAAATGGAATAACTGTACCATCATATTATATTCCTAATTTTTTCAAGGGATATCATAGACCCACCAAGTGTAGGTTTATCATGTAACCACCCATAATTGGTTTTTCATGGAACCATCAATCATTAGTTTATCAATGACTAACCAATAAAATGACTAAGTAAAAATAAAAAATAAAAATCATAAAACATAAAAAAATTTAGTTAATCATAAACTAATTCGAAAAACAAATAACTGTTTCATAACAAGATTAAACCATAAAAAGAAACAGGTTCTCTAACATTCACTTTGAAACATGATTAACCCATGGAAAAGAAACAAGTTTCATAAGAAATATCACTGGAACAATATTAATTTATCCATAAAAGGTTGAGGATGGTATCAATATAAAATATTCCCAGTAGTGGACAAATAAAAACATTGGGTTTTTTCATTGATGAATTAAAATACCATTAAAGTATTGTTAAAAACTTTCTTGAGGAAAATATTATGGTTTAGTTTTTAAATTTTATTCCAAATTAAATCATTTTGAAAATAATTTTTATTGAAAATAACCTTGAAAAATTATAAATAATTCCTTTAAAAATAATTTTAAAAATTAATTGAGGAAGAAATCATTTTTTCTATGAAAAAAATAAAACTTTTTTGATAATGTATTTTGAAAACATGGTTTTCAAAGAGAAAAGATTTCCTATGAAATAGATAAATAAAATGAAATCTTATAAAAAAAATTATGAAATATTTAATTTAACAATGAGTGTAAATATGTTATAATTATATAGGATTATATTTCATTATAATATTTCAAAATCGTAGACTAAATCACTCACTATCATGATAAATGATGAGATTATTAGAAAATACTCTTACCAATTTTGAGACTTTGAATCAAAATATTCATAATGCTATTTTAAGGAAAAATCAAATACCATGAAGATAAATAAATTCATTTCATTAAATGTAAAAGGAGATGAATATAAAACTCATAAAAAAGTGTGTTCATAACACATTATAAATCTCAAATAAAAAAATATTATGAAAAAACCATTATAGTTTTAGTGTCTTTGAATCTGTAAACCCCCTGAAAGATATATACTCAAATAGATATTTAAATTCCATAAATTTAAGTTCAATAATAATACAATACATACCTAGGAATTATATACAAAACACAACAAAAAAAGTGGCAGATATGGCATATATCTCACAGAAATAATAGTGAGATGAGAAGACCCCTTAAAAACATCATATCATTGAAGAGAATGTTAACAAAGTGAATAGATTATGTGTATTCACTATAGATTCACATAAAAAGTTTTAAGTAAAACATATTATAATTTAGATTCATTTCACACATAATCTTAGCATGACACAACTAATTAACTATATGTTTTCATCAAAGAATGGAAAATGAGTTAAGAATTACCTTACATTGAGTCTGATTCATCACACATCCCTTTATATTCCAGAATAATAAACATAGATAATTATTTAATTGATTTAGAAAGTTTTTCATATTTATATTTAATTTTATAACACTTCTGATCATGATATAACAATTACTTAATTATTTATGTTCACATCGGGCATTTTGATGATATTCAGTACTTGAGTTATGAATTAATTTGGTAAAATGTCTACAGAAAATGTGGTCATTGATACATCAGATCCAGAATAGTAATAATGAAATAATAATCACTTTTATACATCAATAATACATTTAAATCCATCCATTAAAAATGGTTATGATAAATTAACTACATTATAATAATGGAGACGGTAGGACGTACATACACATGAGTAACATTTTTATTTTCAATGATCATTATGGGAAGAAGTTAAGTATAATATTTTTTCATAAAATTATAATAATTTCATAAATATAATATTAATTATATAAATATACTTATATATTTCATTCATATAATGTGGTGATGAATCTTGAACCACATCGCTCTGTAGAGGTGATAATTCACCCATACCCACGAACAATGTTATCATTTTTATGTACATGTAAAGGTATGAAATTAAAGGATATATTATATTTAATGGAAGATAAATATGTCACTAATATCTTATATAAATATTAATTCCATCATTATAAACATTCATGAGATATAATGATAGAAAACAAAATTCATCAGTTTGCTAGGGGGTAGTCCTCCAAACAGACGAATGATAACTTGTTTTCTCATTTGAGGTAATTGAATATGGATTTAGGTAAATATATTAAAAAAATAAAATTTTAGTATATTTTGGATACTATTCTTGTTATTTAATCATGATTGAATAATATTAGAAGGAGGTGGAAGAAGAAAAAAATAGAAACACTTACTTAAAAATGATAAATCTTGTTTAGAAATCCTTCATCGCTTAACACCTTATGACCACTAAGGATGGTGTTCTTCATAAAATAAGAGATATAAAATGTAGGGAGGGATTAAATGAAGATATAATGGGGGATATTTTCTGAATTAAATAGGTTCTTATGTTTTAAAAAAAGTGAAGAAGATGTTCTCTTTTATAGGAGAGGGGTGACACACTTTTGGAATTTCACAAAATATTAAATTGGTATAACTTAATTTCCTATTCCAAATGGATCCAAACAAATTTATTTCTAATATAGGATTATTAAGTGTCAAAATAAATTCATAAAATAATAATTATACAATTTTTTACAATTTTTTAATCTTTATCGTTTTGTTTCGACCATTATTTAACCTCTTTAACTCTTATTGTGACAACATGTGTTTTTACTCTTTGATGGGTAATAAATTTACTATTAAATAAAAAATAGATCATACATGAATCATGGATGATAATTTAAACATTATTATAGTCATTTTTTTCAAATTTTATATATTTAAGAATTCTATATTATTTAATAAAAAATTATTTAGTTTAAAATATCATTGTTGTCAATTTTGAAACTATTCCTTACTTGACTTTTTAAAAATATCACAATAATATAATATCTTAGACAAATATTTTTTAACACATCCCAATTCTGTTAATATCATATATAATTTCTTTATGACACTCATTATCTCAAATAATATTTATTTTAATTTTTTTATTATTACTTATTTAATATTTCTATTAATTAAACAATTAGTGCATCATCGTTGTGAAATTATTTAAGATAATTATTTATAAAAAAAATAAAAAATTACTTTTATTAAAAATATAATATTTTATATTTCAATAAACTATTTATAGTCTAACCCATACCCTATATAACCCTGTATTAAAAATATATCACTTGTTAAAAACAAGGGTATGACAAGTTTGACCCTTATTTGAATAAAATTTTATAAGGGTTATAATGTCATCAAAATTGAAATAAATGGCCATGTTACTGATCCTTAACTGATTATGGATGAAATGTAATCATCCATAAAAATTTGGGAATGTGTTAGGGTATTTTTAAAATATTTATAATATTAATTTTACACTTAATTAAATGATTTACCCTTAATCATGGTGATAAATTTAATACCTTTACTTTACATATTGTCCAAAAGTAAAATATACCTATTTAATAAATTTTTAAATTATGAATCCAAATATTTATTACATTTCACATAATTCAAATCACAAAATTGGATAAAATTAATATAAAATTAAAATCATAGATGAGGTAAAACAATGAGGGTTTGAAGTAAAAAAGGTCCAAAGATTTCAAATTTTTTATATAAAATTTAAATAAGAAATTCATTAAAATTATAAAATTTAATTAATATAATTATAATTGAACTATTTTAACTTTAAAACAGATTCATAATATAATTGAACATTCAAAATTATTTAGATTAAAATTCAGTTTTCAATTATAATACAGTATTTTTCACCATTTATCAAAAATGAAACTTTTCAGAAAAATACCAAAAATAAAACAAAGTTAAATTCTGATATTCCACTTTCAAATAAAAAATTGATTTTTCAAATATAATTAATAAATTTTTACTAATTTATTTTGAAACACCTCATCTATTAACAAGATTTAAAACTACATTTTGAAACATAAACATTATCATGTGTAAAATTGGATACTATCTTATCTTATGCCTATAAAACTTATTGAATGAATTTGAATTTTTTGAATATATAATATATAAGTATCATTATGAACTCTCAAATAATGATTAATTTAATTTATAAAATTTTTTATTGTGCATTAAATATTTTTTCATAAAAACACATCATGTATATTCAATTGATATTTATTTTCATTTGTAGTTAACTAGTCACCAAATAATTAATTATATATGCATGAATAATAAATATTTTCACAATTCAGTTAATCCAGTTCATAATAACCATTATAATGGATAGGTTATAATATAAGCATTTGAGTAATACTATTTTTTTCTTTTATATTTGATGTAGAATATCAAGCACTCTATTGAACAGAGAATTTATTTTTAAAATATAGGGACGTTAAATTCTCCCCCATTTTACAAATTACATCATTTTTATTTAAACTCAGACTTCTTAACTATAGTTTTTCATTCCAAAATACCTTTTTTTAAAATTAAACATGAAAAAATTATTAATAAAACTTTCACTTAATAAGAGATAAAAAAAGATTGAAATTCACTTGAAATAACACATACTAGTATTACAAGTTGGAAAACATAGACATGGATGATAAGGACTAATAGAGAGTGATACATAGAATTAAAATATAAATTTTAACCATAACAAAACCACAAATATGTGATTGGTTAAAAAGCCATTGATAAAAGTAAATGGATAACATTTTTGTCTCAAGATTCTTTTTATAGATCTGAGGATGTATTTCACTACATAGACTAAAAACATAGGGAAATATACTAACTTGAAATGTATAGTTTCATACTTTAATCGATTTTCACCAAAATCCCATCTATTTCTCCAAAATATGAGTATTCAATATTATTTTTTATTGCATTAAGTATTAGAATTACAATCCAAAAAACATTAACAAAATATTTCTCCTATCTTAAAATATTAACCAAAACCAAAATGGTTAGGATATGATAAGATAAACCACCAAAAATAAACTGCCACACAATAAAAAATATATTAATTTATAAAACTCAATTGTAAATACCAAAGATCAATATAGATAATTACATAGATATCTTTCAAATTAATGAAAAAATATTATAGAGTAATATTAAAACCCAAAAATCAGATGGATTTGATCACATATACTCAAAGATAGGATTTTATCACGAAACAACATCAATGAATCTTAAATTATAATAAAAAAATTTAATTTCATAAATCATATTATCTCTAAGATATTATAATCATTTATATAAATTACTTAAATCACCATAAGTCAATAATAAAATCATAAAATCATCCAAAATATTATGAAATCTTTAACAGACATATTAAATAACATAGTATTATATTTACCTTGATCATATATGGTTCCCAAAATAGTGAACGCATTCTGAAATAACATTAATCACTTAATCCCAAAATCATTTTTCTAATCCCATTGCTATCTATATGATATTTATTTTCAAAAAAATAAACTTAATGTACATCCATAATATTGTTTATCAAACACAAATTCACACTAACCAGGAATTTACATAGTCCAGTGGTAGGAAATTTCCCCTCTTCTCACTTTAGTTGTGGGTTCAATTTCCATTTCCTTACTAGACATGATTGGCTATCACATGGTTCAAATTTTTTCTTTTTCTGAAAAATATATTGATATAATCTTTATAAAATTCAATAATTGTGAGAAACATCCTTAAAAATAACTTTAATATTTTAACAACTTCAAAGGTTATCTCATACCTTTCATTTTTTATACCAAAATGTAATTAGCTATAATTACATTAGAAATTATTGTCTCCAAAAATACCATCAGTCACCTAAAAATTTAATAACCTAAAGCCTAAAATTGATTATAAGGAACAAAACATATGATCAAACATAAAACTATAAAACCATGATGTTGTCCATAACTCTTAATCTAACCTCCCAAGAAAAAATATTAATATCCAATTTTTTATAATTCATCCATTGTTACTAACTAAAACAACCCATAACCCACACTCCCAGATCCTATACTGAAATTCATAACTATACATTTATATATTTTTTATAATTCTGACTGATATTTTTCATATAAACATAACAACATCAAATAGAAAACATGGATCACTTATAACCTTGAATAAATTATAAGTTTATAGTTTTATAGAATTAGGCAAAATGCCTACATAAACAACTCCAATGATTTTAAATGATAATTTCTCCCGTTTAACCCAAGGACTATTATTTTATAAAATTCAATCAACATCATCCCTATGAAAATCTTTTATAGTCTTAAATCATTCAATATCATTATTTAAAACCTGGGAAGAAGGATACATAATAAGGGTGAGGCTAAAATCACTGTAAGGGTAAACGTAAACATTAACAATTGAATGTCATTAATTAGGAAAAGAGTTTCTAAATATATTATGAAATGACCAAATTGTAAGATAGAATCATAAAATAACTCACACACATCAACACATGGATAATAAAATTTGAAAACATGGAAAAAGAAACAATCATCATAATCAATAATCAAGAGCCATTTGTTATCAATCAATGTCACAAGAAACATTATAAACACATAGAAATACTAAATAAAACATGTAAAACACTTGGGCCATAGTTTTCATTTCACTTTTATAATCAATCATACAAATGGAATAACCATACGAACAAATTCCATACCTAATACATTGGAGGGATATCATGGATCCACTAATCATTGGTTCTTCACATAACCACCCATCATTGGATTATCATGGAACCACACATCATTGGTTTATCTTGGAACCACTAATCAAATTACCAATTAAAAATAAAAAATCATAAAATATAAAACCTTTAATTTTATCATAAAATAATTTGGAAAACTAATAACCCTTTCACAACTTTATTAACCCATGGAAAAGAAACGTGGTATATAACAATCTCTTTGAAACTTGATTAAACCATGGAAAGGCAACAAGTTCCCTAAAAAACACATTAAAACAATGATAATCAATCCTAAAATGGACGATAATGGTATTAATAAAAAATATCCTTGGTGTAGTATAAGTAAAAATAATGTATTTTTTCATTAATGAATGTAAATAACATTAAAGTATTATTAAAAACATTCTTGATGAAAATATCCTTTTCATCACAAAAAAAAACATTTGAAAACATGATACATATTAAATTTTTTTTTCAAAATAAAATTCAAAGAATATATATTATAATTTTAAAAAACATTTATAACTTTTCTTGAAAAAATATTCTTTGTAAATTGAAAATTAAATTTTAATATTTTTTTGAAAATATTTTTAGAATACATTGTTTTGAAAGAACATAGATTTCAAATAGAAGATATAAATGAAGTCATATTTTATTAAAAACACATTCTATAAAATTTTACATTCTAATTATTTTAAAAGTTTAATAATTAGTTTGAATTATAAATCATTATTATGTATCAACAATGAAGACAAAACGATATAAAATATTGATAAACAATGATCTTGTAACAAAAGACTCTACCAATTTTATAACTTTGAATCATAATCCATATAATAAAATTTCAAAAGAAACCTAATATATCATGAGAATAATTAAATTATAGATATTAAATGGAAAATGGGATGAATATAAAACTCATAATCTATGATAGGTGTATAACACAACAAATGTATCAATGAATGAAAATTGTGACAAAAATCCATTACTACTTTGGTGTCTTTGAATATATAATCCCGTGAAATATATATCCTAAAATAGATATGTAAATTATCTAAAATAAAGTATAATAACCATAAAATTCATTCATGAGTATTTTATACACCACACAACAAAAAAATCGGTGAATATGGAATATATCACATAGAAATAAATGTGAGACGAGAAAAACCCTAACAAACATTATATCATTGAAGTGATTATTAATAAAATGAAGGGATTATTTTTATTCACTATAAATACATATAATAAAATTGGAAATAAAAAATAAAACCATAAAAAATAATTTTACACAAAATCCTACAATAACATTACCAATCAAGTATAAGTTTAACTCAAATAACGGAAATTGAGTTAAGAATTCCCTTACTTTGTGTCTGACTCATTATGCTTATTCCTTATCATATAAAATAATAAAATTAGGTTAATTATTTAAATTTTTGATAAAATTTTCCATGTTTATAATTCCTTTCAAATAACATATTATGATGTTATAACAATTACTTAATTATTTAGGTTCACATGATACGTTTTGATGATATTTGGTACTTGAGCCCAAAATAACTTTGGTATGATGTCTATAGTCAATATTTACATTAGATAATAATATATAGAATAATAATAATGACATAATTATAAATTTTTACATTAATTATTCTTTTAAATTCATCTATAAAATATGGTTATGAGAAATGAAATACTTTATTATCAAGGAGACGGTAGGTTGTACGTACGCATGAGTAACATTTCAATTTTCAATGATCTTTAGGGAAATAAGTTCAGTATAATTTTAATTTTATAGAGTTATAATAAAATAATAAATATTATATTAATTATATAAATATTATTATATATATATATATAATTCATATGTTGTGGTGATGAAAAACACATCCCATAGCTTCATGGAGGTGATAATTCACAAGTACGCATGAATAATGTTAACATTTTTCTATGTGTGGAAAGATAAGAACGTAAATGATATATTATATTTTAAGAATGATAAATTTTTTAGGAATATGAGAGAAAATCATTATATAAATCATTATAACTAGTATTTAGACACAGTTAATGAAAATGAATTTCATCATTCTGTGAGGTTGTAGTCCGCTTTAGACACGAAAGACAACTTCCTTTCATATACGATGGAAGTGGATATGGGGTTAGGTAATGATATTAGAACAATAAATTATTAGTATATTTAAAATAATAGAGTTATTATTTCATCATGTTTGAATAATATTTTAAGGTGTTTGAGGAAGAAACAATACAAAAACACTTAATTAAAAATGATACCTCTTCTTTTGAGATCCTTCATTTCGTAACACAATAAGATCCTTAAGGTCAGTGTTGTGCAAAATATAAGTGATCTAAAACGTCCATAGGGGTTATATTATTTTATTTGGGTATATATTAAAGAAAAATAGGGTTTTAATTGTGATGAAAAAAGAACAATATTTACCATTTTATAAGAGAGTGGAGGGGCACTCTATGAATTTACAAAAATATTAACTTAATATAAATGAATTTTAAGTTTGAAATGGACCCAAACATACTTATTTAGAATATAGGATGAAAAGTTTTTGATATAAATTCATCAAAATAAAATTACTATTTTTGAAGATTTTTATTCCTTATCTTATTGTTTTAACCCTTGTTTAATTGATTTAACTCTTTCCGTGACAATGTGTGGTTCTAATATTTGATGGTTAATATAATTACCATAAAATACCAAAAGAACCCTAAATGAATCATGGATGATCATTTAAACCTTATACAAATCAGGTGGTGAAATTTTCTATTTTAATTAATTATTAATAATTTAATAAAATATTTTATATTTTAAAATATCATTAATATCACTTATGACACTTTTCATTACTTTACTTTCTAGAAATATCATAAAAACAAGATATATTCTAGAAAAATATTTTAAAACATCCTCAATATTTCAAGATCATATATAAAATTCTTTTATGAAAGTAATTATCTCCAAAAATATTTATTTTAATATTTTTAATACCAATTAATTGATATTTCCATTAATTATACAATTACTGCATCACCATGGTGTAATTATTTAAAGTAATTATTTCTTCACTAAAAATTAAAAGTAAATTTCCATGATGAATATAAATATTTATATTTTAAAATAATATTTATTGTCTAACATATTCGCTATATAACCCCATATTAAAAATATTTCACTTGTTAAAAACAAGAGTATGACAAGTTTGACTCTTCTTTAAATAAAATATTATTAAGGTTATAATATCATCCAAAAAAACATAAACGGTCACATAACTGATCCATTAATTTTTTTAGATGAAAAATACTCATAAAAATAAAATTGGGAAACTTTTAAGGTCATTTACTAATATTTATAAAATTATTTTTACTCCTAAATATCTGATTTACCCTTGAGCGGGGTAATAAAATTAATATGTTTACTATTCATATTGTCTGAAAATAAAAGGAACCTATTTACTAAAATTTTAAATTATTATTCTAAATATTTAATTAATTTTTAATAATTCTAAACATATAAGTGGATATAATTAAATTCATATTAATCCCGTAGATGGGTCGAAAGAATGGGGTTTTAAAGTGAAAACGGTCAAAAGTTTACAAAATTTTTATATCCAATTTAAATAATAAATAAACTTAAATGGAAAATGTTTTATTAATATATGTATAATTGAAATATTTTTACATAATAAAATTAACAATATAATTGAAAATTATTAATTAATTAAATAAAAATCAGTTTTCAATTAAAATAAAATATTTTCACTATTCATTTGAAAATTTCACTTATCAGAAAAACAAAAAAACCATAAAAAAAAATTAATTTTTCAAATTAATATTTTAAAAAATATGTTTATTTGTCATAATATAAATAATAAAAGTGTTATAATTTGGTTCTAAAAAATAAATCCATTAAACGACATTAACATTGGTTTTAGAAAAATATAGATTTTCATGAATAACATTGGATTTATTCTTATCATATGCCTATCAAACTTATTAAATGAATGTAAAAATATTTGATTTAATATATAATATATAAATATCATTTTTTATTTCACTAATTATGATTAATTAAATTTATAAAATTCCATTATCGGCATATAAATAGTTTTTTCATAGAAACACATACTTTATATTTAATTTGTTTTTATTTTAATTTATAAATAATTGATCACAAAACAATTAATTATATAAAAATGAATAATTTTTTTCATAATTCAGTTAATATGGTTCATACCCACCAATCTAATAGGTTTTATATTATAGTAACATTTAAATGATAATATTCAGTTATTTATATAAGCTCAATGTTGTGTATCACGTATGCTATCGAACATAATATTTACTTTTAAAATAATGAGATATTAGAAAACACCATTATACACCCTATTTACCATCAAACAAGAAGTGAAATTATCAGTCGTGTGCACGTATGAATTACCATCTCCACATAATGATACACATTATTTTTCATCACCGTATTTTATGGATGTGTATTATAATGATTATAATGTTTATATGTAATAATTAAGACATAATTACATTTATATAGTGAAAATATCATGTCTACCTTCTTACCATCTAATAATTTTGTAAATGAAAATGTCACTCATGCGCACGTATGGACTACCATCTACACGATGTGATGTGACTCGTTTTTCATTTATATTTCATTTGGATGATAATAGTGATTCAATATTTTAATATATATTATATATATTAAATAATTATTATTTACCTTAAATTTATTCCATCATTCAAAAAATGAATAGTGCGTTCATGCGTACGTACGACCTGCCGTCTCCATGAATTGTGTAATTCAATTTCCTATCTCTAAATATTAGGAATGATAATAAATTAGTATATAATTAAAATATATTATGATTATACCCTGATTAAAATTATATAAATTATGGTACCATGATAAAATTATAAGTATCAAGACTCCTGAACTAAAACATACTTGGAAAATGAAGCATCCATCACCCAAAACAATGATTTTAATAACAGATTATTAATAAACACATGATAAGACCTTATAAATAAATTATACATTGTATAATCAGTATTAATATGGTTTTTAATTCATTTATAATAAATTAATTTTTATTATACAATAATTTTTAACATAAATGAGGAAATGAGAGACTTGAGGTAAGGGTTTATTTCATAATATCATCATTATTCAAGACTGCTTATGTTTTTGTGTCCAATAAAGAATATTTCTTCTCCATGTCCATTTTTATTAATTTCTTTTCAATTTTTTTTACTATTCTAATAAAAAAATTAAACTAAATTTTACCCATTTTTGAATTTTTATAAAAAAATTGAATGAAAACATTGTGTCATTTTCCAAATGAGGTACTTTGTGACCTTATCGATAAAAAATAGAAGGGTTGTTTTTTTAACTTATATAGTATGAGTAGATTTTATTTCCATTATTACACCTCAATGATTTTAATCATCCTTTATAATTTTAAAGGATTTTTCATGGGAAAAATTTTCCTTTACAATTATATGAATTTTTCGAAATAAGTGATTTCAAATTGAAAGGTTTGTTTTCAAAATAATTATTCAAAGTGGTCATTCAAAACAATTTCCCATATAATATGACTTACAAAGATGTTATTTAAGCTATTATGCGGATATAATCCAAGAATTTCATCAATATTTATTCCTTCATGGTTTATGTTTATGGTGAAAAATGAAATGTTTATGAAACCCATTTCATTTCCATGGGGTTTCTATGATGAAATGTTTATAAAACCCATTTCAGTTCATAGGTTCTACTATAATGAATGATTTTGGATCCCATGGAAACGATATGTATGGTATTCATTATGTTATGGGTAGGACCTATATTACCTTCAAATGTATTGGGTAATGTAATGTATCTCATGATATAGTTATGATAAACAAGTATATGTTCTTGATCTGTTATATGAAAAAAATTCGATGTGCTTGACCCGTTGTGGGAAATATGTATTGATTTCTAATTCGATGGTCTTTGTAGTTAACTGTGACATATTAAATACCTTATATATTTATCATGGTTCTACACACTTTTATGACATAAAATTTCAATTCATGATTATTTTATGATAAATTCTCATTCTAACGATTCATGTATTTTGAAATTTTATTGTTTTATTCCAAAACTTATGATTCTGATCTTTTTTGGATTTGGCATAAAATTTGTAAGTTATGGTCAAGATATCATTCCATTATTCTTATCTTATGATTTCATATTATCATCAATTTTTATCTTCCATGTTTACCATTACTGGGCATCTAATATTACCTTTTTATCATGTTTCCTTTCTATAGGTTATAAAGAATATTTTTAGTAGGGTATCCCAATGAAGAGTATTATGTGGGAATATCTTTATTAGATATGATGAAGCTCACTCAGAATATAAATACATATTCTATTTAATCTCTAAATATTCTAATCATTTACGGTTCTTGTATGGATCATGTTGTAATGTATTTAATATTCATCTAAATATATGTAATATTTGTGTATAAGAGTATTGATCCATTATAATTGGTATTAGAGTAGGTTTTATTCAATCATTGGAGATTGTGTTTGGAAATATTTCATGAAAACCCTGGGGATAGGTCTAATTATATGATAAAATCCTAAAATTGTTATTATGATTATGAATGAACTTGGTTTTATACATGGTTTCATAAAATAAGGTTTCATGATTTACAAATTATATAAATGATTTATTAGAATTATGTGGATTTCACCTTTGATTATTTTTTCTCAGACTATGATTTTTTATATTAGTTAATGGATGGAACCTAATTTAATCATGCTAATGCTATGTGTGATGGACAATACAATGATTTTCCACTTGAGCAACACAATTTTATGGGAGCTGGAATATAGTATTTGGATGTTATGATCACCAAATTTTCTCAAGCTATGAATCATGTCAAGTTTCCAAATTAACAAATGATGAAAAACTTAATATTAAATCTTTCATGAGGCAACATCCACCTTCTTTTAGTGGATCTTATAATCCAATATTGGTTGAGTGATGGATCAACACCCTTGAGAAAATATTTTCTATTCTTCAATACTTGGGACATGAAAAGTTTTCCTAGATATTTATCATCTAGAAGTAGAAAAAATAAATAGTGGAATCTTATTAAGAATATGAGAAAATATGAGGAAATTGAATCAATGTAATTGGGTGAGTTTAAGGGGATATTATTTAGTAATTAATTTTATCTTATTCTATGTAAAAATATAGTGCAATGATTTCTTAAGTTGAAGCAAAAGTATGAATAATCCATTGGTACATATGAGGTAAATTTTACAAAGATTGAAAGGTATGACTTTAGTTTAATTATCATTATTAAAAGTAAAATTGATTAATTCCTTGGTGGCTCAAAACCGTATCTCTAAAAGTAATTTTCTATAAGATACTTTAGTATATAAGATGAAATCATTGTATGGTCACTCAATATAGAAATAAAAATTGTAGATTCCCACCATTTCGATGTATTTTATATGAAAATAAAAACTGAACCTCATAAAAACTAGAATAAATCACATGGTGGAAGGAAATTCCATCCATCTACATGCTATAAATGTTGCTTGAAACATCAAGGTATGTTCTTTATTGAAACTGGGATGTTTGTTAAATTTGTAATTGTGAAAAAAACCCCGTGAATTTCTAATGGTGAATAATAGGTCAATTATTCTATTGGATGAAATGAAGACACAAAATAATGCACTACCCATACCCTAATTCTTTAAATTTAAGGAGAATGGGACATATAACAACTTTTTTAAGATTCTGAAGGTTTTTTATGATGAATGTAAAAAACATATTAATCCCAAGGAAACGAAAAATTTCATTTTATAATGACTACTATGGTGGATGATAAGAATTACTTGGTGAATTGTATGCTTATCATCCAATGTAGAATAGATAATGTTTTATTTTATTTTTAATCCCCCAATATTTTTTTTCTAATAAATTTTCAAAGGATAAATCCATATCACCTAAAAAATTAGATGTTTAGTTAGGTATGAAAACTCCTAATGAAGTAATAGTCACATATCAAGTCAATAGTTCTTATCTAATTAAAGTTTTTAGGAAATAAATTCTGAAATATCTAATGATTATCACTTTTAGATTGATTTTATGTGATTATTTTAATGGATTGGATTTCTTTATATGGATCCATTATCAATTTTTGAGGATGTTAAGTCACATTTGATATTTTGAATGAATCTTTGATCATTTATCTATGCGAGGTAGAATATTTACTTTCAATGAAAATTGATTCCCTAATTTGGGTGAAAATTCTAACACATTAAGCTTATCTATCTTAAATTGTTGGGTAGAAACTCAAAAATAAGGATAATCCTATTTTATGGTATTTTATTGACACCTTTCTATAAGAATTTCCTTTATTTCCACCAACTCGCAATGTTGAATTTTCAATAGAACTCATACATAGTGATATGCCTATTTAATAGAATCCTTATAGGATGGATTGATTGAGTTATATGAATTGAAGAAGAAACTGAATTAGAATCTTGATAAGACATTCACTTGTCCAAGGTTGTAACCTTGGGGTTCACCTATTGTATTTATTGAGAATAATTATGGATCAATTTGACTCTTCATTGATTATCAGGAAAGTAAAAATACCACTGTCAAGATCAAGTACCCTCTCCCCCATATTGATGACTTAATTTAATCACTACATGGAGATTTATAATTTTTCATGATTTATCTTCATTTTTTAAATCATCTGTTGTGGGTAAAAAAGGGGGGGTATACCAAAGATGACATTTCATACGAGGTATGGGCACTATGAAATTATAATGACGCCTTTTAGTCATAATAATTTTACAGCAATATTTATGGATTTAATGAATTGATTCTTTAGAGGCTACCTTGTTTAGTATGTGGTAGTGGTTATAGATGAAATTTTTGTATATTCAAAGGGAAAGGAAGAGAAAAAAAAATCACTTTATGATTGTGTTGGAGGACATGAGGAAGGAAAAGATTATTGAAAAGTTTACCATGTGTGATTTTTTTCATCAGGAATTATCATTTTTGGGTTATATATTCTTATGTGTGGGTATGTTAGTAAATCCTTCAAAGACATAAGTTATTGAAAAATGGAATAATTTGACCACAAGGACCTCAATCCATAGTTTTATAGGGTTTGATTGATATTATTGATGTTTTGGGAAATATTTTTCACGATTATCTAATTTAATCACTAATTTGACATAAAAAGCAGATACTTTCATATGGATGGAGGACTATGAATAAAATTTAAAGGATATGAAAAGAATGATGGTTAGTTCACCTATTCTCACACTCCCCTATAATTTAGAATGTTTTTTATCTATCGTGATTCATGAATGAAAGGACTGAGATTTTTTATCTTACAAAAAGATATAGTGATAACTTATTCCTCTTACTAGTTGATGTTCATTGAGAAAAATTACCCAAATTATGAGTTTTAGTAATATATGGTAATTTTTCATTAAAAATATGGAGGATTTATATTTATAGATAATGGTATGAAATATATTCCGACCACAAAAGGTTAAAGTATAAATTCACCCAAAAAGTGTTGAACATGAAACAAAAAAAGATTATTAGAACTGATTAAATAATATGATTGCGGAATAAATTTCCTCTTTGGGAAATAGAACAAAGAGGAAAATGTTTTCAGATGAAAGGAACATTCTATCATATTTATGAAGGGGATCATAAAAGACCCAATTTTATGGATTTACTAAGGATGGATCAGGAAATATTAACATTATAGGGAATATTATATTGATCAAATAAATGGTTAACCCTCCATCCATGTAATGATTAAAGATGTGATAAAAGAACATTATGTTTTTAAAAATAAGGTGATATATTTTCATATGTTCATCATTGATTTTTATGTAATAATGAGGTTTAGGAACCATGTATTTTTTCTCGCCCATACCAAATTTGAAAAAGGATCAATTGGATGTGGCTCACAGCTTGTCATTCTATATTAATCTTGGAAGTACCATGATGTATACCGAAGTGAAAGGGTATTTTTGGTGGGGTGTCATAAGAGAGATATTATATAGTATGATTATCGATGCTTGATTTTTTTATTATGTTAATCCTCAGAGAAAAAATTCTAAGGGGATTTTACAACCATTAACCTTAGCTAGATATAAATGGAAAATCATCACCATGGATTTTTTCAGTAGACTGCCCAAAACATCTAACATCCATAATTCTATATGGGTTATAGTTTATCACATTAGGAAGTCAGAAAACTTCATTGATATTAGGGAATATTTCTCTCTTTATCATATTTCACAAATATATATTTAAAAAGTGGAAATATTGTATAGAGGACCACTTTCCATTTTATCCGATCGAGGTCTGAGGTCTATCTCATAGTTATAGAGAAGCATCATTAGGCTCTAGATATAGTGTTATGTTTCATAAATTCTTATCATCCTCAAATATATGGTCAGTCTGATAGTTCTATTTAAACTCTAGGATAAATATATATAGATTTATTTCGGTATTTCAATAGTGGTTGGCATCAACACATTCATTTGATATAATTTTCTTACAACAATATATTTCACTCCCACATTCAGATTGCTACCTATGAATCCCTCATTGGTAATATGTTAATAAATCCAACATATAAGAATGAATTTAAAGAAATAAATCTTCTGAGACCTAGTCAAGATGAAGAAAAGGAACAGATATTTTAATGCAGTCAAGATCACATAAGATCATCTCAATGTCAAACAAAATTTATCCTAAAAATCACCAAAAAGATCTTGAGTTTGAAATGGGTTACAAGGTACGCATACAATTATCTCCCTGAAGGATAGTGATTATATTTAAAAATAATGATAAAATAACCCCTATGTTTATTAGTCCTTTTGAAATTATTTATTGTATCATGATGGTAGAATATTGATTGGAGCATCCACCGAATCATTCTCATGTTCACGATGTGTTCCATATATATCTCATGAAGAAGTATATACCTGATCTTCCACACGTAGTAATATCAATTATCCTACCATTAGAGAAATATATTTTTTATGAATATTAACTTATAGTTATGGATAACCGAGACAATGTTTTATGTTATAAGTCTATTATTATAGTTAATTAATTATGGAGAAACCACCAATTTGAAAAAGATATGTGGGAAGCTGAATAAATGATATGGCAAACGTATCCACATCTATTTGTATCATAATGATATATTTTGATATTGAAATTCATTTTATGGTTGGGGGTATAATCTAACTCTATAATATATTTGTGAAATCTTTCTCTCTCAATATTTTTTTGGAAATCTTGCATTCTATGAAAGAGAGAGTTTAGGCGAACCATAAAATAGATTTAAAATATTTTATATACATTATTTCATAGGCATTGGAATGGAGGGTGTGAATAGTTTTAACTAAATTATGAAAATATATGGTATACACATTTATAAAATGTATTAATTAATTATCAAATAATTATCTGCAAAAAAATTATTTGAAAATAAAAGTGATGTTTTTTTCTAAAAAATATTTTTTATGTGTGAAATATATTTTATATCAATATATTATTAGTTAATTATTTTTGTTAAATATAAAATATTAACTTGATAAAAAATTTTAACCACTAAAAAATATTTATTTAAGCATAGGAGAACAATAAATCTATTTTAATCTTAAAAAGGAAATTTTTTTCTAATTTTTTTTATCAATTTTGTGCACATAGTAAAAATTAATTTATACCATTTATATATATTGAATCATTTAAAATGAATTGAATATTTATAATTAGTATTTTAATTTTTTTAATTATCCTCATTTTATATTTTGGTGAATATGAGTAGTAATAGTGGTACAATTTTTCACCTCTATAAATAGTAAATAGGGTTAATCTCGATTAAAAATAAGTGATAATGCCATAATGTTTCATCTTAATTCTTATTCGATGATGTTAAATCTACCATTATCACCTAAGGTTATAGATTTATTTACTTAATGCATACTTTTCCATGAAAATGACTTATATATTATTAAAATCATATAAAGATACAAAATGCCACTCTTTGATTTTAATATCTCTTATGTGTGCACATAGGAACAAAAGTTTATTATGAATGAATCTAAGGGTTGATTTTTGACTTTATGAAATTATATTTTTTGGTATATTTTTTTGACTCTTAGTAATTATATAATGGCCTTAATTTCTTAATAAACAACAATGTATTACTTCTCCATTTAATAAAAAATATAATAAATGATATTAAATTTTATAAAAGTTATATAATTTGATTGAGTTAATGTGAAACAGAAGTTTAGTAGATATATATGACATATTATGGTGGTTTTAAATCATTAGATTCAAATTTCTTTATTTTAGTTATGTATTTAAAGTTAAATTAAATGAATAGTGTCAAATTAACAATACTTATATTTTATAAAAACAATATTTTATTAAAATATTTAAAAATGATAAAAGTATTGAAAATAATAAACATTTATTATTATATGGTATAAAATTTTATAAACCAATAATATGTGATCCAATTTTCACCTTATTAGTAAAAATTAAAACAATTTAATATTGAAAAAGTTGTTACCACAATTAAAATTAAAATAGGTTAATTAAAATAATATGGTTTAAAATTACACAAAAACAATTCTAAATTATATTATTTTATTGGATTAAAACCATATAAAATTGTAACTTCTTACACATTTCCATTTTTATTTATTTTTCTTGATAATGAATATATTAAAATTTTATATTTTGAGAAATTTCAGAAGTGCCCCTCGCCTCAATTATAAAAGTAAACAACTTACCTCTCTTAATTACACCACTTGTCACCTTTAGATTAACAACAATCTTCCAAATTATCTTCTCTACCTCCACAAACACATTATATATGTTATTTTATTCCGAAATAACTAACCCTAGATCGATTTATAGAGCTTCTGAAGGAGTTCTTATAAGGAAGAAATAATTTCTTTAAGAAATCACTTTTTATTATATTTTAATTTACTTCCACTAGATCGGTTCTATATTTCATAAAATTATAAATTATGTATCCTAAATTTTATTAAATTTTATTTTAATAATTAAAACACCATTATAATCTTTTTCCCCATAAAATAAGAAGTAAAATTAATGCTCGTGCGTACATACAACTTTACATATCCACATAGAGATATAATTCATTTTTCATCACCACATTTTATGGATGAGTATTATGATGGGATTAATATTTATATATTAAATTTATGACATAATTATATTTATCAAATTATAACGTCATGTAAAACATTTTACCATCCAATATTTTGGGAATGAATAATGTTGCTTGTTTATACGTATGTACTATCATCTCCACAATGTGACAAGATTTATTTTCCATTTATATTTAAAATGGATGGTAATAAGGAATAATTTTATTAATATACATGATATAATAATTATTCTGTAAATTTAATTTATTATTCACCTTTATATCATTCCATCATTTGAAATATGGAAATTGACTTTATGCATATATATGACCAACATTCTCCATGAACGGTGTAATCCATTTTTCCAATATCTATTTTTATGAATGATTATAAATATGTATATAATGAAGATATATTATTTTTATACCATGATTAAAATTCTATAATTTATGTTATATGATCAATGTATTAGGACTAGGGCTGATGAACTGAAATATGCTTGGAAAATGAAGCATTTATCACCCTAAACAGTGATTTTATTGATAAATTATTCATCAATAGGTGATAAAATGTTATAAATAAAATATACATGGTATTATATATTTGAATATTTTATGTAATAGGTTAATAATATATCTATATTTATTATATATTATTTTGGTTCATGGATAAAGAAAAGAGAGACCTTATGTAAGTGTTTATTTCAAAATCTCTTCATTATTCGAGATTACTCATGTTTAAGTCTCTATAGGAGAATATTTTTCTTCTATTTCTGTGTTCTCTAAAAAAAATGGAAAAGGTTTTTTTACTATTATCATACATATTTTTAATGTATTTTTTCCAAATTTTGAATTTTTAAAAAATAGATTCAAAAGAATCTTATTATTGTTTTCCAAATGAGATACATTGTGAATTTACCATAAAAACATGGAAGGGATGTTTTTTTAACTTATACCGCAAGATCATATTTTCACAGTAGTATGAAAACTCAATTCTTTTAATTTAGTTATTAATTTACATGTTTATTTTAAAATAAAAATATTTCCTTTTAAAGTTAATGTATTCTATGTTAATGTGATTTTAAAAAGGAAAGGTTATTTTATTGTTGAATTATTTGAAGTGATATTTCAAAATAATTTTCCATCTATTATGATATCTTTTATTGTTACATTATATTTACTAGCTATATTATCTTATGAAAACATATTTTTTTGTCCAGATGGTTTATTTTTATGGAGAAATGATGAAATGTTTATGAAACCCATTTCTTTTTCCATGGGTTATGCTATAATGAAATGTTTTTGAAAACCACTTCTTTTAATGGGTTCTGATATGATGAATGATTTATGATACCATGGAACACATATGTATTATTTTCATTATATGATGGGTGATAACTATATCTTCCTCAAAATCATTGGTTACAATTTCATATCTCATGAGATATTTATTTGAAATAAGTCGATGTTATTGATTAGTTATGGGAAATAAGTAAATGTGATTGATCTGTTATGGGAAAATAGTGTTGGTTCTTAAATAGAGGGTCTTTATAGTTAACCATGACATATGAAATTATATCTATACTAATGATTTCACCACACACATTTATGACATGAATTTATGGTTCATTATTTAGTTATGATGAATCATTATTCTTATGATTCATGTCTTTTTATATGATAATGTTTTAGGCCATAAATCATGATTATGATATTTCTCAAATTGGGTATGAAATTTTTAATTTAGGTTCAAGATATATTTCCCTTAGGATTTTTTATGGATTCCTATGATCATCAATTGATATTTCCCATTTTAGACCTTATTAAACAATTGATATCATGCTTTTCAAAAATTCCCTTTCCCTATGTTTTGATGTTTTTTGTAGGGTATGCCTATAAAGTGTAATATGTGGAAAGATATTAAGGGATATGTTGATGCTCTTACATAAAATAAATATATTTTACATATTATAACCAAAGACTGAAAACCTTTATTATTCTATAATAGATTGTATTTTTATGCATTACATATTAATCTAGATAGATATACTATTTTTGTATAAAATACTTAAGACATTATATAAATTCATAAAGACATGTGTTAATTGTGTACTTTATCACAGTTTTATAACATTGAAGTAGTGAAAAATATTTTATAGTTTTTTAGAAGACTATGGTAAATTCTATTATTTTTTCATATA
Source organism: Viscum album (assembly GCA_963277665.1). Lineage (NCBI taxonomy): Eukaryota > Viridiplantae > Streptophyta > Magnoliopsida > Santalales > Viscaceae > Viscum > Viscum album. The sequence continues at coordinate 818,482,106 of OY728132.1, read as the reverse complement.
GAAAATTTGAAGATTAATTTTTTAGGAGGTTGTAATTTATTTTACAATTAGTGTTATAGTAAGTGTTAAATATTGATTTACCCAAAAAATGTGGTCCAGCTTAAGGCTCGATATAAGACCCATGGGTATCCACTATGTGGTTGGCCACTATGTTCAACCAAAACATTCCCAATATGGCATTTTAAGAGTGTATGCATAGTGGAGGATGAACCATGAATGGCAAGAAAAGGGTGTGCTCACAGGGACACATGGTGTGCATGATAATATATAGATGGGTGCACACTAATTTCAGGAGTGTGTGAGTTTATATAGATAAAAATCACTACTATAACATCCTAGGATCTAGGAACCCTTCTATGATAGTTATATTAAATTATTAGAATGGAAAATAGGAGTTCTTGAAGGATCTAATAGTTTAGTAGTCTTATAAAACTAAATACATAAATATATTACATTTCAAAAAATAATATATAATATAAAAATATTATGAGAACATTATTATCCCTTCTATTACATCCCTAAAAAATAAAAATAATCCTCCTGAAATTTTCTTACAGAAAGGGAAAAAATGGTGTGATCAAATTCTCAAAAAGGAGTAGCATATATTGGATGATTTTATATCATAAACATGGAATACGTGACTTGTAATGAATAATCAATCAACACAAATCCATAATAAACTTGACTTGATGGAATTTCATATCACTGATATTAAATTAAAATAAGGATAATAGTAAGGATTGATCACATGATGATGAAATTCATAATGTCAGACATCTAAAAAATACTATCAAGTCCTTGTTCCGAGACAATATCCTATCATGGGAAGAGTTATGCACTAAAACCTGAAATATTTTGTCTCATGTGGCATGTTGATGTATCTAAGGAATATATGATTTTAGGCCCCACTCACCAATTAATTAATTCTAATTTATCCCCAATAAGACTCCTCATAACCTTTGAAACCATTCCCTTAAGGATCATATTTCTGAATAAAACATGCATATCAATATAATAAGAAATATGGTAATCAAATAATTCCAAATTAAATAGAATAATTTGTATGTCTGTGACAAATTAAATTAATCAATAGATATGTTTTGGGTTATCATCAATATAACATTATGTACTGTTATCAATGAAATGTATAGGAATTGGTACTTTAAATTTGATATGTTATGCATGGAAGATAATAGTGGGGTTCAATATTTTTCATTGGTTGGAGACTGATGTAATAAAATAAAAAATCATTCATCATGGTTCATTAATAAAATATGAATATTCTAAATCTTATCCCTTAGGAGCGTATCACTAGGTGTGGGGACTTAGCCACACTCATCATGCATCAGGGTGATTTTAAGGGGTGATTAACCCTAGGTTAATATGTTTCAATGCCACATAAAATTTCCAATATCCATACAGGGATGTGTTTTCTATGATATTACAAAAATGTTTCCTTTACAAAAACTCAGTATGGTTTTTACAACATGGATATGATTGATTTTTACAAGGATTTTAGTAACTCATAAATAAAAATAATAATATAGGGGAATAAAAAATAGATTATTAATTCTAATCCATTTCATGGTTAATATTGATAAAATTATTCCATGGTGGTGTATTCACTATAAAAAATGAAGTAGGTTTTTAATATAACATGAGTCTAAAGGAATGAATAATGGGACATGAAATCCTTAGTTATGGATTAGGTAACAATTCAATCAAAATATATTGCAATAAAGGTCTGAAAATTGATAATAAAATATTATTAATAAAGAAATTTAATCATATAAAATCTCATGTAACATCCATGAAAAAGAGGCAACTAAAGTGGTGCCCAATCCCGGTTTCCACATGACCAAAAATGAACTTCCTCATATGACATAGGTCGCTAACTCGCAGTGAGGGTATAACAGATCACATGGGAAGACTATACCTTATTTACTAGAGTAATAAATAATGGATAACTTATGAAATGAATACAAAAAAAGTAAGTGTGAAAAAACAAGAATCCTCAACCATTTCTCACAACTAGTTAGAAGGCTAAAAACAAAAGTAAACATTCTATGAAATTTCAATACAATTACAAGTATAAAGAAAACCCAAAATAATGTAAACTAAAGAATCACTAAAATGGTTTCTGAAACCTTGTCTTGATCCATCACCCATTTACATTTTATACCAACAAAACCCTCCAGTATGAGTCATTTTCACTTTTCCTGACCTATATTAATGAAGTCTTCTGGGGTACCCAATAGCGGCCCAAGAATGGTGTGAATACAACTCATTAGACCACCATAAATGGTGTACAAAAAATATATATTCTAAACAGATAGTGCATGAAATTACTAAATAAAATAAAGTATAAAAATACAACTTGGGTGACAATAGTTACTAGTATTCACTTATCCATTTTCAACATTTGTTCTATGGGTTAGTAATTTACATCATTCACACTATAGCATAACCCGATCAATTTTAAAGGAATAAGGGAGTAAGTTATGTTCATTATTTCACTAGGGAAAAAATTTCATAACATTTACATCTTACTTAAATTAGAGCCTCAATCCATGTAGTTTCGTCCAATAAAACTGTTAGAGTACTAGATTGTCACTCCAACTTTATAACCCATGCATTCTAAGGGTGGGGTTTAGAGCCTCAGTCCATCATGACCCGTTAGGGGAGCCTCGATCAAATATCACACACACCATTAAGACATGTTCACATTCCTATTAATCCATTTACCACATAAACCAAATCACAATAATTAATCAACAATACACATAACATTCACATTTCATAATTCATTCAATACATAAATCATGGTCATTCCTTAATTCATTACCACATTTACCATTTACATTTCGTAAATCATTTAACTCATTCCCTTTTTTATACATTAACCCATTTATCATAATAAAAAATTCCCATACATTGTACCATTTTTCATATTCATCAATTCTCATACATTAACCCATTTAAAACATTCATCATTACATGTGCCTTTACCCAATTATTCATTTCAAGTGAAAATCATAAGTCATTTAGCACCATAAATTCATTTCATCCAACCCATATAATATTAATCCAAAAAAACTCTTATGAAATTATCAATTTCTAGACACAACTATATATATTCCCATTTTATCTCTACTATAATATCAATATGTTAACATGGTATCTACTTTATCACAAGTCAATTTCATGCACATTATTACAATTTTCTATATTTTGGAATGTTGGAATACCCCATGGGTGGCCCTAAATTGGTCTAGTCAATCTTAATGACTCCCATGGGGATCATGAGAGGTTCTATTCATTATTTAGCCTACAGTTTTTCCAAATATCACTAAATGAATCATTTTCAAAAAAATAAATAAGCAATAACATAAACAAACATGAAAAATAAACTTCAAGACTTTGGGGTATAACTTATAGTACACCCACCTCAGATCTGTAGATAAATGATTTCTTAACCTTATCCTTAGATCTTGATTCAAGAACCCTTTGAAGACCAAAAATAAGATCCATTATAAAGGATGGAATTAGGGATTTAGAAGAAGAATAAAAAAACCATAAGTTCAAATCTAGAAAAGGGATTAATGATAAGGATTATACTCACCAATATCATCTATACACAACCAAAAACACTCCAAACAGACAATAACTGATGGATATCAACCCATAGGATTTCTTGGGGGTTTATTTTCATCACTCGGTATAGAGATATAAGAAATTGGAAGAAAAATAGGATTATGAACAAAAACATTTGATGGATAAAAATAGTAATTTCTCACTTTTTAATGGGGTCCATGGTTTAGCTCCATGGTTTTACAAACCATGTGTGATAATCTACCCAAAAGTGGTCCATGTCATACTATTACATGGGGATCCCATATGTTTTGACAATCCATGAACAAAACATGAAAATAACTATTATTAAGGTTCCATGACTTGGCTTTCGCCTTACACGGTTAACAATAATCTTGCACCAACCATGAAACATGCACAGGATGGCCCAATTTCCCTTTTTTTCTTGCCCTAAACCTCCAAAAAATCTGTGATCTTCCTCATCCAACTAAGAACCATTTAATTAGTCAATTTTAAGGTATTGAAACAAAAATTTAATCATGAAGATACCTCCATGAAGTACAGGATCTTACAACCTCCCCACCATAGAATGGATCATTCTCATGTCGGTATTCCCTAGAATCAGTATGTTTCCAAAAAAATACGGCCATTGAGGTTGCACATATGTATCCCTCTTCATTTTTTTTCCTGAAAATTACCATGTCTCCTTAATATTTGTCCAAATTCATAGTAGTTTCCCACAATACATTCTCACTACAATCAAAAATATGAACTAGATGCTCCTCAAAGAATGTGTAAACCTCATGATCGACATCCTCAAAATCAATCATAATAGATGGGCCAGGGTGATACTTAAAAAGATATGACACATGAAATACATAGTGATTACCAATATAATATTGTGTAAGAGAAAATTAGTACACCACCAGTTTGATCCTCTCCACAATCTCAAAAAGACCCAATTACCTAGATTCTAACTTACCCTATTTTAAAATCTAAAAATGAACCAACCTTGGAGAAAGCTGAATAAACACATGACCTCCCACAAAACACCCAAGAGGTTTATGATGTATATCTATATATAACATCTCCCGACTCTAAAATACTTCCACATGCTCCCAAATCAACTGAATTTTATCTGATTTCTTCTTTATTAGCCTCAATCCCAATAACTCTAATTCCCCAGCTTCTATCCCACATAATGGATATCTACATATCCTACCATAAATCACCACATATGGTTCCATATGAACCATATCCAGGTAATTTTTGTTGTATGAAAACGAAACATGCACAATGTGCCTCTCCCATGATACTACAAAGTTTAAGACACCAATCCTCAACATATCCTATAGTACCTGAATAGTACGCTCTGACTACCCATCTGTCTGCAGCTCGGAAGTCAAACTCAATACCCGTAGGTTGTAATACAATTCTATAGTCATTTCCAAAAGTGTGATGTAAAATGAGGATCATGATATGAACATATAGCACACAACAATCTGTGTAACCACACTATTTCCCAAACATACAGCTCACCCAAATGATCCTTGGTAAATTTCTCTTGAATTTGAATGTAATGATCCCCTTTAGTCAACTGATCCACAACTACCCAGATCCCATAAATTTTCCTAGGAATCCTTAGGATACTCACCATGAAATCTATCATCACGTCATCCATTTTACATTCTAGAATTTTCAATGGCTACAATAAACCATCAATCCACTATTGCATGGTCTTCTCCTGCTGGAAGGTAAAGCATTGCGCCATGAAACCAACAACCACTTTCTTCATCCTGGTCCATCAATACTACCTACTAATGTTTTGATACATTTTGTTCAAACTAGGATGAACTTCATACTTTGATGTATGAAAATCATTCATCTACTCTTCTTGAGAACATGTTGTCACAAGAACTTTTCCATGGACATAAAAAATCCAATCATCACCAATGATCCCAATGATCCAACTAGAAGGTGACTCACAACCTTTAAGACTTTCCCTTAGATAAAAAAAATTCTGAATCCTTATGTTTTTTTACTTAAAGTGGCTTATAACTATAGAATAAAATGCCATGTATGCAAGGTTCATTATCCCTTGGACCTCCATCCCCTCTAGTTTCATCTCATAAAACAACACCATCATCATCCACTCTGATCTTTATTCCTGAACTACCTGATTTTGAGTCTTCCAGCTCAAAGAGTTTGCAACATTTATCCCCTTTACAAGTGTTTAAACTCTTTCAATGTAGAAATAATTAATGTATTAAACCCATATTTACTATCTAATATTCAATTCATGATGGTAGAATACATATTTAAATTTTCTTATGATCATTTTACACTATAAACTGTTATCTTTAGAAGTAGTTCTTCCAACACTTCAAGGAATATACCACAACAGCCAACTCAAGATCATGAGTGGGGTAATTTCATTCATGAGGCACAAACAATCATGACCCATAATTGACGACCTGATATCCCTACATCAACACTTCTCAATTCCACAAACCATTTGCATTATAGAAACATGATATACCATTTTTTGACTGGGGTGAAATCAGAACCAGTGCGGTTGTTAACTGCGTCTTTAACTCTTGAAATGAATTCTCACATGCTCCAAACCATTAAATGATGATTTACCTCTTGGTAAAGACTAAGAGTGGTGATTACAAGTGGAAAAAGTATTTAATGAACCTTTGGTAATAGCATACCAATCCCATAAAACATTAGACATTAGAAACATTCTTGTGTTCCTCTCAAGACCCAACTTCCTGAACATTCTCCGGGTCCACTGAGACACCTTCCTTAGAGATTATGAGACCCCATAAATTCAACCAATAGATCTAGAAATGAAACTTGGATAGCATGAAAATATCCTATTATCTCTTAGTGTAATCAAGAATATGTCATGATATTTTTCATGATCATCATGAGTACCCCAATATTTCATCAACAAAAATGAATAAAAAATCTCTTGGTATGGGTGAATTCTCTAGTTGATTAGGGTTATAAACACTACCAGTGTCTTCATCAAACCAATAGAAATTACAAAAAAAGGAATAACCCATACCTAATCCTAAAGGAAGTATTCAACACATCAAAATGCCTCAACCTAAACTGATGATATCCCGATCACAAATCAATCATGGAGAACATTTAAGAACATCTCATCTGGTAAAATTGAATAATTATTCAAGGAATAAGTTATTTATTCTTAAGTATCATCTGATTCAACTTCATTTAATCAACAAAAAACAACAATAAATCATTATCCTTCTTGGAAAACATCATTAGAGATCCAAAAGGCGAGGTAATATGAAAAATAAACCCATTATTCTCCAACTCCTCCAACTAACATTTAATCTCTTGGAGTTCTTCACATCCCATTCAACATGGAGGAATGGAAACATGTTCTTATCTGAATAGTAACTCTATCATGAAATTGACATATCTCTAGGGTGGAAACCCTGATAATTACTTAGGGATCACATATTGGAATTGATAAACCATAATAGGAAGGAAAAGTTTCTTTAATCCCCCATCATCAAGCATAAGAAAATCTACTTGGGCTGTGAGTTCACCCAACTGCTAAAAAACTATCCCTTCATAGTTTTCATTGAAATCACATTCACCATAATGAATAGATGTGTCTATCTCAAGGGATTTGAAGTCACACTATGACAAGAATAGTTAATATCGGCTCGGTACAATTCTAGCCAATCCATACCAAAAATAAGATCAAAACCCAACATCTCTAGGAAATAAAAATAAAATAGGAACCTGTAACCACCAACCTCAAGAGAACACCCCTTACATTGACTAATATTCCTTTCTCTCACCAATAGAGGGTTTCCTAAAAACATGAACCATCCCACATTTTATACTGCTAGGCCTAACACAATCAAACACAGAGAAGATATAAAATAATATGAAAACCCAATATCAAATAAAGGACTAGACATCATGGAAGAAACAAGAATCATACATCAAATTGTTAATTTACCAACCTCTCCACATACAGGTGTTGGCTAAAATTCATGAATATCGATTATTTTCCTACCCTAGTCTCTAGTCTGAGTTCCTTTTCTACACTACCCTACTGATACAAACTCTCTCACACTAGAGTACCGTGTCCATTACCCAGACCAGTGCGATTAGTGGATCTATAAAACATGCCTGATATAGTGTAACTCTCCACATAATTGTACTATGTATCCACATCAATCCTTAATTGGTACATGTTTTTTGAGGGTTCCTAAATAACATATGTACATTACCCAACCTACCATATGTTTGGCACTCAATTGTTGGTTGGAGACCCTGATTGTACATGTACCTCGGCGTTCCGCACTAATAACAAAAAAAACATGGTTACCTCTTTGTGAGGATGGTTCCCATTATTGACAACCCTATCCACCATCACCCTACTGAAAACTCTATAAATTAAAAATCCAACCACTGGAAGCTACCTCACTGGATCATACAACCAGAACTGCATGTCCACCATCAGATGCATCCTTGAGGTTCCATTCTAAAATAAGGTCCAAATCCACAATCTCATCACCCATCATTAAAAAAAATATATTTACATAGGACTTGACCTCATGCCTAATTCCATCTTAGCAATTTCTCACTGTGGCTACGTCTTCACCAACCATTATTGGAATGAAGCTTCAAAAGTTTGTGAAATGGACTAAATACTTCATCACTGGCATAGACTGTAATGACCAAAACTTTAGAATAATATTTTGTTTCTAGAAAATTTATATCTTACTATGTGATAATAACTAAAAATATATAAGTATAAATGAAATGTGACATTTGGGATTTGACCATTATATGACCATTGGATAATATGACGGTTGGAAACAATATTAAATGTTATAATTATTATTTATAAATAGGAATGATAATGGATAACTAATGCAGAAAGAAGATTAATGGACTCACCTCATAGACTCAAGACATAAGAAGCCCATTTTTTGGAACATGAGACAGAGGTCGCATCAATAGACCTCACTCAAGACCAATCCTAATCTGAACTTCAACATGTTAAACATGAACAAAATCACCTATGCAATAAGTTCATGTTAATGGAGATTACCACTGACGCAATGTTATCTGAGCCGCCCCCAGAGTCTATCACCATCGCACACCTTACCCTTAGGTCATATGAATGTGTCTTAAGAGGTTATGTGTTAAGGACCAAGTTACATAAAATTTAATATTATTGTTTTAACAAAATTTTTATTTCATCATTTCTATTTTAAGAATAGATTTTCATCAATATTGAGCTGGAATTTGATAAATTGATTTTTTGGGTAGAAACTGTACATTTAAAAAAGATATAAATTGTTATATTAAAATAAGTATTTATTAATAATGTTTATTCTAATAAAATAGTGGTATAGAAACACTCTTTTGAAATTAAAAATCACAAAATTGTTTTATTTTATCAAGTGTCGAAAATATTACTATGCATGTCACTATGCATTTTCGATATGCTATTACTTTAAATAATAAAAAAAAATTATAGTTTAAAATTAAATTCCATAGATGTATAGATTAATCAAGGAAAAATAAATTACATTTTTGAATTCCAAATGTCAATATTATGTTACAGCTGAATTGAGATATTTTTATAATTTTTTTGTGTATAATAAAATTATACTTTTGAGTTTTTGGTATATTTAATGAAATTAGTAATGATATAATAATTATGTATTAATTATGGTAGAATCATGATTAGTAAAATTTTATACGAGGTGTCCCAAGTGGCTAATTCCAGGGGCAAGGCCATGGATTTTCAAATACCACTAATGAGTTGTCCATTGAAATTAATAAAAAACACACTCTATTTTACTATAAATACAAAACTATTTCCACATTTACATTTATTCATAAAATAATTATCCCCGATGTTATGATAGTATTACCTCCCAAGTAGTTCTCTGAATGTTTCCTCAGTCCTCCCAAGGTCCTGATCTTAGAGTTTTTGATGTTACTCTTCCAGGTAAGGGAATTCCCAACTTCTCTTTTCCATTCAAGTTTTTTTTTCAGTGTTATGTCTTACAAAATTTCATACCATGTTATTATTTCCATCTTATTATGTACCTTTAATTTATTATGAGCGTTTTATTAATGTGTGACCTCTAACCCCTCTCCTTTAAATGTTTTATAAAACTATTTTTCATACCCATTATGCTGCAAAATTTTCTTCTTAAAATCTCTCTTTTTTAATAGATTATTTTATTTTATTTATGTGAATACCAAATCCTCTTCCATTTACATGTGTATTAATTAATAAATAAAAATTATTTATTTTATTCTAGAATTTACATACATAAAACCCTCATTCCCTTTATGTTGGTTAAAAATGACAAAATTATCATGTTTTTAAGCACTTTTTAGAACATCATGATTTTGATATGAAACCCATTTCATAATCTAGAAGGGGTAATTTAAGATATGTTTGATTATAATCTATGTGGATCACATGAAAATAAAGAAATATTAATGGCGTGTCCTGATAGTTCTCCAATGCATTGTGTATAGAAATTAATCTCTAGAGATGATAATTTTTACAATACCTTGGGGACTAACCTTGGTAATTTATATGACACATTGGAGGTGGAACTTGGTGATATGATTTTTAATGTATAAATTAATTTCTAGCATAATTTTTATGTTATTATTCAAGTTCTTGTTATTATGATATTCCGCTTTATCATTCCTTTACAATATTTCTCATGTTTTTATTGATATCGCTCAAGTTCACATGTAAAATATTTCACTTGTTTCCCCTTACCATACCTTATGCTCACCCTATACTTTGATTTATGTCCCCAAGTTATGATATGCAATAAATATACGTATAATAATCCTTTTAGAATAATTTAATATGAAATAAAAGAGTGTTTTATGTTTTCATGTATTATATACCTTATTTCTAAGACACAGACATTTAAATGATCATCTGTTTGTAAAATGTCATGTAAAGTTATGTAATAAAAAGGTAGGATGTTATATATGAAATCATAGGATTGTTTAGTTATTTATAGTAATTATGATATGAAAACATTTGGAATAAACCTATTGAAAAGATTAAATATAAGAAAAATTCAGTGTATTTTATTTAAATACTAAGTAATTTGTTTCCGAACAAATAAATCCATGTATGGATACAAAAAAGTGGATGTGGCTCTGGAGGAGATGTATTTAGGGGTAAAACCCAAAAACACCATTTTGAGCTAGAATAGAATGGGAAATGGGGAATGACAATGGGACTTATTGCACTATTGGTTAGAAACTCTCGGGGGATCTCTTTGGTTAATCAGAAATTTTTTATGAACCATTATGAAGGTTTTATAGAAAATGTAATTGTTGATAATGAATAATGTGTTTAAGCATGAAGTTTTAAAACATAAAAATCCTTTGGATTTATAATATTTATAAATGATGAAATGATCCCACTATGGTTTACTTCTTTAAGAAAATGGCATGGAATATGAGGAATCGTGTAAATAGAGATTGAAATGGACCATGCGATAGCAGTCCTCTGATAGAAGTGGAAAAGGAAACTTTTATGAGAATGATGAATGAAATGACTAATGTTTTGGTAAACTACTTTAATGGAGTTGAGATAATGATTTCACCAAGAAGGGAAAACAATCTATAGAGTCATTTATTTGTCAACAAACACCAAAGATCAGTGGATTTACTAACCCATTTATTGAAGAACAGTGGATAAGCTCTATAGAAACATTTTTTTCTCTATTTTGTAGTTTGGAAGCAGAAAAATTCACCATGGCAGTTTACCTATTATAGGGAGAAGATGATAAGTTGTGGGAACTAATTAGAAACATGAGTCCAAGAGGAGATATTGAATCTTAGAGTGGGAAGAGTTTAGTGGGATCTTCTTCAATAAGTATTTCCCTCATTCAATGAGGACAAAAACAGATAAGGAATTTCTAGAGCTAAAGAAGAAGAAGAATGAATATGCGGGAAGCTACAAGATAAAACTCACATGGATATCATGTTACACCTCTAGATTTGTCATGGATCCTAATGGTAAGGTTTATAGACTGTTTGGTGGACTAAGACCTCATCTACGGAAAAAATCTAGCCAACTGAGATTATGACAGCTACGAGGATATCATACGAAGTGCTATGAAAGTGGAACTGGAATTCTTTGAGATGAAATGGTCCCATAAATCCAAATAAAAGAATAGATCTATGGAAATAATCATGGAGAGGAGATTTCATTCAGGAAAAGGTTGAAAGAAAGTGAAACTTTCCATGTGTAATAAATGTGGGAAGAATCATTCAGGGAACTTCCTACATGGGATCAAGAAGAGTTACACGTGAGGAAGAGATGCCCATATCACTTGGAAATCCCATAGTGAGGTGAACCCTCATCTTCCAAACACTAAAAAAGGGAAGATGGTGCAAGACCAACCTAATGTCCATTGTTTCAAGTGTGGACATATTGGGCACCTTTCTAATCACTATCTGAATCTAAGGGTAGTGGAGGGGAATCACCATTGGCCTCATTACAGGCCAAGGAAGCAAGGTTGGGATTTTTCTATCACTAATGCTTAAGATGAAGATCCAAATGATGTGGTGAAAGCTACTATTGTTATTATATCAAAACTATAAATTCCTTTGTTTGATTCTAGTTCTACGCATTCCTTTTGTACCTCCATGTTTCCAAATAATATAGAATCAATTCCTAAACTGCTAAAAGTAGAGTTATCTATCAAGACTCCTAGATGGATTATCCAATAATCAATAGTGTTCAGAAAATCTTGTATTTACATTAGAAAGAACAATTTTATCTAAAATATATTAGTCATTCCCATTATGGAATTAGAAATTATCCCAGGAATAGATTTTCTCTCAATGAATAATTTTATGATCAATTTCAAAAGAAATGAAGTATCAATAGTATTGAATAGAAAACCAATAGTTATCTTCTAAGGAGAGATATCTCGACCCGATCTTTTCCTCAAAGAACCTCCAATATCCTTTATTGTAGAGTTGATTAGTGAATAAGTTTAAGTAAATGATAATATAATGATTGATAATGTCCCTATATTTCAATAATACATTGGCATATTTCTATAGGAGTTACCTAGACCAAACCCCAAAAAGGTAGGTAGAGTTCTCCATTGAACTAATGCTTACTTCCAATCCGATTTCAAAAAAACCTTATATAATGGGAATTATTTAGCTAGAGGAATTATAGAAGCAACTCCAAGAACTTTTGGAGAAGGGTTTTATCCATCCATGTGTCTCTCATTGATGAGCACATTTTCTCCTTATGAAGAAGAATTATGGATCAATGTGGTTATGAATTGATTGTGAATAATTGAATGGGATCACAGTAAAGAACAAGTACCCTCTACCGAGAATTGATGATTTAGTTGACCATATTAATGGGGCTCAGTTATTCTCCAAGGATAATATTTTATCAAGTTATCATGAATTGAGGGTGAAGAAAGTAGATATTTTAAAGTCCTCTTTCTGATCAAGATATATATGTAATGATTTTGTTGTTATGCCCTTCATATTGACTAATGCATCTGCTATTTTAATGAATTTGATGAATAGAGTCTTTATGAACTACCTTGATAACTTTGTGGTAGTTTTTAGTGATGATATTATGATATATTCCAAAATTTGTGAGGATAATGAAGATCATCTTACAGTTATATTGAAAAATATGAGGAAAGATAGGTTTTTTGGGAAGTTTAACAAGTGTGAGAATTGGTTATATAAAGTTTACTTATTGGGGAAAATTGTAACTAATGAAGAAATCTCAGTTGACCGTGAAAATACAAAGGTTTTAGAGGAGTGGACTCATCCTATAATAGTAACTAAGATCCACAGTTTCCTTGGATTAATAGGACATTGTAGGTGGCTTGTGAAAAAGTTTTCAGGACATTTCAATCCATTAATATACCTAACTCAAAAAGGAGTCAAGTTAATCTAGGAAATAAAGTGTGAGTAATGTTTCCAAGAGTTGAGGAATAGATGGGTTATTTCATCCACATTATCTTTACCCTCAATTAGTGAAGGGTTTGTTATTTTTAGCATTGAATCTCTAAAAGGGCTAGGATAAGTCCTCATGAAAAATGAAAAGTTAATTTATCATGCATCTTGATAGATAATTACTCATGAGAATAATTATCGTACATAGGATGTGAATTTGGCTACAATTTTTTTTTCTTTGAAGATTTAGAGAAACTATCTTTTTGGGGAGAAGTGTGATATATACATAGATCAATAAAATTTGAATTATATTTTTACGCAAAAGAAATTAAACATGAGATAGAGGATATGATTGGAAATTATTGAAGACTATGATTATTGAATTTATTATCATCCCAGAAGATCAACCAATGTTATTGATTTATTAAGTAGGAAAGACATGATTGTTCTAGTAATGCTGAGGATTTAAGGAGATCCCATGATCAGAGACACCAGGAAACTAGACAAGTGATTTATAAGGGAAGGGACATTATCGACCCTATCCAAAATGATTTCTCAACCATCATTACTAGAGAAGATAAAGAAATATAAAAAATAAGATCCTTTTTTATAGAAGAAGTTTGAGGCTATGAAGGATGGAAAGTTTACCAAGTTCAATATTGATCAAAGAGGTGTACTGTAATTTCATAAAAGGCTATGTGTTCCATAAATTCTATAAATAAATAAGGGGATGATGAATGAATATCATAGATCTATATTCCCTATACATTATAGAAGCACAAAAATGTATAGGGATATTTTTTATCATTATTAGTGGGATAAAATGAAAAGAAAGATTTCTAACATCCCTACAATGATCTTGTTATGTCAACAAGTGAAGGCAGAGTGACAACTATTTAAAGGGGCATCACGACCACAACCTATACCAGCATGAAAGTGGGATGAAATCACTTTGTAATTTTTCACTGGCCTCCTGAGATCTTCCAAAGGAAAAAAGAAATATGGGTTATAATTGACCGTCTCAAAAATAGATCCCATTTTTTCTCTATTTCAGAAGATTTCTATCTTTGTCAAATTTCTAGGATTTATGTGAAAGAAGTGTTAAGGATGCATAAAGTTCCAATTTCTATCATATCTGATTGTGATCCAAGGTTCACATAAAAATTCAGGAGAAGTATTCAACATTCTATATGTACTGAATTGAATTTCAGTACAACCTATCACACCCAAACTGATGTCCAATCTGAAATGAATATTCAGATACTCAAGGTCATGTTGTAAACTTACTCAATATGATTTACAGGTAGATGGGATCAACATCTCCAATTAGTTGAGTTATCTTTTAACAAAATATTATATTCAATAATTAAAATGGAACTATATGAAGATCTTTAGGGAAAACAATGTAAAAATACTACTCATTGGTATAAATCTTGTGAAAGAAAGCTTCTTGGGACTGATCTTTTGCAAGAGATGACAAAAAATGTTCATGGAATCCCACAACACATTAAGCATGTTCAGTGTTAGTAGAATATCTATGTTGAAAAATGTTTATGGGACTTATATTTTGATGTTGCTGAAAAGGTATTACTTTAAATTAATCCATGGAATAGAGTCATGTGGTTTGGATGTAAAAGGATGCTCAGCCCTAGATTCATTGTCTCCTATGAAATCCTTGATCGCATAGGAGTAGTGGCCTATCGGCTTTCACTTACTCCAAATATAGATCAATTTCATGATGTATTCCACATATCCCTACGGAGTATGTACATAACTATCCCGTAACATGTACGAAATACATAAGTTGTCCAACTGGAAAATGACCTCTCTTATAAGGAGAAACCAGTAGAGAACTTGGATCATAGAGACACAGATCTTGGAAACAAGACTACCCACCTTGCTAATGTGTAGTGGAGGAACCAAAAATATGAAGAAGACATGTGGGAACCAGAGGAGGCTATGAGGTAGAAGTACCCACCCCGTTTCATTTCTTAGGGTATGAGTTGAAATTTTGGGGATGAAATTTTTTATGGGGTGAAGAATTTAATGACCTAGACTTTTGAATATTATTCTGTTTTTAGAAAATTTATGTCTTAAAATTTCATAATATGTAATAATATATAAGTGAAAATGAAATGGGACCATCGGGTTTTGACTGTTATATGATCATTGGTTAACATGACTTTTGGAAAAACTAAAAATCATTATAATTATTTTTTATAAATAGAAATGATAAGGGATAATTAATGATGAAAGAAGAGTTGATGACCTCATCTAGTAGACTCGAGTTATACGAATCCCATTTGACAAAGCTTAGGAAGGAGGTAGCTTCACTAGTCTTTGCTATATACCAAGACCAAGCTATGCTTCAACATGTTAAGTTTAAACCAAATTGCCAATGGGATAAGACCATGTTTGTAAAGATTACCACTCAGGCGATGTTATCTAAGCCACCCCAAGAGACCATCACTATTGGTTACCATACCCTTAGGTCGTATGCGGGTGTTTTAAGGTGTTATGTGTAAATTACCTAGTTCTTGAAAATGTAATCCCATTGTTTTAATATTATTTTTATTTCATCATTTCTGTTTTAAGAATTTTTTTCCTTAAAAATTGAGATGGAATTTAATATATGATTTTTCAGGTAAAAATTGTACTTTTCATAAAGATATAAATTATCATATTAAAATAAGGATTTATTAATACAATTTATTATAATGAAATAGTATCATTAAAAATTCTTTTTAAATTACAAATGATTAAATAATTATAATTTTTCAAGTGTAGAAAATTTTACTATGCATGTCACTATGCATTTTTTGCACGCTATTATTTTTAATAATAAATTATTTTTATAGTTAAAAATTAAATTTCTCATATATAGATATTTATTAAGGTAAAATAAACGAATGTTTTTAATTCATAATGTCTATATTAGGTTATAGTAAAATTATGTTATTTTTATAAAATGTTATGTTCTTCAGTGTATTGTAAAAATACAGTTTTTAGTTTTTCGTATGTTTAATGACATCATTATTGATGTAATCATGATGTAATAATTATGGTATAATATTCAGTAATAAAATATGATAATATGTGTCCCAATTGGCCTATAACATGTACAAATACCATGGTAAATTCCATGGTTTTGTAAATACCGCTAATGAGGTGCCCTTTTAAATTAATAAAAAACTCCCTCTCTTTTACCATAAATACCCAACTATTACTCTATTTCAATTCCTTCAAAAAATAACTCTCTAGAAATTTATGGTAGTATTAACTTCCAAGGAGTACTTTCCAGCTTTCTTCAAACCCCCAAGGTCCCATTATTAGAGTTTTAGATGTTACTCTTCAAGGTAATGGAATTCTTAACTTCTCTTTTCCTTTCAAGTTTTCTTTTATGATGCTGGTCTTTCAAATTTCTATACCATGATCATATTTATATTTTATTCTATAACTATAATTTATTACGAGTAATTTATAAATGGGTGACCCATGTAACCTATTTTTTAATGTTTTATAAAACTATGTTTCATACCTGTTATGCCATAGAATTTTCGTCTCAAAATATCTCGCTTTTTCTCGAGAAATTATTTTATTTTATTTATGTGAATACCAAAAACACTTACATTTATAAAGGTATTAATAAATAAATATAAATTATTTATTTTATTTTGTAATTTACATATATAAAACCCTCATTATCTTTCTGTGGGTAATAAATGACATAATGATCATGTTTTTAAGAACTTTTAAAAACACCATTATTTTGATTTGAAACCCGTTTCTTTTACTATATATGGGTAATTTATTAAATGTTTGACTATTATATATGTGGATAACATGAAAAATAAATAAATATTAAGGGTGTACCCTAATATTGGTCTAATGAATTTGGTAAAAAAATTAATCTATAGAGATGACAAGTTTTATGATACCCTGGCGAATAACCTTTGTAATTTTTATAACAACTTGGGGATGAACCATGGTGATATGATTTTTAATGTCTAAATTATATACTGTAGCCACAATTTCTAGTTATGATTCATGATATTATTATTATTATTATTATTATTATATGTCTGTTTATCATTCCTTTATGATATTTCTCATGTTCTTATTGATATCTCTCTAGTTATCATATAAATTGTTTCACTTGTTTTCCCTTACTGGGACCTCTACTCACCCTTTACATTGATATATGTCACTAGGTTATGAGACACACTAAATTTAATTAGGATGACCCTTGAATTATCCTTTCATTTTTAATAGAATAATGTTTTATGTTTTCATGTATTATATACCTTACTTTAAATACACTAAACTTTAAAAGATCCTCAGTTTGTAAAATTTCATGTAAAGTTATTTAATAAGGAGGTATTCCATATAGAACCATGGTCCAACCTCATAAAATCCATAGCTCAATTCTGTCTCCATGTCACTAGAAAAAATGTTCCAAAAACATTTCCTAGAAGCCCTTCTAAATCAATCCATCATCCTGCCGGGTCTGGACCAAAACATCCCACGGACATTTTTTCATACCACACAAAATATAAGTCTCCAACATAACTCTATTATTTGATGGAGTCTCTAAGTAATCAAGAATCATCTGTATAGACTCGATCCTGAACTCTACTGTATCGGGTCCACCCTATCTAGAAAAATTAGGTGGGTATTGCAGTTGAAACGTCCTAGCCAACTCAATCATACTCGGTACAACCTACCCTAGGTCCAATTACACCATTTTTATAAAATAAGAAATGTTATCATGGAACTTATATTCTCCTGTGTTACCTTATTTAAATCAATTTTCTTTCTCCACTTCTAGAAGATAATTCTTAGTAATTTCCTCTTGTCACCCAACTGACACACTATGTCATGGTAGAATCTTCCTTCAAGGCCAAACACAGACCTCAGAACACATAAAAAAAATAATCAACAATTTATCAAGGAAATTTGTTCACTAGGAACTACCAACCCATCCCACATACACTATCAAAGAGGATATCATCACACCACTTTTCATATTTCAAAAACCAAAAGTTAACTCATTTATAACTTTTCTATAAGCAATATTCCTTATTTATTCTTCCACATTCATTCCATTTACCCATATTCATTATCTTTATTAAAACCCACTTCTTTAAAATTTTCAATGAAACAAAAATTAATTTCCTTCCCCCATGTCACGAACATTTTTCCATGTATTCCTACCATGATGCATGACACTTACATACCTAGGTGTCTTAATGATGCATGAATTCTAAACATCGCTCAATTTTATCCATGAGAAAAAAAATCATAAAATAGTCATATCACACCCCAGTGGATCACCTAATGGAGATACAACATTCAACTATAGAAACCTATGTCATGAAAAATAATTCCCACCCTGGGTACAAGTGTTTTCTCTTGTACATGGGTCTGCTAATCCCAGGAATGAGGTCATCACCAAGTCCCAACACTTACTAATCTCAATTATACTATCCTAAATAGTAGGAAAACAAAAAAGAACCATTATGATACCAATTAGTAACATCCCCAGCTCAGAGGACACTAAACTGGTGCCCCAACCAGAGTCACCACATGACCTTAAACACATTTCTCTGTATGCCATTGGTTTTTGAATAATAATGACAGTCTAATAGATCATGTGGGGTGACTATACCCTCTTTACTATATTAATCGATAGAATATAACATACGCAATAATGGAATCAATAACCAGTGAACCAAAACATGCATTATCAATTATCTCCAATAACTAGGTATAATACCACAACCAAAAGTAAACATGCAATGCAATGTCGATGGGATATTATTTTTAAAGAAAACCAAAAATAAAGACAACTAAAAAATAACTAAAATGGTTTTGACTCCATGTTTGGATCCCTCACCCATGAACATCCAATGCCATCTCAAACCTCTAGTATTTTTAATTTTCCCTTGTCCAGACCAATAATAATAAAGTCTTCTCGGTCCCCAATCATGGCCCATAGAGGTTGCAAGTAAAAAATAGTAGTCCACCACTAACCATGTCTACAAAATATACAGCCTAAATAGATATTGAATTCATGTAC
The DNA here is from genome assembly GCA_963277665.1 of Viscum album. Lineage (NCBI taxonomy): Eukaryota > Viridiplantae > Streptophyta > Magnoliopsida > Santalales > Viscaceae > Viscum > Viscum album. The sequence continues at coordinate 818,462,440 of OY728132.1, read as the reverse complement.
TAATTAAAATCTTATATACACAAAAGATAACTTGGGTTCTATTAGTTAACAATATTAACTTTATCCATTTTCATCATTTGTTCCATAGGTTCTTTATTTACACCATTCACACTATGGAATAAATTTATCAATTTCTAGGTATAAAGGAGTAAGTCACGTTCCCTATCTCACTAGTGAATTTTTTTTACAACATTTACATAACTCATACCTCAGAGCCTCTATCCTGGTAGTTTCATCCAATGAAACCCTTAGGGGCCTAGAACCTCAGTCTAACTATCGATGTGTCTTATAATGGTAGTTTTTAGAGAAAAAATCAAACCTAAACCATGGGAGGAGCCCCATTATAATACCCAAACACCAATAATCCATCATAACATGATTCTTTATCCATTTTATATATAAACCATATCACACCAAAGAATAAAAAATACACATATCATCCACAATTCATAAGTCATTCAATACATAAATCCTATCCACGACTTAACTCATTAGCACTTTTACAATTTACATTGAATTTCTAATTCAACCCATTTAATTTTTTATACAATAACTAATTCAACATGATTATCAATTCCTATATATTGGACCATTTAACATATTGAACAATTATCATACATTAAACCATTTAACACATTCATAATTACACAAGACTTAATCCACTTATTCTTTTCAAGTGAAAATCATATGTCATTTAACACCATCACATCCTTTCATCCAACCTATTTCATATTAAGACAAACATACCCTTATGAAATTATCCATGTCAAGACACAACTATTAATATTTCCCTTTGCCACTACACTAACATATCAACATGTTCATCATGATATCTACTTTATCACAAGTTAATTCCAAACACAACATTATAATTTTCCTTGTGCTAGATTGTTGGCAAACCCCATGGGTGTACCTAAACTGGTCTAGTGAATCTAAATGCATCCCATTGGGATTAGGAAGGGTTATATTCCTAATTTAGCCAACTATTTTTTCTTAATTTCACTAATGTAATCATTTTTATAACATGATATAAGCAATAACACAACCACACATGCACAAATCTAATTCAAGATTATGATATATAACCTATAGACCACCTACCTAAAATCCATTTATGAACAAAAACATAACCTTATACTTAGATTTGGATTCTACCACCCTTTGAATCCCCAAGATATGATCTATTTGAAAATGAGTGTTTTAGAGAATCTGAAGAAGAATAATGAAATCAAAATCCCTAATCTAAAAAAGAGATTAAAGATAAGTGTTAGAATTACCTGGAACTTTGATCCATAGCCAATGACACTGAAAACGGCAAAAAAAAATGGAGATCTACACTTGGGAAAATTTGGGGGTTTAGTATTGTCACTATGTATAGAAGGGGGAGTGGGAATATAATTGTTTTAGGAACATAAAATCCATGGGGGAACATGGTAGTTTCTCACTTTTTAATTGGACTCATGATTTGGCAGCATAGTTTTCCAAATTGTATGCCAACTATGTGCTAACCACTATCCACGAGGGGTCCATGTCACACTATTACCTTGGAATCCCTTGAAGTCATAAAAACCATACATCAATCATGTAAAATTCCACTGTCCATGGTTACACAGTTTTTCTATCCCCTTTACATGGTTTACACTAAACATGTGCAAACCATACAACATGAATGGGATAACCTGATTTTATTTTTATTCATGTCCCAAACAACTAGAACACCCCTGAAATTCATCATACACATAGTAGACATTTAATTAGCCAACTATAAGATATTCAAACCAATGATTAAACAATAAAATATGTCTATAATGTTTTGGATCATTCATCTCAAATATGATTTATGTAAACCAAAAGATTGAAATTACATTCATAATACAAAACATGTCTCAAGAGAGGGATTTGAGATGGAAAACCCTTACCTCTTAGCATTAATTCCAATAATATACATTAACCTCCTTTATAATAAATGTAGTAATACTAATCAATTAATTAAAAACCTTATTCTAAATAATCTTCACTTATAATCTTCATAAATAGACATTACCTATAAAGATTATACCAATTTTTACATTGGGTATTTTCAGTTTTAAATAAATATAATATATTCTTAATAGTGGTGTATGTATTCATTATCCATACAAATTACATTATTATATGTTCACTAATGTTACTATTAGTGTATATTTTTAATTTTGTCAATGATATTTATAATTCCATTCATGAGCATTTTAGTCTTTATCCATGAAGATGAAATTAATAACAATCATATTTAGATGATTCATCACAGTCTAAGGGTGTTTTATAAATTAATCAATTAAATATTCAAATAATGTATATTGAAGAAAAAATATTAATTTTTTTAATAATTTATATTATATTATACCTATAATTATGATCTTATAGTCATTCAAGATATAAAATCATATTATTATTTGTATAGGTGGTTAAAAAAACCCTAACTTGAATATATCTAAATTTAATGAATGATTATGAGGTGATGGTAATACCTTGGCCTAAATGGCCAAAGCACACAATTTATTAAAAGAAAGATTACGAAAGTCTAAAGTACAGGATCATATTACAATCTTTTTCATGTAAGCGAATAAGAGCAGTTGGGAGGTATTCACACCAGGTAATGTCTTGGTTAACTCCCACAATGGCAAAGCCATTAGCAACCATGTTTGCTTCCCGATAAACATGTGTGATGATGTAGTTCAGGTCATTGAGAAAATAGTTGCATTCCATCCAACAGGTTATAATCATCCAAGCTAAATGAGTTACGTCGTTCGAAATTTCTTGTACTATGTTCGTCGAGTCACTTTCAATCCAATGGTTGTTCCAATAATAAACCATGGAAAAATTAATCACATGAATCAAGCCCATCATCTCAGATTTGAGGGAGGAGGAAGTGCCACAATTTCCCATGAACCATCCTAGAATATATCCTAGGTGGTTCATGAATACAACACCACACCCTACAGGACCCGAATTTCCCTTGGAGGAGCCATCTATATTGATATTGATCCATCCTGGGAGATGAGTTCTCCAAAACACCTCTATAGTGCGGTGTGGTTGAAAAAAGTTTCCATTTCTCCATAGATGTTTCATTATTCCAAAATCGTGCATTGTATTGTGGTAATGACCTTTTAGAAACAATTTGAATTAAAGGTTATCCTCTTAGTATTCTTATTTCAAATTATTAAATTATTGAAGTTAATTTGTTGATCATGTCATTTATAGATTGTCAAGTTTTTCATACTAGAATCATGATGATATAATGGACATAATATTTATCCTTTAATTAAATCCTTATATCCATCCTTATATGGTGGTTAGGGAAAACAAAACATGTTACATCAAAGAAGTTGTATTCCAAAAAATGAAGGAATGATTTTTAATTCCTTAATTGATGGGGTATATGAATAAAAAAATAAAAATAGCTTTAATATAGTAATATTAATGTGTAAAAATATCATTATATTAGTGTGTATATAATCAATTTGAATACAGATAAGTATGTATAGAAGTTAATTAGTTGATAATAATTAGGTTGGGGATATAAATTTTCCATATAAGTCTATTCAGAAATTAAAGTATTATATAACTACTGGTGACTAAAAGATTTTCGAATGTGGGAGATGGATCTAGGATGATAATAAAATTATATTTTAAAATAAGTAATTCTAATGATATGTTATCCTTGAAGTGGTGGGAGGGTCAAAATTTTATAAGTTATGGGAAGAGTATTTTTGGGAGTAACTCTTATATTATCAATAATGTAAGGTTTTTATTCAATGGTAAATAAAAAAAATTTAATGATGTGGTGGGAGAATGATTATAGATCAAAAATAACCACAAGACTACTTTTTATAGAAATTTGAGTGTTCTAGGTATTTTTGTTTTAACTTTTAACTTTTCCTAATTTACCTTAACCTTGGTAATGAATTTAAAACCATAGTAATTAATTTTATGGAAAAATATTAAGATTGAATATTTTGAAAAAATTGATACTTATGATTTTTATTTGGAAACTCAATTTATCAAACAAATTTACTAAATGAGTGAAAATTTAATTTAATAATAAACACGCCAAATTGCCAAAAATTAGTTTTTATAAAAATAATCATTTAACCTTAAATTTAAGTATTTGATAAAATTATCTTTGATACTAATTTTAATTCCATAAATGATTTATTATAAAAATTAATGGATATTATATTTTAAATAAAATAAATATAAAATCTCCCTTTAGAATACATGATTCAAAGATAATACTAAAAGTCGTTTTTTTATTAAAGTAACATTTTAAAATGTTTTAAAAATATTTGAAATAGGATTTACAATTTAAATTATTATTTTAAAATAAATTTTGTTATCCCTTAAATTAATATTTTATATAATATTTTTTTTAAATTATATGACATTCTTATATAATTATAAGTTCATAAAAAATACAAGTTTTGGGAAAACAGTTTTTTTGACTAAATACTACGTTTTTAGAAAGAACATAAACAATCATAAAACGATTATTTTGATACAATGAATTTAAAAATAATGTAATTTTAATCATTTTAAAATTAAAATATATTTTTTAAAATACATTCATAACTAAACGCTCCATAAAGGGTGAATTGGTTGATAGTTTAGGATATGGTTCTTACCTTCTATATTATTATTTCATGTATTACATTATCCCCCAATATAATTTCATAGTCCTTTTTATATATCATCTGTTGAAAAAAATTTGGATACTCCATCCTTATATCTTATTTCGAATTGTTATTTGTATGTTATAATATTTTATTTCTTCAACATACATTCACTAATGGAGTACTCTAATTCCACACAACTTACTTTTATGGTGTCCAAGATCTAGATAGGTTCATCATTTTTAGAAAAGTCTATATACATGTAAATTCCCTCATATGTGAAAAAAATTCTTGGATATAGTATATATTTTCTTAGTAATGAAACTTGGAAGACATCATGTACTATACAATGTTTGGGTTCCATAACCAATCAATAATATATAACTCCAATTATTTTTATTATTTAAAAATTCCTAATATACCAATGGATTAACTTCCCCTTTTTACCAAATCTTTTAACTCCTATCCATAGTGAAACCTTCAGTGTAATTTATCCCAAAATTGAAATTACAATTATTTACTTTTATTATTAGCGTATATCGTTTTTCTATATTGGGATGCTTTAATATAATCTTGAATAGTCGATACATTAACAGTAGCCTCCTTCACATGTTATGTGAAAATGAACATTTATTATTAACTTATTCTAAACATGTATTAGTGAGACACCCATTCTCATATAATTCTTTATATGGTTCCATATAGATTCTCATGGGGAAGTTATTATTACATGAAAATTCCACCAAAGGTAATTACAAATCCCACATACCTTATAAGTAAAGAGACTATGATCTCCACATGTCTTCCAAGGTCCAAATAGTCCTTTATGACTACTCATCACATTGGGTATGATAGTCCGTGCTTAAATGTATCTTAGTGTTGAGAGACAATAAAATAATATACTATAATTTTTATGTGAACCAATTGTGATGATCTATTAAAATTGATTTAGAAACACTTGAAGCCTTTGGATTTCACGGATATATATCTAGGAAAGGATTGCATGGGGTATATGTTATCTTATTTCTATAAAATGAGCGTACAAAGTAAACCAATAAAGGATGATCCATATATCATTGTTCTTCCTTGGAATCATTAGGATTATAGTGAGAAATACCATTATAATATTTTCCCACTTCTATAATGGTATTTTAATAGGTTTCTTGATTCCCTTAGGAATATTCCTTACATCCTTTACCCACTTTAATACTAATAATCTATAAAAATAGTCCAAAATTTCATGCTTAATTACATCCCACTAGAAATTATTTAATAAATCTGTATCCATATTTGAGCTACCAAGGTTTATAAATATTTTTTATCTATATGCTTTGTCTAGTAGTTTTCTATTTTTTTGTAGTATAAACTGAACACATAACCTCTTCCAAAACATCAACACTACATATCTATATTTAATATATGTCAATTTACCATTAGTTACTGATTTATAATTCCATTTTATATTCTTCTTATACTAGTGGGAAATCTATATATATTTTTGTAAGCATAATTTTTAAATTTCTTATAACAGGAATAATGGATATTCTTTCCTCAAAATCAATATATCCATAAATAAAAAATCATTGTATATAGGATACTTGTTAATTATAATCAAGTTAAGAAATCCATAATCCAATATACTCAATACAACAACCACCTTGTTTAGCTTCACACGGTGGTAGTGTGTCATGAAATAAAAGTCTATTAGTACTTCTAACAATCTTATTCTCCTCTTATTGAGCTCATAATAAGAGAATATATAGTTCAAAATCACATGTTTATCTTATATATCACATCGTTCACTATATATATAGAGCCTCAATATATTAAATGAAAATATTATGGTTTCCATCTTCAGGTCATGAGTTGGATTGATTTGTTCATGGAATTTCATGTTCCTTGATGTGTAAGAAATCACACTATCATTTTGCATAATAAAAAAACCATGTCCTTTCTTCGATGCATCACTATAAATGGAAAATCCTTCCTTTCCTGATGGTAGATTTAATACAGGTGAATTATTCAATCTCCTTTTACGCAATTCAAGATATTAATAAAATTCTCCATACTATATGAATTTAACCCCATCACGTGTTAACATGGTTTAAATTTTAGATAATTGGACAAAAAAATGAACTAACTACTGATAGTAACCTGTTAAATCCATGAAATTACATATATTGGTTGAGTTTTTTTGGTGTAAGTAATTATTTTAATATATTTATCTTTTTAGTATCAATAGATATTACATACATGGAGACAATATACCCAATAAAATTATATTTATTGAGATAAAATTAATACTTACTATATTTCCCATTCAATCCCATTACCATAATGGTGTCTATAATTATTTTCTGATGAATTTAAATCACTTCAAAGAAATTATATTATATTAATATGTTTTCAATGAACACTACCAAAACGTTATCATAATTATCCTTGTCTACTCTATTTATTCTATACATAAATACATACAACACATTACTTAATGGAAAAGTCATTATTATAAAATTATAATTTCTATACCCGGTTCGAAATGTAATATTCAAAATACCATCCATATTCACCCTTAACTGATGATAAAAAATGTGAAGATAGATATTTAAAAATAATTTTTCTCCTTGACAATGATCAAATTTTCCATCAATTTGTGGTAAAGGATATTGTTTTTGCATAGTAATGTCATTAATCTCCCTATAATGGATTTAAAACCTTTTATACCCGTATATGTTTTTCAAGAATAAAAAATGGGCTCCCCATTGCGAATATAGAGACCCAATCCTTTTACACATATCAATACATGTTTCTTAACATAAAAATATATTAATTACAACCCAAATATCATGATTCCTATTATCTTGACTAGACTAGGTTCATTATACATCAAAGTATAGATATAATAAAACATATTTATGTTTCCCCATCTATAACGAGATCCAATTTCCTATTGAGCTTATATAACTAAATTGGATAACCTAATAGATACATATAAGAACTATGTAAAATAAAAACCCTAGTAAAGAATATATACATTATAAGATATCATAACATTTGAGTCAAAAGTATAACATGATATCATAAAAGATAACGAACATGACTAATCACATGGAAGCATAAAGTAATGAAAATTATATCATTAGGCATCATAGTAAATGTTTCTTAAAAAATAAAACATGAAAAAATGTTATTCATGTCTAACTTCCAATACAACATCATATACTGAACAGAATCCCCTAATGGATTTGATTCACTCTTTAGTCCCACATAAGAAATATCATGAGACTGAAAAATTAACCATTTCATTGGCGGGATATATAAATATAGTCTTTCCCATCAAATTTTTTTCAGGTACATTCATTTGTGTCCCATATAGGAATATCAATAATATGATATAATTATAGTAATTATCCATCATAATAATTGGGTAGCATAATAATCCTCATAACATAATCCAAATTGATTTTTGAAATGAAGGAATTTATGTGATGAACATAATGAATGTATAACCCCATAAAAGGAAGAGAAAATAATATAGGCATATATATGGGATATAAATATATATATAACTTAGAAGCAATTTAGTACATCAAGTATGGTTTTCATTGATGAATATAAATAATATAATGATATTTAAAACATTATTGATGAAAGTAACCATTGCACTTTGAAACCCACTTTTTCAAAAACTAAAAAATTAAAAAATATGTCTGAAATAATTATCACTGAAAATAAACATGGAAAATTATAATGAAATATTTAAAGAAAATAATGGTCATGAAGGCAGATAATTTGGTACATCTCATATAAGTTAAAAAGAACATTCGTTTTACACTTTGGTAATATAGTAAAAAATTACCTCATTCAGAAAATGAAAATAATATTATTTTTAAAAAAATATAATGAAAAAATGGGTAAAAATTAATTTTAACAAATGTAAGAGAAGAATAAATTTTTTTTGATTTTTTTAGAAAACTAGGATAAGCGAGAAAGAAGGGTTTTTGATTGAAGAAGGAAATGACGTTGGATTTTCATAAAAACATTTTATCAATCATTTCATGTAACCAAGAGCGGAAAAATTTACTATTATATGAACTTTTTTTGAATAAAATAGGAGAATGAAATAAATTGGTTTTATTATAAAATTATAAAATAATTTCTTATAATGTAAATTGAGGTATAAATAATCCCGAATAAAATGAGATCAATATTATCTTAAAATAAAAATAATAATGAATTATTAGTGGTCGAATATGTAAAATGGAATTATATACATCATTAAAATGAAATTAGGTTCAAAAAAGAACATGTGTATAAAAAAAATGTTTTGAGATGAAAACTCATACAAATTTTGTATCATTATAGTGAGAGTTAATCAATGACAACATTATGTGTAATAAATTTATATCAAAATAAATAAAAGTGTAAATAAAAAAATGAAGGTACATTTCATATATAGTATTATCATAATATAATCAATGAAGTAGACGTCTAACACAAAGAATGAAAACTTAGTTCAGAAAATCCCTTACCTTATTCTTCTATTTAGATGAGCGCTATTAAAACTCATTTATATTAGAATTAAAATTTTTTAATGACATTTATATTAAATATATTGATATTTATAATTTCATATATTATTCTTTTATAACATGATATTACCCATTCATTGATAGTCATTCATTTTCAAATTTTTTCGGTTGATAGTTGCCTTGTTTTTTTATGCATGTTTTGTTGTGAAAGTTTGGGATCTTTAAAATAATATATATTTCTAAAACATAAAGGATTATATTAAAGTTATATATAGATTTTTTTATCATTAGATACATCTTTAAGATAATTATTTAATTTTTGACATAGAGTGTGAATCACATCGCTTCATGGAGACAGTACATTGTACACACACATGATCAAAATTATCATTTACATAATGGGTGATGAGGAAGAGAAGTGGATAATATATTCATTTTACATTATCAATATAATGTTTTACATATCAAATATATTCATTAAATATATCCTTTATTACCCTCTATGTAATGTTTTAGTGAGAAATGATTCACATCACTTCGTGAGGCGGTACTCCACCCTATATAAGAACAACAATATCATTTATTCAATGTATTTTAAGGTATGAAATTATATGATATATTTAAATTAAATAATGGTAAATGTTTCATTAATATTATATATATACCGTAAACTAATCTTTATTACCTTCCACTAAACCAGATGTTAAAAATCATTTATGTAGCTTCGCGAGGAGGTAGTCTACTGTAAATAAGAACAAAGTTATAATATTTCCTATATAGTGGAATGCAAGAAGATATATGTGATATTATAATTCCAAATGTTTAATTTTTACATAAATATATTATATAATTATTATATACATCATTATATCAATCTTTGATAAGGGATAATAGAAAATGAGTTACATCAGTTCTCGAGGCGGTAGTCTACCATACACAAGGTCAATGGTTTCATTTCCCATTTGAGGGAAGATGATATGGTTGTAGGAAATTACATTAAAATATAAATATTTATATTTAAAATAATTATGTTATTTTATCATCATGGTTTAATAAAATTTTAAAGGGGTGGGAGGAAGAAATAAAATAAAATGATCCGTAAATGATGTTACCTCTTCTTCAGAAATTGTTTTTTGGTTTACACCGAAATAATTCCTATGATAGATTTCTCAAGAAACTAATAATTCTATGATGAGTAAAATGAATAAGTGATTTGTGAGTTTAGTTTCTAAATCAATTTGTTTTGGATGTTTTTAAAGGGGATGAGAGTGGGTAGCATTTTTTCAGTTGGGGAGAGGAAAAACATGTAATTTTAGAAATGAAAAAATTACACTAATGTTTTTCCTTATAAAAAGGATCCTAAATGGATCATTTTATAATCATAGTGTATATAAGGTCTAACTATTACCATAAAATATTATTTATATGGGGTTTGGTTAATTTTTAACTCTTATATTATTAGTTTTTATACCTTTAAACATGTTTTCACATTAATGACATTAAATAATATTTATTATTTTCACTTTTAACTGTGGTAAAAAATTAAGTTAACTATATTATAAAGTATAAATTATGCTGATTAAAAATATTATATAAATTTTTATATGTTATAATTATATAATGGGAAGAATTCAATTTAATATTAAACCTGTATAAGTATAGAAATATAGATTTATAATGAATGCATTTTAAGAGAAAAAATAATTCATATTCCCTATATGAAAAGTAATAGTAAATAAATTAATTTTAATTAATATTTAGTGATATATAGTCTATAAATCTCATTTTAATCATTCTTTATTAGGGGTTATTTTAATTATTTAATTTATATAAACATTACACACTTTAAAGTAGTTTTCATAAAAAATGCATTTTAAAGCCTAAACATAATATTATAATAAAATATATTATAAATATGATTTAAATATATTTAGTTCAATTTAATATAACTAGATAATTATTAAGTTAATTTTAAATAAAATTAAAAATAATAATTGGACTTAATTTCTTAAAATATAAGACAATTTTATAAATTTATTTATTTTTCAGTATTCACTGAAAAATTAATATTTTCAAAAAATGCCCAAATTCTCCTCTTAAGACAATATTAAAATAATTATTTAAAAAAGTAACGTAATTTTATATAATTTCATATCTAAAATGGTTAAAAGTTAATTTTATTTTATGTTCGCAAAGCATGGCTAAACCTCCTTTAAGTAAAAAATGTTTTTTCTAGAAAATGTTTCATTTTCATTAAAAGTGTTTTTATTTTATATATAATAAATAAAAAAATATTAAATATATTCTCTAAATTTTTAAAACAGAAAATTTTCATAATTTATTTATTCTTATTTTAACCCTCAAAATTAATGGTTAGGTCATAATGGTATCACGATTGTGTGTTCTACGAGTTATTAAAGAGATTTAATTTATTTAAAAAATTTATATTATAAAGTATCAAGGTATTAAATTATATTATAATATTGGTGCTTCATGTACTATAAACAATCAAATATTATGTTCCACTTTTTAAATTTCATGGTGTTATATTATAACCCTAAAAAAACTATGTCCTCATAATTTAATCTAGATCATAGAATACAGGGTTTGACATTGGAATATTTATTTATAGGAAAAACCACGACATAAAAATGGTTAATAAAATATCCACTTTAAAGAAAGTAATAGAAATATGAATATCATCTATTATAACAAATAAACTGGGATTCTAGTTCGAGAACATTAGGGAGATGTGATAACATAGACATTGAAGAAAAGCGTAAATAATTACAGAGAGTGGTTAAGATAATTTATCCTAAGAATGTGAATGATCATGTGAAATTAAAAAACCAAAAACAATTAATATATGAGGAAATAAAAAACCATTGATTAATAATAAAATACATTAATATGATAACATTTTTGTTTAAAATTCCATTTCCAAGATTTGAGGGATTATTTTTCTATCAAGATAGAGAACATCGAAAAATATATTTACTTGATATTGAAATTTAATCCTTCAATTTTTATTGGATCAATTTAAACACTACCTCTTACTCTAAGTAAATGAATATCTAATATGAATTTTTTTTATTCTTGATGCACTGAAATTATCTTTCAACAGATCATAAGATCAATATAATAGAAAAAATCTATTCTTCTTATCTTTATTAAATGAAAAATGGGTTTCACAGGTAAGATGATACCCCAAAATGAATATGGATACATTAATATAATTAAATGAAAGTTTTATTGTAAATAATTTATTAAATAAATAATACTATATCCTAAAAAAACATAGTAACCAAAAAATTGAATAATTTTTTAATTTAAATGGATATCTCATACCCTTCAAATTACATATAAAAAAATATTGTATAATTATTCCAAAATAAATATTCACTTCAAATGAAAAAGATATTTATATCATAAACTAATAAAACTTTTCCAGAAAATATGACAAACATTCTCAAAATAACATTAATCATCACATATGTTTATAACCACTAATTTTTTATTTCTATTTTATTTTTACCACAACATAAAATAAAAAAAGTGAATATTATCTACTTAACAAGAAAGATATGATAAACACTAATGTTTACCAATGCCATTAAACATATTTAAATAAAATATAAATAATTCTTCCACAAATAACATTTTTTTAAATCCCATATTAATCCCAATGTTTTTATTACTATAAATGTCTCCCAATATACTCTTAGTCATCTTAGACTTCTATAACATAAAAAATAAAAAGAGGTATTTATGACATGAAACTTATTATCAATCATAGAATTTCCAACCCAACACACTTTATATTTAACCGAAGATATCTATGATTATTATATATTCAAGTCCTTCATAATGGTTCTTAAATATTGAATGAATTTATAAAACAAATCCCCCAAGAGGGTCAAAACAAGGGGTGCAACAAGGACTACTTTTGTGCAAGAGGTGTTGATAGATTCCAGATCAATGTTTTATTTTCAGAGTTAATACCACTAAGTATTACTAATCCATACCCATATCCTCTTGTAGTATCTAAACAAGGATGTAATTTATAAAGAACAACTAGCTCTATACTTCACCAAGATTCCATGATATTGTTACCCACTTATTCTCATTCTTATAAATATACTTTGGGTTTTCACTGATGTTTTCTTATCTAAGTTTCTAAATGTTATGTAATCATTTTGTCATAAAAAAATATAGAGATGAAACCATTTTACACATATCATTATGGTTTTTTAACATAAAGATATATTAATTACAACCCAATGATTGGGAGGCCTAGTTCCTTTATATGACTATGTTCATAATACAAAAAATTTATTCTGAAATTAAATATCATTATATTTTCCTCTCTATAATGAGACCCTAAATCCTTTAGAGCTCTTAAAATTGCATGGGATATACTTGGGAATACATAGACCAAAGGGGTGATCTAAAAACCCCAGTAAGGAAAACAAAGATAATAAGGAATCATTACATGAGAGTCAAATTAATAACATTATATCATAAAATATAAGGCACATGAGTAATCACATAGGAGAATATTATTCAGAACATGGTATCATAAGATTGTGGAATAGTAGGAAATGTTGTATGAAATATTATAAATTACATAAGCATATGTCATGTTTAACTATCGAGTCAACATCACATGGTGGAAAAACACTCATATTGTATTAGGTTCACTCCCTAATCCCATATATGACATACCATGACACTAAAACATTACCCATTTCATTAGAGGGATATATGATTCTGGGAACACCCATAATATTCATGTTATATATATAACTATGCATTCTATATAAGGATATCCATCATAATTCTTAAAAATAATAATTACCCATGAAATGAAATGGAATCAGAATCAATCCTGATATGTTGATCTGAAGTGATTTTCATAATGAAGGAATCTGAGAGATGAACATAATTCATATATTTCCATATCAAAGAAAGAGATAATAATCCAAGTATATATGTGAGATAAATAAATAAATAAATATATATACATATATATATAACTTAGAATAAATCTAGTACATCAAATGTTTTTTCATTGATAAATTAAAATACTATAAAAATATTAAATAAACACTTGTGGAAAATAAATTTTCCTCTTTGAAATCCAATTTTGGAAAAACTAAAAACCCAAAAATATTGTGAAGATAATTTTATTTGAAAATAAACATGGAAATTATAATGTAATATTAAAATAAATAAATGTTCATAAAGATGATTGATTTTATATATTCCAAATAAGTTAAAAATAACATTCATTTCACATGTTGGTAAGATTTTAAAAAAGTAACTCATGCAGTAAATGATAATAAGATTCCTTTTAAAATATTTTTAAAAAATTAAAACATGGGTAAAAATAAATATTTAAAATAAACATGAATAGAAATAAATATTTTTAGACAACATTTTTATGTAAGAAAAAAGTTGTTTTGACAGAAGAAAAAAATGAGGTCGAATTTTAATGAAATTTTTATCATTATTTTAATTACCAAGGAGTAAAAAATGATACTATTACTCGAATGTTTCAATAGTTTATATAGTATAATAGTATAAAATAGTTTTTTTTGGATATGGAACTTATAATTTCCTATAATAGAAATTAGGGCCTAAACTATCCCTAATGAAATAAGATTGAAACGTAAACCCTTTTTTCTTTGGTGACATTTGATTCTTTGTAAAAATTGATGAATTAGATTCTTTTTAAATTAAAATATCATTAAATATTAATTATTAAAGATATAATATGTAAATGGGATTTATATACACCATTAAAAATAATTTTGGTTCATAAAAGGACATGTGTCTCAAATAATAATGTTTTGAGATGAAAATCATTTAAAATATCATATCATTTTGGTGAAATTTAATCGATGACTTTTATGTCTATCAAATGTATATCTATACAGAGATAATTTTAAATATAATTTTAAAAAATAAAATAAATTTCACTTGTAATGTTGGTATAATATAATAAATGTTCTAGTTGTATAACTAAATGAATGGAAATTGAGGTAAGGAAACCCCTTAGCTCATGACTCATGTTAGTTGATATCTTATTAAGATATTATATAGTGATTTTAAACATTATATTAGCTTACAAAAGAAACTTATTAATATTTATAATATCATTTATAATCCTTTTATAACATCTAATTACATGTTTGTTAATAATTAATCAATGTCACTATTGTTTCAGGTGTAATTTGCCTTGTTTTCTCATGCATGTTTTTCCATGATTGTTATGAATCTTGAACATAGGAAATAGTTTCATTATCTCCAATATAATATTAATTTTATAAATATATATTTTTTAACTTGATATATCTTTGAAATCATTTTTTAATTTTGAACATGGAGAATTAATCACATCACTTCGTAGAGATGGTAGGCTGTATATATGCATGAGCGACGTTATCATTTCATTAAATGGTGAAAGGGAAAGAAATTGGATTGTATATTAATTTTAAAGAGTCAATATAATTTCATATATATCACATATATTCATAAAATTTATCCTTTATTACCTTCCATGTAAAGATTTAGTTAAAAATGAATCACATAACTAGCGAGGCGGTAGTCCACCGTACATGCGAACAATGTTATTATTTATTCAATGGATGATAATGAAAGAAAGTATTAGATATATTCATTTAAAATAATGATTAATATGTAATTATTATAATATATAAACATATATTAATCATTATTACCTTTCACATAATTAGTAAGTGAAAAAAATCATATCGCTTCATGAGGTGATAGTCTACCATACACAAGAGCGAAGTTATTGTATTTCCTACAAAATGTAAAGTAAGAATGTATATGTTATATTATAATTAAAATTGTATAATTATAAAATAATTAAAAATTATATTCATTATATGAATAATTATATCCACCCATGAGAAGTAGTGATGGAATAAAAAATTACGTTGGTTCGTGAGGTGGTAGTCCACCGTACAGATGGTCAATAGTTTCATTTCCAATTTGAGGGAGGAGGATATGGTTGTAGGTCATGACCATAAAATACCCACATATCATTATATTGAGAATAATTATGTTATTATATCAGAATGTTTTAATAATATTTCAATGGGGTGGATGCAGAAATAAAATTAATTGCTCAGTTATGGATGTTACCACTTCTTCAGACAACTTCTTATGGTTTGCACCAAAACCCATCCTAGGATGGATTTATGACCAAAACAAGGATCAAAGGATGAGATAATGGAATTATATAAGTTATATTTCTTGTTAGTTTCTATAAAAATTGGTTTTTTTATGTGTGGAAAGGAGAGTATAAGTTGTGGACTTTCAATAGTGGGCGAGAGGGCGCACATCAAATTTTTAAAAATAAAGAATTTCATCTTTTTTTTGGGTTGAGAATAGAACATTATATATCCTAATAAGTTATAAGGTAAAAATATAACCATAAAATATGGATTATAAATATTTTGGGTCATTTTTAACACTAATATTTTTAGGTTAACTTCCCGATAAACCCATTTTTACCTAAAGCAAGGTAAATAAATCATACCATTTTTTACTATTCATTATAGTAAAAACTAATGCTGAACATATTATATAATATATATTATTCTTATTATAAATATTGAATAATTTTTTCCAAATTCAACTCAATGATGTGGATGAATTAAATTTACAACTAAACCTATAGAGGTGTCAAAAAATGTTCTTTCAAGAAATACAATTTTCAACTAAATGATTATCTCATATTAACTATATGAAAAATAATAGTAATGTCATAAATTTAAATTAATATTTATAGATATATAATGTTTAAATTTAATATAAATATTTATTAATTATGGATTATTCAAATTATTTAAAATGGGTAAACCTTACACACTTTTTAACAGTTTTCTAAAAGCATGTATTTTAAAGAATAAATATAAATATATAATAAAATCTAGTATAAAGATGACATAATGAAAATTAATTTAATTTAAAATAAATAAATAATTATTATTTTAATAATTAGAGAAATTAAAATAATAATGGGACTTAATTTATTTAAAGTGAGTTATAATTTTATAAACATCTATATTTTTTATTATTTAGTAAAAAATTAATATTTTTGAACAAATTTAAAAAATTCACCAAAAGTTAATATTGATATTATGATTTCTTTAATTTTATAAATTAATCCTTCTAAAATTTATAATAAATAATTTTAGATTTGGTGCAGAAAATGCGACTAAACAACCTTTTAGAGACGTACACTTTTTCAGAAAAACTATCATTTTCATTGAAATTATTTTAATTTTATTTTTAATCAATAAATATCCAATGAATTTATTTCATAAATATGTAAGAAATATAACTTTAATAATTTATTTATTACTATTCATACTCTACAAATTAACATCTACATCATAAAATTATATTATATTATAGTTCATTTAGTTTGGGGTTTTGTGTTTTGCAAGCTATCGAAGAGATTGGGTTTATTAAAAAAGAAATATATCATAAACTATCTGGGTCTTAAATTATATTCTAAGATTGGTATTGTGGGTCATATATGATATAAAAAATGATTTTACTATTTTAAAATCTCAGGTATTTGTAGTGAAAGACTAGGGACTATAAGTCTTCTACCACTTAACTCCTGTAATTATTTGTTCAACTATACCAAATCCCCTGGTTCCATTCTACTAGGAGTTTTAAATATAAGTCTTTAATAAATAACCAGTTTATTTTAGAACTCAAATTTTTAATATAATGTATTAAAAAGTAATTATTCTAGAAAAATTAATTGTTTTTTGGTACAATAGGTACATCTTATATACTTGGGATATATTCTTTATCCACATATCACACTCTATATTTTTTATCATCAAAAACTTCCATTATGGAGAGTTACTAGGTGATGATATTGAAATGTTTTAATTACAGAAGTTTACCAAATAAAGACAAGATAGTTCACATAACTATTTGAATCGTAATATCCTTCTCTTGGAAATTAAATTTTACATTAAACTTTGAAATCCAATCCACACCAAGGATTACATTAATGTCAGTCATAGGTATGATAACCAAGTATGAAAATAGGGTATTCTTGTGCATCGAAATTTGAACTTCCTGATAAATCTTGGATGTAGTAATAATTTGAATTGGTTTATTAATTTACAATTACCTTACTATGGTGATATGGAAATATATAATGTTTTTAAAAACATGGATGATATAAAAGAGTGTGAAGATCCAAAATTAAAAAATTAATTAATTAACTTTGAGGATATGATCAATGTACATGCCCCCACATAATTAGGAAAATTTAATTCAGTCATGGTAATCATGTAATCATGGATTTTATCTCTTTTTCTTCTCTATGTTAAATTCCCATGATATTTGGGGAATTTCTTCAGATAATGTACATTCTCCCCATAGTTAAAGAAGGGAATGTCAACAACTTCCTACTTTCCATTATATCAGTCAGTGTGATTCCATTTTTCTCTACACCTATAAAAAACATGGGTCCCCTTATTCCATGCCATAGGTTGTTTCTTCACATATTTATTACATGTGGGAAATCCCACCCCATTATTTATTCCTATTTTCCACATTACTCTACCCATAATGCACAATTAGAAAATTCTTCTACGGATTTACCTTGAATACATACAACATGAAGAAATATTGTTTCCATCTTAATAGTTCTTCAGACTATATCCTAATATTATGAAATTTAATGAGTAACCAACACCCTTTTATTACATGGAATTATATCAACAATGAAATGACTATTATTTCTTTCTATTGTATGTGCATATTCTACAACATTTCCTGTAAACTATATAAATTTATCTTCATACTTAGTAATTTTTCTTTCTAATTTTTTATTAAATTGAGAAAATTACTTTTTATTTATTATATTGTCTCATGAGGAAATTATTCTTCATATAATACTTCCTTAAAAGTCTCCATTCGATGAACTTTATATCATATTTCTGTTTAGTTTTTTTTGAATTAGTGACCACCATTGGTCCACATATCCCATCCGATTAATGATTTCCATAATGTATTTTTTTTATTTTTCACTACCTTCCTATGAAATAAATATATTCTCTAGGTAAATAATATATTGTTAAACTACCAATGGATTACTGGTTCTACTAAATCATGGAGGTTATTATCACATGAAAAAATTTAAAAATGTTACACCAAGTCATGAATAAAAAAATCATTCTATACAGGTGACATTATTTTTCATAACATGGATGAACTAACCTAATATTTTTATGAATTTATTAGCCAAAACTCTAGCTTAATTAACTTATTCAGGGAGAATATCCTTTTATTGACTACTGGTGTTTATATGATTCTTATTCCCCCCACTAGTTTCCATTTTTCTATAATGGAATGAACATAAATAGATCATACCGTTGAATTTTTAAGTTAATTTCCTATGATGTTTTCTAGAGTATACCTCAATGTATTTAGGGTTTATCCTATTTATTATGTTATCTCATTGTTTTATCTAAATATATTCTCCAAGGTTCACACTAAACATTCTCTGATACCATTTGTAACATCCCATACCCCCAAAACCATGGTCTGGTAGTTATATTACATTATTAGTGAAAAAATTACAACATGAACATATTTCAAGAACATTTTTAGTCTTTAAATCATATCCATTAAAATTAAAAATAGTCCTCCTATCATTTTCCTCATGAAAAAGAATAAAATAAGGGAGAGTTCCAATACACAATGAGGAGTGGCACATAATGAAGTATTTAAAAACATAAACATGGAATATGTGATTTGAACTTAATTAATGGATAAATTTAATCCATTATAAAAAAACCAATGGTATTCTATATACAAAATAATAAATTAAAACATGGTTAATATTAATCATAGATCTTATATTGATGGAATATATAATCTTGGGCATTAAAACTTGTTGTCAAAGCCTTTTTCCAAAGCACTATCCTATTAGGGGAAGAAGTATATACCAAAACACCACATGTTTTTTCTCATGATAACTATCAATGTAACACTATAAGATTTTTTTTTATTTTCTTTCTCTTTTCAATAAATTAAATATCTTTTATATCTTTTGTTACATGAAACAACGATTTTTAATAAACCAGGAAAAAAATTATTTTTATTATTTAAACAAAATATTTATTAACAAGTCATAAAACATGGTGAATGAGTAGGAATAACAAAATTTCAAATATTATGTATTTTTTTATTTAAAAAAACATATTGACAAAATCTTCTTAACTTTTAGTAAAGTCTTCACATGTTTCAATGATACAATTTTTAGAAAAAAATATTTTTTATTTATTTTTGTGAAAAATAATAAAATTAATTTTTGAAACTTTTATAAAAATAATTGGATAAAATAAAAATCATTTTTCTAATAATAATATAAAAATTCTCTTAGGGTGAATGTTTTGGAATTTTTTGGAAAAGAATAATTTTTCGATGAATAATGAAAATACTTGTTTTTGTTGAATACCGACTTTTTATTTAATAAATATATATGGATGAATTTTATTGATAAATGAGTTTAAAATTAAACTTAGTTAAATTATATATAAATTAATAAAATTTAGGTTACTAGAATCCCATTACTATTGAATATTTATATAAATCCTTTTTAAACTTTTGAACAATTTCCCTTTAGAAAATAGCTTTCTCATCACGTATGTGGGTTTAATTTTAATTCATATTTTCACAATTAAGTTTATTTAATTTGAAAAAAATGTATTCCATATTTGGAATTAAGATAATTTATATTATCAAAAAATATCTACTTATTTTTTTATCATATTGAATAGTAAAAATAGTAAAAAATATTTACCACGATTATGATTAAAAAGGGATTATCTGGGGTTAAACTAAAATGATATGGGTTAAAAATGACTTAAACTTGTTAGAGAACAATATTTTGAAATATTTAGACTGTATAATGTAAAATTATTGATAATATTCCTTCTGGATCCTTTGTTGATGTGGAAAATGTCAGTTCACCTTTTTCTTTCCAACATTACACTATGCCACTCATTTCACTTATAAAAGCCCATACCTTATATTCTACTATTCACACTCACAAACCAATTTGGTTATGATGAAACATACTAAAATATCTACTTTATTGACATTAAATCATTCTAGATGCCTTATTTTGGTGATAAATCAAGACCGTAATGGATTTTTTTTGTAAACCAAATGAGGTTACCTGAAGAAGAGTTAACGTTCTTTAATGTGCATTTTCATATTGTTTATTCCTTGAAATAATTTATTATTATTCATATATGTTGATATAATAACTTAAATATCATCCGTATAATTGTATTTTTTATTTTATTTAATTTTTTTTACAATAATATGTTCATAGATCAAATGGGATACAAAATTATTTTTTTGTGTATGGCCGACTACCGCCTCGTGAACCGACGTTATTTGTTTTCCATCACTACTATCATTGATAGATATAATGATTTATTATATATATATTAAATATATTTTATTATTATACTTATTTAACTACTATATCACATATAACATATTACGCTTCTTTGTTTGGGGATAAAATAATCATGC
Source organism: Viscum album (assembly GCA_963277665.1). Lineage (NCBI taxonomy): Eukaryota > Viridiplantae > Streptophyta > Magnoliopsida > Santalales > Viscaceae > Viscum > Viscum album. The sequence continues at coordinate 818,440,644 of OY728132.1, read as the reverse complement.
TCATGCGTACGATAGACTACCACCTCATGAAGCAAGGTGATTTGTTCATGCATTACATGGAAGGTAATAATGATAGTTTTAATGGAACTATGTTGTATATATGAAATAAAAATTATTATTTAATTTTAATATGTTATTTACCTTTTCTTATTTTAATCTTTTGAGAAAATGAAAATAGTGTTCGTACTTATGTATGACATATCGTCTCCTTGAATGATGTATTTAATTTTATATCTCTAACATATATATTACAATAAATACATATATAATTTATATAATTAATATTTAATAATTGATAATAATATATATATTATAAAACCATGATCAAAGTATGTGTACCAAAAATAAAAATTGGATCTTACATGAAAAAAAGTAGTTATTGCTCAAAACACGACTTTAACATGGAATTGTTAGTAAACATGTAATAAAAGGCCATAAGTAGATTATATATGGTATGATTTATATAAATATATATATATATATACTTATGGTTATGTAAGGGATGTATAATAAAGAAATATTTATTATATAGGAGGTCTGAATGTGTACGAAGGAAGGCAAGACATAAGGTAAGGGATTTTCATCTCACGTTTACTTTCTATGTGACACACGCCATATTCAAAAAATGTTTCCTTTATGTGGTGTATATAATACCCATGAATGTTATTTTAGTATTATTCTACAGAAAAATATGGTGTTTTAAATATACATTTCTTGATCTCTCTTTAATGGGCTAGACGGTTCACAAGTTACCAAAGTTGTAAGAGAACTTTCCCGATTTTATTTTTTGGAGACATATGTTACGTTATGAACCTATATTATTTTATGAGGTGTATATAAATATTCATTTACATGTAATAAAATGGATTTATTAATTACCATGATATTTTATGTTTAATTTAATTTTTTCATTCATGGGGATTACAATTCAATGTTTCCAAAGTGGTAATTATTTTATATTACAATTTCACAGTTTATTAGGATTTGTTATGATTTTTTATAATGATGAAATCATATTAACATGGAAATAGAGAAGTTTCTTTTTAAGAGTTTTATTTTATTAAAAAATGTATACTGAGTAGTAGTTTCTACATGTAATTTTCAAGTTGATATGTAATAGTTATGGCCTAATTCTCTAAAACTCTAAAATTGATAAGACCAGCAATTTGAATTATTTATTTAATTCATGATTATTTAATGTTTGAAGGTTGAGTCCTTATAGTTGGTATCAGAAGTAAGTTTAGAAGAAATTAGGGATTATGAGTTTCCATTAAACACATGGTTAATCCTTATATCTATTATTTTAGTTAAATCATTGTTTTATAAATTTTTCAGATCAAGGAATGTCGGTTAAAAATGGATGGAGGAGGATCTCAAACAATATTCCTATATATTCCTAGTGACATGCATGCAATAATTATTGCAAAGTCAGGTTCAGATTATTGTGAGAATTTTTCAAGAATACAACTCACTTTGTTTGAGATATCAAACACCTCTTCTATACATTGATATCATTTTGGATCATGGGTTGTATTTAATAAAACCCGAATTTCTCAATATTCTCATATTTTCAAGAAAGTAAAATATTATCGAATCCTTTTAAAATATTTTACCTTATCAAAGTATTTTGAAGCAGATTATGATTTTGAAAACGGTGCTAAAGAAGGAAACCATTGCACAACCTATTTATATTTTCTTTTACAATATAGTCTCTTAGCACATACTTGTGGTATTTTAAAAGAATTATTGATTGAAAGTTTCAACTCAAACTCAGCCCGACTAATTTATAAAAATCATGTTTTATTAGATTTCTTGAAATTATATGCCATATATAATTATTTTCTAATACTATTTTTCTACGAACACCCATACGACCCAAGTTGTTCAAGGTGTATTTAGATGAAGAATCAGGTGATTTGGAAGGATATCTAAATTATTATTGCAATGAATGGACCTTTTACCTATGTGAAAAAGATGATAATGAAACCATATGGACACCATGATCAATGTATGCTGTTATTTCTATTGGGAATAGATTTATTTTATCACGTAGTGGTAAAAAAATGACAATATATAAGATGTTGAGGTCTTAATGTATTGAGATAAATATGAAAGGTATAATAAATCCTATTAGTTTAAATCATGTTAGGGATATTTTTGAGTTTTATAAAATAGACAACCCATAAGATGGGTGATGACCCATCACGTTCGGAAAGGCCAGATGAATTGAACCCACAACCAAAGGGCGAAAAGTGCGCATCACCTACCATTGTCCTACGGGATGTCCCTAGTTTGTATGAATTATTCTTTTTAAGTTAAATGATTTTATGGAATAAAAATAAATTTATTTTCGGAACATATGTTTTATTAAATGGTTATCCTTAACAGAGGAAAATGATTTAGTGATCAAGTGGTACATGTGTTTTTAGAATATGTTTGCTCTTTCGAAAAAACTGTATTCTTAGAAAAATAAAATACAATGGGATTTAATTTGTGGAGTAATGGTTGAAATATTATTTCGGAAGAATATATGTATTTATTGTGGACATAAGTTGATTTGGGTTATTTATGGAAATGATTAATCTATCATAGAGAATATGTGTTTAGATTAATTACACTTTAATATGAGACTTTAATAGTAGTCAATGATTTTGGAGATAAATGTTAAGATTTACTGTGGAATACTATGTGATTAAATCCTTATGAGTTTTGGGTTTCAATCATAGATTGGAATATTTTGAATAATTTTAAGGGAAATTGTATATTTAATGGTCTTTCATGAACATTGGGTTCTTTTTGTTGAATTTTGGACATTAAGAGTCATATTTATTTTTATAAAGGATTATCCTGTTGGGGATTATCTGATCTTTTACTAAACAATTTTTGTTTTGAATGATGTCTAAATATAGGGTAAATATATAGTTCATCTTTTATAGATTATGTGATACTCTGGAAGTTTATTCTAGCGCTTCAGGTGTGATCATGTCATCTTGAATTCTTAACATTTAGAGAAAAGATTAGTTGGTGGTATAATTTTATTAAAGGATGAAACTCTACATGAAAATTAAGTATATTTACTTACGATATTAGTCTAGTTATTAAAACAATTATTCAACTCTATGAAAAAGGTTCTTGAAGAAAAACTTTTATAAGATCCCTTTTATCATTATACTTTTACCCAACCAGAAATTTATGGTATTGTGGTGGTTAACTTTCTGTGATCAAGTTCTCTATCACTCAATATTAATATACGAGAGTTATTTTCTCTTCCATATCCATGATTTCATGGAATACAAGTATCTATTGTCTCAGATGACCTTTTTATTTCTCTTTCATTATTTTAAAATGATATTTTTTGTTGACACTTTTTCCAATGTGTGACTTCCAATGAAGTTTCCAAGCCCAATTTTAAAATAGTGAGGACCCAATTCCCAAAAGAGAGGAAGGATGTAACATCCCAGGTAAATAATGAATATAACATTTTCATATTTATAAAAAAAAATTAATTAAATATTAATTTTACTTTAGATTGAATGCAATGTTCGATGGCGTACCCAATACACAACAACGAGTATCTTTGAAATCTTATGTTGCACACAATGCTGAGTCAGAATAAAAAATAATAATATAATATTATTTTAAATGATAGTTAACACTTAACTGTTGTATTGTCTGGAATGGACATAACTAACTTCAATATGAATATACATGTTTTTATATTTTTTTACATTTATCCAATAAATTTTAGAGGATTAAAATAAGAAAGAATTTTATTTTAAGAATAAATGATCTAATATTCATTAAAAGGTCGATTTACCACCTTTTGATGGTGAAAACCTCTTTAAATCTTGTTTTTTCCACTTTTATATGTTCTATATGGAAAAAATATTCCCTTTTATAATTGGGACATCAAAATTTACTTTGGATAAAATTTTGGTATTTTTCTAATAAAGTTCATTTTTATGAATATTGAAAAATACGGTATTTTAATTCAAAAATACCTTTTAATATAATTTATTTATATGTTTAGATTATCATCAGAAATGGATTTCATTTGTAATTAGATTATATTTTTATCATTTAATCCTATTTTGGTCATTTTAAGTAATTTCAAATTGAAATTGGAAATAAACAATTGTCAATCTTTTGATAGTTATTATTTCTTAAAAACACAGTTTTTGTTTTGACTTCGGGTATTAATTTTAAATTAATAACCCCCACTTCTGTGTTTTAGATTTTTAAAAATGGTTTTCATATTTGTAATTAAGAGGTCCAAATATTTTAAATAGGTATCTTTTATTTTTATACATTATGAATATTTTCTTTAGAAAAAGTTTTATTTACCATGGTTAAAGGGTAAATCTGGTAAACAAGGGTTATAACATATTAATATAATACAATTAAATTACCCTAACATGTGTCCTAATCCTATCTGTTGATACATTTCCGACCATTTAAATCCTTTGGTCTATTTAGGGACCCCATGGAGCCACATGACAATGATAATGACACATTATATTAACTAAATTAAAGTAAATAAAAAAATGACTTAATCATATATCATTCAGTAAATAAAATTTTACATGGGGTTATATACATTATCTCTTAGAATAAAAATATTAATTTTAATACTAAAACTATTTCCTACATCATGGTATTTTTTTATAATTTTTAGACATCAAATAAATAAAATTATTTATGACACAATAATAATGCAGTGTTTACCCCATTAATGAATGACTTAAATAAATAAGATTATAAGGATTAAATCAATATCCAAAACCCGTACAATTATTATTTGATGATTTTATTTAGAACATGAGTAATCGTATCTTCAAATTTAATATTTTTTGGACATTTATAAACAGAAAATAATTATATAAAAATATAATACTTTTAAATATTTCTAAAGAGCCCCTCCTTCCCCTTATAAAATCCCTCACTTCTAACCCTTTCCTCACACTTCTCATGCCCCTTGTCTCATCCAAACTCTTCCCAATTAATATCCCTACATCCCTGTCATTTTACTTGAATCATTACCAAAGGAAGATGAAAATTCAATTAAACATTTTAGTTCAAACCAAAGGGAGATACCTGATTTAAAGGTAACATATTCTCTTAAGTTCTTTGGGTTTATTTTACTTTCCAACCCACTAAACTCTTTTTATTCCATTATTTTATAAAAATAACAGTATCCTAAATATAGAAGGTTTCTTTTAGGGGAAGGAATCTAACCACACTTACACACACCTTCATCTAATGGTTAATGAACATACTGTTTCTGTGGACGACGAACTACTGCCTCACGAAATAATGATTGTTCAATTTTATCCTACCACATATCATAGTGGCGATTAAGATAGAACTGTATTTATATGTGATATATATTATATTTATATTGTTTATATGATTTTTTATTTTTCATTTATTGAATACCTTTATGGTTTCCATATTGGGTAAATACGATAATTTCATTTGAGAAGTGCGCACTACTGCCCCTCAAAGTGATATGATTCGTTCATGACATACGTGGAACATATAGAGGATGGAGTTAATGAAAATATATATGATATTATATTGTAATTATAATATATCTATGTATAATTATGTTTTTATTTCATTTAATATGAAATAGAAGTGAATGTAGCGTTCATGTGTACGTACGACTTACTATCTCCATGAATGGTGCATTTCATTTATTATATCCAAAAGTTATGTAATATTATAAATAAATATATATACTGGAAATATATTATATATATTATATCTAATTCATGAATATAATTCTCAGATATAATGTAATTTCTACCACATGGACAATTTATAATTATAACAAGTTCATTTCTAACTCAAGTTCTGAAAATCGACATAATGTCAGATATGAACTCAAATAATTAACTAATTGTTATATAATTGAATTAATTGATATATAAGGAATAATAAACTTGAAAAATTTTCTTAAGAAAGTATAAATAATCTTTATTTTATTATTCAGTAGATCAAAGAATAATTGAGTCATGTCAGACACGAGGTAACGGGTTTCTTATCTCACTTTTAATTCCGTGAGATTTCCGTTTTTTGACACTTATTTATTACATGTGGTGTATTGTGCACTACCATTTGATATATATTATCACTATTCTATTAATATTCATGGTATTATGTTATTTATTTTATGGTTATTATCTTTTGGTCATACGGCTCGATTGATTACAATGTGGTAAGGGGTTTTCATCTCACTTTTTATTCCCGTGAGATTCATGCTATATTTGCCACTATTTCCTTTTCTGTGGTGCATGTACTGCCCAAAATTGTATTATTTTTGTAATATAATTTACCTTATGGGTATTTTAATCTTCATTTTATGATCCTTATTTCATGGGGTGTATGTTTTGTAAGTTACCAAATTGGGAAGGGAACCTTTCACCTTCCTCTTTTAATCAAAGACTTCATTTTGTTATGTCTTTTAATTTAAATGCTCTTATGTTGGGATATGCTCTTCTATATCCTTATTTATATATATTTTTTGTCCAAGTGATGAGATACCCTTTTTTCTATTATCAAATAATTTTCTGAATTTTAATGTGACACTGTTAGGCTGTCGAATTTTTTAAGGGAACTTCTTTACCCAATTACAATTCTTTGGGTTAAACATATACATCATGATTATGTCATAATATGAATATGTTTGAATGAACTCTGATTATTTTACACTTTATATCCACTTATATTGGGTGTATTATTATTTTTAACATATAATTAGGTCATTGATTTGTCCTTAATATATGGATATGATCTTTTCAAGGGACTTTGTCTAAATTTACATTCCATTGAAACTTATTTATTTTTATACACTAATTCACTTTTATATAGTGTATCTACATCCCTTTGATGTATTATATTTTGAATATTTGTATTCTCATGATATTAAATGCTTTGATTAATTTTATTCCTCAATTATTTGTATTCAAGAATCTCTCATTTGGTTATGAACTCTTTAACTAAAATATCATTTTAAATGTTTTATAGATTTATTTTTCTAAATAATTCTAATTAAAGTCTATGTTTTAAAAATTGTTTTAAGGATTTATTATTATGAACATTAATGTTTTATAATATTAATTACTTTAAAATTTTTATGTTTTTATGGGACACGTTGATTCAATAAATCTCTTTATTAAATGTTTTTAAATGGGTTTGAAAATGTTTTGATAAAGCATCGATAATGTTAATATCTTGAAATGATATATTGTGATTGTAATGAAGAAATGTCATCTTTCTTTTATTCTTATGGTATGTGTTATGAATATGTTATGGTTATTATGAATTGTTTACATATATGGGTGGTTTTGTGATAAAACTTGGGTGGGTGAGCCCGAGATAGCTCACCAATGCATTGGGTAACATTACAGTGGAAAACATTAATGTTTCTTCTAAGAGATATAGGTAATATACTATGATATGTATTCAAAATGTAACTCCCTATGTAGCTGTGAAATAAACAATGTATGTATGTTATGTATGCCATAAGTTACCTTTATGATTTATTATTTCAGTGTGTTATTCATAAATCTAATTATTTCATAATGTATGTTATGATTGAAAAGTATGCATTCATTGTTTTGTATTTGTTGATGGGATAATGTTTTCATTCTTTATTTTATAATTCTTACTAAGCTTTTTATTCTCACCCCATGTTTTGGAAATGTATTCCACATGACTTAAAGATGAATAAGGGTCAAGGATGGGATCATGTAAAAGTAATGTTTTCTAAAACATGGAACTAGACACGTTTCTTTTTAAGAGTTTTTATTTTATAAAAAAATGGATTCTGAGTAGTAGTGTCTACATGTAATTTTCAGGTTGACATGTAATAGTTATGGACTAATTCTCTAAAACTCTAATCCTAAAAAGATCATCAGCGTTAATTATTCATTTAATTCAAGATTATGTAATGTTTTATGGCGGGGTCCTTATAGTTTAGGATTCAAAAATACACCTCATGAGAGGTAATGACTCATGGATATTATAATAATTATGGTTACACCATTTATATTGGACATGGAATGATGGTTAAGGGATTTTTTAGAAAAAAATTTCACTCTCCATTATATAGGGTGTTGAGCATGGTGTATCAGACCATTGAAACTATTTAGATTGTGGGTATGATGTATCCCATCCCTTACTTTTGGTGTTGATGTAACATCCTAGGAAAACAAAGAATATGAAATTTTCATATTTATTAATATTTTTGAATTAAATATTAATTTTATTTTAAAGGGGATTCTATATTCAATGGCATACCAGACACACAATAATGGGTTTCTCCGAAGTCTAATGTTTCACAGAATGCTGAGTCTTATTGAAAAAATAATAATAATATAATACTTTTATTTTCAATGGTAGTTAACGTCTAGCTATTTTATTTAGAGGGAATGAATATATCTAACCATATTATTATTATAAATTTTTGTTAAATGTTTTTACATTTATCCAATAAAATTTAGAGGCTTAAAATGTGAATGAATCTAATTTTAGGAAAAATACTCTAATATTCTTTAAAAGGTCGACTTACCACCTTTTGATGTCGAATCTTATTTAAATATAGTTTTGGTCACTTTTATATGTTATATTGTAAAAAATGAAATTCTTATTTAGAATTGGGACATCAAAATTTACTTTGGGTAAATTTTTGGAATTTTTTATGATAAAATTCATTTTTAATGAATCGTGAAAAAAACAATATTTTAATTCAAAACTGCCTTTTAATATAATTTATTTATATAGTCAGATTATATTTTTAATTAATTTTAAAGTTTAGTTAGATTATATTTTTACCATTTAATACAATGTTGGTCATTATATGTAATTTCACTTTTCAATTGGACATAAACTAGGGTTAATCTTTTGATGGTTATTTTTTCATAAAAACACGCTTTTTTGTTTTGACAACGAAAATTAATTTTAAATTATGTAATGCAAATTCTATATTTTAAATTTGGTAAAAGTGACATCAATTTTGAATTCAGAATATCAAATATATCTTAGGCTGAATTTTTGGTATTTTTTTGAAAACCTTTATTTTTTTAATGAATAGGGAAATCTCTAAGTAGTAGTTAAAAAACCAACTATTTCATTTAAATGAAATTTTACCACTTATGTGAATTGAATTTTGAAAATATGACATACATGGTTGTTATCAGTATGTTAAATGTGGTTCCATAAGATGAAAAAAAAAATTTGTGAATAGTAACTTTTGGATATTATTTTCCATGGTTAAAGGTAAATAAGGACATTCAAGGTAAAAATAATATTATAATAATATAAAATTAACATAACAGTTGTCCTAACCATATTGGATGAGTCATGTCCGACCAATACAATCCTTGGATTATATTTTTGGACTTTGAAATCCATTTGGAAGAGATAATGACATTAATCGCCTTTTGTTAAAATTAAAAAATAAAAGTATCATAAACATGTATTGTTTGGATAAAAAACTTTTAATGGAGGGTAATATAATAGATATATTTGTCTATAAATAGTCATTAGAAATTAAAAAATATTTCCTACATCACGGTATTTTATTTATAATATTTATACATCATATAAATAAAATTATTTATGACACGCTAATGATGTAGTGTTTACCTCATTAATGAATGATTTAAATAAATTAGATTATAAAAATTAAAAAAATATCCAAAACCATTCCAAATCTTATATGATGTTTTTATTTAGAATAATATTCATCTTATATTCAAATTTAATAAGTTTTGGACCTTTATAAAATGATAATTTTTATATAATAAAATAACATTTTCAAACATTCATAAAGAGCCCCACCTCCCCCTTATAAAAATCCCTAACCTCTAACCCATTTCTGACACCTCTCAAGCCCCTTGGATCGTCCAAACTCTACTCAAATAATCTCTCAATATCCCTCTATTCCACCTATAATCCTTACCTTAGGCAGAAGGCACTTCAAGAAATCTTTTTGGTTCAAACAAAAGGGAGTTACAAAATTTAATGGTAAGGTATTCTCTTAAGTACTTTTATTTTATTTTACTTATACAACCCCTAAACTCTTTTTATTACTTTATTTTATAATGAAACCAGTATCATAAATATACTATGTTGTTTTTATGATTATTATTTGAAATAAACTTACACACACCTCCGTCTAATCAGAAAAGGATATACTATTTCTCTGGATGATGAATTACTGCCTCATGAAACAATGATTATTCAATCTTCTAATACCACCACTTATGGTGGAAATTATGATGGAAATATATTTATATGTTATATATATTATATTTTTATTGTCTCTATACTTCTGTATTTTTCATTTATATCATACCTTTGTTGTTTCCATAACGGGTAAATGCAATAATTTTATTTGAGGAAGTGCGAACTACCGCCTCCTGAAAGTTATATGAATCGTTAATGTCATACATGGAATGTATTAAAGGATTGAGTTACTGAAATTATATATTATATTATACTATAATTATAATATACAAATATATAATTATTTTTTCATTCAATTAAAATAAAAAATATGAATGAAAGTAACTTTCATGCGTACGTACAGCTTACCGTCTCTATGAACGGTGCATTTCATTTCTTACCTCAAAAAGTTATGTACTATTATAAATACATATATATACAAGATATATATGATATATATGTTATCTAAATCATTAATATAATTATGGATATAGGGTAGTTTCGACCACATGAATAACTTGTAATTATAAGAAGTTCATTTTTGACTCAAGTACAAAATATGGACAAAACAACCATTATTAACATAAATGACTACATAATTTTTATAAAATGATAATAAGTGATATAAAAGAAATAATATATTTTAAAAAGGTTATTAATCAAGTAAAAATTTAATTTAATTTATTATTAAAGATATTATTGAATGAACAAGTCAAGTTGGGCATGATGTAAGGGGTTTCTTATATAACTTATAATTCTATGAGATTTCATTTGTTCACCACTTATTTATTGCGTGTTGTGTATTATGTACTCGAATTTGATATATATTTTCAGGATTCCAATTATATTCTTGTTATTCCGTGATTAATTTGGTGGTTATTTACTTTTGGTCATACGACTCGACTGATTACAACGTGGTAAGGGGTTTTTATCTTCCTTTTTATTCTAGTGAGATTCATGCTATATTTCCAGTATATCCTTTTGTGTGGTTTATGTACTGCCCATGATTGTATTCTTTGTGTAATATAGTTTAATTTATGGGTATTTTCATCTTCATTGTATGATCCTTCTTTCATGGAGTGTATGTTTCATAAGTTACCAAATTGGTAAGGGAATTTTTCACCCACCAATTTTCAAAAGAAATCATTTATGTTATGTCTTTTAATTTCCACATTATTATGTCGGGATATGTTATTACATGTCTTTATTTATATACCTTTTATGTACATGTGATGAGTAACCATTTTTTCTCTCATCAACTTATTTTCAAGTTTTGAAAGTGACGTCGTTAGGATAACGAATTTCTATAAGAGAACTCTTTAACCCAATTTCAATTCTTTTGGTTAAGATTATAAGTCTTGGTTATGTCATTCTATGAATATATTTTAATGACCTATTATTTTATTTCACATAATATCCACTTATAATGGGTTCATTATTATTTTTCACACATAGTTATGTTATTGATTTGTTCTTAATGTAAGGATATGATCTTGGCAAGGGACTTTACCTCAATTTAAATTCCATTGAGACTTATATGTTTTTATACTCCGATTTACTTTTATATGGTGTATATACTGCCCTTTGAAATATAATTTCATGAATCTACTTATTATCATGATATTATAAGCTTTTATTAATGTTATTCCTCAATTATTTTCATTCAAATGTCTCTCATTTGTGTAAGAACACTTTAACTAAAATATCGTTTCACATTTTTTAAAAATTCTTTCTTATAAATATTTATCATTAATGTAAATGTATTAGAAATAGTTTTAAGGATTTATTTATATATACATTAATGTTTTAAAATTTTAATTATTTTAAAAGTTTCAAAGTGGCATGTAACACTTTGATTCAAAAATCTGTTTATTAAAAGTTTCAATTGGTTTTTAAAAATGGTTTGATAAAGAACTGATTATTTCAATATCTTGAAATGATATATTGTGATTGCAATGTGGAAATGTTATCTTTAATTTATTCATGTTTTATGTGTTATGAATATGCTATGATTATTGGGAATTGTTTACTTATACAGGTGGTTCAGTGATAAACCTAGGGTCGGTGAGCCGAGATAGCTCTCCAATGAATTGTGTAACGTGACAGAGGTAAATGTTAATGTTTCTTCTAATAGATTTAGGGAATATACTCTTATGGGTATTCCAAACGTAAATCCCTATGTAGCCGTAAAAGCTACAATGTAAGTATGTTATGTATACCATAAGTTACCTTTATGATTTATGATTTCAGTGTGTTATTTATAAATCTTATGATTTCATAAGGAATGTTATGATTGAAAAGTATGGTTTCATTGATTTGAATTTATTGGGTGGATAATGTTTTTTTTCCTTATTTTATAACCCTTACTGATCTTTTTATTCTCCTACCATGTTTTTAAATGTCTTTCGTAGGACTTAAAGATGAATAGGTTCAACGATGAGATCAAGGAAAAGTCATGTGGTCTAAAACATGGAACAAGACAAATTTCTTAAGAGTTTTTATTTTATGGAAAATTAAAAACTAATCAGAAGTGTCTACTTTGTAATTTTTGATATGTAATAATTATTGCCTATTTCTCTAATGCTCTACACCCAAAAATATCCTCAATATGAATTATTCAAATAATTAAATATTATCTAATGTTTAAGGTTGTGTCCTTATAGTTGGTTTCAGAGGTCGGTTTAGATAAATTTAGAGGTATGGGTGTTATATAAGAATAAGTTACAAAACCATACTAGTTATTATATTATAAAGAGTCATAATTATTTTAGAGGTGATAAATGGTTAATACATTTTGAGGTGAAAAATTAAAGTTATTAGATAACCTTGGAGGAAAAAATATGTTATGGTTATTTTTTGAAGAATTTGACTCTTTTTTTGGGATGTTATGAAATTTTATAGTTTTTGTAAACGGAAAACATACAGACTATGTGACAACCCATCGAATCGGACAAAGCTTTGGGAATTGAGCCCACAACCAGAGTGCAATTGGGATATATCACCTACCATTATATTATGTGAAGTCCCTGGTTAGTATGAATAATTATTTTTATTTAAACGATTATATGGATCAAGAATAATTTTATTTGGGATATTATGTTTTATGAAATGGACATACATATTATAGTGAAATGATTTGGTGATTAAGTGATAAAGGTTATTTAGGAAGAAATTATCTCTTTTTGGAGAACTATATGCTTAAGGAAAATAGAATAATATGGGATTAAATTTTTAGAGTAATGGTTGAAACATTATTTTGGAAGAATCTATGTTTTTATTGTGTACATAAGGTGATTTGGGTTTTTTATGTAAATGATTGACCTATCATATAGATTATGTGATTAATTTAATTACACATCAGTATGAGACTTCAAGAGTAGTAGTTGTTTTTGGAGATAAATGTTAATATTTTCTAGGGAAGACTATGTGATTAAATCCTTCTGAGTTTTGGGTTTCAATCATAGTTTGGATTGTTTTGAATTATTCTAAGGACAATTGTATATTGAATTGTCTTCCATGAACATTGGGTACTTTTTGATGATTTTTTTAGATTAAGAGTAGTATTTATTTCTATAAAGTATTATCCATTTATGGATGATCTGATCTCATACTATCCAATTTTGGTTTTGGTAAATTTATAAAGATATGAGAAAAATAAGGGTCATATTTTGTGTATCATGTTATTCTCCAGAAGTAGAATCTAGAACTAATAATGTTACCAAGTCATCTTGATAAATCATCGTTTGGAGAAAAGATAAGTTTATGATAGAAATTTTGTAAATGATGAATGACTAAATTTCAAGTAAGTAATTTTCCTTACGTTCTTATTCAATCTCATAAATAAATTCTCCATCTATATTAAAATGAAGTTAAAAAAAATGTTGTCTATTTAATTTTCTTATTGGGAAACCAATGATCATTTACCCCAACATAAATTTGTGATTTTCTTGTTGTTAACATTCTCCTAATCATGTTTTCTATCACTCTCTATTAATCTTTGAGAGTTAGTTTCTCTTCCATATCAATGTTTTCCTACACAGAATCTTTGTATAAGTTATCTCGAGTGACCTTTGTACTTTTGTTTCTTTATTTTAAGGTTATAGTTTTTTTGAATTTTTTTCGGATGTAGGACTTTCAATGAAGTTTCCCACACAATTTTAAAATTTCGAGGACACAATTTCCAAAAGGGGTATGGATGTAACATTTTAGGAAAATAAAGAATATGACATTTTCATATTTATTAATATTTTTGAATTAAATATTAATTTTATTTTATAGGGGATGCTATATTAAATGGAATACGATACATACAACAATGGGGTTTTCCAAAGTCTTATGTTGTACACAATGCTAAGTCATATTGAAAAAATAATAATAATATAAAACTAATATTTTAAATGGTAGTTAACATCTAGCTGTTTTATTTAGAGGGAAAGAATATGTCTAACCATATTATTATTATACACATTTGTTAAATGTTTTTACATTAATCAAATAAAATGTAGAGGCTTAAAATGTGAATGAATGTAATTTTAAACATAAATACACTAATACTCTTTTAAAGGTCGATTTACCCCCTTTTGATGGCGAACACTCTTTAAATCTAGTTGTTGTCACTTTTACATGTTATATTTGAGAAAAATAAAATTCTTCTTTAGAATTGGGACATAAAAATTTACTTTTGGTAAATTTTTTATATTTTTTCCGATAAAAATCATTTTAAATGAATAGTGAAAAAATATTGTATTTTAATACCAAACTGCTTTTTAATATAATTTATTTATATGTATAGATTATCTTTTTAATTGGTTTTAATGTTTAATTAAATTATATTTTTTCCATTTAATTCAATTTTTGTCATTGGAAGTAATTTCACATTGAAATTGGACATAAACTAGTGCCAATGTTTTGATAGTTATTTTTTCTTAAAAACCCGCATTTTTGTTTTGACAACAAAAATTAATTTTAAATTAATTAATGAAAACTCTATGCTTTGAATTTGGTAAAATAGACATCATTTTTGAATTCTTAATATCAAATATAGCTTAGGCTAAATTTTGGGTATTTTTCAAAAAATCATCAATTTTTGATGAATAGTGAAATCACTGAGTCGTAGTTAAAAAACCAACTTTTTCATTTAAATGAAATTTTACCACTTATGAGAATTTAATTTTGAAAATCCTACATACATGGTTATTATTAGTACATAAAATGTGTTTCAATAAAAATAAAATAATTTTTTATGAATAGTATATTTTGGCTTTTATTTACCGTGGTTAATGGTAAATAGGGTAAATCAAGGTAGAAATAATATAATAGTTATATAAAATTACCTTAAAATTTGTTATAAACTTATTGTATGTTTCATGGAATACCAATATAATATTTCTATGGGATTTTTGGTCTTTCAAATCCATTTGGGTAAGATAATGATATAAATAACTTTTTATTTAATGTAAAAATAAAACAATCATAAACATGTATTGTTTGGATAAAAACATTTTAATGTAGGGTTATATAATTGATATATTTGACTATAAATATTAATCAAAAATATAAAAAATCCAATATCATGGTATTTTATTTATAATTTTTAAACATCAAATAAATTAAACAATTAATGACACAATAATGATTTTGTGTTTACCTCATTGTTGAATGATTTAAATAATTTAGATTACAAAAATTAAAACTATATCCAAAACCTTTAAAATTATTATTGGATGATTTTATTTCCAAAATGAGTCATATTATCTTCAGCTTTAATATGTTTTGGACCTTTAGAAATCAAAAATCATTATATAATAATATAATATTTTCAAACATTCTTAAAGAGCCCCTCCTTCACCTAATAAAAATCCCTCACCTATAACCCATTACTCAAACCTATCAAGCCTTTTGTATTGTCCAACATCTTCCCAAATAAGCTCTCAGGATACCTCTCTTCCACCTAGATGTCTTTCCTTAGGCAGAAATCACTTTAAGAAATCATTTCTATTCGAACCAAAGGGAGTTACCCTATTTAAAGGTAAAGTCTTCTCTTATGTTCTTTTATATTATTTTACATCTCCAACCCCCTAAACAATTTTTATTACTTTATTTTATAAAAAATATTATCCTAAATATAATAGGTTTTTTTAATGATATGTATTAGAACTACACTTACACACACCTCTGTCTAATGGATAATGAACATACTGTTTCTGTGGATGGTGAACTATTATCTCACGAAATGATGATTGTTGAATCTTCGTCTACCACCTCTTATGGTGGAAATTTTGATGGAAAGTTATTTATATGCGATATATATTATATTTCTATTTCCCTCATACTTAGGTATTTGTCATTTATTTAATACCTTAATGGTTTCCATAATGGGTAAAAGTGATAATTTCATTTGAGGAAGTTCGAACTATCGCCCCATCAAAGTGATATGACTCATTCATGCCATAAGAGGAATGTATTAAAATATGGAGTTACTGAAATTATATATGATATTATAAAAGAATTATAATATACCTATGTATAATTATTTTTTCATTCCATTAAAATACAAAATAGAAATGAAAGAAGTGTTCATGCGTACGTAAAACTTACCATCTTCATGAATGATGCATTTCATTTCGTACCTCCAAATGTTATGAACTATTATAAATACATTTATATATATTCTATATATATATATTATATATATGATATCTAAATCATGAATATAATTCTGCAGATAATTTACTTTTGACCACATGAACAACTTATAATTATAATAAGTTCATTTTTGACTCAAGTACCAAATATCGACAAAACGACCATTATTAATTTAAATGATTGAATAATTTTTATAACATAGTAATAAGTGATATAAAAGGAATAATAATATTGAAAAATTTTATAAAGAAAGTGGAAATTAAATTTAGATTATTATTCAGGAGATTAAAGAATGAACGAGTCTAGTCGAACACAAGGTAAGGGGTTTCTTATCTCACTTTTAATTTTGCGAGATTTCCATTGTTCACCACTTATTTATAGCATGTGGTGTATTGTGTATTGACATTTAATATATATTATTATTATTATCTTTATATTAATCATATTCTGTAATTCATTTGGTGGCTATTAAATTTTTTTCATACGACTCAATTGATTACAACGTGGTAAGTGGTTTTCACATCACTTTTTTTAGCCATGAGATTCAGGCTATATTTCCATTATTTCCTTTATGTGGTTTATGTACTGTGGATGATTGTATTATTTGTGTTATATAATTTAATTTATAGGTATTTTCATCTTCATTGTATGATCCTTTTTTGATGGGGTGTATATTTCGTAAGTTACCTAATCAGTAAGAGAATCTTTCACCCTCCTCTTTTTAAAAGACTTTATTTTTGTTATATATTTTTATTTACACATTATTATGTTGGGATATGTAATTATATATCCTTATTTCAGTACATTTTATGTCTATGTGATGAGAAATCCTTTTTTTCTCATCAACTTATTTTTTGAATTTTAAAGCGATGTTGTTAGGCTATCGAATTTCTGTAAGAGGACTCCTTAACCTAATTTCAATTATTTGGGTTAAGCATATACATCTTTGTTATGTCATTCTATCAATATGTGTGAATGATCTCATATTTTATTACACTTAATATCCACTTATATATGGTGTATTATTATTTTTCACAATTAATTATGTCATTAATTTTTCATTAATATAAAGATATGATCTTTTCAAGAGACTTTTTCTCAATTTACATTCCATTGAGACTTATTTTTTGTTATACACCAGTTAACTTTTATATGGTGTACATACTACCCTTTGATATATTATATAATGAATCTACTTATTCTAATGACATTACAAGCTTTTATTAATGTTATTCCACTATTATTTGTGTTCAAGTGTCTCCCAATTTGTTAGGAACACTTTAACTAAAATATCATTTCAATTGCTTTAAAAATTTATTCTTCTAAATATTTCTCATTAATTTCATTATTTTCAAAATAGTTTTAAGGATTTATTTATATGGTCATTAATGTTTTAAAATGCTAATTCTTTTAAATGTTTCAAACTGGTATGGGACACATTGATTAAAAAATCACATTATTAAATGTTTTAAGTGTTTTTTGAAAATGATTTGATAACGCATTGATTGTTTTAATATCATGAAATGATATATTATGACTGTAATGTATAAATGTTATCTTTCCATTATTCTTGTTTTATGTGTTATGAATATGTTATGATTATTAGTCATTGTTTACGTATATGGGTGGTTTCGTGATAAACATTGGGCAGGTGAACCCGAGATAGCTCTCAAATGCATTAGGTAACGTGAGAGAGGTAAATGTTAAATTTTAACCTAATAGACTTAGGGAATATACTAGGATTGGTATTCCAAACGTAACTCCCTACATAGTATTGAAAGCTAAAATTCAAGTATTTTATGTATGCCATATGTTACCTTTAGGATTTAGGATTTATGTTTGGTATTCATAAATCTTATGATTTCATAAGGAATTTAATGATTGAAAAGTATGGTTCCTTTGATTTGTCTTTATTGATGGGATATTGTTTTCATTCCTTATTTTATAACCCTTACTGAGATTTTTATGCTCATCCCATGTTTTGAATTTTTATTCATAAGACTCAAAGATGAATAGGGTCAAGGATGGGACCAAGTAAAAGTCATGGTGTCTTCCGAAGTGAACTAGAAATGTTTTTTAAGAGTTTTTATTTTATGGAAAAAGGAAAATAAGAAGAAGTGTCTACTTTATAAATTTTGAGATGTAATAGTTATGGCCTAAATCTCAAAATCTCTATACTCAAATAGATCCTCAATTTGAAATATTCACTTAATTCAGGATTATGTAATGTTTATGGAAGGGTCCTTATAGTTAGTATGATGACACACCCAACATATCAAGTCAAAAACATGATGTATCTAATTAATCACGAGATGTAGGGAATGAAACCATTCCTTGAGATTATAGGCTCATTCAAACTGATTTGGGATTCCATAGTTATGACTCGGTCTAGTCAGCACCTTGTATGCCCACTATATGGCTACATACATACACATGTACTTAGTCCATATAGATAGATTATGTATATAAATATACGATTTATATATTATTACTATATACCTATTTTTAACCATCATATTATCATTTCATCCATGAGCCAAAGTAGGTAGATCTGTTAGGTGTCCATGAAAAGCATGTGCAAGAAGGTAATTTATATATATATTTTTTATAATTTTGTTTATACCTGAACAATACTATTGTCATGTACACTCCTTGGATTACTTTTATAAACTGTTGGTGGTGGCCTACTAGGAATTTTTTATGACACCCTAGTCGGGATGCTTTTGGTACTTGAGTAGATTTATTTTCTACAGGTATAGATTATGGAAGGATACCTACTATAGATATTTGATATTTCTTACTTATATATGGAGCATAGGACTAATGGACTAATAATATGCTTGAGATTCTAGTGTAGCAGCCTTTTGTATTTGGGGGGGGGGGTTTGCATAGCTTGTTGAATATGCCAATCCCCTATTCCACTTTTGTACATCAGTATTCCATGAATTAATGTATATGAAACCACCTTTTGGATTTTAATATTATTATATAGTTGTTCATTTATTTACACTTCCACACTTCTTTACAACATATGTTATATGCTTCCTTCCACTACAGCGGGTTAATGGCCTAGTCTTTCAGTGCCCACTTATATATGCTTCAGATTTCGTATGGTAAATGATATTATATTCATTGTTCCACTCTAATATAAGGGTATAGTCTCCACCTTATACCAACTTTATATCCTCTATTATTTTCAACAGTCTCTGTTATATGGGGAGGCATGTTTGAGGCCATGTGATCAAAAGTTTCAGGTCATTGGTTAAGTGGATTCTGAGTCAGGATGTTAAAAAGTGATAATAGAGCTATTTAATTTCTATTTTATTACTATTTGGGAATTAAATAGGATAATATGAGGATACATAATTTGAAATTGTCGAGGTTCTTAAATATAGCTTACCGACATATAGTGGAAACCTAAATTACTTGGGATGTGTGATTGTTCTTATTCAATATGCTTGTTGCTGTTGATATGACTTCACCATTGGATGATGCACATACCTTGTGAAGATACTACTATTTTCATCATTTCAATGATATTTTGATTACTTTAGAAAAATGATATAAGGGTGTCTTATTACATTCATCATTATAGTTACAATATGATTAATATGCCATGAATTTTTCAATTCCACATCTACTTTCAATGTGCATATGACTATTGAATATTATTAGTGCTTTGACATTGTATAAAAATTTGATGGAATTTTTTAAAGGGGTTTTGAAAACATAATTAAAAAATAAAGTTCCTACCTTAACATAACCGTGTTTTCATGAATAGGTGAAAGTTGGAAACTTAAGCAGTCAGCAACAGAACATTGATCCATGGATCATTGTTTGCATGGGATGGAACCTTTTATGGAGTGGATTGAGTGGAATCCATATTTCAGTTGATGAAGAGTATGTTCTCTTATATATTGGGAATGGTGATCTACTAAAATATACCTTTTGAAGATATTTAAATTCATAATGGGTGAAAGGTTAAAAATGAATATCACATCTAGTATTAAATTCTTATCTTATACATGTGAAAGAGAAACCTATAACTGAACCTGACCTTAGTACTGGGTATTGGGGTATCTCTCGCATTCTTTTGGTTGTTATGTTCATTTCTTTATTGACTAAACCAGACTTTTGAAGCAGGAAGAGAGGTATGATTTTTTTCATAGGAAGGCCATGTACCTCTATATGTTTTAATCTATAATTATTTCAACTTTTAATTATCTTTTAGGGAATTTGTTTGGAATTGTGGCATCATGAATACATAATGAACTCTAGTCATATGTCCTGTATGCAGTGATGACCATGCACTAGAGGTGGTGGTCCATGAGCCTCCAATGATTCCTCTTACAGTTACACCTATGGAACATATTCCTATTACTTGTATGAGAACCAATGTATAGATATATTAGTTATTTTTCCATATGATTCAATCTATGCATGGTTTTTCTTTACCGTCCATGATTATGGATGATTTTACTCAAGAGTTACAATAGAAACATCTTCCCACATTTTTAGGGGATAGAGGGCCCTAATCAACTAAGTCCAAGATTGAAGAAATCCTTTATATATTCATACATATGGAGATTCATCTGGAGTGGGGGTCAATATTTTAGCTTACATGCAACAAGATTCCTCCAAAAAATGGTGGTATTTTATTACCAAGGAATATCAGTAACGTAATATGGTTTGGGTGGATTTCCATACTATCTTCTACGAATATTTCCTTCCACATACTACGAGGGTTGATCAGGATAGTGATTTTTTGAACCTTCATCAAGGATCTACATCTATCATGGGACATGTTTCTCACTTTAATGAGTTTCATCAGTTCACACAGATTCCAACGGGTGATGATCTTTTGACGGCCTGGCAATTTGAGGATAAACTGGTATAAACCATCTTATGGAAAGTTAATGTATTCTGGTTGACTAGTATTTCAATAATTTTCAACCATTCCCATATTATAGATAATAATATTAAGGAATTTGAGGGTGAGAGTTAAGGAGGTTTGACACCTAAACCTATTAGTGGTTCTTCTATGAGATGCAAGAATAACTTTGAGATTTCTCACGTGGTCACAAAAGATATGCTCCCTGTGAAGAGAGTTTCTTGATATGTCACTAGTGAAGAATGTTGGGACATACAAAACCTTATTGTTTATGGGATCCAATGGAATATAGTGTATTTATAAGGATGAGCCATACACATCGTTTCTATGAGACATTTCCATCATTTTTTAGTGAGTAGCGATCTACACTAAATACACATTCCGGAGTGAGGCCTATAATATCTAATCAGGTAGGCAGTTAGAACACCATTGGATGCTTATGCCAAGGAGGTGGTTGAGGAAGAGGATGTCAGACTTAGAATTCTACGTTCTAGCTGAGTGAGGTGGCTTAAGGTATCCAAAAAGTGACTCAAGACCACAGTACATTCTAGTTACATGTAGTGAAACTTATTCTAGTGGAGTAGAGTGGCATACCTTATAAAATTCAACGTACTTTTCTAGTAGCCTCTACATTGGTGTTTTCTTTATTTTACACAAATTATTATCACCTATTTATATATTGGAAAATCACAGAGAGTTTGGGACTAAAAATCAAACACTTTTTTTGGTTTGATAATAATTGATACCTCTTTAGGTATCATATCAGATCACGTACATTAGTGTAATTCTTGTACCCTTGAGAGAGGAGGATACCTCATTATATGGAATCTTTTCCTCATAAACATGAAAAACATTGATGTAATAATTGGGATGGATTTTTTAGTTCCTTATTGATCCCATATAGACTTCTATAGTTAGTGGGTGATGTTTACATCAATAGATGGTAGTAGGCACATGTATAAGGTAGAATGGTAAGTTCATCAGAATCAAGATCGACTAGATCAGCAGAGAATGGGTAGTGTGACAGCTCAAATCACCAGACTTTTCTTCGGTGACCAAGGGCTATGAACAATTATTTTCCTCTTATAGTAGAGTGATTTCATGAAATATTTCCTGATGAATTTTCTATACTACCTCCAAAGTGATATGTAATGTTCACTATTTAACTAGTTATAGGAGATATACTAGTGATCATTCCTACCTATAAGGTGGATCTAATGGATCTTATAAATAACATGAATTATTTAGAAGGTATGGATTCTAAAGTCTTAATATCCCCCATCACTTATCTTTGGGGTTCGTCAATCATTTTTCCAATAATGCATACGGTACACTCATGATTTGTGTGGCATACCTTCAATTGAACTAGCTCATGGTATGGAATTAATATCCACTACCTTGACTAGATGATCTCATTGATCAAGTCCAAGGATAGAGTGTGTTTTAAAAGATATATTTGATGTTATGATAACATTGGGTGTGTTTCATGTCATAAAACATACCTCCCACATATTTTAGTACCATATATGGTCTATATGAGTACCTCACCAAAAATTTTGGTCTCACAAATGAACTTGCAATTTTTATGGCCCCAATGAATTAGGTTTTTTACCTATATATAGATTCATTCATGGTATTATTTCCAGGATACATCTTAGTTTACTCATACTCTAGAAACAACCATCCCAACCATCTTTATATTGTGTTGTATACACTAAGAGATAACGATCTCTATTATAAGAAAATTAAATGCCACTTTTGGAATGAAAATGTTAACATTATAGCTCACATTATTTTGTATTCATGAGTTTCTATAGACCTATAAAAAGTGAGAGTTATAGTTTACGATGATTGTGCCAAGAACATCTTTGACATATGAAGTTTATTTGGGTTATTTAGATATTACATATTATTCATCTAGAATTTATTAGGATCTACAGTGACTCTTAAGAGCTTGAAAAATAATTGTTTTAATTTTTTATGGTCAAAATCTTGGGAAGAGTGATTTATAGATTTAAATGGAATGTTCAATTCAATATGAATACTCATTTTTTTAGTTCTAGCATGTGTTATACAGTATAGTGTGACATATTAAGTATTGGTATTACAGTCGTTATGATGTTGGATGAGTGAGTTGTCACATTCAGGTCTCATTAGTTGAGGCCTCATGAGGATAATTAAATGATACATGACATTGATCTTGTTTTTATAGTCCATTAATTATTTTTTTGGAGAGAATATCTACTTGGATAGTGTTTTGTGGCATTCAAAGGTAAAAAAAATTCCCAGAGACAACTTTACATACCATGATTTGAATCTAAGGAATCGCCCATGGGATGAGTAATTTCAAAATTTTTATTTTGAACATTACTACATTCTAAGAAAATAAAATTTTATGGCTTATGATTTTATCATTCAGAATCAGAAATAGGAAGTTCAAGAGGCTATTGGTAGATGGAAGCTCATGGAATAATTTTAAAAAATGATTATTGAGGTTTAGGAGGATCGCAGTCTGACAATTCTGTGAACCTAGTTGGTGACCACCACCCTTCAGGAAATTTTGAGAATGGGTAAAATTTATTAACCTGAATGGATTATCATAAGGGGAATCATCTCAGATAATGATACATATTTTGGTTAGACCATATATTGGGATGATATTTAACTATCCTATGTGTGTTTATGGGCACCATATAACATTAGAGAGGAGATGATGTGGGAATTTCCCACTTCCACATGATAAGTACATCATGATGTCACAAAGATTTATTAGGATCTATAGTGCCAGAATTAGTGGCCTAATATGAGACACATGATTTCAGGCTTCATCACTAAGTGCTCCACCAATCTGTAGGTGAATACAAAACAAAAAATACCGTCCTTTTCGTGATTTCGTTCACAAATCTAATATTTGCTGATATTACCCAGACCATTCACATGTATTTTAACCTAATGAGGCTAAGATTGATATGGATTCTTCATTCATGGATTATCTAGTGCGTATTCTAGATTGGAGCATGAACACAATCTGAGGTAGGCTATTTACTTTGGTATCATTTCTAAAGAAGAATATAAATGTGTAGGAAAATACATGGGAGAAAGAAGTTTATATATGAGTTTAGTGGCCAGAACTCTTTTCAAAAAAATACATATTTACCCTCATAAGTTCAACTCAGGGATGAGTTTCTTGAAGCATGGAAGGTTGTATCAAGCTATCATTTCTTGAAGGAATGTATCATTTGTTTGTTTAAGTTACTTTAAATATCCCATATGATGTTACCAAATGGTTTCACAGAGATCATGATAGTGTCTGAGGCTTGTTTAGAGCTTGGAACCCTTGGAAGTTGGAAAACAGACAACAATTCATGGTTGATAGTCACTGTGAAGCCCATCACACATGGTCTCTCCTTACCATGTGGGCTGACCCAATGGGAAAATGGGGCCTGATGGGTTTGTATAAAACTGTGTGGCCCTAGAATTATAACCATGTGAGAAACTACATAGGTTGGATGAAGTCTTTTTGTTTATGCATAGTTATAAAAACAATGCACCTTAACCATGAAGGGTTTCTCTTTCTTGTAGCGGGGTGATCATTATTTAGCCATTAAAATTGTAAATTGATTATTATAATAATAAAATTAATTATAAAAAATATTTAATATGAACAAATTAAATAAATATAAAAAATTATAATGCAATAAAACAAATATTCAATTTACGAAACATTGTGAAAATATAAGGGTATATTTTTGAAGTATATATTATTATTTTTGAAAAAATTATTTTATATAATTATAAGTAAATAATATATTTAACTATATTCGAAAATTATTTTGGAAAAATAAATTTCACTTTTTAAATCAACACATTTAAATTATCAAAGAGTGAGTCTTTGATAATTTTCTGAATGCCATAAAATTTCAAATGAAAGAAAGAAATATTTATTTTTAAATACTATCGTTTTATGATGAAATATTGTTATAATAAGGATCTAATTACTCATATATTTCTTGTTTCAAAAATAATTTTTTTTATATCATAAACCATTCATTTAAAAATAACTTTAACATTTTTATATACAAAAAAGTTAATTTATAAAGGATAATAATATGAAGTACTAAAGTAATATTTTTTTCATTTTGTCTTCATTTCATTAGTTGAAACTAATAATTTATGTGTTTATTTTATTTAAAAGTACTGGAAACATGTAATTGTAATAAAATAAAATTCATAATATCAAATAATACAAATATTTCATGTTTTATACTCGAAATTTTATTTTAATCATTATTTTGAGCAAAATTATCCATCCTTTCATATATCAATAACTCCTCTCACCTTCCTTGGAAAATCACATAAAAATATAATTTTTAAATATCTAAACAATTACCTTATACTATACCACCTACACTAGTGGAAATAATATTTTTCCCAACAATTTTATACCAACGGTTTGAAGAAACCTTTGGTTTACTGTAAAACGAGGCAGTATTTTCCAACGGTTTTCTCAAACCATTAGGAATGTGTTATTATAATTAATATTTCCCAAAAGTTTGACTAATACATTGGAAAATATATAATTTATATAATATATACCCATGATTTTAATAAACGGTTGGTAATGAGAAAATTTCAAAATAGATTTTAGAAATCATTGGGATTTTTTCCACAAATACAGAGCAGCC
Organism: Viscum album; assembly: GCA_963277665.1. NCBI lineage: Eukaryota > Viridiplantae > Streptophyta > Magnoliopsida > Santalales > Viscaceae > Viscum > Viscum album. The sequence continues at coordinate 818,414,190 of OY728132.1, read as the reverse complement.
CAACTCTCACTCCACCCAATTGAAGAAACTAATTCGAATCTCCTCCAAAAGGTCTCTCTTTACCTAAGGCCGGAAAACTATTTTCACATATAGATCGATACTTAATTAGCCAATTTTTTTTCTCTACACTTCAAATTACTAAGTGTTACCTTAGTTTTAATGTTCTGCATCTATTTTTTTTCTGTTTTCTCTTTTGATTGGGCTAAATTAGATTTCCTGCGGTCTGTGGCATACCAATCACATTGATTTGTTTTCTAATTTTTGTTCTAAACATCAGAGATGGTAAAGGGTTTGTTTAGTCATATGGTATCGAGGTTGGTAATGGATATAAGGATGGTCCATATGAGGAGATTGGGAATGGATGGGGTAGTGGGGTAGGTGGATTACCATTTTTTAGTTGGGTGATATAGTAGTTTATATAGAATTTAGTTTAGTAGAAAATTGGATTTTAAATTTTTATTTATAGTTTTTCTTCAAGGAATAATGGAAAGGGTATTGATATCGAGGAAGAATTGGCAGTTGGTTAGGTGTTGTATTGTAATTGTGATTTAGGTTGGATTGGGTATAGGTAAATTGTAAGGTATTATATGGGTGTTGCGGGTTGGTTTTCCAGGTGGGGGAGGAGGGTGTGGGCTGTCCGGGGGGGTTGGGTTGTCTAGGTGGGAGTGGGGGTGGGTTGTCCATTTGCGTATGGGGGTGGGCTGTCCAGGTGGGGGAGGGGGTGTGGGCTATCTGGGGGGTGTCTAGCTGGGGGGGGGATCCATTTAAGAGTTAAGATGATTTTTTGTTGTTCCACAAATGGAGTGATGTGTTTTTTAGGTTTCTCTAAAAAAATTAGTAGCATAAGAGAAATCATAAAATAAATGATCTATAATTAAAGAATTAATATAAATGGGAAGAATATAAAATACAGGAACTTGTTTACAGTAAAAATTACCATTTTTTACTCTTCAACAATGTAGGCATGATAGGGGTGTAGGTAATTTTAATGGTAATATATGGGTATTGGGGGTGGGTTGTCCTGGTGGCGGATGGGGTGTGGGCTATCCGGGGGGGCTATTCAGGTGGGGGTGGGATTGTCCATTTGGGTATGGGGGTGGGCTGTCCAGGTGGGGGAGGGATGTCCAGGGGGGTGGGTTGTCCTGGTGGGGGTGGGGGGGTTATCCAGGTGGGGGTGGTGGGGGTGGGCTGTCCAGGTAGGGGGTGGGGTATGTCTTGGTGGGTGGGTGGGGGGGGGGGGCTATCCAGGGGGATGCAGCGGGGTAGGGGGCCTATAGGGGAGGTGGTGTGGGCTGTCTAGGGAGGGGGTGAGATGTACAGGGGTTAGTGGGTGGGATATCCATGTGGGGGATGGGGTGTGGGCTATGAGGTGGGGGTGTGGGCTGTCCAAGGGGTGGGGGTGGGCTGTCTAGGTGGGAGAGGGGGGTGTGGGTTGTCCTGGGATGAGGGTTGGGATATCCATGTGGGGTGGGCGGGATATCCAAGTGGGGTTGGGGGACTTTCCAGGTTGGGGAGGGGTGTTGGGGGAGCTAAGGGGTGTGTGTGGGGGGGTGTGGGGTTTCCGGGAGGGGGTGGGTTTTCCACTCCGATACTATACAAAAAATAGGAATCACATATAACCAATGTATAGTTTCTTTCACTCATTGAGAGTTTTCTTTAAGTTCCATACCAACACTCACTCTTACCCTTCCAAGAAGAAGTGTTCAGTACAATGAAATATCACTCAGGTTCTTATCCACTATCTATATTGATCTCATAAAAATTTAACATTTGTACAACTCCATATCACCATGTGACATAACATGGCTCATACTCCCATGAGTAGTGTCCCATAAAAACTTGGCTCATATGCCTAAAAAACATACATAGGATCATATTTGAAACACTCAAAATTATGTAAATATACAACTTATATCACAACCTAGAATTAGCTATTAGCTAGACCCTCAAGGCATCAATAATCCACATATATATTTCAAAACATGGAGGTGTGTTTAAAATTAAGAGTGTTTTTTAGAATTCATGTATGATATTTAGAGTGGAAGATTAAATATGATCCATGTATTTTGAGGTGTGTTTACAATAAGGTGTGTTGTGATTTATATGTATGATATTCATGGTTTACACCAACAGTATTATGGGTCAACTATAATAAGCTAGAAATAATGCTAAAATTTGATAGAGATTGGATTCTACGACCTTAGTTAGGGGGTGGACACCGACACACCTTCGACAGCCACCCCACCCCCCTAGACACCCCTACCCCCTAGATACCCCGCCACCCCAAAGGACATACCCACCCCCCCCCCCCCCTTAGATATCCCCCACCTCCCGATCCCCTGCCCCCTCTACCCCCACCCCTGGACACCCCCCACCCCCTAGACACCCTGCCACCCCCCAAGGACATTCCCATCACCCATGGACAGCCCCCCACCTCCCATGGACACCTCCCACACCCCCTTAGATAACCCCACTGGACACCACCCCACCCTCTGGACAACCCCACCCCCCTAGACACCTCCACCCCCACTAGGAAGCCCCCACCCCCTGGAGAGCCCCACCCCCTTGGAAATCCCCCACCCTCTGGACAACCCCCACCCCCTGGACAACCCCCACCCCCTTAGACAGCCCCCCCCCCCCCCCCCCGAACAACACCCCACACCCTGGACACCCCCACCCCCTTAGATACTCCCACCCACTTAATAGACCCCACCCCCCAGGATAGCCCCCTACCCTTAGACCCCCCTGGACACCCCCACCCCTTGGGAAGTGTATTTGATCACTCAAATAATCTAATAAAATATAAAATTTCTTCAATCTAAAATTTAATCAACTCCTGAATAATTCTCCTCCCCAAGTGTACATGATCATGTACACTCATGTATAGATATTCAAAGATATTTTTCTATAAATATAGAATTTTTTTCCTCATTTATATTATGATTCTAAAATAGAGTAGTGTGTATGTTTTGGTTTCACATAAATTGAACAATTCTCATTTACTTAAATATATTTTTGATGGAACTTCAATCTTATTGAATTAGTTTTGATGAAATGACTTATAACATTTTTTTACAGAATGGATAGAAGTTGGATGTATAAAACTGATCGTATCTCAAGCAATTTTCAAAAACAATTGGAGATGGTTTTAGATTTTCATTTCACAATGCTTCTGATAGTGGTCACATACACTTCCCCGATTACAATTGTGTTGGAATACCTTGGTTGAGGCATGAATAAGTCATCTACCACAAAAACAAATATGGGTTTCAAGCAAAATACTCTGTGTGGTATCACAATGGAAATAAAATGAAATCTCAAATTGATGATGATCCAAATGAGAGGACTAGATTGGAGAATTTGTTATATGACTGATTTCTGTTTCTTCATCATTATGGAAAAGAAATAATTCGAACCCAAGAAGACTTTGATATGAGGACACATGATGCATATAATTGGAAATAATGATGTTGTTAGGGTGAACAAATTGAATGATGCTGCCATGACTCAAGTAGATTGACAATGTGGTAAAATGAAAAAGATAGAATTTTTAATCCGATTGTTTCATTAAAAAACTACATATGGGATTTATAATACTTCCATTGATTAAATTCTTACCTTCTTGAAGGAAGTACTTCCAGATGATTTAGATATTCCCTCAAACCACTATATTGCATCTAACTTAGTTGAGGAACTTTGATTTTCAAGAAACAAAATTCATTCTTGCCCGAAAGATTGCACTTTATTTTGGGAGAAAATGACTGAACTAAACGATTGTATAAAATGTGGCACATCCCACTGGAAGACAAAAGATGATGGAACACCATTTTGTGTTCCACATAAAGTAATGTGGAACTTTCCATTGTTACCCAGAATCCAAAATCTTTTTATTTCTGATGAAAAATCAATAAAAATGTGATTGCATGATAACAATTGAAAGAAGACTTCTGATGAGTTGGTTCACACAATAAATAGAATTTCACAGCAGAGATTTGATGCTCGATATCCTGATTTTGTAGCTGACGTGCATAATGTATGGATGGGTCTTTCATGTGATGGTTTTAATCCATTTGTGAAAATTATTACTTCGCATAACACATGCCCATTTTTTATACAAATTTATAACCTTCCCCCTAGCTTTTTTATGAAAAAACCTTTCACATTCACAAGTGTACTCATATCTGGCCCTTCTGATGCCAACAATAATATATTAATATATATGAAATATTTAATAAAATAGTTGAAACTTCTTTGGGATGTGGGTGTGCGCACATACAATGTATTTTAGAAAGACATATTTCATAGGTGTTCTGTGCATATATGGATGATCAGTGATTTTCCTACTTATGTAATGATGTCTGGATAGAGCATGAAGGGAAAAATATCTTGTCTAGTTAGTATAAAGAATACAAGATACAAAAGACTAAAACATCTCTGTAGTTTTATTTTTATGGGACATTGGTGATTCTTTCCAATGGATCATCCATATAGAAATAATTGTTGATGATTTAACAATACCATGGAGACTGATTTTCCACCTCATTGTATGTCTGTAACTAATTTACTTAATGAATTGAAATATTTTAGTTTTTCCTTATCGAATGGTCAAATGAAATCTTGAATAAGAAATAATTTTTCCACTGAAACCTATTAAAATTTGGAGAAGAGAAGTATCTTCTTTGATTTTCCTTATTAGTCAACCAATTTGTTACTTCATTGCTTATATGTTATGCACATTGAAAAAAATATATGTGATATGTTTCTTTTGAATCTACTAATTATTAAGGGTAAGAAAAAAGATGATCTATGGTCTTGATGTGTCTTGGTGGATTAGGGCATCAGACCAGAATTTCATCATGTGCGTATCTATAAAATGAATAGCAAGTTCCATGTGCTTCTTATGTGATGACACATATAGAAAAAAATAAATGTCTAGAAGTACTAGAGACTATTAGATTTCCAGATGTCTATTCTAGCAACATATCTAAATAGGTCAATAGAATAGATTTGAAGCTAAAATATCTGAATACTCATGATTATCACATCCTTCTGCATGAGTTGATTCCAATTGAAATCCATCATATTTTTTCCAATAATGTAAGGGTGGATGTTATTTAGTTGTGCCATTTGATTAGAGATCATTGTGCTAAGAATTTATCAAATTATTTCATAAAAAATGTTGGAATATGCCCTATTAATTTTGTGTGAGTTAGAGAAAATATTTCCTACATCATTTTCACATGCTTGCTACATCTGAATGTAAAAATTCCAACTGAAATACTTCTCAAGGGACCTATATGATTTTGTTGGCTGTATCCGACTAAAATAAATATTTACACATTAAAGTCTTATGTCTGAAATAGGAAACATCTCGAATGTTCTATAATGTACTATTACCTAGCTCAAGAATGTATTACTTTCTGCTCTATGTATTTGTCTGATCTTACAACAAGAATTAATAGACCAATGAGAAATGAAGAAGAACAGTATGTGAAAATTAAAACCAGTTTTCCATGAATTTCTCAAATAGAAGGAATTCATGGATCATATACATTGAAGACAATATTCCTTAAAGAGTAGGAGATAGAGCATCACACTGTTTTGTTCAACTGTGACTTGTTCGTTGACTACATATTGTATGTAAATTTAATATGTACATCTATATATATATATATATATATGTTAAAATATTACTATTTTTATCTACAGGGAACATAAAGTGATGATAAATTGAAAGCATCGTTCATTATATTTGTGAAGAAGGGGTGATTTTACAAAGAAAAAAGTTTTCTATTTGGTTAAAATTGAAGGTAAAAATATTACTATTTAAAATAATTTAAGAAATATTTTATTATGATTAATATTCATTTATATTTCAGGTATTGATTTTCCCAGCTGACTCTGTCTCTAAGGAAATAAGAGCTTGGTATTTTGGTTCTAATACCATGATTCATAACTGTAAATCAATTAGAATCAATGGGTATATATTTATTATCACTAAATGAGCAAAAAACATGAGAACAAAACATAATGGTGTTATAGTTAATGCCACAAAAGGCTGTTATACCAGTGCATCAGATAGTTGACTGTGATTTGAAAATGTAGGTTATTATGGAGTCATTTAAATGATATTAATATTGGATTATTATTCTCCTAGACGAGTCATGATGATGAAATGCCAAGGGTTTGATACGGTGAAAAGGCATGGAACATTTATTGATGATTTTGGTTTTTTATTAATTGATATGAATTTAACTCTTGCTACTGATGAAGCATATATATTGGAATCAATGGAGAAACACATTTTTTATGTCAAAGACTATCTTCGACCTGAATTTAGGGTCATTATTGAAGTAATTACAAGACATATTTTTTATGATAGTGATGATGGAATTGACATTATCCCTACTTCTATTGGAAATGATCCAGTTATTACTTTTAATGACTCAAATAGATTAATTGTCAGATTTGACTGTGAACCTGAAGTTGTGGTCAGAAATATATAGAATCATATATCCATGTTCTCAATTCTTTTAGTTTTTCTCAACTTGGGTTGTTAAGGATGGTACTATTCAAATTAATTTAATATTGATTACAAATATGCAGTATCCTACCTGGCCGTTATGTGTTTTTTCAATGTTTATTGGTTTAAATTTTATTTTTATTACATTATTTTTATTTTGGAATTGAACTATATTCAACCCTACGAAACCAAAATTTCAAACATGGTGAACATTTCAAGTATTTATTGACCATGTATAAAATTAGTATAAATCTAAGACCCTCCTTTTACATTTCACCAGATAATGAACATGATGGTTTGTCTTCTTCTGCAAAACATGTATAGAAACCTACATCATCTACCTGGGCTAAAGAAATTAAATTTTTCCTTAAATTTGACAAGTGTTTTACCCATTTTGAATCTGGTAGACATCTTATCCTTGTTAATATGTTTATATCATCATTTCCAAATATATTAAGGGTTTAATCATTCATAATAAATTGACTAATCAAACTTAGTAAATAACCATCCTACCCAAAATTAAAATTTTTATTAAATCTTGTATGATTTATTTAATTCATTATATAAACAATCAATCTCACCTAAAACAATGGATAGTTAAATTATCAATGAATCACCCTATTTACTCTCATATATATTTTTTGGGTTACACATTAGTTATCCATTTATAATAACATCCAGATTTGTTTTCAAATGCAATAATTTCAACCAATTTAAGAGAGGCGATGAAAAAAGATGATGGACAATAATCATCGCATGGCTGAGATGGCCATTCCACCACTAGTTCCTGTAGTGAGTATTTTATTGTAAATATATATATATTTTAATAATATATTATGTCAGCAGATAAATTTTATTTTAATTTTTTTGAAGGATCCACCTCTCAGGCGACAATTATTTAATGGGAAGCCTTGTTGTGGTCCTAGTACTTAGGGTGTTTGTACGAGGGGGTAGTATGAGAGCTAGCCGATCTAGCCAGCATACCTGATTAGACCCTACCCCTCCCACTAATATACCATCTATCCCACATTCTAATACTGTTGTGTTATTAGGGACACACAAGATATTTAGGCCTCTAATGTTTTCACAAACTTTAACATCTGAGCCTCCTCACACATCTTTACCATATCTGATGATGATTCACACCCTCCATCTAGCATTTGGCCAGCCATATGTGTTAGCTTCTTTTACTTCTTCTTCCTTCTCTCTAAGCTTTTATAATCCATCTTCTTTATCTCCTGCTCTTCCAGAGTCTGTCCCTACGGAGCATACATTATGACCCACTCCACATTTATAAGGTGTTCCTTCAGTTTCTGCGGATCCAGCGGCGCCCATTGATCACACTACCACATGTATATTAATACAAACCAACCAAATTTTTATACCATTATTTATTTTCATTATAAAATGTATGGATAAAATATTTTTTTCATTCATAACAGATACATCTATAAATTGGAGGTAGGGGGTGTACACGCATGTGTACAGTGTAGAACCACCACATGCAGTTGATGGTGCACTACAATTAATACAATCAAATGATTGAAAAAACAAGGCAGCAATGTCAGTGTTTTTTGGAAACACATTCCAAATACACTGACATCGTTCCTATAAGCCAGATCCCATGGAGATAGTTTCCAATTGAAGTCAAGGATAATTCTTGGGCATAGATATGGGTAAAAAATCTGTTGTATTTATTGCAATATATTATTTATTGTATTTATATGAATTAATATTTTGGTGTCAACTTTAGTTTAATTTCCATGATGGTGAGGGTGAACGAACAACACATCTATTGTTTTTAGGTGAGATTTGGAGATCATATAAGAAATATTTGTGTATTGGCTGGTGTGCTAGAGTTGGTATAGGGTTAGAGGTTGTCTCTATCATTGATGATTGTCCGTTAAAACAGTACTGGTAGATGATTACTCATTGGACAACTACCCAATTTAAGGTATTAATCACATTTGAGGTATTTAATTGAAAATTTTAGTATTTTTAGATAAAAATATCTTTTTTTATTATTTAATTTTATTTAGGAATCTTTCTGATGAAATAAAGAATCATTGATTCTAAAAAATACCTCCACACATTAGGACATACTACAATGCCAGATCATGAGAGGAAGTAGGTATGACAGTTGTTTATATAATTTTAGTTATAAAAATAATTATTGGTAACCTATTTTTAATTTTGTTTTCCTAAATTCAATGTCAATGTAGATCTAAACATTGAATATTCAGGGAAAAGTCCCCCGAGAAAAACAATTTTTCTTGATTAGATAGAAGAAAGATGGAAGAGAGGTTAATGAACCGACTCAGCAGTGGATTATAAGTTTTTATTTATTGATATAAAATTTTAATATATATTTTCCAACTTAATAATCTATTTATATTTGTAATAGGATGATTTAAGGTCCCTTGATTCCCAGGAACAAGACAATTTTGGGTCAAATGATCATTTACTTCAGGTGTTGGGAGATGAGCACTGTAGCAGAGTACGCTGCCGACCTGAGAAGAGTATAGTCCTAGAGTGGTTTTGGCCCTCCTCAGGTATGAGTTATAGTGGAACTGAGTTCTAGTAGGTTAAGGCATATGAAGTATAGGATGAAAAAAGGTCCATAGAGATGGCAGAATAGTCTGTTAGGGAAAACACAGTATTTATGAAACTGATGGTAGTTTTACATCCAACACTTCCACCAGAGGCCAACACAACTTGGGATGAATATATGTCGTCGATGCATTATATATATGGTGTACTAGGTTGATGTTTTAGAGGTGGTTGATATTATGGCAAGGAGGAGGGAAAGGTAGGAGAGGAGGAGGGAAATGAGTAGGGAGAGGAGGAGGCTAAGGCAGAGTATGAGGGTGAGGAGGAGGGCATTGAGAAGGGCAAGGACGATGATGGGAATGGAGATGAGTATGACAGAGAGGCTAATGATCACGGTTATGATATTTATGGTGATGAGGGACAAATTGACCAGTTACATTTGAGAATTATATCACTAAAATTTTATGTTTGATGATTTTTATGCCTAATGTATGTGTGATTAGGTAGGTCACATTATCTTTATTTATTTATCTATAAATAATAAAACTTTGCTTGATGAATTTCTGTGATTGATTCACCCCTCCCCTAGACATCCCCACCCCCGATACCCCCACCCAACCTAGACCCCCTACCCCCTTGGACAACCCCCACACCCCCTGGACAGCCCCCCAACTCCCGTTGGACACCCCAACCCCTGGACACCCCTTCCCCCTTGGATAGCCCCCAACCCACTAGAGACCCCACCCCCAAATAGCCCCACTCCCATGCCCTGGACACCACCTACCCCAGTACACCCCCAACACCCCTAGACACCCCAACCCCCGTGGATAGCCCCCACCACCCTGGACAACCCCCACCCCCCGGACACCTGTTTCCCCCTTAGATAACCCCCAACCACCTGGACATTCCCCACCCCCCAGACACCACCACACCCCCATGACACCACCCCACCCCACCCACTAGATAGCCCCCACCCCCTAGACAAACCCCACCCCAGTCACCCCTACCACCTTTGTAACAACCCAAGATTTTATAAAAAAATATTCTTTTTAAATTTATTAATGTCTTCTGTTGTACGCTACACCAAAAGGAGCTTGCACAACACGCATCCTTGACTTTCCTTGCATTACACACAATCGCGACCTTCCTCGATAGCGTGTGTAATACGCAATACCGAGTTTCACTAAACAACGATATGCTATTAAAATATTATTAAAACTAGCCGGTATGAATAGTAATAACCACTTTTTAAAACTCTGTAAATCTTATTTTTCAAAATGAACTTCATTTTTGGATTCGGAGTATCGAATTTAGCCTAAGGTGAAATTTTGGTACTTTTCGGATAACTTTCATATTCTGATGAATAGTGAAAATTACTAAATTATAATTAAAAACAGCATTTTTAATCGAAATAATTAATAGTGATAAATTATTAATTTGAGTGGTTTTAAAGTATATTTAGAATATATTTTTACAATTTAATACAATGTTGGTCATTGGATGTAATTTCACATTTAAACCAGACATAATCAAGTGTCAATCTTTTGATAGATATTGTTTCTTAAAAACACGCTATTTGTTTTAACAGTGGGATTTAATTATAAAATTAATTAATGCAAATTCTATGATATGAATTTGGTAAAATAGTCATCATTTTTTGAATTTGGAATATGAAATATAGCTTAGGATGAAATTTTGGCATTGTTCTGAAAAACATCAATTTTTGATGAATAGTGAAACTACTAAGTGGTAGGTTAAAAACTGAATTTTGCATAAAACTTAATTTTACCGCTTCTGTGAATGGAATTTCGAAAATCCGACAGACACGGTTAATATCAAGGACTAAAATGTGGTTCAATTAGATGAAAATAATTTTTGGTGAATAGTAACTTTTTACTTTTTTTACCACGGTTAATAGTAAATAGGGTAACTAAGGGTAAATATGATATTACTATTACCCTAACACATGTCCTAATTCTATTGGATAAGTGTAATTCGACCAAAAACAACCTTATGAATATAATATGACCATTTAGGTCCACTTGGATTAGATTATGACATTTAATATTATATTATTTAATGAATAGTTAAAATAGTTAAAATCAAAGTTTAATAACTAAAACATTTTTAATATGGGGTTATACATAAGATAAATTCGACTATAAATATTCATTAGAAAGATAAAACGATTTCCTACATAATGATAGTTTATTTAAAATTTTTAGACTTTAAATAAATTAATTTATTTATGACACAACGATGATGCAGTAATTACCCTTTTAAGGAAATATTAACATAATTGATGTTATAAATGCTCAAATGAATGTAATTTGAGACTTTTTATGACTTAAACTAATTTTCTAGGTTACTATGATATATTAGTGTTGATTTAATCAACTTGTTTAGAACATATAATTCTGTTATGACTTTCACAAAAATCATATATCAAATAGTGTCAAAATTGACACAAAATAGTTTTTAAATCAAATATTATATAATTAATTGTTATTTTATTCCTAAAAATCTAAGGTTCGGACAAATGACTTAGATAAGGATATATTTATTAATAATAAACAATTTTGGGTTCGTTTGGCATGTTATAGTAAGTGTATTAACCATATAGTGAAAGAAAACAAAAAGACACGGTAAAAGTTAAATTATTTAACTTAGAGTTAAATCTAATTGATAAGGTTAAAATAATAACCTAAACTTGTCTAAATCCTATTGGTTGATAGGATTTAGACCCATCCCCACTTTATCTTCGAAATAAGACCCTTTGGAACCATTATAAACCGATTTCTACTTTAATATAAATTAATATTTTGAGATATTCCTAAGGTGCCCCTCTCCTCCCTTATAAAAGGGCACCTCCTCCCCCTCCTCCTCACACCAATTTGAGCACTCAAGCTCGGCCAACCCCTGCCAAAATCTCTTCTCCACTTCCCTAGCAACATCCTAGATGTTCTGGTCTTCCTCAAAGACCAATTTTAGTTCCCTAAGAGGAGGTCTCCAAAAGGCGCTTCAAAGAAGAGGAGCTTCGGACACGTACAAAGCAAATCGGACCTAAGGTAAGGGAAATATCACAATCTCATTTTTATCCGAGATTGTTTATTCGTAAGTATTTACTGGGGTGTATTTTATCATCCACATCCAAGTTTCATCAAAATGTAATATTATTTCCATCCACCTACAATTGTTTAAATCCATTTTTACCCTTCGGTGAGTTTTTAGTAATATGTATGAAAGGAATCTTTTGTCGTACGAGGTACTTTTTGACTTTTCCGACAAAAGTACGAAGAATGTTTTTTTTAACTTAAACGGCACGAACGGATTTTTACGGTTTTATAAAGCCTTATTTTCATGAAGCTTCCTCCAAAAGATTTCATGACTATTGTCAATAAAATCTCTTTCTTTTAAAATTGCATGATGTTTTGTGAAAAGAAATTGATTTTGAAGAAGAAAGGATATTTTCCTCAAGAATTCAATTCAAGTGTTTTATGAAAATTATTTTCCATCTAAGATAATAATGGGTTCTGTTTCTATCGATATTTTTACATAGATTTGACTATGTTGTTATGGAATTATGTTTATGAATTCCTTTATCTAATATGAATGGTTTTATGATGTCATGTTGTTTAAGAATCTCATTTTATTACATGGGTTATGAAATGATGTATGATTTATGATTTTGTGGCACACATAAGAATGGTATCATTATGAGATGGGTGGGACCTATATCTCCCTCCAATGCATTGGGTAATGATTTTATATCTCATGAGATAGACATGGCTGAAATGGTAGGTTATACCGGTTCAGTGAAACAGGACTGAAACGAGGGTTACTCGATTCAGAAAGGGACTTTGTCCACTAAGATAGTCTTGGCAATGAGTCTTGACTAACAAGAAATGATTTTCTATGATTATGTGTGTATGCCACAAAGTTTCATGTTTTAACTTATGATTATTGGGATTTCATTTCACTACTATGATTTATCCCATGTTATGAAATTATGCTCTCTTTTGCAGGTTAAGATTTCCAAAAGTTATGTTCTTATGAATATGATGTGATTGATTTTTCTTTTGTTTACCCTTACTAAGCATTTGAGCTCACCCTTTTATGTTTTATTTTCCCCAGGATATAAAGAAAGGTTTTAGGTAAAAAAAAAGGGAAGATCTTTATGGGAGATATTGAAGATCTTTCACCACGATTAGAAGATTACGTTCCGAGTTTCCAAAGACACTAAACTATTACGATCCTTGTGTGTGTGTTTTTATTATGTACTAAGTATTCCGCAAAAGTAATGTAATGTCCATGTACGTCAAGCTTCGGGTCTCTACAGTTGGTATCAGAGGAAAGGTTTAGTCAACCTTTGGAAACTAGGATGCGAAAACGTTAGTGAGATCCCTAGAGATATTTCTAAGGTATGTCTAGGGATGTCTCTAAGGTTAAGTATACGTATAGGTTATAGTCCTAGAATTGCGCTAACGATCTTCGAATTTAACCTAAGATGTTAGATATTGAGGGTAATACCCCTTTATTATGTTGTTTTCCCTAGAATGATTTTTGCCTCTCATACTATTCTTTTGAGGTTTTAGACGATGGCTGGAACCCGAAGGAACCGTGTTAATGCGGAATGTGATGGGCAATGCAATGATTGTCCCCCTGAGCAACCAAACGATATGGGAGCTGGAATGAAAAATCTTGTAGCCATGCTCACACAACTTTCTCAAGCTATGAATCATGCAGGACTTCCAAACGAGCAAAGGAAGGAGCAACATTCTGTTGAATCCTTCATGAGGCAGCGTCCACCTTCTTTCAGTGGGTCTACTGATCCATTAGTTGCTGAACAATGGATTAGTACTACTGAAATGATATTTTCAGTTCTTCAATGTTCTGAACATGATAAAGTCATCCTAGCAGTGTATCATTTGGAAGGAGATGCTGATCAATGGTGGAATCTTATTAAGAATACGAGGCAAAGGGATGAAATTGAGTCTATGGAATGGGACGAGTTCAAGAACTTATTTTTCAATAAGTACTTCCCTCGTATTCTCCAAACAAAGATGGAGAAAGAGTTTCTTGAACTGAAGCAAAGGGATGACGAATCTGTTGGTACCTATGAAGAAAATTTTACAAGACTTGCAAGGTACGCTTCTGGTATTATCATCCAACCTGAAAGTAAAGTTGATCGATTTTTCAGTGGCTTAAAACCAAGTCTTCGAAGGGCATTAGCTATAAGAGACTTCAGTAGCTATGAAGAAATTGTGCGTTGTGCTATCAAGGTAGAAATGGAAGTTGGTGTTACATATCCATCTCATGGGTTTGACAAGAAACGAAAGATGGAGTTCAAGGAGAAATCTCAGAATAATGGTGAAAAGAAAATGAATGTTTCCTTATGCACAAAGTGTGGAAAGAAGCATGGTGGAGATTGTCTTAAAGGGACTAGAAAATATTTTAAGTGTGGAAAAGAAGGTCATCGAGCAGCTGAGTGTCGAAGTAATGGAAAAAGGGATTATAATGAAGTGAATAAAGCAAACACTGCAGAGAACGCACAACCAACACTTCAATGCTTCAAGTGCAAGGAGATGGGACATTATGCCAACAAATGCCCTAATCCAAGGGTTAGTGATGATCGACATGAGCAACCGCTTAAGGCAAAGCACAAAGGGAAGTCACATGCGATCACTATTGGCAATGTTGAATATGACAACGATGTGGTGGAATGATTAAGTGTTTATGTAATGGGATTCCAAAATAATGTTGTATCATGGAATATTGGAATATTTATGTATTGGTCTAATGTGGTATTCAAAGTGATTGAGATATTATGCGCATAATGAAGGGAAAATGAGAAAATTAAATGTTTAACAGTATTCATGAGCTCATGATTGATATAAGGACTGAGTTTGAGTATATATAATTTTGAGGATTTTGGTATGTGAAAAGTGTTAACTTTTAACTGCATTCATGTTTTCACTAAGATATTCAAGGGAATACACGATTAAGGACTTTGAATGTTTGGAATGTGACCAACAAAACATATCTTATGATATATGGGGATCGACGATGGTGTTAAATCTCTGGTAATCGTTTTCACTATATTATGAGAGTCGACTGCAGTATTATGGATAAGCCTAAAGATTGGAATGGATTATGTTGGACATAAGTTAGTATGGTTTGTTTTTTTGATATTATTGATGGGATGTTATATAGTTTTGGAAAAAGGACAACCTGCAGGACGGGCGACAGCCCATCGCTTCGGACAAGGCTGTGGGAATCGAACCCACAACCGAAGTGCGACTGGCCTTTATCGCCTACCACTGGCCTACAGGAAGTCCCTGTTTAGTAGAAACTAGTTTTATTATATTAAGCAGTATGATATATGAAGTATAAGTCCATTTTAGGAACTATATATGATTAATCTCACTATAGATCGACTTATGTATATAATTTTTGCTAACCTTTTGTTTGAGACAGATGGAATGACCCGTCATTCTATCACATGATCTGCTAACACTTCATGAATAACAAATTCAACTTCATTTATTTAAGAGATGAAGTGGAAATTGTTCAAGGCACGAACAATAGTGAGATTTTACCAAAATAAAGTAAGTATTTATTCTAATTCAAATTTTCAACTTTAGGGAAATGATCTTGAAAACCAAAAATGTTGTCCTAGTGATCTTATACCTGATGAATCAGATGGTACCTTATATCATCACAAATCTATGGATTTGTGATTACTGGATTTTCCATAGCCATGTTCTCTACCACTCTCCATCAGAATATGATGATTAGATTTCTCTTCCATATCCATATTTTCACCTATGTGGAAACCCAATGATTAGTTTATTTAGGTAACCGTTACGTTTCATACTTTTGTTTTTAAATATTGGTTTTGATATTTTTTTTTCGATGTGGGTTTCTATTAAAGAAACTTTCAAATAGTAAACCATTTAAAACCCCGACGAATTTCGAGGGCGAAATTCATTTTAAGGGGGGTAGAATGTAACAGCCCAAGATTTTATAAAAAAATATTCTTTTTAATTTTATTAATGTCTTGTGTTGTACGCTACACCAAAAGGAGCTTGCACAACACACATCCTTGACTTGCCTTGCATTACACGCAATCGCGACCTTCCTCGATAGCGTGTGTAATACGCAATACCGAGTTTCACAAAACAACGATATGCTATTAAAATATTATTAAAACTAGCCGGTATGAATAGTAATAACCACTTTTTAAAACTCTGTAAATCTTAATTTTCAAAATGAACTTCATTTTTGGATTCGGAGTATCGAATTTAGCCTAAGGTGAAATTTTGGTACTTTTCGGATAACTTTCATATTCTGATGAATAGTGAAAATTACTAAATTATAATTAAAAACAACATTTTTAATCGAATTAATTAATAGTGATAAATTATTAATTTGAGTGGTTTTAAAGTATATTTAGAATATATTTTTACAATTTAATACAATGTTGGTCATTGGATGTAATTTCACATTTAAACCAGACATAATCAAGTGTCAATCTTTTGATAGATATTGTTTCTTAAAAACACGCTATTTGTTTTAACAGCGGGATTTAATTATAAAATTAATTAATGAAAATTCTATGATATGAATTTGGTAAAATAGTCTTCATTTTTTGAATTCGGAATATGAAATATAGCTTAGGATGAAATTTTGGCATTGTTCTGAAAACATCAATTTTTGATGAATAGTGAAACTACTAAGTGGTAGGTTAAAAACTGAATTTTGCATAAAATATAATTTTACCGCTTCTGTGAATGGAATTTCGAAAATCCGACAGACACGGTTAATATCAAGGACTAAAATGTGGTTCAATTAGATGAAAATAATTTTTGGTGAATAGTAACTTTTTACTTTTTTTACCACGGTTAATAGTAAATAGGGTAACTAAGGGTAAATATGATATTACTATTACCCTAACACATGTCCTAATTCTATTGGATAAGTTTAATTTGACCAAAAACAACCTTATGAATATAATATGACCATTTAGGTCCACTTGGATTAGATTATGACATTTAATGTTATATTATTTAATGAATAGTTAAAATAGTTAAAATCAAAGTTTAATAACTAAAACATTTTTAATATGGGGTTATACATAAGATAAATTCGACTATAAATATTCATTAGAAATCTAAAAAGATTTCCTACATAATGATATTTTATTTATAATTTTTAGACTTCAAATAAATTAATTTATTTATGACACAACGATGATGCAATAATTTCCCTTTTAAGGAAATATTAACATAATTGATGTTATAAATGCTCAAATGAATGTAATTTGAGACTTTTTATGACTTAAATGAATTTTCTAGGTTACTATGATATATTAGTGTTTATTTAATCAACTTGTTTCGAACATATAATTCTGTTATGACTTTCACAAAAATCATATGTCAAATAGTGTCAAAATTGACACAAAATAGTTTTTAAATCAAATATTATATTATTAATTGTTATTTTATTCCTAAAAATCTAAGGTTCGGCCAAATGACTTAGAGAAGGATATATTTATCAATAATAAACAATTTGGGGTTCGTTTGGCATGTTATAGTAAGTTTATTAACCATATAGTGAAAGAAAACAAAAAGACACGGTAAAAGTTAAATTATTTGACTTAGAGTTAAATCTAATTGATAAGGTTAAAATAATAACCTAAACTTGTCTAAATCCTATTGGTTGATAGGATTTCGACCCATCCCCACTTTATCTTCGAAATAAGACCCTTTGGAACCATTATAAACCGATTTTTACTTTAATATAAAATAATATTTTGAGATATTCCTAAGGTGCCCCTCTCCTCCCTTATAAAAGGGCACCTCCTCCCCCTCCTCCTCACACCAATTTGAGCACTCAAGCTCGGCCATCCCCTGCCAAAATCTCTTCTCCACTTCCCTAGAAACATCCTAGAGGTTCTGGTCTTCCTCAAAGACCAATTTTAGTTCCCTAAGAGGAGGTCTCCAAAAGGCGCTTCAAAGAAGAGGAGCTTCGGACACGTACAAAGCAAATCGGACCTAAGGTAAGGGAAATATCACAATCTCATTTTTATCCGAGATTGTTTATTCGTAAGTATTTACTGGGGTGTATTTTATCATCCACATCCATGTTTCATCAAAATGTAATATTATTTCCATCCACCTACAATTGTTTAAATCCATTTTTACCCTTCGGTGAGTTTTTAGTAATATGTATGAAAGGAATCTTTTATCGTACGAGGTACTTTTTGACTTTTCCGACAAAAGTACGAAGAATGTTTTTTTTAACTTAAACGGCACGAACGGATTTTTAAGGTTTTATAAAGCCTTATTTTCATGAAGCTTCCTCCAAAAGATTTCATGACTATTTTCAATAAAATCTCTTTCTTTTAAAATTGCATGATGTTTTGTGAAAAGAAATTGATTTTGAAGAAGAAAGGATATTTTCCTCAAGAATTCAATTCAAGTGTTTTATGAAAATTATTTTCCATCTAAGATAATAATGGGTTCTGTTTCTATCCATATTTTTACATAGATTTGACTATGTTGTTATGGAATTATGTTTATGAATTCCTTTATCTTATATGAATGGTTTTATGATGTCATGTTGTTTAAGAATCTCATTTTATTACATGGGTTATGAAATTATGTATGATTTATGATTTTGTGGCACACATAAGAATGGTATCATTATGAGACGGCTGGGACCTATATCTCCCTCCAATGCATTGGGTAATGATTTTATATCTCATGAGATAGACATGGCTGAAATGGTAGGTTATACCGGTTCAGTGAAACAGGACTGAAACGAGGGTTACTCGATTGAGAAAGGGACTTTGTCCACTAAGATAGTCTTGGCAATGAGTCTTGACTAACAAGAAATGATTTTCTATGATTATGTGTGTATGCCACAAAGTTTCATGTTTTAACTTATGATTATTGAGATTTCATTTCACTACTATGATTTATCCCATGTTATGAAATTATGCTCTCTTTTGCAGTTTAAGATTTCCAAAAGTTATGTTCTTATGAATATGATGTGATTGATTTTTATTTTGTTTACCCTTACTGAGCATTTGAGCTCACCCTTTTATGTTTTCTTTTCCCCAGGATATAAAGAAAGGTTTTAGGTAAAAAAAAAGGGAAGATCTTTATGGGAGATATTGAAGATCTTTCACCACGATTAGAAGATTACGTTCCGAGTTTCAAAGACACTAAACTATTACGATCCTTGTGTGTGTGTTTTTGTTATGTACTAAGTATTCCGCAAAAGTAATGTAATGTCCATGTACGTCAAGATTCGGGTCTCTACAACCCTGGAAAACCCCAAACCCATGTGCAGCACCCACGCCCAAGACAACCCCCACCCCCAGCCGCCCCTACCCCCTTGAAAAACCCCCACCCCTTGGATATACCCTACCCCATAGAAACCCCACCCATGGACACCCCCACCACCTTGGAAACCCCCACCCCCCAAACACCCCCACCCACTGGACACCCCGAACCCCCCTGGGCAGTCACCCCAACCCCCTAGACACCCCACCCCTGGACACCACCAACCCCCCTGGACAGTCACCCCAACCCCCTTGGACAGCCCCCCTGAAACCCCCTGGAACGCCCGCCCACCCTAGAGACCCCCACCCTTGGACACCCCTACCCCGCGGATAGTCCAACACCCCAGGACACCCACCCCTGGATGCCCCCTACCCCCTTCTACAGCCGCACACCCCCATAGACAACCCACCCACCACACCTGGACACCCCTACCCATTGGAAACTCCCACCCCCTAGACTACCCCAACCCACTGCACATCCCCCCACCCCAATCCCCCTGGACAGCCCCCTGGACACCACCCCACCTCCTAGACACCCCCACCCCCTAGACACCCCCCTCCCTGGAAATTCCCCAACAATGGACATCCCGCAACCTCGGAAACCCCCTACCCCATTGAACAGCCCCCCCCAAACTCTTGGATATCCCCTCTATCCCCCCCTGGGAACCACTCCACCCCTGGACACCCCCACCCCTGGATACCCCCACCACTATGGACAACCCCCACACCCTAGACAACCCCCACACCCTAGACACCCCACCACTGGAAATCCCCCACCACTTGGATAGCCCCACCCCTCGGATACCCCATACCCCCCTTAGACAGCCCCAACCCCTAGATATACCCTCCACCCCCTGGGAACCACCCCAACCCCTGGAAACCCCCACCCCCATAGAAAGACACTCTGGACTCCCCCCTCCCCTTGGACACCCCTAACCCTTGGACAACCCCACTTGACAACCCCCACCCCCAGGACACCACCCCACCTATAGAACCCCCCATAACACCCCATCCCCCCCCATTGAACACCCTCGAAACACCATATACCCCCTTGGACATCCCCCTAACCCCTTGGAGAGCCCTTCCACCCCCCTAGACACCAACCCACCCCTAGACATCCCCACCTCCCCCTGACACCCCCACCCAAATGAATGTCAACCACCCATAGACATCACCCCCACCCCTAGGACACCCCCTACCCCCTTGGACAACCCCCCCCATAAAGCCCCCGACCCCCTGGACACCTCCCCACCCCCTATACACCCCACCCCCATGGAGTGACCCCCCCCCGGACAACCCCCCTAGACACCCCCATCACCCCAGACACCCCAACCATAGACTCCCCAACCCCCTTGGATAGCCCCCCCAGGAATAGCCCCCCACCCCATATACAACCCCCAGCCCCTGGACACCCCTACCCCATTAGACAGCCCCCAACCCCTAGACAACCCCCCACTCTCATGTACCATTACCCCTTACTACATTATGGAATACTACATTATCCAAAAATTCAAATCCCATCTGAATTAACCCCTGATTATGAACAACAATGAAATATTCTAAAACATGAAACCTAATTTTAATATATAGGGGTTATTACATTCATAATTATATATTAAATTATATTTGTGTTATAAAGAATTCAATATTGTACAATTTTAATTCAGAATTCTTTATTGCATAGGGTAGTTGACTTCTAAATTCTAAATTGAATTGTGTATTTGTTAATTGTTAATGAACTTATGAATTATGAATTAGGTATGTGTGTAATTAAATATAGGATTTGAGGTATTGAGAATTATGGGTCAAATGAATTTTTTATGAATTCATACAAAATTATGTATTTATTCTGTAGGTATTGAGAATTCTATATGAATTCAGACCTGCTAGTGGAAGTTCTAAAGGTACAGAGGGGGGAGGAAAATCCTATTCCAATAGTTGTAAACCATTGGAATATGTGTCTAAATATAACATATACAAATAGTTTCATGTATACCATTGGAAAAAGTATATAAAATAGTGTACAAACTGTTGGTATAGAAACTTCACTTCACTTTTTCTAATAGTTTGTGGGGAACCATTGGTAAATGTCTATATGAATGGTTGGAAAGCCGTTGGTATAAATACGGTGTTTGATATTTCCAATGGATTAAAACCATTTGTAATGATTTATACCAACTGTCACATAGAACCGTTGGCATATAATCCATTTTACTTCCATATCCCAATAGTTTTCATAGAATTGTTGAGATATATCATTCCCCACGGCTCCAACACCAATGGTTTGGACAACCGTTCGTATACTTTATACCAACGGTTGTCCATCCATTACGAACAGTTTAGAACCACTGGTATTGGGTTAGTTTCCAATAGTGCTAGGTTTTCCTAAAATTTTCTATCCTCATATAACAACAATATTCCATGGTATTATGGTCTTTGTGAATGATAAAATTTAAAGGACAAGGTAACCCTCATCACTTTCTCCATTTAATTTTTCTTTATAATTTTATTCCCACTACCACTTATAATTAATCAATAAAAAATTAATTGATTAATTTATAAAAAATATATAACCGTTTTTTCTCTTTGATATTTATTTTAAATTATTTATAATATGTATATTATCTCTCCCTAATATTGATAAAGTCTTATTAGTGATCTGTTTATACCCTATACGGGCAGTGCCAATTCCTTATGTATCACTGACTATATGGCCACTTAGTGTAGATTATATGTTAATAATTTTCATTATTCGATATTAATATTTTTATTTTCTTTTAATAATGTATATATTTCCTATATTTCCCTCTTCTGAAATGTCTCATTAATGGTTGGTTAGTCGCCTTCATGGATGTTTCTAATTATATAAATATCACCACCTTCATGTATTGTTAGTTTAATATGCATATAATTTTTAAAAAAATTGTTTTAACTAATTTTTTTTCATCTATAAGTAATCTAACTAATAAATAAATTAAAATAATCAAAAACTTATATATGAAAGAAAAATTGGGATAATCTAAACAGAAATTTCACTGAACCATGTTATCTCAGTGAAAATATAATAAATGAATTTTAATGAAAATTATTAATTAAGAATAATATAATTGGATGTTCCATAATTTTGTATTAATGTGTTAAAAATAATATGTTTGTATTACATGAGAGGATGTCATGTGAAATGAAATGGGACCTAAGGTAAGGGGATCTCCCTTTACAATTATTTTTTTGGATTATTTCTCTATCCAACCACAATTAAGAAAAAATATCATCATTTTTTATCCAACAACCTTATTTAGGTTACTATTATCCTTTTATATCGGTTTATATATCCTTTCCTTATCATATAATATATTTATGATTAATTTATACTTTACAATGTTCTTTATGGTATTCTTATTTCAATCTCATCTCTTTGGGTTATGTTTCCTCTTCTTGGTATAAAACCTATTATAAAAAGTGAATACATCATTTTTATAATCCCTTTATACATTTTCCATTAAATTATTTTGACTTAAACATACATTATATTTTTTCTCACTGACAAATATATTATTCTTACATTACTATGTTCATAAGGAGGCTCTTAATATAATCTCATTATGTTGGGTTAATCATATATTACAATTAATTTTTTCCATGACTCTTGTAAGTTACATTCTAAATATCATTTACATTCCATCCCATTTTATTATTATAGGGATATGAATGTTTTTTAATATTTAGGGTGATTTCTAATCCAAATTCATCTATATTGAAAATGTGATTATTCATTGATCCTTACCTTGATTCATTCAACAATTACTCTTCTCTTTAAAAATAGATATATTATTTCTTTACTAATAACACCCATTAATGGAAAAAGTGAAGTTCTATCTTATTTTTTTTGGAACCTACAAATTTATTATTTTACAATGAATTATTATGTCATTATAAATCCCCATATTTTATATTGATTATATTCCACATTTTTAATTTATGTAAATTTCCATTCTATGTGGAATACTTGATTATAAGCATATTTTGATATTATGGGTGGGCCTAAAATTATATATACCAAAATTTTATTAAGTAAAGTGATATATATTATGAGATTATTATGCATGAAAATGATTTTATCTTTGTTCACAAGATCCTGTTTCCATATAAACTTATCATAAACATGTACTTGACGCCAACTTTGTTCTTATTCTATGTAAGGGAATGATTTAGTTAATAGTTGAAGCCAATGACTCCTTTTGTTATGAAATAAAATAAATATTTCTATATGAGTAGAGGTATATAAATTACATAGATCATGGGACCAAGGCCATGTGGCTCATGAACATAGCCTAAAGGCTGAGTGAAAAATCAAACGACCATCATCTTTCTTGTGCCACTACACATGTGTCATGCCTACATCATAATATACCTTTGTTCTGTCTCAGTAACTACCTATATCATAAATTCCCCAATGGGATTTACAGGAGTTCAAATATTTTATTTTTTATGTAGGATAATAGGTTTTCCCCCTCAAGCTCCACCCCAACTACAAAATATCGAAATAAGGGCATGATTTAGTTATCTTTGTCCACAATGTTATAATTTTTTATTTTTATGAATGTTTCATATCACATGTATCTTTAAAATTATTTCTATATGCTTATGATGATGATATTATACACATGTTAAGATGAATATTGTTATTTTCAACCATGAACTCATATTGATTCATTTCACATGTTCCTTCCTGTTATTTATCCCTTTACTAGGATTTTAGATCACCCTTTCTTTGATGTGTATCCCTATGTGATCATAAGAATTAATAATGATTTAATTAACTTATTAGAGGTAAAAAATGATTGATTTATTTTGGTTTTTGGTTGTATCATATTATATGATGTTTTAATATTTGATTAGCATCCAAATACATTAATCATACATTTATAGGAATGGTTTGCTGTAATAAATATTCCTATAAAATTATATAATATATATGTGATTCCCAAGATCTAGAAATGAGGGTTTTAGGGATTCTAGCTAAACTTATATCTATATAAAAACATTATTCTCATACATGGATGTTACACTTTTTTAGTTTAATAATAAATACACTACACAAACACATGCATGGGGACCATAATCATTTAGTGAATTTGGAAACACTGAACACAATCTTCTTAAATTGGTTAAAGATCTCCAATGTCTCTGAAAATTATCTTACCATTTATCACTATTAAAAAATACTATATTTATACCATTCCCCATATCCTATGAAAAGGAAATATATAAGAGGGTTAGATTATATGAATATTAAGGGTAAACATGGGATATGCGTAAGTATAACATGAATATAAGGGTATGAGAACATAATCGTAACATTTGGAAACCATAACATGCATATCAATGATTATAATCTAGAGTCATGGATTAAAAATTAACAGTTCATAATACATGAATATAGGAAAATAAAATAATATTACAAATAATATCATAACATAGGCATAAGTTATAGATTTTTGGCATATAAATAATCATAGAAAATCAATTCATTCGTAGTCAAGGATATTTCCAAAACTTATCAGGGAACTCTATGCATGGATGAACTCCTTGATAGGACACACCACTATTCCCAGTGGTATCCCATTCCTTATAGTGGAATGGGTTCACTCATGGTTAACTCCCATGACCATCATAGAAGATGAAGTCTCTTACTAAATAGAGTTGACACCAAATTCTTGTATTGTAAACAATAAGAAATTTAGATATTTATTCTATGAAATTGATAGAGAAAAAGGCCCCACAAATACATGGTTATATTCTAACCACCATCCATAGTTATAATGTATCCACCATCCTTTTCTATAATGTAAACACTATCACATAATAGAAAACATTTATATGGGTGAAATAATATTATAAAACATTCATCATATCAGAACCTAAAAATTAAAAGGGTTTCATAAAAATTTCATCATAATATAACCTATGGATAATAAACAGGTTTCATAATCATTTCATTATTTTTTCAAAGCATTAGTTCTGAAAAAATAGGTGAGTTTCATGAGTATCTTATCAAGGTATAACCTTTTTAAGAGAAACAAGTAATATAAAAATCATTTCATCATAAACATAAACCATTTATAGAAATAATAATAATGTTATATATTGATTATATCCCTATTAAATAATAGTTAACATCATATGATGTCTAATTAGATGGAAAATGATTTCTAATCATCATTTAAAAAACTTCTAAAGGAAAATAAATTTTAATTGAAAATAAATTTCAAAAACTAAAAATTCATAAAATATTTTGGAAATCCCTTTCTTTGAAAATAAACATTAAAACCTAAAATGTAAGATTTAAAGAACATTTAAAACATTTCTTGAAGAAAATATCCTTTACAATTATAAAAACACTTTTTAAAACATAATTATTTTTTAAAATCCTTTTTAATTTGAAACTATTTATTTATAATATAAAGGTTTCCCAAACATTAAATAAAATAATTATGTTGAAATGATATATTAAAATTTATATGGTAATCATGAAATCATTTTGTAGTCATTATAGTTGGAAATGGTGTTCATGTTGTGCATGTTAAAAAAAATTGGTTTCACAAATTTATTAAAGGCCAAATGGGTATTTTTTTGGAAAATGAAATAGAGATCCATTTCAAGATGTTTTAAAAAAAATTATAAAATGGAAAAAAAATCTCTTAATGGAATAAGAAAACATTTTTAGAAAACTCATGTTTGGAAAAATTGAGATTTAATTAAAACCATTCTCTCAACATGTTGGAGTAACAAAGAGTATAAAAATGTATTATTTCTTAAAAATATAATTCTTAAGAATAGGATAATAAAATTCCTTTGTTTTTTTGATATATGGATCATAATATTTTATCTTCAAAACCATAATCATAAAAAATCTCAATAAACAAAGAAATTGTAACATAAAATCATTACTACTTTGGTAACATTAAATTGTAAACCCAATGAAGGAATGACATAAAATAGAATACATAATATAATTATAATAAATTAATTAATGGTATTACATGTCATAGGGTCTGTATATATGACTTGAGAAATAATATAGGTGCATAACATAATGTACATCTCAACGAAGGCAATTTGAGACAAATATCCCTTACCACGTTGGTAATATTTTTATCCGTAAACCCTAGTAAATAATAACATCAAATAAATCATTAAATGTCATTAAAATAATTTGATTAATGATATAAAATGTCAAAGTGTATTTATATACACCACATAAGGTGAATTTTAATTTGCTTCCTTAAAATAAAAGGCATACTAAAAATCACATACCATAATTATTGAATTTAGTTATTCATGTTCAAACCTCCTATATAATAAATATAATATTTTTATACCCATATTGTGGAACAATATATATATATTAACATAAATTATTTTATTATGTCCTTTTATTACCCATTTATTAACAATTACATAATAATGTAATGTTTTAGGCCATAATGGCTATATTTTTTATGAATGTTTTGACTTTTTATTGTTTGAACTATTATATAGATCATAATTTTAACATATTAATTATGTTAACCATGATATAAATATAATATATGTTTAGTAAATATGTAATTTTAATAATCCATGGAATATATTGATAGAAAATTAAATGCACTGTTATTGGATACGACCGCCAATACGTACGCATGAACGTTATTTCCCCTTTCCTATTATATTGAAAGAAATAAAAATAAATGACATATATATATATTATAATTATAGAATAATAATTATTTCATATTTCTCAAAAATTTATATTAAACTCATCCTTGATACATTCCATGTAAAAAAAGGAAAAATCACATCGCTTCGTGAGGTGGTAGTTTTCCATACACACTAGCGAGATTATCGTATTCCCAAAAAATAGAGAGTACGAAGGTATGTGCGACATAGAAATTCTAGAATAATAATAAAAAAATAAATATAATACATATAAAAAAATATCTCATTATGTCCATCCTTGATAGGTGGCAATGGAAAAATGAATGACATCAGTTTGTAGACCAGTAGTTTTCCGTATACAGGAACAATGATTTTGTAACACGTTTGATGGAAGTGGAGATTATATTATGTCAATAAATTTACATATGAAAGTCTTATTTTTTGGAATATACTAGGATTATTGCATAATCATGGTGTTAAAATAATTTAAGGTGGCGTAGGAATAAATAATAAAATTACTCATTGATGAACACTACCTCTTCTTTCGATATCGTCCTTATGTTTTCACATAAATCTTTCCTAGGTTGTATTTATATAAACAATAAGTATTTTAATATGAGATTATACAATTTTAGAATTTATCTGGTCTAAGATAGATAAGAAACAAAGGGGTGTAAGGTGTAACATTGAGATTGGAGTGGGTGGCCATTTATAAGTGATTGAGTGACACATTTGTAATTTTTTGAAAAGAAAGAATCTCACCTATGTTTTTTTTCAACACATAAGGATAAAAAATGGAATATTATAGATCCTATAAGGTATTGTTTCTAAATATGTACATTCAATGTGTGTTGGAATAGTTTTTTGTTATTTGTAACCCTTATCTTTTTAGTTTAACCCCCTACTGGGTTAACACATTTTTACCTTAATCAAGAAAATTAAATATTACTATTTTAACTATTCATTTATTTCAAAATTTATGATAAAATTATTAGAAATTAGAAATTATTGTGATTAAAAAATATGGAATCCAATTTTCCAAATTTCATTTAAATAGTTCTCAAAATTTAATTTCAAATTAATCAAAAAAACACGATGACAATGTTGGGTTTCAATGAGATTGTGGTCAAAAGTTCAAAAAAAATTATAACCAAATTAAATATTAAATTTATTACAATGACTTAATATTTTTAATGGACGTATTATTGAAATAATTTAATTTAAAAAACTATTATATAATATAAATTAATAAATTAATTTACCAAAAAAGATGGTATCAATTCAAATTCAGTATTTTCACCATTCCTAAAAAATTGTAATTTTCACAAAAACTCCAAAAATAACCCTAACATGATTTTTACATGATGAATTAATAAATGTATTTTTTATCAATTAATTTTTCTAAAAGTTTCCAAATTTAAATTTAAAACAAAACCCAATGACATGATAAAAATGCACGTTTTCAAGAACTGTTTTTTGTTTTCAAGTAAAAACTGTTTTTATGTTAACTCTATGTCTAATAATAATTATTATATAATTTTTAATTAAAATATATTTTTGTATAATTTATACACATCATTATTCCTTATTAGGGATTATTTTAATTAATTAAAACAGAAAATATTATGTACTTTAAAATAGTTTTTAGAAAAAACTCCCTTTTAAACTAAAAAATGAACATATACAATAAACCAATATAAATCTTATTGAGAACTAATTAAAAAGAATGAATATTAATAAATAGTAATATTTTTACTTTTAAAAAAAATCTGGAATTTTAATTTCTTAAATTTTTGATAATAAATGATAGTTTCACAAAAAAAAGTATTTTTATCTATAAGCTAAAAAATATATATTTTCTAAAAAATCCAAATCATTTATCATAAATTAATTTAGATATAAATATTTTAAAAATTAAGTTCATTTTATCAATTTTTTATATAAAAAATATATAAATTAATAAGTATACTTTCTCATAAAAAATAAAAAATTCATATTTGAAGAAAAATTATTGGTAATGAATATAAATACATTACTAAAAATTAATTGATTGTTTTCTATGAATTTATAAGTAATTTTTTATGGATTAGTAATTATGTATTTATATTTCATAATGTAATTGTTACTATTCATACATACCTACTAAACAACATTGGTATAATAACATTATTTCATGGTTTTCTTAACCTAGGTGTCTCGTGTCATGCATGTTATTAATGAAACATGGTGTTTCATGTAGTGTGAGATAAAATTAGTGTTGTGTATAATGAAATATATAATTAGTGTTACATGTAATGAAAAATTTAGAAAATATTAAACTCATTTGAATGATAAATTCCTGAAATATCATGGTGTTATATCCTACTCCCTTAAAATAATTTCACCCTCGAATTTCATATCAACCCTCAAAGTATTAACATCTAAAATTACTTCATAGAAACCCACATCGTACATATGAATAATAATAAATCCCAGAAAAAAGGAAATTTAAAAACATAAAGGCCACCTAAGGTAACTCATAACTAGTTTTCCACATAGTATATCATAATTGAGAAGTGAATATTTGGACATGGAATAAAACCATGAATTATTATAGGGAGTGATAAACATTATTGATCACATGAAAGTGGGTAATCTGAAGAATGTTATCAAAATAAAAGATATAATAAAGTCGCGTGAAAGAGGACATCAATAACACAAAAATTTATGATAATAAGATAACATTTTATTTCATGATACTTTTCCTAGTATTTTATAATTTTAACTAGAAGGCATACATACTTGATTTAATTAAATTTCATAAGCACAATCTCACTCACTAATTGTACCTTGATCTATTTCCACTTCATCACTTACTCTACAAAATGGAGATGAATTTCTAATGCTCGATTCATCAATGGATTATAAGATACATAAATAAGGATAATTCATTCCTTCTATAATTATTTTTAACAAAAAAAATTGGATAACACATTTTATAAAATATGAATGAATATTCATATCGAGAAATAATAAATTAATCTATAAAACCTCATTAAAAGTTCAACATAAAAATTTTCATAGATGGTTAACCTTATAAAATTACTGATAGATTAAAATATAAAAAATTATAAAATAGGTCACTAAAATACTCAAAATCAACATAACATTAATAAACCATATATCATTAAGTGCATCTTGGTTTACAAATACCAAATATGGGAATACCTTTATCATATATATTATCCTAAAGATTTGGTATAACTTTAATTACCATAAAAACTCAATGAAATCATGCATTATTAATCATTACATGAATAGAAAAATATATCATCAATCATATTACATATATACAATAATATTTTAAACTACATTAATGATAACATAAATAAATTTTCTAATAAATATTTTATTAGTTTTGAAGTCATCAATACTATCCAATTTACATTATCCATATCAATAATCTATTTATCAAAACTAAAGACCATTTTTTCAACATAAAAAATATATTAAGGATTGCCTTACCTTAAAGAAAATATCATATTTCCATTAAATCACATTTCCATGCCATTATAACTATTTAACATGTTAATGAATATCCTTAATACATAACTAATGTGGAAAATCCATTTATGTTTCATAATTCTAACAACCAAAAATCTGATGAAAAAATATAATTCCTTGAATGAAAATACATAAATAATTTAATCATTACACATTATTTATACACCATTAACTAGGCACCATCATCTTATTCTTTAACACTTGTATATTTCATAGGTTTTCTGTAGTCTTTTCATTATTTGAAAAATAAACATTACTCGTATAAGCTCTATGATTTTTTTATATGATATTTCTTATTAGGAAATCAATTTTCACAATGCCCATATCCTCCACATTTGAATCATTATACCATTTATGGTAACCTATATGTACTATTATTTTTATCTAATCTTCTAACCAAAAATTTCATTTTCCCCATGTAGTTTCTTTGTTTGTGTCCTTTTCCATTGTTAAAATACATACTCATTCCATTAAGAACTCCACTTGGGTTCTTCTTCCCACATTATCAACACATATGAAACAAAATCTTCTCTATTAAATGGTCTACACTACCTGAACTCTAATCAAATTGTTCCCTTCTCTTATTTTTTGAGTATTAGAGTTGGTTAAGGTACCCATTATTAATCAAAATTCATGAAAAATAATAAATTATAATCAAAAAATAATTCAATATTTTCATCTTCTCATTTGGACACTCAATAAAAAATTTCTAATCACATTCAATGCTAACCAAGTTTATTCAGGTTTCGTCCATGGAATATAAAAAAAAAGAATAGTGTGATCAACACTAATCACATGAAAAAACTATCTAATCCTAAAAAACACTAAAAGTGTATCTAATTCATGAAACCATATATTCAACATATAAAACTTTTATTTTATCCTAGGTTATTAATAATCTTATTCTATTTAAATTCATCATGATGGTTCTTAAATATGTTGTGAATTTATATAGCATATCTTATAGGAGTGTCTATCCTAGTGTGCAGAAAGGTCCATTGTCATAGACCAGGTGATGATCGAGTATATCTAAATGAACACTTCTTAGAGTTATTACCCCTAGGTTCCTCTTTTCTAGAGACACATCCACTTATAGTCTTTAGACTGAGATGTAACTTATTGGAAACTACATTCCATATCATCTAACTAAATTATAGGACTGTTTTCTATATTTTGACTCATATTTAGAGAAATCCCTAGATATATAATTAGAAATATCCCTTGTTGTTTGATTATTTTTTTAATCCTGGATTCCAATGGTTAAAAAACCTTCCTATAATACAAACTATAGTGACCTTGTTAAACAGGGATATTTAATCTTTTTAGATGAATATTAAATCCATTACACAAAAAGAATACTTAAGGACTATAATAGATTAGAGCCTTTCAAAAAATGGGACAAAAACATTTTAATTTTGTGAAATTTTTTCAACGTCTTCCAAAAAGATCTTCCCTATTAGTAATCCTCAAAAAATACACTACATAAACTATTATTCAAAACTTGGTGAAAGTAAACTTAATAAATCGTGAGTTTAGATACGTAATAAGGGTAAACAAGTGAGATATGTAAAAATAACATGAAATTAAGAGAATGAGGACATGATTATAACATTATAAAACCATAAAATAGATATGAAAATTATAATATTGGTTCATGGAATAAATACTGGTTGTTTGTAATACATGAACCATTAGAAAATAAATGAACATGATCCATGAGATGCTAATGTTGGCATGAGACATGGATATAGAGAATGCACATAAGCAAATAAAATCATATCTTTAGTATTAAAGGTTCATTTTAATAACATATTAAGAAACTCTATGGCTGACACACCTCTGGGGTGGGACATACCACCATCCCTAGTGGCAAAAAATTCCTCATAGTAGAATAGGTTTACTCCGCAAATCATCATTGTAGGCACGGTTCACACCCAAGACCTCTATAATAGAAAAAGTTTCCTACTGAATTGAGTTCAATCCTCATTCTAGTCATTTAAATATCATAATATATAAACCATTATCTAGTGAAATGGATATAGATAATGTTCCCATCGATATTTGGTTATAACATAACCACTATGTTGAGCCCTCTGGAAGATTGTTGAATTATTCCTATGATTTCTGTTTTAATAATCACAAATCATCAATTACTTAATCCAGTTGGATTTCTCATATACATAATCACAATATCTTAGTGAATCTGTGTATATTGGTTGGATCATGTTTTTATCTCTTTTTTATTGATTTACAAGTATTATGATGTCCTCTGGATCAAAGGACAACGGTCGCACCGATCCATATCAAAGGACAACGGTCGCACCGATCCATATCAAAGGACAACAGTCGCACTGATCCATATCAAAGGAAAATGGTCACACCGATCCATATCAAAGGACAACAGTTGCACCGATCCATATCAAATGACAATTGTCTCACCGATGCTGATCAAATGAGTCATCGACGATGTCTCACCGATGCTGATCAAATGAGTCATCGAAGATGTCTCACTGATGCTGATCAAATGAGTCACCGAATATGTCTCACCGATGCTGATCAAATGAGTCACCAAAAATATCTCACCGATTCTGATGACCCACCGATCTCTTAACACACTGATAGTCATAAACAGCTGTTTGAATTTCTTTATCTTTATTTAATCTAACCAACGGTCATATTAGGAATATTTTAATGCTCTGTCATTTATTTAATGTGTGTTGCTGGATGTCAGAGAACCGTACCTCTTACCTGCAAAAAAAAATCATTTCTTTTGCCGGAGCACGTGCTTTAAATAAACGAAGGATGTTCTACTGCAAAGATAGAGAAAAATAGATGAATACAAAGACTGCAAGGTGTGCTGGAAGAACAAAAAAAGTGTGAATGCAAAGAGACGACTGAACTTAAATGAGGAACTCATTCATCACTACTCACCGGTGAGGAGCTGAGAACGAGAACGTGAACATAATACAAGAGCTTAATTGACTGTCTCTACACTTGGAAATCAAGGAAACATACGATACTCTATTTTCCAGACAAAAACCAGAAGAGGACTCAGAGCGAATTCTGATCAATCAAAGGAGTCCAGAACTACACGACAATCAATAGAGCCATTCCTAAACTCTAAACATTTTCTCTGTGATTTATCTTTTTACATATTGAGCAGTGTGTGCTATATGCTGCATTTTTACACACACTATCTCCTATACTCAAACTGGAGGATTTTTAAATCCTCACACACCTCTCTTACATTTTTTATTTCCCATTGAGAAAGTGGTAGAGGTCGTGTGACCTGAACAGCTGGTTTCTGTTGTGTTTGTTCCCATGAATAACTATGGTAGAGGTCTTGGACCTGCACAGCTGGTTGCTGTTGTTATCCCCGATCCAGGGTGTGGATCATCTCTTTATAAGAGCTTTTGAGAGGACTAAGTCTCAGCTTGAGACTGAACCTCTTGGTTATATCTGTTGTGCTATATCTTTCAATGTTATTCTTTTATTCCGCTGCTAATCTCTTTAAAACCAAAACTGTTTTAAAGTCACATTGATAATTAAATTCGCAAGTGTTTATATTAGTTCTAAATCAGTAAGTTGGTTTCAAAAGTTAATCAACCTTTCTGTTTTGATTAACTGGGAAATAATCAATCCCTTGAGAACCCAACCGAACCCTTCCTTTAATATAAATTCACTACAGTTTAATTCAATATTTTATTTAGGTGTTTTTAAGATAACGTTTTTAAATCAGAAATTTTAATTGGAACTCAATTCACCCCCCCTTGAGTATCCACTCCGACCAACAATTTGTACCAGAGGTTGTTTAAAATATTTTGTACTCTGTTTTTCAACTGTGAATTTAATTGTATTTTAGTGTTCTTAAAATTTCTGTTATTTTTAAATTTTTATCTCTTTATAATCTTTGCCTTAAGTAAGCTATCATGGATAATATAGTTGAAGGTGTTTCTACCAATAGACCACCATTTTTCAATGGCACTAACTATGCTCAGTGGAAAATAATAATGAAAATTCATTTAGAAAGCATGGGTTTTGATATTTGGACTGCTATAGAATCATAATATAAAATTCCTACTGCTGTTAGAACTACTTGGAATGAAGCTAGTAAGACAGCCTACAATAATAACTGCAAAGCTATGAATGCATTGTACTGTGCTCTAGGAGATGAGGAATTTAATAGAATATCTGCTTGTAAAACTGCTTAAGAAATTTGGGATACCTTAGCTGTTTCTCATGAAGGAACAACTAATGTTAAGGAATTGAGATTGAACACTTACACTATTAAGTATGCTAATTTTAAGATGAAGCCTGATGAACCCATTTCTGGTATTTATCTCAGGTTCAATGAAATTGTCAACACAAAGACTTCTCTGCGTAAGGATGTTCCAGCAAAGGAACAAATCATGAGAATTTTGAGATGTGTACCTAAAATATGGAGAGGAACCTCTGTCTCCATTAGAGAATCGTGTGATATTGGTGAACTACCAGTCAAGGAACTAATTGGAAAGTTGATGATGTATGGAGAGGAACTCAAGGTTAACAAATAAGAAGAAGATGAACCTAGAAGGAAGTCTGTTTCCTTCAAAACTAAAACCTCAAAGAATAAGGATAAGGAAAATCATCAAGCTATCAATGAAAGTTCAAGCTGTGAAGACAGTGAGAGTGATTCTGATTGTGATGCTGAGATGGCTCACACTGCCAGAAGATTTAAAAAGTTTTATAGGAAGAAGAAGTTTTTAAGAAAGTCAAACTACAAAGGTAAGTATGACAACAAGGGAAATTGGAAAAAGGATTGGAAGAAATATGAAAAATCAGATGAAGTTGTCTGCTATGAGTGCAAAAGGAAGGGACACATAAAAACAGACTGTCCAAAGCTGAAATACAAGAAGAATTATGAATACAAGGATAACATGTATAAAAAGGCTATGAAGGCTACTTGGAGTGATTCTGAGGATAGCTCAACTGAATTTGAAATTTATGAAACTGAGCACAGAAATAAGGCAAACATGTGTTTTATGACAAAAACTTCTGAGGTAACTTCAGAAACTCCTGCTTCTAATTCATATTATTCTGGAGATGATTCTGAATGTGATAACATGTCTAAATATAAACTGTTTGAATATTGTGATATGTTAGAAGAAACCTGTAATGAGCTGAATGACAAATACAGAGGTTTAAGGAAACAGTATGCTTTAACTGTTAAACAAAAATCTGATCTTGATATTGAAGTAGAAAAGAATGCTCAGTTGCTTAAAGAGAATATTGAACTAAAATTATCCAATGATCAACTCAAGAAAGATTTAGAGAAATTCACAAATGGTAAAGATACTCTTACTAAGATGCTAGGTAAGAAAATAGCACCTAGATACAGTACTGGTATAGGATACCAACCTGGACAAAGGAAGATTAACAAAACTAAATTCATTCCTAAATCTGGACAGAATGTAGCTAGTTCTAAAACTTCATATGCTTCAACTAGATATATTAATATTTATGGATCTAATAATGTTTATCTCTCAAAGTCTGTTGATTATAGAAATTTTATGAGACCCATAAGACAAATTTGGGTACCAAAAGCTCTGATTTCTAACCTTTTTGGACCCAAGAAAATCTCAGTACCAAAATCATTTCCTATCTAAATATGTTTTGTAGGGAACCTACTTAAAGAGATCCTGTAGAAAGCCTTGGTATTTGGACAGTGGATGTTCAAGACATATGTCTGGAGACTTCTCATGCTTTAAAAGCTTGGTCAGAGTTGATGGAGGTTTTGTCACCTTGGGTGATAATTCTAAAGGAAAAATCATCGGCTCAGGCCAGATTGGTAACACTGAATCAGTACTAATTTCTGAAGTTTTATTTTTTGATGGACTTAAATACAATTTGTTAAGTATTTCTCATTTATGTGATGATGGTTTTTATGTTAAATTTGAAAATGATTCTTGCAATGTTTTCAATTCTAAAAATGCTTTAGTGTTTTCTGCTTTAAGATATGAAAACGTTTATGCTGTCGATTTAAATTCTCTAGATAAGAAAAATATTACTTCTTTAAATGCTTTTTATAAAGAGTCTTGGCTTTGGCACAGGAGATTAGGACACTGCAATGTGCATTCACTTAGAAAACTTGCTAGGAAGAACTTAGTTAGAGACCTACCCAAACATGAATTTTCAGCAGACAAAGGTTGTAATCCCTGTCAAAAGGGAAAGAAACATAAAGTTTCTTTTAAATCAAAGAAATAAGTGTCAACTTCTCAACCTCTCGAGTTGGTTCACATGGATTTATTTGGACCTTCTAGAGTATCTAGTTTAAATGGGAAGCATTATGTCTATGTTCTTGTAGATTACTTTTCTAGATATACTTGGGTATACTTTCTAGCTCACAAGAGTGAAGCGTGTTCTTACTTTGTTAAATATTCCAAGTCTATAGAGAACCTTAGTGGACTTAAGATTAAAACCCTGAGAAGTGATCATGGTCGTGAGTTTGAAAATCATGAGTTTGAATCTTACTGCTCACATAGTGGCTATAGTCACAATTTCTCTACCCCTAGGACACCTCAAGAGAATGGTGTAGTAGAAAGGAGTAATAGAACCCTGCAAGAAATTGCTAGAACTATGCTTAATGAGTATGACCTACCTGTTTATTTTTGGGCTGAAGCTGTAAATACAGCTTGTTATGTTATCAATATAGTCTTAATCAAACCTGTTCTTAAGAGGACCCCTTATGAGTTATGGAACCATAGGAAACCTAAGGATAACTGCTTCAATGTTTTTGGCTGCAAAGTCTTTATTCTTAATACTAAAGTTAATCTTGATAAGTTTGCATCCAAGAGTGATGAAGGAATTTTTCTAGGTTACTCAACTTCCAGTAAAGCCTCTAGATTTTTCAATAAAAGAACCAAATGTGTGGAAGAATCTATTCACATAAAATTTGATGAAACTGATCCACATGAACCTAAGACCTCTCTTGAAAATCTTGAAGATGACCTCTCTGGTTTGAACCTTAATGATAAAAATAGTGGACCTGTAGTTAAAACATCCAGTTATGGAAATTTTCCAGACCCTGCTTCTGTTGAACCTCAACCTATAGATGAACCTGAAATCTCGAGCCCTACCTTTTCTAGATCAACAAGAATTCTGAAGAATCATCCTTTAGATGTTGTTGTAGGAAATCTTGATAGAGGGACACAGACTAGAGCTTCTCTTAGAAATCAGGTTGAATATCAAGCCTTCTTATCACAGCTAGAACCTAAAAATATCAATGATGCTATCAATGATAAATTTTGGGTAATGGCGATGCAAGATGAACTAAATCAATTTGAAAGAAACAAAGTCTGGAAATTAGTAGAAAGACCTAAGGACACTATAACCATAGGCAAAAAATGGGTGTTTAGAAACAAAGTTGATGAATCTGGAAACATAATTAGAAACAAAGCTAGCCTAGTTGCACAAGGTTACAATCAAGATGA
Organism: Viscum album; assembly: GCA_963277665.1. Taxonomy (NCBI): domain Eukaryota; kingdom Viridiplantae; phylum Streptophyta; class Magnoliopsida; order Santalales; family Viscaceae; genus Viscum; species Viscum album. The sequence continues at coordinate 818,376,053 of OY728132.1, read as the reverse complement.
AGGAATTGAATATGAGGAAACCTTTTCACCTGTAGATATATTAGAGGCTATTAGGATCATACTTGCCTATACATCACATCTGAATTTCAAATTATATCAAATGGATGTGAAAAGTGCTTTTTTAAATGGTTTTATTGTTGGAGATGTTTTTGTAGAACAACCACCTGGTTTCACAAATCCTCATTTTCAAAATCATGTCTTTAAACATTCTAAAGCTTTATATGGTTTAAAACAAGCTCCAAGAGCTTGGTATGAAAGACTTTCAAACTTTCTTATTTCAAAAGGATTTACAAAAGGAATAGCTGATCCCACTTTTTATATAAAAAGGATTTCAAAAGATGTGTTAATAGTACAAATCTATGTTGATGATATTATTTTTGGATCTTCTAAAAATTCTTTATGTACTGAATTCTCAAAGGTTATGCAAAATGAGTTTGAGATGAGCTTAATGGGAGAGCTTAAGTATTTTCTTGGATTTCAAATCTTTGAAACTAAAAATGGTATTATTCTAAATCAAAGTAAATATACTAAGGATTTATTAAAACGTTTTGGTCTAGATAGTATTAAGGAAAGTGATATACCTATGAGTACTACCTATAAATTGGATATTGATGAAACCGGTAAACTAGTTAATCAAACTAATTACAGAGGTATGATTGGGATTTTACATTATCTTACTGCTATTCGACTAGATATTATGTTCAGTGTATGTATGTGTTCTAGATTTCAAGCTAATCATAAAGAATCACACTTACTGGCTATTAAAAGGATTTTTAAATATCTTAAGTATACCGTGAATTTAAGTTTGTTTTATCCAAAAGAACAATCATTTGACCTAACTAGTTATTCAGATGCTGACTTTGCTGGATGCAAGTTAGATAGGAAAAGCACATCTGGAACATTTCATTTACTTGGAAAATCGCTAGTATCATGGTGTAGTAAGAAATAGAACTCAGTTGCATTGTCTACTGCTGAAGCAGAATACATCGCTGCTGGTAGTTACTGTGCACAGATTCTGTGGATGAAACACACTTTATTGGACTATGGATTTGATTTTAAACAGGTTTCAATTAACTGTGACAATACTAGTGCGATCAACATATCTAAGAACCCTGTGTCTCACTCTAGGACTATGCACATTGATATCAGACATCACTTTCTAAGAGATCATTATCAGAAAGGTGATATTTCTCTAGAATTTATTAGTTCTGAACATCAATTAGCTGATATTTTTACAAAGCCCTTATGCTCTGAAAGAATGAATTTTATTAAACAAGAATTGTGTATGATAGATCTGTGAAACTGATCTGAGAAACTGATCTGTGAAACCGATCATTATTTATATTACTTTTTATTTTGTGATTAATTAACTACTTTTATCTTTATTATGGGAACCCTAAATGATGACATTAATGATACGTGACTATTTATATTCCCCAAACCGTCGACCTTTCATTTCTTTCCCGCTAAACCTTATTTCCTCTCTTCTCCTCCACTTCGAACCTTCAAACTCCTACTTCCCCCAGATTCGTCAAATGGATAAGCATAAGAGACCAAGCAAAGGATCAGAAATTCATGTACCTTCAAAGTGTGCTCGAGGCGAGTCGATTAGTACCACTCAAAGATCAGTAAATCCGATCCTGTAAACTCGGATTATTGCTGTAGAAAAGGAATTCAGCTCCGCCTAGATTTTTACAAGTAAGTCTCTATTGATACAAGTTTTAGTTTTGCAAGGATAGAAGTCCTGGTTTTCAGATAACACTCGTGTATACTACCAAAATCTAGTGCATGAGTTTTATATAAATCGGCAAGTTACTTTAGATGGTGTCAAGGCTGCCAGAATGTCTTCTCTAGTGAAAGGAAAGAAAATATCTTTTTCGTCTAAACAATGGGCCGAATGCTTGAATGTACCCCACAAGGGTCGGTATGGGGATTATGCTGGAAACATTCCTCGAACCACTGAATATTTCTCTTATGAGTTAGCTTTAGAGATTTTGACTCGAAACAGAGATTCAAGGAGAATCATAGCATCAGAGATAGATGGTGAATGTAGACTTACCTTTAAGTTTATTCAGCATCAAATTTGCTCCAGGAAAAGAGATTTTGCTGTTGTAAGATACCAGAATGTTTTTCTATTGTTTTTACTAAAGTCCCATGAGAAGATCAATTTGTGTAGATATGTAATGGTGCACATAGCTGGAATGATGAAACCTTCTAAGAAATCTACTGCCCTGTTCTATCCCAAAATGATCTCTGCTATGTTAAAGAATCTGGAATGTGTTGATAAAGCTGATGAGATAGCTGAATCTGATAGTGCTTTTTGTATTAAGAAAGAAATTTGTAAACTGATGAAAATAAACTGGAACCCATGGAAAAAATGCTAGGTTGGTGATGAGAACAAGTTGTATGAATCTTTCAATCCTACTGATCATGGAAAGGGGCCGAAGGGTTTGAGAGACCCTGGTTTGAAATCAGATGAGGAGCCAATTTATTCTGATGATGAAGAAGAAGTAAATGTTGAAAGGGATAAAGACACTAAAGGGTCTGGTAAACAAGGGATGGAAGACGCTGAAACAGAAGAAGGAAGTATGTCACCTCCTAATTATAGGAGTGATCCTGATACTGTGAGTCCTAAAAGAAGAATAGAATTTGGATCTGCCAGTCCACCTTTACCCTTACCTGAATCAGAACCAGTTCTTGGTGACGAAGAAGCTAGTGACACTGAAGTATCTGACAATGATGTTTCTGTGAAGAATGTAAATGAGAATGGAGATGATGATGATGATGATGATGATGGTGATAACCAACCAGTGGATGGTCTTGCTATACCTCCAATGGAAACAAATCAAACTGTAGCAGAAACAGATGCCAATGGCAAGAGAGAATCTCTTGAAAACATTGGAAAAGAAAGTTATGATAAACCGAAATATACTCTGTGTGCTGCTGTCTGGGATGATTACCCCGGTTTTGCTGTTTTGGGTTTAGAGTATTCTGAAGAAGAAGAAGAAGAAGAATCAGAATCTACTACGGTTATGATGGAAAGCCAACCAGTTGAGGCAAGGTCTGCTCATGTTGCTGATGCTGCAGGTGCTCATCTACCTAGTTCTACTGTCTCTCAGTCTAACTTTGATAAGTTCAAAAGTGATTTTCTTACTGCTGTGAGAGACACAGTCAGAGAAGAAATTTCAAATCCTATTAAACCAGACCTGGCCAATACTAGTGAGTTTATTGGTAGGCATATAGCCTCTCTAAATCAGATTATGAAGGATCTACAATATGGGTTAGTTTCTTTATCCAACGAATTTAGATCCACCATCTCTGGTATGATGGATGTGTTGACAATCTGATTGAACATCTTAAGAAGTCTGATCTGAGAAAGTTGAAAGCTGAGATAACTCAGATAGTTGTTCAAGCCAGTACATCCAAAGTAACCAAGATCACTACTCGTGAGATAGAGGCTCTAAGGAAGATTGTTCATGATGAATTGGCTGCCATTAGGCAAGTTCTTGATTTGGACTCGTTGAGGAAGATGAAGGAGCACAGTGATCACATTCATAACATGGTCACAGTATATTCAGCAGATGCCACTAAAGCTCAGAGAGAGATCAAGGAAAAGGTTGATCACTAATTTTCAAAAACCTATACCAATCATGAGATGACCGCGAATTTCAAAGTGTTAGCTGACAATCTGAGACTACCTCCAGTCACTCATGCTTTCAAGACTCAAGTTCGACAGTTGCAAGATTTTACTCCAACCTTGGAACGGTTCATGGAAAATAAGGATGATTTTGAGAAGGCTATGCAGTATGGTGCAGAAGTTATTCAGAATTTCATAAATATTTTGAAGCCTTATCTGAATGCACAAGCCACCGCCATTGTGCTTCCTACTACTAACCCTCTCGGTGCCTCTGATGTTGCTCCAAATCAGATCTCTGTTGCTCAAGCTCTCTCTCAACTCCGACCAGTTTCTCAGCACTCTTCTCAACCAGCTCCTACAGCTCCACAGCAAATCCCGGTGGCATCCTCTCCTCTAACCTCCAGAGTCATCTTACCACCGTTTCAAATTCACACTGTTCCACCTACCTCCAAGTCTTCCACCTTACCCACCATTGATCCTTCTGACAAGGGCAAAGCCCTGTTACACCCCAAGAAATAGTTGTGTGTTGTTGTTGATAGGGTGAACCATGTTGTGATTGTACTGTGATGTCTTATAAACTTTATTCTCTTTTCTTTTTATTCTCACTGCTGCCTTCTTTTAATATCTTCTTTCTCAGTTTTCCCTCCTTTTTGATTATCCCAAAGGGGGATAAATATGTATATATATGGATCTATGGGAGATATGGGGGATATTTATATCTTTTTATGGAAATGCTTGCATAAGTATTTAAAGGCCTAATTTTAGGGGTAGATTTATATCTCATTATGTTTTTATTCTTATTATGACTTATTATTGATGATATATTATATTTATTAATGGATAAGCTTTGTTATTGGATAAGATTTGTGATTATCAAAAAGGGGGAGATTGTTGAGCCCTCTGGAAGATTGTTGAATTATTCCTATGATTGCTGTTTTAATAATCACAAATCATCAATTACTTAATCCGGTTGGATTTCTCATATACATAATCACAATCTCTTAGTGAATCTGTGTATATTGGTTAGATCATGTTTTAATCTCTTTGTTATTGATTTACAAGTATTCTGAAGTCCTCTGGATCAAAGTACAATGGTCGCACCAATCCATATCAAAGGACAACGGTCGCACCGATCCATATCAAAGGACAACGGTCGCACCAATCCATATCAAAGGACAACGGTCGCACCGATCCATATCAAAGGACAACGGTCGCACTGATCCATATCAAAGGACAACTGTATCACCGATTCTGATCAAATGAGTCACCGAAGATGTCTCACGGATGCTGATCAAATGAGTCACCGAAGATGTCTCACCGATGCTGTTCAAATGAGTCACCGAAGATGTCTCACCGATGCTGATCAAATGAGTTACCGAAGATGTCTCACCAATGTTGATCAAATGAGTCACCAAAGATGTTTCACCGATGCTGATGACCCACCGATCTCTTGACACACTGATAGTCATAAAAATATGTTTGAATTTATTTATCTTTATTTAATCTAACCAATGGTCATATTAGGAATATTTTAATGCTCTGTCATTTATTTAATGTGTGTTGCTGGATATCAGGGAACCATACCTCGTACCTACAAAAAGAAATCATTTCTTTTGCCAGAGCACATGCTTTAAATAAAGGAAGGATGTGCTACTGCAAAGATAGAGAAAAATAGACGAATACAAAGACCTCAAGGTGTGATGGAAGAACAAAAAAAGTGTGAATGCAAAGAGACGACTGAACTTAAACGAGGAACTCATTCATCACTAATCACTAGTGAAGAGATGAGAACGAGAACATGAATATAATACAAGAGCTTCATTGACTGTCTCTAGACCTCGAAATCAAGGAAACAGACGATACAATATTTTCCAGACAAAAACCAAAAGAGGACTCAGAGTGATTTCTGATCAATCAAACGAGTCCAGAAGTGCACGACAATCACTAGAGCAATTCCTAAACTCTAAACATTTTCTCTGTGATTTATGTTTTTACATATTGGGCAGTTTGTGTTATATGCTGCATTTTTACACACACACTGTCTCTTGTACTCAAACTGGAGGATTTGTAAATCCTTACACACCTCTCTTACATTTTTTATTTCCCACTGAGAAAGTGGTAGAGGTCGTGTGACCTAAACAGCTGGTTGCTGTTGTTTTTGTTCCCATGAAAAACTGTGGTAGAGGTCTTGGACCTGGATAGCTGGTTGTTGTTGTTATCCCCGATCCAGGGTGTGTATCATCTCTTTATAAAAGCTTTTGAGAGGACTAAGTCTCAGCTTGAGACTGAACCTCTTGGTTATATCTGCTGTGCTATATCTTTCAAAGTTATTCTTTTATTCCGCTACTAGTCTCCTTAAAACCAAAACTGTTTTTTAGTCACTTTGATAATTAAATTCGCAAGTGTTTATATTAGTTGTAAATAAGTAAGTTGGTTTCAAAAGTTAATCAACCTTTCTGTTTTGATTAACTGGGAAATAATCAATCCCTTGAGAGCCCAACCAAACCCTTACTTTAATATATATTCACTACAGTTTAATTCAATATTTTATTTGGGGGTTTTTAAGACAATGTTTTTAAAACATAAATTTTAATTGGAACTCAATTCACCCCCCTCTTGAGTATCCACTTTGACCAACACACTATCTTATTTATAATGTAACCACCATCCTTGGTTATAACGTAACTACAATTAAATAATAAAAATCATTCATATGCGTGTCATATGGTCATAAAAAATTCATCATATCAGAACATATTAAATGAAATGAGTTTAATAAACATTTAATTATAAAATAACCTATGTAAAATAATTGGGTTGCATAACTTTTCCATAATTTCATCCAAGCATACCACATGGAAAAATAAGTGGATTTGGTAAACCTTTTATCAGGGAATGACCCATGTAAGAGAAACCGGTTCCGTAATCATATTCTAATCATAAACATAAAACATAAAGGGAAAGAATAATAATGGTTTCTTTAGATCATATACCCATAATATCATATGTTACATAAAATCACGTACACTTTTATGGAAGATGAGTTTTAAAGATAATTTAAAACAATTATTATAAAAAAATAACTTCTCTTTGAAAAAAATATTTAAAACAAAAAATCAGGACATATTTTGGAATTTTTTTATTTTAAAATAATTTTGAAAATTTATAAATTAATCCTTACAAAAAATTAAAATGTTTCTTGAAAAAATAACCTTTCTACATTAAAACACATTTTTTAAAACATAAAATATTTTTAAAATCCTTTACACTTTATATTAATTAATTAAAAATATAAAAGCTTCCCTAATACTGAGGAAAATTTTAACATTGAAAATATATTTGAAAACATAAAATGGAATATTGAAATCATTGTACAGTTACGAAAATGGGAAATATCGTCCATTTCATGCAGTTAAGAAGTAATGATTCCTCTCACATTTTTTAATGAAGATTAAAATACATTTTTAGAAGGTGGCGTGAATATTCATTTCAAAACATAATGTATAAAAAAGAAAATATGGGAAAATGTCTTTAAAAAATAGTAAAATATATTTTAAAACATTTTTAGAATATTTATGATGATATTGAGAGGTATATAATAATATTTTTCCCCAGAAACAAAATCATAAAGAATATTAATAAATGATGAGATTTCAAAATAAAATCTTTAATGCTTTGGTAACATTGAATCATTAGAGCCATGGAAGAATAATATAGAATGGAACATAAAATATCATGAGGGAAAGTAACTTGTTGATATGAAATCTCAAATGGTCTGTATATACACCTCATGAATGGAAATATGTGCATACCATAACATACGTGTCATAGAAGGAAAATAGAGACAACAATCCCTGATCTCTTTGGTAATCCTTTGAATCATAATACCAAGAAGTATATAAAATCTACAATAATATTAAATATCATTAAAATAATTGTCTTAAGGATATAAAATTTAAAATTATTTGTATATTCACCACATAAAATGAATGAGTTGTAAATTAAAATATATCTACCAGAAATAAAAGATAGACTAGAAATCCATTACCTTAAGTATTGATTTCCGTTGTACACGTTCAAACACTATATATAATAAATATATGTTTATTTTAAATATATTAAATAGACATATATATATATATATATAATACCATATATTATTTTTTATGTCATTTTATTACCCGTTTATTAACAATATCATGTCAAAGTCACGTTTCGGGAAAAAACTTCCTTGTTTTTAGAATATATATCGACTTGATGTATTTTTTCCTAATGCTTAGAAAAATATTTTATAATATAAAAGATGTTAACTGTGATATAATTATAATATATATTCATTATATATGTATTTAGTGAAATACATACGATTTGTTGATATAAAATAAAAGAACACTATTCATGGAGATGGTAGGTCGTACATACACATGAACACATTTTCCATTTTCATATTGGATGAAATGAAAAACATTAGATGATATATATATTATCATAATATAATATATTTTTTAATATATATCACATATGTTTATTAAACTTATTGTTAATACCATCTATGTAAACTGTGAAAAAATCACATCGCTTCGCTATGAGTATGTCTTCCATACACACGAGTGCCATTATCATATTCCATAAAAATAGAGATTATGAAGGTATATGTGATATAATAATTTTTTAAATCATAAATATCATATATAAATAATATATCTATAATTATTACCAGCCTTGAGTGTTGGTAATAGAAAAAAATGACATAGGTTCGCGAGGCGGTAGTTCACAGTACACACATATAATGATTTGGTAAGCCATTTAATGGAAGTGGAGATTGTTGTAGGTCATAAAATTAATAAAAAGCATATAATTAAATAAAAGATACTTAGGCTATTATATCAACGTGGTGTAACAATAATTGAAGGAGGTTTATTAAGAAATAAACTAAAAACTCACATTGATGAACGTTACCTATTCATTATGTATCCCCCTAAGTACTGCACCAAAAGCCATACCTGGATGGATTTATTTTCAAAATAAGTCTTCTAGGATGATAATATTGTATTTTGAAATGTATTTGGGTATGAATTTCCTTATAAAAATCATTATGAATGTGTGAAGAGTGGGGGTGGCCTTTTATAACTGGGGTGAGTGACACACTTGAAATTTTTTGAAAAGAAAGAATTCCACCCATGTTTTCAGGTCACAAAGATCCATAACATATTTTTATCAATAATATAAGCCATAAATTATAAATATCTCTATAAAATGGGTGTCATAAATGTTTTGGGTTACTGTTAACACATACCTTTTTAGCTTACCCCACATTAAACCCTTTTTTAAATTTAACGTGATAATTAATTTTTACTTTTTGCCCTATTAATTTTGTTAAAAAATTTATTTTACATATTATAAATTATAAATTAATAAAATTAAAAATATTTAATGCATTTTTATATATTCAATTATTAAAAGTGGAAAAATTATGATATAAAATTAATCCTGCAGACATGATGACAAAGAATGTTTTCAAAGAGAAAATGTTCAATAATTTACAAAATGTTTACAACCAATTTAAATATGAAATTGATTAAAATAACTGAAATTGGATTAATATTTTTATAATTTTATTAATTTTAATTTATGAAAATATCAAATTATATTTTGATAGTATAAATAACTGAAAGGAAAATGATGTTTTCAATTAAAATTCAGTATTTCTAACAATTCGTAAAAAAATAATCTTTTTAGAAAAAGGAAAAAAATTCCCCCAGTGATTACATTGACACGATGAATTAAAAAATTGTGTATATTTCTTCAAATAAATTTTCACAAACTATCAATAGTTTTATTTTAAACAAAATCTGTAATCTCGATGAAAAGGAGGGTTTTTTAAAAGTTTATTTTTCAAGTAGAAGATAATTTTATATTAACTCTATCTATGATAAAAATATATGTTTTAATATAAGTTAAAATTTATTTATATGTAATTTATAAATTTAATTTAAAAAATTACTCATTAGTGATTATTATTTTTAATTAAAATGGAGAAATGTTATGCATTTTAAAATAGTTTTTAGAACAAACCCTTTTTAAAACCCAGAAATAAACTTATACTAAAATCCAACATAAAGATGGTTAAAAAGTAACTAATTTGATGAAATTTTAATAAATAATATTTATAATACTTTGAGACAAAATTTATTCTTTAAATTAATTTATATATTAAAAAATAATGTTTTCCGAAAATATGTATTTTATCTATTCATTGAAAAATGCATTTTTTCCCAAGAAAATACCAACATTTAAAAATATTTTATTTTAGATATGATGATTTATAAAATGAAATTAATTTTAGAAAGTGATTTTTATAAAATATATATAAATTTATTATAATATTTTACCATGAAATGTAATAAAAATCATTTTTAAAGAGAACATATTTTTTATTAATATAATTACATTTAATAAAAATTGAGTGATTATATACTAAGAATTTAGTAGTATATTAACATTGAGTATGAGATTTATATGTATATTTAATAAATTATTTAATAATATTGATCGTTTCTATTGTAATAGCTAGCTTATGAATAAATTATTTCATGCTTCGCCGAAGCTTGGTGTCGCGTGTCATGAATTCTGTCAAAGAAACTAATTGTTGCATGTAACATTAGATAAAATCAGTGTTTAATATCCTAAAATATATACATGGTGTTGTATTTAATTAAAAAAATAAAAAATATTAAATTCATCTGGAAAAAATCTCAAAAAAATCATGGCATTCTAGAGTTTCTAAATGTAAACATATAATAAATATTTTAACTGAAAAGTGTATTTTAATCAAAAAAATTCACAATTATTTTTCAATTATTATTTTCTAATATTTTATATATAACCTTTGGTACACATTATAAATAAGATATTTTCATTTAAAAATGTTTAATGAAATCAATTTAATGTGGTAAAAGACAATAAATTTATCATTGAATATAATACATTAGTTATACATAGTGTTTTATAACCTAGATACACAAACCCATACCCAGTCTCAAGAACTGTCAACCTAAGGAATTCCTCCTAATATAGAATAGTTTTCTGGAAAGTTATAGCGGTAAAACCATATACATATGGGTACTAGGCCCTCAATGAACAATTTAGAAAAAAACATAAAATAAAAACTATATTAAATGACACATATAATGGAATATCAATAAATTTTTATTATAAATAAAACAACGAATGAGTTAATATTTGATGATACATGCATCATATTAAAAATAAAAATTTTATCTATCTCAACTCCAAACATAAACCCATTTAAGCCTTAAAAACCTCATCACTAATTTTGAAGTACCATAGTCTCCATATGAAAGTAACATGAATCTATAACCATCATAAATAACAAATATTTTCCTATGCTCACTATAAAAAATATCATCATCATGGAAAGGGATATTCCACTATCCCAATAGGATTTCTACACCCAACTTGACTCTAATTATTAAAAGTTATATATTTGAATGCATATGTTATTTTTGGGAGTGATACTAAAGATACCCTGAAGTATAACATGATAATTATAAAACCATTAATAAAAAATTTACACAACAACCTTGAATAACTAAAACATTATTCAAACATTCCATAAACTAACCTCTATCAATAATCATGCTCTACAGGATCCACCTTCATATTCAAGTCCAATAAATTGTGGGACCTTGTCTAACCCAATCTCTAACTCACTACATATAATAATAAAATGATAATAATTGAAGGAGAATCATAAAAAAATTTAATGATTTGGCCAAGAATTTAGATAACAAGATACACTTGAGAGTATGGATGTTAATTTATTATTCCTATAATAATCAACTAGGTCATTTCTCTATAGTTGGTATATCTCCAATAACATTTTAGGATAATGGGGGACAAATTAAAAATGACATACCTTTTTATCAATCCTGTATCATCTACTATTTTAATGGTCTACAACGACTCTAAACCATTTTGACTAGTAATCTTTAAATTGGCATCTACATTAATATTCCACCAAATCATTATAACATAGGTTAAATAATACCTTACCAATTGGTTTTCCATTAGTCCACAATGAAAAACAACATCTATAATGGATGAGAACCATGTCAACATCTATATTTGTTATCCACAAACTAGGGCTAACATAGATAGATTACTATTAAAAAAATGAACAAAAGAGTAAATGAAGATGTGGTCAAAGTCACTGAAGTATCGTTTATGTTATGCTATGGTTTTCAATAAAAATGATATGATATATTATTTTTTTATTTATTCTATGATTATTATCTTACTAGTATCCTATGAAAAATCAGGATATAAGGTGTTAATGAATAAGAAAATATTAATATATTTTAACATTCAATAAAATAAAAGAGGTTTCAATTTTAAATGTCAAAAAATATAGAAAAAATGTTACTCCCTAGGTTTTCAAGAATCATAATCTTTCCAAAAAATATAAGTTTATAATTCTAAACTATTTTTACTATTTCGTTAAAGGAATTTAATTTGATTAGAAAATAATTCATAACAAATATAAATTAAAACCAAAAACACTTTATTCAATCATAAGTGGAATGTTACAACAAAATAACATGAAAATAAGTAATTCTCATATTGGATTATTAATGACCATAGAAAAATGAATCCATTAAAATTGCATAAATCAATAGGTCCTAATATAGAGAAAAGAAAAAATTATATACATTTAGAAAATCCTTTAGATAGTCTTTAACCATGAGGATCACAAATAGATAATCAGAACCTATAATGTAAATGATCACCATAAAAGAATAAACAATTATGGAAAATCTATAATAAGAAAATAGAACTAGTCCTTGAAAAGTGGGAATGAAATGAACTAACTATTTAGTAAGTCAATATATATAGGAATGAAATATAGTTGTAGAAAATATTAACATGAAAAATATAGTCATTAAAAATATGGGTGTTTCAGATATGGTCATTGGTCATATCTCCAATATGTATACTGAAGTCATGTATTTTTAAAAAGTAAATCCAAATAATATAAATCACAATGAAATAAATATCAGATATTAAAACATTATATATATTTATATATAAATTACAAAAAAATAATAATATAATTATTAAAATATGACATGGTATAAATATATATAATTCAAGTAAAATATTTTAATATGAATGGGTCTATTATAGTAAATTCTAGAATATAAATAACTAATATGAATAAATATTGAAAAGGGTTTTTTAGACACCATTTTCTTTATAATATTTATTTTATTTTAAAATATAAATTTGATATAATTGAATTAAATTTTTAATTACTCAAATTAAAATTTTATTAGTATTGGTTTTGGACTTTTTTTTATGAAATGGTTGATATTTAGCTGAAAATTAGGGGTTTTTAATGGAAATTGTAATATTGTTTTTCTTATTCTTATGTAAGTATAATATAGAAGATTAAAAATCCATTTAAATGATAAAATATGTATTTAAGGAATATAATTATTCATTTTATAATATTCTTTTAACTTATTAATCCAATGTCAATAATTTTTAGAACTAAATTAAAATGATACTTTAACCAAAACATTTTCGGTCTTTTCTTATAGTAATGCTTATTATGGGGAAATATTTGTATTTAATTGATTTCAAAGGAACATAATTTTTTTATAATAAACCATTTTATGTTAGAAAAAATAATTCATATGATAATATAATCTTGTATATAAAATTTCAAACATAAAAATACATTTGTTCTAAAAACCTCTTTTTAAGTGTTTTGTGCGTTATTTTTAAAATAAAATTTCAAAACCTTAAAATTATATTCAGTAAAATTTTATTTAAATTTTAAATAAAAGGTTTAAAATTAGTAAACATTTACTAAATTAATTTTCATCATTATTATTAATTACTAAGGTTGAAAAATTAATTGACAAGGTAAATGGAAATTAGGCTAAAAGTTATAAAGTTCAAATAAGAAGCCAAAAAACACTCTATGTTTTCTAAAAAAGAGTGTTTGACGGTAATATCAACCAAAAAAACTTCACTTCAATTTTTTCCATGTTGGAGCAAGAAAACATTGAATACTGAAATTATATTATTGAGAATGTAATGGTTATTAAAAAAACTACAATTTTCTTCACATATAAAAAACTAATCATTATAATATAAAAATACAGAATTAAACATGGAATTTATTATTATAAATATGAAATTTTTTTCTTCATATATACCTCTCTCATTAAAATAATACCCTAGTCATAATGAGTTATCTTATTCACTCAATTTATAATAATATTTCCAATATGAAACTCAAGTTTATAATGAGAGTTTTCTTTTTTTTCTTATGTTTATTTTAATCTACCTCTTACAAATATTCCACAAAAAATTTAATATAATTAACAAATAATAATTAGTATTCTAAATTTTCGTTATATTAATTCAAAATCAAGTATTCCTTACTTTCGATTAAATTAGAGAGACCTAAATATCAATCAAGTATATGTGTGGACTATCGCCTCTACAATGTGACTTGGTTCCTTTTTCATCATCAGCTATCATGGATGGAAATCAAAAATATATTATGAATAAATACATTTTTATGTCACAAATACAATTATTAAATGATTATTTTTGAAATACAACAATTTTGTTCATTCATTGTTAAATGAGATTTTAAATTATGGGTTTGTGCGGACTACCACCTCGACGAATAATGAATTTCATTTTTCATCACCTCCCTTCATTGATGGTTCATAGAATGAATTTAATGAGGATATTTTTTGGTTATTTCATTATTAATATTCTTTATAGTTCATGTTATCATTATCTAAATATACAATCTTACTCAATAAATCATTATGACATGTTACCATTTGGGTGGATATAACTGCCAACAAAAATGAGGTTAAAATGATTATTTCCAAAATGATTATGGGATTCCATAAAATGGTAATATCATGTAATAAATATATTTTTATTGAATTATAAATTATTTTAAAACATTTTTTAATAATAAAAATATTTTTTAACATGTAACTTTTCAAATCAATAAACACGTCGAAAAATAGTTCATCATAAATTTTAATTTTCATAAGACGTATAAAAGTATTTCAACATATGAAAAAGGGAATAACATAATAATTTAAAAACAATTATTTTCATATAATTAATTATATATTAATGATGAACTTAAAACCAATTTTTGTTATTTTATCTCATCTTTTTGATATTTTTATGAAATTAGGAAATGAAATTTATAACACCTGATAATGAAAATAAAATATTACTGGTTAATATATTTGTAATATAGGATTATAAAATAATTATAAAATTATAGTTTATCTATTTAATGGTTATAATATAAGTCATTAATATATTTATGTTCATTATATAATAGTTTGGATCACGATCGCGTAAGAGAGAATACAAATTACCGGGTTTTCTTCTCAAACTCTTCTTTTGAAAACATGTTATTTATTATGCACCTAATACATTTTATGTGAAATATATAATTTATATTTGTCATTTTATATCATTAATATTATTTCATTAATCATAATATTTGTTCAATTTAATGAAATCTCTTTCACGAGGATTTTACATAAATGATCCCCAAGTTTTACGAGGTTTTTTCGTTACTCAAATAGTTTCATTCGATCATAATCCCTCCACATTTACTATTATAATTCAAGATAGATATATTATAACCTTTTATGATTTTATGTGAAATTTAAACATTCCTTTATATGTATTTCAGGTTTTACCCCACAGTATTCATTCTTTATTACTCTATTTTATTTTTTAAAATGAAGTTTTCTTAAGAATAATTCCTATTTATTTTGATGGATTTTTCTTTCCCATCATTGTTGTTAAATTATCTAAATTTTCTCCACTGCCTAGTGGAAATTTAATTTTTTATATCAAATTAACCATTTTCTCAAATTTATTAATTATAAAATATAGGTTTTTTCCTTTCAATGACGTGGGTTTTCGATATTTGTGTGATAAAATATTTAAAAGGATTTCCCTTTGCTGGATCTTATATTCTTAACTTAAGTATTACATTTTTGAAATATATTTTATACAATTTTCAAAGTAACATTACTAGGATTTTTTAAGAAATTTTTTATGTTGTCTTATCTTAATCTTCAAAATAAGTTTTTATAAAGTAACTTAAATATAACATCTTCTTAAGATGACATTATGAATTTATTTTTAATAAAAAATAATATTTTTTATGATTTCTCTTCCAATTTTACGGATGCTTATAAAATGGAGTAATTCATCATAAATAAAGCTATATTTTCTATTAAAAAATATTTATTTCTCAAATTTTTATTATTTTTATTCAAATAATCTCTTTTTATGTGATATTATTCCGAAGTGTTCTGAAGCACATTTTCTTATCATGGGTTATCTATGATAAGATGAATTATTTTATTATAAGTGCAACTCATATGTATTCTTGAATGAAATTTGGGTCCTATATTTTCCTATTATGCATTGGTTACTAATTTATATATCATGAAGCAATGATGTTATGTGTGTACTTTTTTAAATAAGAATCATGATCATATTTTTTTTCATAATAGGAATCATCCGCATTTTTTATTCACAATATGAAGTGTGGAAATTTTATTTGTTCATAACATGAGTAAGTTGATTTTATTTGTTGATATTCTGATGTGTTGAATTTTTTTCTCACATTATGAAGATTTTTTTTTCAAAATATAAGGAATGAGAATTTTCTTATTCACAACATAAAGAATTGTATTTTTTCACAATATATAGTGTGGATTTGTTTCATAATGCTATAATTTCCTCACAGTTATTTTTTTCAAAAAATTGTTTTTGCTACATTTTATGTAAATTTAAAATTACTATTCCATATACAGATGATTATTCTACTTGGATAATGTTTATAATATCTTAGTTTAACACCTTTTTTAATGTTTTATGTTATTAATTTGAGATTGGATGTCCTTCAATCAGGAATTATGGAAAACTATGATTGTTATAAGTTATTTTAATAATATATTCTTCTGATAATCATGTTTTATCATATTATAATTTTATAACACTTTCATTACTATGAATTAAAGATCATACCTTTTTTATGTTACCTTTCCCCATAATTTAAAGATATATATAATGAAGAAGATGAATAGAAGTGGATTTAGTGTGGTTCAATTATGGGGAAATATTCCCACGTATATTAATATAATTTTTTTATGTAATTAATCCTCAATTACACAAAACCTTATGTTCTTGGGATTATGAGAAATTTTATAAATTGTAATGATTATACAATCCCAATTTTGTAAAATAAATATATATCTTTTCTGATTTACTAATAGTGATAATGTTTAAAGAAAGTGTTTTTGGAACTATACTTTAATGCATGGGTCTGGGGCATCTCAATTGTTATAGGGGTTGGTTTTTATTAATTTTTAGGATTAGTTTTTAATTTATTGATATTAATTTATTTATCATCAGTGTTATTTTTATAGAACATTTTTAAAAACCAAATATATAAGTCTAATTATATAATGATATCCTAAAATATTTCCAGTGTTTTGATTATGTTTTTTCCTTATAAATAAACCCCTTTTGAATGCAAGAAATTTTATTTTGATGTACAATAGATAGAAATAGGGTTAATTGCTTATAAAATAATGATTTAGCATGGAATGAATCATCACATTGATTCATGATTAGTGGGAATAAGACTATACACCTGGCTAGAAACTCCTGGGGGTATTCTTTAGTTGATTAAAGTATATTTATAAACTAGTATGATGTACTAATTTATAAGAATATATAGTAATTACGTCCAGAAGTATAATATTACCCAACTTAAAGTAACCTAGGTCAAACTAGAATAGATATATGTTTCACTAAAGGATCAATAGTATTAAAAGATTGTGTAAAATAATATTACATTTTAAGGTTTAATTCCTTTTATAATTATAAAAATTACACCAATATTATTAATTATTCAACACACTTGTCAACCATTTTATTTTTATAAATGAATGGAACTAGAAGAAACCATGGGTGTGAGGGACAATATAAATATTACCTCAATAAAAACCCAATAATAATGGGAGTTGGAGAGGGAAACCTTAAATTTTTTACAAAATATTCATCATGAAATATGATTAACAATATGAAAATAGTTGATATCCCCAAAAAAGAATAAATTAATAGAAAAACGGATTCTTATGAAAGGTTAAGTGATTAAGATAACATTGGAATAAAGTATTTAATTTTATATTTGTTAAAAATATGTAAATAAGAAGTAATGGGTTTTACTATAGGGGATTGGAAAATACTTTAATTGTTGAAGAGGGGTTCATCTACAATAAAAATATCATAGGAAAATGAAGTGTTTAGTTAAAAACATTTAAATAATTAGAGTTCATCTTAATTTATCATTACTAAGTCAATGTTTTGTGTGTAGATAACATGGTAATTATCCAATCTAGTGTCCTAATCAAAGGAAAAAACCATGAAGATGAGATTAAAAAACCTACAAAGATAAGAGGAAAATAAAATTCTTATTCCAAAACAACTTATAACATGGATCCTGATATTTAAGGTATGTGTACCCTCTAATATGAAGATATATTTTTAATTTTGTAATTTTATTCAAGGAAATATTGTATATCTAAGAAGTTTTCTGGAATTATTAAATCACCACCAAGATTATTTTATTTTCAAATAACTCTTATATTAGTATTATTATTTTAATCAAAGTGAAATTTTATATTAATATACATAGTGTATATTTTATTATCAATCCTTGAGATATGATTTATGAAATTTTTTTGAGGTATTAGTTCATTAAACTAGTTTGGAAAATTATCTAGATTAAGGAAAACATAATTCATGTTAACTTATGTTATTCTAATGATTAATGGATAATAAAAAAACCTCTAGAAATGAATTTACAATGTGTTTATTAATACCAAATAATGGAAGAATATTCGACCAAATTATTGGGAAATAAATAAATATTAAGGACAATCATATTTTTATGAAAGAGATATGTTTCCAAATTTTTCGTGGTTGATATTTATCTATATGTTATATAATTATTGATTATATAATTCAAATATGATTTAAATATTTATTTAGTTTTTTCATAATAAAAATAATGATAAGGAAATTTATCTAATGGGGGAGAATGTATCAACCCATGTTTTCAAGATGGATATTATTTCCATAAACTATATGCCTATTATTCAATACTAATTTTTATATTTGATAAATGAATTGAAATTTAATAGGAAATAGGCCATGAAATATATTAGGTAAAAATAAAACACTTTACTCATTCTTAAGTTTAATGTTCCAAAAAAATTACAGAAAACCATGTATTGTACACAATGGATTATTACTCTTCAAGGATATAATGAAACCCATAAAAGTTCATAAATCAAAAGATATAATTTATTGAAAAGAACAAAATAATCCCCACTAGAAAATACCGTGGATCATATTCAACCATGAGGATCACCAATTTCCATAAAAACCAATTACGAGGGAGATCTATATTAAATGATAAATAATTATGAAAAAATGTAATTATAATTAAGAACTATGCCTTGAAAAGTGATATTGGAATGAAAATATAATTTAATAAGACACTATATTTATGAATGAAATATGGTCATAAAAAATATGGCCGTTTCAATATCATCATTGAAAATATGGTCATTGAAGATATAGTCATTGGTCATACATCAAATTGTTATTCAAAATTCATGTATTTTTAAGGATTATATTTTAAATAATATAACTCAAAATAAAAAAATATGATATTAAAATATTATAAATATACATATTAATGTTTTACGTAAATATAATGAAAATATTATTAAAATATGATATAATGTTTAAAAAATATTAAAATAAAATATTTTAACATCAATAGAGATTTAACATTAAATTTTAGAACATAAATAATTAATATTAGTTAATATTGAAAATGATTATTTTTAAAAAAAAATTATATTATGTACAGTTTTTTTAAAAATAAATTGAAAATTTCAAGAATAAAAATTTGATAAAATAAAATTAATTTTTTTCTTCACATAAAAATTTAATTTTCATTAATTTTAGAGTTTTCTTGAGAAAAGATATATTTTTAGTAAAAAATTTATCTTTTTAAAAATAATTTATTTTTTATGATTTAATAATCATATAGGCATATAGATAATTAACTAAAATAACTATTAAACAAGATAAATATTTATGGAATAATATTATAAATTATATAATATTATTTTTAATTACAAATCCATTAACCAACTTTTTTAGAACTAAATTAAAATGCTACTTTTTAAAAAATGGTTTTTGTCTATTCTTATATAAACGTTTTTGATGGTGAAATGTAGTATTGGATAAATTCTAATGGAAAAATCTTCTTTTATAAAAAAACCATTTTTTCCCATAAAATTAGTCTCTATGATAATCTTATATATAACATAATTTTTTAAACATATGAACACTTGTTTTAAAAAAACATATTTTTACATCTTATGTGTGTTTATTTTAAAATTAAAATTTCAAACCCTTCAAAATTTTATCTGGTAAAATGATTTCAAAATATAAATAATGAGGTTTAAATTAGTTTAAATTTATAATCTTGATTTTTCTTATTAAAATTCATTAATAAGGTTTAAAAATTAATTACCAAGGTAAAATTAAAATCGGGTAACAGATAAAATGTTTAAAGAAAAGCCCTAAAACACCCTAAAATGTCTTAAAAATGAGTGTATGGGGATAATATATACCCCAACACACATCCCTTATTCTTTTTCCATTTTTATATGAAATAAACTTTGAATAGTTACATTACATTATTGAAAATGTAATTTTTACTTTCAAATTAACCATTCACTTCACTTATAAATAGGTAACACTTCCACTACATCATGAATAAAATATCCTATATATTTTTAATTCAAAATATTCCAAATATATAATCCTATAAATCCCCCATTAACATAAACCTTTTAGCACAATTCATTATCTTAATCCCTCTATTTATGAGAATATTTTCATGGAAGAACTCAAGTTCACAACATTAGTTTTTCCTTCCAATTAGAATTTATTTTAATATTCAGATTCTTAATAATCACTATGTTATTAAAATAATTTTATAATATCATTATTAAAATGTAACTTCATTATTTTAATTTTCCAAAAGTTATTCACTACTTTCCATCCACTATGTGAAACTAGAACATCAATCGTACGTACATACGAACAACAACTTCCACTACATGTTATGGTTAATTTATCAAAAAAACCATTCATTGATGGAATTAAGGATGTATTTGATTAATATATATGTTTTATATTTCAAATATAAAATTATAAATTAATAATTTTTCATATTCCATCATATTGTTATTTCACTGCGAAATAGGATCTGTAATCATTTATATTTTCATACTACCGCCTCCACGAACAAAGAATTTAATTTGTTATCCCCACATATAAATAATGGTCCCTATAATGAATTTAATAAATATATATGATATATATGAAATTAATATTCTTATTTATATGTCATATTAGCATTATCTATACACATCACCTTACTAATTAAATAATTATAATATGTTACTATTTGGGTTAATTTAGAAACATATATAAATGATATTATAATGAATTTCCATAAATAATTATGTGATGAAATATTGTGGTAACATCACGTAATTATATTATATTTTATATTTTTAAATAATTTTTAAACATTTCTATAATTTTTAATATATTTATTAATATATCACTATTATATCATCAAACACATTGAAAACTAATTCATCTCGATTTCCATTTTCATAGGTCGTATTCATGTATCTCATATAATAAAAATAGAGAATAATGAAAATATTAAAAACATATTCTTATATATTGAATTATATGGTAATTATTAAGTTGAAGTCACTTAGAGATAACTTTTCCCACCTTCATATAGTTTGAAAGAAATAAAAAACTGAAATTTTTAACACTCGATAATGGAAATAAACTATAATAATATAATATATTTGTTATATTTAAAAAAAAATTCAAAGAGAATTATGATTATATTATGGTTTTTATAAACCAATTTATAATAATTATGTTCATTATACTTGATGTTAGAAAACGTTCATGTAAGCATGAATACAAGATAATGTTTTTTCTCCTCAAATTCATCTTTTTCAAACTTGTTTTTTATTATACACCTAATTCCATTTGTGGTGTGTATATACTAAAAATTTGAGATATTATATCAAAAATAAATATTCAATAATAAAAATATTATTTTAATTTAAATATATCTCTTTCATGAGTAATTAAATTAAATGATCCCCAAGCTGTAATATGCTTTTCAGAGCACAAATATTTTATTTGAGTCATAATATCTAATTTTTTTACTATTATCTTTCAATTTTGAAATATTATTACCAGTTATAATGTTATGTTATATTTACATCACATATTTTGTGAAAAATATGTTTCACTCCATATCCTTCCTCATTGATGATTCTAGTGTTTTGTAAAAACGTATTTTTATTAAGAAGAATTCCCCTCACTTTTAATAGATTTTTTTAGTATCTATGTTTATACCTTCCTCTAAAATTATTATTTCCCAAGTGGAAACCCACATTTTATTTATCTCCAATTATCTTTTTTCTCAAATTTATTCCTTTCAAGAAAACCATTTTCATTTTAACTATGTGGATTTCTGATAGATGGGTTTTAAAATATTTAATGATTTTTCCTTGATATTATATTATTCTCTTTTGTATTGCATTTTTGACATTCAATTTAATTATTATCATGGTATTTATAATGGTACTTGTTTTTATATAATGTTTTAGGATATTTTATCTTCACATAAAAAATATGTTTTATTAAAGTTAATCGAATATCACATCCTTTTAAGTTGATATTAAGAAATGATTATAATGAATTTTATTATGACTTATATTTTATTTTTAATGTATTGTTATAATATAGTGTAATTGGTCATAAATCATACTATATTCTCTCTTATTAAATAATATTTTTTGGATATTATGTTTTTGGTATCAAATGATAATTTTTTTATACGATTCCATTTAGAAAATTATGAAACCCATTTTATTTTCATAGGTTATCTATGATAAGATTAATGATATTATTTTAAGTAGAAATAATATATATGGATGATGTATGGTGGGTTACTATATCACACTCCCCTGAAATGTATAAATATTCATATCTTATGAGATAAGTATGTCAATAATGGAATTTTTTGTTCCCAACATGATGTGTGAACATTTTTGTTGTTCACAATATGATGTGTGAACATTTGTTTTGTTCACAACTTGAGAAGTGTGCAGTTTTTGTTTAAAAATATTAACTGTGGGAATTTTTTTGTTCATTAGATGATGTGTGATAATTATTTTGGATAATAACATGAAGCATGGACATTTATTCACAACATGATGAGGGGGAATTTTTATTGACAAAATGAATCATGTGAATTTTATTTATTCAAAAAATAAATCATGGATTTGTTTAGATAAGAATTTTTTAATTTCATCATGATTATGTCTCACCCAAATTTCATTATTATTATTTGTTTCCAGATAATTTCAAAATTCCAAGCCATATTTCAATAATTATGCTCCATGGATGATGTATATTATCTCGTAATCATGCACCTTTTTTTCTATATTGTATTTAATTCTTTTTAGATTTCATCACCTTGTATAAAGTCTTATGGAAAACTCTTTTTATTTTAATTTATTTTAATAAGACATTTTTGCGTACTAATTTTTTTTATTTGTTTGTAATTTAACCATTGATTATACGTTGATAGGTATTTTATTATAGAGTTTTTCTGCTCACCCCTTTCATATGTTTTATTTCACTGAGTTACAAAGATGAGTAAAAACTTTTACATGTCCAAAAGTGGATCTAGTGTGGTTCAAATATAGATATTTTAACAAGTATTGTAAAATAATCATTTTTCTATTTGGATTGTTAGGTGTTTTATGAGTTTTAATTCTTATCCTATTGTAATGTGGTAAATTAAAGTAAGGGGAATACAATTTTTTAATCAATTTTTGTGTTTTAATAAAGTGTTGATTGAAACAGACTCATGGGAATGGGTTTGGGGCATCTCATGTTGTATTAGAGAAGGGTTTAGTTTTTAAGATTATTTTAGTTATTTTTTTAAGATTATTTTGGTTACCTTTAGTATTAAGGTTTGAGAAAATTTGTGGAGATCCAATTGATGATTCTATATAAAGAATGATATCTAAAAATATTATTAAATCCTTGATTACATGGTTTTCATCGAAATAAATCCCTATTTGGATATTGGTAAATAGATGTGGTTGTTACACAGATTTACCTAGGGGTAATCAACCTAAAAATTATCAGTTGAGCATTAACTCTACCATAACATGGATTCATGATTAGTGGGTCAAAAATACACACCTTTCAAGAAACCATATAATTATTACAACAAATATATCATGAAATATTATTAACAGTGTGAACATATATCAATGTTCTAAAAACCCTAAATAATATGAGGAACGATCTTGTGATGAAGATGATTATTGTAAAAAATGTTCAACTTCTTATTTTCCAAAATAATTGAAATAATCACCAAGGTGTTTACCTAAAAAAGATTTGAAGATTCATAACTTTTTAGAGAGGGGGTCATCGAGCATCAAACATCCATTGGAAAATAAATATTATGCATTACATGATTTAAATAAAAAATATTTCACGGTAACATGATATTAATAATTTAATGACATATGAGTAATGAACATGGGAATTATCCAAGTTAATAATATAAATCAAGTACCAAAAAAGATGATGGGAATAACTAATATCCAGGACCAAGATTAAAATTGAATTACTATGAAATCATTAATCCTAAAGTGTATCATTATATTTAAGGTAAATGAACCCTCTAATACGGAGTTATATATTTCATATTGGAAAACGATTATAGGAACTCTCATATATCGCAGACATTTTCTAAGATCATTAAAACAAACCATGGTGATTTTATTGTCAATGAAATATTTTGGCAGAATGATTATTGTATTATATGTTGATTTTTAAAGGAATAGTCCTTGTGGAAATATAATTTTCCTTCATTTAGATAAATTTAATATGATTTTATCGGTCCATTAGTTTCATAAACTTTTTGAAAATGTTATTTGGAGTAATAAAAACACAATTCATAGAAAACAATTATATTTAATCAAAGTAATGATGTTAATAAACACCCCCAAAAATAATTTATATAATTTTGGTCTTGATAAAAAATAATGGAAGTCGCATGTGCCAAATTGTTAGAGGAATACTCAATATTATAGATTAGCATGTTTTGAGGAAATATATATGCTTCCCATGTTTGTGAGGTTGATATCCATATAGAAATTATATAATGATTAATATCTATAATTTAAACGACACATACCTATTTATGTTAGTATATAATAATTAAAATTGTGGGGATAATATATATTTATTGGGGGGATGAAACACCCTTGGTTTTGAAAATAATATTTTCCCATAAAGTATATATTTATAAATCAAAATTATTTTTTCTAATAATTTAATGGAAATTTATTTTTTTTGGAATTAATAAAAAAAATATATGAATTAAAAATAACATAACATTATTCATTTATAATTTTAATGTCACAGAAAATTACTTAAATCTATTTATCATACACATTGGATAATTACTCACAAGAAAAGAAATAAATCAATTAAAAGTGCATAAATTAGTAGGATGTAATATATTGAAAATAATTAAATATTCATTTCTAGGTTTTCCCTAGGATCATTTGGAATAATGAGGATCCATAATTAAAAAAAACCAATATTGAGGAAGATTACAATAAAATAAGAATGAATTATGAAAAAAATATAATAATAAATAATAAATATTCCTTGTGAGGCGAGGTTCGAATAAAATACTTATTTAGTAAGTCAATATATCTATTAAAGAAATCATTCCATCATAAATATTTTCATTGATAATATTTTTTGGGTCATATATCTAATAGGTATAATTATTTCATATAATGATATGTACTGAATTTAAAATAATATAAATCAGAATGAAATAAAAATATTATAATAAAATATTATATATATATACGTGTGGGTGTTATATATAGATATTAATAATATTATTAATATTTGATATGATATATATATATATGTATATATAATTGAAGTATTTTTTAATATCAATGGAGTAGTAAAATTAATTTTTAGAAAACAAACAATTAATATGTGTTATCAAATAAAATGGTAACTTTTAATAAATACATTTTCTTTATATTATTTAATTTAATTTGAAAATAATATTTAAATATTATTAGAATTAAATTTGATAAAATAAAATGAATTTTGGAATTCCTCATATGAAAATTCAATTGGTATGATTATTTTTATTTTTTTCTAAAAAGGATGATTTTTATTCTAAAAATATGTTTTATGAAAACATTTTAATTTTATGATTTTATCAATTCGTAAGAATATCCTATAAGATAAATAAAATTACATAATGAAATATTTATTTACGGAATAAAATTATGAATTTCTTAAAATTATTTTAACTTATAAATCCAATGTCCGTCATTTTTAGAATTAAATTAAAATTTTACATTGATAACAACAATTTTTAGTCCTTTTTTCTAATAATGTTTTTTAATGGTGGGATATAGTTTTTAATTAATTTTAAAGACACATATATATTATTATTATATTTATAATAATCTATTTTATTTCCATAAAAACTATTATCAATGATAATATTCTCTTTTACCTATATTACTAAACTTAAAAATAATTATTTTCCAAAAACTGTTTTTACACGTTATGTGTGTTTATTATGAAATAAATATTTTACAAACTTAAACATTTTATTTCGGTAAAATTATTTCCAAACATTAAATCAAATGATTCCAATTAGTTAAAAGGCCCATTATTTCTTTTTTTTCATTTATATTAAATACAAATGTTAAAAAATTAATTACCAAGGAAAATTAAATTTGGGTAAAACAAAAATATGTTAAAAATAAAAGTCAGAAAACAAATTAAATTGAATTAAAAATGAGTGGATGATGATAATTTATACCAAAAAACAAATCTAATATACTATTCTTTTATTTTTAATACATTAAAATGTGAATAGTAACAGTATATTATTTGAAAAGTAAGGGTTTCTTCAATAACAAACTTTCTCTTAACTTATAAAAAGGTAACACATCAACCACATTAAGAATATCCTATACTTATTTTAGTAGAAAATATGAAATAATTATCATCCTATAACCTTCTCACATTATGACAATATTTATGTTTTTTTTGCTTAATCCCTCAATTTCCAAGGAGAATTATAAGGGAAAACTGAAGTTCTCAAAAAGGGTTTCACTTTCAATATAGTGTTCATTTTAATATTAATATTACTAATAATACATAAATTTATTAATATAATGAAATTAGTAATCATATTATACTTAAAAATCATTATATTAATTAAAAAACAATTATTTATTAACATCAATCAAATAAAAGAGACTAAAACAATGATCATGTGCACATATGGACTGCCGCTTCCACAACATGATGTAGTTCATTCTTCATCACCACCACTCATGAATGGCATGAAAGATAGACTTAATGAATAAATATTTTTTCAATTTCAGAAATAAAATTAGTAAATTATCATGTTTCAAATAATATAATTCTACCCATTTATTCGGAAATGAGACTGTTAATCATGTGTACGTGTGGACTACTGGATCCACAAATAAAAAATTACATTTATCATGACCACCAATCATTTATTGTTAATATAATTTATTTAATGATATATATATTTTTATGATTTGTTAAATTTTCATTATATTTCACAATATCATTCACTAAATACATCCCCTTACTCATTAAATCAATATAAAATATTACCATTTTGGTTGATTTAACCACCTATTTAAACAGTGTTATAACAACGATCTCTTAAATGATTGTGGTATTCTATATATTATTAATATCATTTAATAATTATATATTTAATATGTTTTAATTAATTTTAATAAATTTCTTAATCTTTAAAATATTTATTTATATGTAACCTTTGGATCGTTAAACATGTCAAAAACTAGTTCCTCATGATTTCAATTTTAATGTGACATATTCATGTCTACTCACCTAAACCAACATGAATAAACTACCTAAAGGGAACCTAAATCAAATTTTATGTGGCCTGAAGAGTGTTCTTGATCCTCCAGATTAGGAAACTAGCACCTGGGCATCCAAACTATCAAGTGTCAATAGTTTCTACACTATAATAACTCATCATGATAAATCAATCGATATAAAATGATAAAAATTCAGTATATGAAAAAATAATCAATATAGAAATTTAAAAAATTGATATATAAATGTTTAAATATCAGTTCATTAACCAAAGTCTTCAAATAACACCATAAAGACACCATCCAAGGAACTCAATGCAATAAGTGGATCACTTTCTCCACCGGTCACAACAAACAAAAATAACATGATAATAAAAAAAATCCAACACCTATGAGTGGTGATTACACATTTCTTATACCTATCATAAGAAAAACTATAAATTGATGAAGGTGAAGGTAGGGTGTGAGGAACAAATTCCAGTAGGATCTCTCTAATCATTTAATAAGATGACAATAACTGGTAATACAATATAGATTAATTTTAAATAATACATAGAATAGAAATATCTTAACCATTTATATAAAAACATGTTTTCCAAAAACAATCAATTTATATTACAAATTAGTTTCAAAGGGAATTTCAATAAAAAAATGCAGTTGCATGCATCCTTAGCCAAACATTTATAAATCATCATTTTTATCCAAATTGAAAAAAGTGAATGATTTTAATCAATATTAAGAATTTATAATTAGGTTTAGTCATAAAACCATGATTATGAGACCTATTTTTAGATTACTATAGGTATTCACACATATCTTAGTGATATGAGACATTAGGGGTGAACAAAGTCCCTATATCCCAAGCCTAAGGGAAATAAGAGAGAATTACAAAGTATAAACTACCTACCCTTAGATAGTTTAGTTAGTATTTATATTTTCAATTTTTATATTCTTCCACATAACTACCTAGGCTCACATGTGAATTAAATTAGTTAAAATATTAATAGGGAATCCATTTTCTTAATCAATCTCAATTATTTAAAATAATAATTTTAATCGGCCCCAAGTTTATGTTTCGACAAATGTATTTCATTTCAAAAACCAAAAAACATTTTCATGAAATAATCTAGTGATTCATTTGAAAAAATATTATTTCAAATATTAACCATTTCATTTATTATTAGAAAATAATATGTCATAGTTTAAATCATTCATTTCATATCAAGATCAATTTAAACACTTAATTTAAAAAAATCAATTTTCACAAAATTTCATCACACACAAAATTCCTTTTAAAATCATTTGAAAATGGTTTCAATTAAATATTTACAATTAAATTGGAATTCTAATTTAAAATGAAAAATCATAATGGGCTTCAATTGGTATATATTTCCTTATGAAACCACTTACCTCAGTCGAGATCATTAAACACCTACATGGTATCTAACCTTTTTGAGTCAATTTCTCGAACACTCCAAGGAGAATCCAATAATAAAACTCAATAAGTCAATATTAACATCCCTAAAAAACCTGAGGATTCACTTATCTCAAAGAGAATGGTTGATGTGGAATTCAAAATCTCTGGTGAAATAGAGGATATACTTACATGAATAGATCTAACAAACTAATTGATATTTTGATCGATGAAAAAATGAATTTAGAATATCCAAAATAATCTCTAAAGAGTTTATAAATGGTTTTATGTTGAATGAAATTTAGGAGGGGTTGTTTAGAATTAAAACTAATAATAAACCTCACAAAAATAAAATATTACACTATTGAAAATTGTCCCCATATTTAATCTTGTGGCCTCCATTGGCTACTGAGTGGTGCTTGGTAGAATAAAAAGTATTCTAGAAGTCCCACTATATGGATGATGGTATTCAACTTAATTTATAGTGGGATTAATCTAGGAATCCAACACTGTAAGCCTTCCATCAGATGGCTGGTTCCCCTCACCGATGAGTTAGTAGGAATCTTGATGCTTTTATAATTATAGGATCTTTCCTACACCAATGCTAAAAAATATTCCCACATATCAACCACTAAAAATAGATTCATATACACTCTCACTTCCCTCAAAAACACAAAAAGGGGAATAAAACCACGAAAAAATATTTATAAATATGGAACAATAGAAATAACAAGAGGTTAAAATGAAAACAAAGAGAATAATGAAACAATATGTTCCATTCCTAAAACATGTTTATAGGATCTTACCATATCTCCATCTTAAATAATTTATTCTACCATAAATGATATGAGGAATATTCCATCATAAATATTTTTGGGCACTACTCTACAAAAAATCTATCATGCTCCCATGTCTCATGTGAATGAGATTCATGCTTCCAAAGAAACATAACCAGGGTGATAAGTTGTCCATGATGTACCATTATTTGACAATAAAAAATGTTAACCAGATTCTCGAAAATAGATAAATCTGGTTCAACATCAAAATCATCTTAGCTCAAGAGATGGGATGGGTTAGATAGAATCTTCGTGAGTTATGAAACATAAAACCTAATATGTATCAACGTTATCTTAGTTAGAAAATACAAACTATACACCACCATTCAAATAAGATCAATGATCATAAATGGTCCCACGTATATTGATCTTTAATGTCACTATTTTCTAATACATCATTCACATATCTGAGTTGAAACACCAAAAAACAAAAAATCACAAATTGAGAACTAAAAATGTAGATGAGGATGATAAACACAAGACTTATATCAGCACTGTATCATTTCCATTCTATGATGAGTAAAAAAAATCTTGTTTGTTGTATATTATACCAAACTTGGTCTGACCATGGAAGAATCATAGAACTACGAACATCAAATTATATAATTTCATGGACATCTATATAATCCCCAATAATTTTCTCTCTTAATAGAGGAATGGTATCTATTATTATTTGAAAATTCAACTGGTCCCTTGTAGAAATCCCAAGATCATACAAATTCAAGGAAAAAATCTCTGAAAAATTCATCTATAATCTACTTAAACCATTATCTCTATCCATTTATTTGGTGATGGTACACACCATGACCAACTTCACATGAGATCTCATAAAATCATTGAGGACTCTTGAAATCCTAGATGTAAATAGGGGATCCCTATATGAAATGATAGAATATGAAATACCATAAAATTTAATTATATATTGTGAATACATATTATTTAATTCATTAATTTTAATCATATCATGAATGGGAATAATGTGTTCCTATTTTTCCAATCAATAAATCATTGCACAAATTTTGTTCTTTCATAAGGAAGTATATAGAAACATAAAAAATCACTGCTATTTCTTCCCACATACATGTTGAAATGAGAAGTGTATGAAGCACGATAGAAGTATTCTAATGATCGACCATAATCTATTGACAATTATAATAGGTAGAAGGAAAACCAACAAGTTATCATCTCATTTATTTCTATAGAAAACATTGCCTTAAATCATAATCATCTTAATGGTTCTAGGCTACCCCACAAAAATATTTTTTATAGAATAACTACCATAAGATCCTTTATTAATGGAAAATAAATGAAATAGAAGCTCTATAAGCATTGGATACCATCATAATGCAGATCCCCCTCACTGATGCTCTGACCACCATATAATGAATCCCTAATTCCACTACACTTATCATCAAGTTGATTTTTTGAGATAATCTTCTCGAGAAGTGAGGATTTAAAATAATCACTTGACAAAAAAATAATAGAATCATCCTTCCAGACACCGAAATATACATGATCAAATAAATCCATCATATTCAACTACTCAAAAAATTATTTCATTGACATGGATGATTGTTTCCTAATAAAATCATCTGCAATAACATCCCCCTTTCGAAGAGTGTAAGTGATGTTGAAATTATGGGATTGTAGGTACTCCACCCAATATCTCAATTGAAGATTATGATATTTTTGGGAGATCATATAACTCAGGATTTTATGATAAAGAAGATGGTAAACATATACTCAAAATTTTAATGAGACCAATTCTTCAGATCATGCATCAAAACTGCATGTTTGAGTTCCTATGTGGGATATTTATTCTCATGAGGTCATAAATGATAGAAACCATAAGCCACCATGTGATCACCCTGCACAATAATGAATCCAAAACCTAAATCCAATGTATTATATAATACCATATAGAACTACTCATCTTATGGAAGATTAAATATTGGATTTCAATTCAATATATGATTCTACAGAACAAATGAAGCCAGAAATTTTGAATACCAAATAAATATTACTCCCTTCTAATAGAAAATAGTCTATAGATAATCAAACGTCGAAAATTCCTTCAAAAAACAGCAATAAAAATCTGCAAAGACTAAGAATCTATGAATCTCAAATACATTTGGGGGATTATTGCATGAAATAATCGCTTTCAAATTATCTAGATCAACTAAAATAATATGTTAAAAAATCATAGTTCCCATTAAACATACCTCTAAAATATAGAAATTTCATTTGGATATCTTGGTATAAAGTGTGTGATCTCTCCAGATGTATATAATTACTCTCAAATTATGCACATGGTTCTCCTAAATTTTAGATTAGACCAATATGCCATCCAAAAATACCCCAATAAAATTATTATGGTAAATATGGAAATTCATGTTCATCAACACCATAAACATGGAGGGATCATTACTCAAACAAAATCGCATAATAAGATACTCATAATGGGAATATCTACTCCTCAAGTGTTATTGGGGATATAATATACATTAATCCAAATTTGGTGACAACCAAACCAAATATTTTTCTTTTAGAACCACTTTACCCCTTTAGATGGTCAAAAAAATCATCAATACTTGGAAAAAGATACTTGATCATGATTGTGACCTGATTAAACTATCAGTAATAAACACAATGTTAAAGGGTTATTTCAAATTTCATTTTAAATAGAAAAGTAACTATCTATGGTGACACACAAGGTTGAATATATCCCATGAAAAAGAATTCATCCAATTGAGTCTTTAACTAATTTAGTTAAACTGGTTCTATAAGGTAATAAAAAAATAATAAAATAGGCTAGGTACCCATTACCCAGACAATAGAAAACACCACCTATCTCACCGGGGGATAACCTAAAAATTAAGGCTAAAAAATGTTAGTAAACATAACAGATACTAGATTAAGGTCCCCACATACATAATCCTTCCCTATATAAAAGGAAAATATAGATATCATCCTTTCCAACTATAGATGATAAGGTCTATATTGGCTCAACCTTGGGTCCCATTATCCAAAAAAAACACTACACACCACACTTGGGGATGAAAAAGATACCCACAAATTTTATTATTTGATATGATCTCTATGAGAAATAAATGAATCTATTCTGATATTAACTTCTAGAGGTTTCATATCAATAAAAAAAGGTACTATGAAATATTTACTTCTAATCAAGAAAAAACATAGCAGGGACATCAAAGACCCTTCTCTCTCTTCATCATAGGAGGCATAAAAATCGTTAGAACATAAGTAATGAGTTCCATATGAAGATTAAAAAATTAAAAAATATGGATAAATATGAAGGAATTAGAGAAACCATTATCAAATAAAGTAGTCACTAAAGATGAATCTACACTATTTTAAACTATCATGGCCACATCACTTTTATTAGCTGCCCCTAGAGACTCATCCAGTACACAAATAAACTTCATTCCTAATCCCTATAGACGGAACCCCTTTTTTCTTCGGTCATATTTCTGTGTTGTAGATCCTCCTAGTAGTTTCAATCCTATAAAACTATGTGGAGTTGTGTGGACATGTAAAAATATTTTCATGTGACCTAAGTATCGATAATAACTACCTATATTTGGTACCAATGTACATGCATTATTTGTGTTCACAACATTTTCACTTTGGAAATTTTTTACCTTTACCAGATAATATATAACATTTAAAACAAGTTAGCAATAGGGATCCACCACTATAGTTTCCATCATCATACATGTACCTCTTCCTCTTAACTTTAAGGGGACCACTCGATCAATCACTTTTAGGGGGGACCATCAAACTTGATTTACCATCCATGTCATGCTCTACCATAAATGATGTTTCCGAAAAGTTTTAATTCAGGGTACACTTCTAAAGGGAAACCTATGATCAGATATTTAGTCTAAAACCCCTCTCAAACCTCACTGAGGTTTTCTTCTCAATCGATTCTACATCAGGTGAAAAATTTAGAAACTCATAAAAATAGTCTGGATACTGGGTCATTTTATGATCATCTTTATAATGTTTAAGTAATTCCATCAACTAAACCAAAACCATTGATTATGGATATAAATTTTCCATAAAAATCCTTACATTCAATCCACTCAATATTTAAATTATTACCTTATAGAGCTATAAAATATTGTGACCTCTTATTATGAGCTTCTTGTTTAAAGATCGAACATTTCATTTAAACTGAATCTGGAATCTCAAAAAACTCAATGATTGGAAAAACAATTCAACAAATCCCTAACCCAAAAGGATAATTGATACCCTAAAAAGTTGATCGATTAAATAAAATTAAATCATGGGCATGATCTATATTATCAACTCAATGAGGTATAACCTCTACATCCTAAACGAGAATAGGTGATTCCACTTGACCTTGTGAATGGACCACATGCACAACAACCTCAATAAGGTTCTAATCAACTATAGTGTTCAGTTTATATGATTCATCAGAAACTACACATTAAGTCATTTTGATAAATCATCATAGGGGAATGGTACTACAAAATATTAATTGATAATAAGGGAAAATTAGTCATGATACCTGTGATCATTAACTCCCTCAATCCGAATTCATCTTTTAAAGACAAATCATAGATCAATGATTTAAAAAATGAATACATTCAGATAAAAATTTCTTAAAAGACATAGATTCCCAATATAAAATGGTAACTCAAGGCTCATTATGAGGAGATAAAGATTGGAACTCACTCATAACCTACACCTTATGTCCTAAATATATTATCTTCAGTCTATAAAGAGATCCCAAAATATATACTGGCATCAAGAAATGACATGACCTCCTTTGAATACTATATTTCATGAATCAACTATAATAACCCAGCTAAATGGTACTTAACTTAGTTTTGATATGGATTTAAGGGTGTTATCGATCCACAATGACTAGATAATAGCATAAAGACTTTAAAATAATTACTAGTGAATAGTTTCACTGAAATAATAATTCAACTTCATAAGGAAGTATATATAAAATGATAAATATCCAAAATTCAAAATAATACTCAAGATAAAAAACACCAAAAATATATGGATATAAGTCTCAAATTTGTCCTTTCAATTCATTAGACAATATCATCAAGAAAAAAATCCTAGATACTATGTGAAAAAAGTGGATCACATTCTCCATATGTCTCTATCAACCATATAGTCACACTAATCATGACTAACCACCACCTCTGAGTGGGGTTTTCCATTTTCCTGGACCTGGAAGAAGAAAATCACCAAATTCCTATAGGAGAAGGTAGGTTGTGATAATCATGTCATTGTGGGATATCAGTAATCATTATATATGAAATCTATAACATTTAAATTAACTTTTTATAATTTCAATTAAATCATTGCATGGAAATAATTTTATAGGTAATATCAAAAAAATATTTTGAAAACAGTTTTAATGGCTATTATAAATAGGTTTCAATGTGAATTTAAATCAAAAATAAATCTACAAGAATCAT
Organism: Viscum album; assembly: GCA_963277665.1. Classification (NCBI taxonomy): domain Eukaryota; kingdom Viridiplantae; phylum Streptophyta; class Magnoliopsida; order Santalales; family Viscaceae; genus Viscum; species Viscum album. The sequence goes on along the minus strand of OY728132.1, from coordinate 818,340,432 downwards.
TATCAAGGGGGGAATGAATCAAAATTTCTATAGAAACAGACATGAGAAAATCATGTAAATAAATACATTTCATGTATAATAATTTTCAATGATAGAACCATGGTTAAGAGACTTTGGGATATATTACTATAGGTATTCTCACACATATCAATGATGTATGGGTCTGGGTGTGCCCACACTCCCTAGATCCATAGCCTAGGGTTAGTAAGAGATAATAACTAAGAATAAACACCCAATCCTCAAGATAGTTTATTTATCATTTTTAACATCAATCAATGTATCCTACCCACCTAAATACCCATGATCCCTTGTTCTATAAATTAAATCAAATATTTATGGGGTTTATTGTTCAATCAATCAATCTCAATCATCTAAAATATTCATTTCAATTGCCTAAAAGGTCATGTTTCATTTGTATTCCATTCATTTAAAAAATAAAACATAAAATTGGGTTAATAAAAAATGTCTTTTAATTTATTTCAAATAATATAAATTTAATGAATTTTAATCACATAAAAAACATACATCAATCCATTCATATAATATCAAGAACACCTTTTCAGAAATTAATGCTTAATTTTCAAATGATATTTATAATGTATTTGATAACGCACACCATGTCCTTTCAAATGAAATTTTAATATTATCAATAAAAGAATTAAAAATCAATTTGGAAATAACTTTAAATTAAACTATCATCGATGGTTTTAACTGGTATATATTGACATAAGAAACCACCCACCTCAACCACGACCAATAGGAACCCACACATGATCCAAAAATAGAGAATTGAGGGCTAGAATGCTCAATGAAGATTCATAGAATCACAATTTATTAATTAAAGTTATAAATCCATAAAATAAATGAGTATTAACTAATATAGAAGATGGTTATAGATGAGGAAATGGGAATCCATGGTAAATAATGATTAGACATACATGAAGAGATCTGATGCCCCAATTAACACTTTGATAAAAAAAATATCTTAGAAGAGACAAATTAATCTTTAGAGTGTCTCTAAAGGCAGTTGGGTAAAATTAAATTTTATTGGAATGATTTCGAATTAATCCAAGTATTAAACATTAAAAAAAGATGATATTAACCTTCTGAAACTTGCCCCTGTTGGAATAACCGACAAACTAGTGGCTTGCACTTATAACCCAATGGATATTGGAATAATTACTAGAATTAAATAAGTCCCACTAGTGGTATGGGGACCATATAATATCTAGTAGGTGAAATACTTATTAGAGTATATCACTTCTATCCTTTTATTAGCTAGCTAGTGGGCCTCTAGTTTCTTTTCTGGCTACATGAGCATGACTACTCCTATATTAAAATCCTTGTCCACCTATAAGATAATAAAACTATAATAATACACCCTACTACACCCAAATCAAAATTAAAACAATTGGAGTAAATTCAAAAACAATATGTATATCCATGTAACAATTGAAACAATATTATACGAACATAAAAACAATGTGAACCATGGAAAAATAAGGTCTATTACTAAAATCAGGTGACAAGATATTGAATCTTTCACCTAATGAAAATGGAACTTATATAATAATTGGAAAAAATTAATCAATTAAAATTTAATGTTTTGGGAATGATGAACTGGAAACAACTTTATGAGAATCAACCCCATCATTATGAACTGTATACGAAATAAACAAATGAACTTTCTAACACTATATAATGAAAATAAACTATAATTTGTTAATGTATTTGTAATATATGATTTAAATATTATTTTAAAAATTTATTGTTTTTATATTAAGGTGATAATGTAATTTATAAAGATATTTATTCTTATTATATATATGAGGTTCGATCATGGTTGAGAAAGTGGGAATAAAATGTTTGGGTTTTCATCTCAAATACCGCTCTATTAGGGTTGTTTTGTAATATACCACTAATTCATTTTGTTTGGTATATATACTTACCATTTGAGATATTATATCATGAATAAAATTTTATTCCTGATAATATATGTTTAATAGAAATATCTCTCATTTGTGAGGATTTAATTTAAATTCACCCCATGTTGTATGTATTTTTACAAATCAAATATTTTATTTGGATCATAATCACCTCTCTTTGTCAAATATGTTTCATGATTTATCTATTCTAACCATTGATGATTTTTTAATATTTTTAAATCTTAGTTTATGTGGAAATCATGTTTCAAACCATATTATTCTCCCTTGATGATTCAATTACTTTTTGAAAATTTATTTTTATTAAAAACAACTCACATTTTTTAAAGGTTTTTTCTTCAATATCCCTATTTTTACTTTCCTAAAATATTATACTTTTTTTAATGGAAACTTAAAACATTGTAATATCAAATGATCCTTTTTCCCCATTTTATTTTTCTAAATAAAGTTTTAATTATTCTTTTAAAAATGGGTGTTTTTGATAAATGATTTTAAAATATTTAAAAGGGGTTTCTCTTCCATGATCCAATATTATTTTCTTTTGCATTATATTTTTTATTTATGTTATATTAATTATTAGGGAATATTTAATGGTATTTACTTTTAATTAATGTTTTATGTATTTATATATTCATCTTAAAAAAATTGATTTTGGGATGTGACATCAATATTCAATATTTTTAAAATGATATTAAGAAACACTTTTTAAGAAACCCACTTCTTGTAATTTATATTTCGTTTTCAGTGGATTGTTATCTAATTGATTAATGGTTAATAAATAACCCTATATTTTCTCTTCTCAAATAATTATTTATATAGATTATGTTTTCAGTATCAAATGATCATAGTTTTTTAACTGACGATATTTTGAATGTTTATGAAATCCATGTTATTCGCATGGGTTTTCTATGATAAGTTGAATGATTTGATTTTATGTGGCACTCATATCTGTGGATGTTGATAAGGGAGGTCATATTTATTCCTATAATTCCCATATTATTTATTTTTATGATATTTGACAATTATTTTAAGCATGGAATTTTCATATTCTTATAGCATTAAGCCAAAAATAAGATTTATTCATAATATGAAGCGTGATTTGTTTTTTACAACATGAAGCATGGCCATTTTTGTAACATCCCATGGTTTTCTAAAAATAAATTGAAAATGCTTGAAATTTTGTTTAAGGTATATATTTATAAGTATCCTTTAAACATAATTTTATTTCTTCTATGTTTTGAATTTCAAGAAACTGTCATCTACAATTGTGTTCGGTATGTTATTTAGAGTCTGATGGAACAAACTTGTTTTTTTGGTGAATAGTAACATGCCCTTATGAATAGTAATATGAATAGTAATATGAATAGTAATATGACCTCATGAATAGTAAATAATATTATTATTTTATTTTCCCATGGCAATAGGATAATGGGATCTTAATTAATTTTCCAATGTCACATAAAACTAATTGCACTTCAATTTTGTTATTTTTCGAATTAACTGTGGCCTTATTTAAAAATTAAATTAATAATATTTAGAAAATTATTTTTGAAAAATGGAGTTCATTTTTGAATTCTACACATCGAAAAATGGTTGGGGTAAATTTTTGGTATTTTTCTGAAACTCTTGAATTTTCGGTGAATAGTGAAATACGGTAAAATACCGTATAATCAATTTATCAGTAAAAATGCACTATTTATGACATCATAAGTGATGCAAGGCCACTTTCTTCGAAATCACATGATATTTTCACTAATTAAGGCCACTTGATTTGAGATTATTCATAGTCTTGATAAAATATTATAATAATGATTAAAATAATCTAAAATACCTCCCCTCCTCCACTATAAATACCACCCTCACTCCCCTCTTCCTCCCATACCTCTCAAGCCTTGAGCATTGTCTAATTTCTGCCAAATTCCCTCCTCAATCTTCTTCCCCACGTCCTAGATCTTCTGGTCTCACCAAAAGACCAAAATCAAAGCCCTTAAGAAGGATCTCAAGGAGAAGAGATCAAGAGGTAAACATCCTCTTTCATTTTCATTCTTTCCTTCCATTTTATGTTATTCTCTTCCTTTCCCTATGTCTTTTGTTGGGATATTTCATTTAATATTTCCCTTACTGTCAAAATTTTGTATGAATGATGAGATATTTCATTCCTCTCATCATTCTTATTTTTATGAAATTTTAAGAGACGCCGTTAGGCTGCCGAATTTTTGTAAGAAATTTCTCATGTTTTCTTCATTTCAAGATTCCCTTCTCTTCATTCTTCACCCCCTCTTATCCAAGAGGCATGAAATCTCCAGAATCATGTATATTCTGGATGTTTTCATGTTTATGGAAAATTACAAATCATTATTCCTCTCCTCTTTCACTTATTTAAAGAATCAAAAAACATTGTCCATTTGTGTCGAATTACCGATATCGTGGACGATGTATTTTCAATTTCCATTAATTATTTCAAGTCTGGTCATGAAACCATTTATATGGTTGAACCAGGTTATAATATATGTTTTATGAATCATATAAGGTTCTGTAATTCTTTTGTACTCATGATTCAAACTTATAAGACTAAATGAAATTGTAATTATCAAAGAACCACTTAAATTATCTAAACGAACATAATTAATGTTTTAACTTATAAATCATCATCATATAAAGAACCAAAGTGATGAATGGTATAACTTATGGTACTGGAATTATGTAAATAATACTCCCTTCCAATTCTGGAGTTTCACTTCCAATCAACAAGAACGATTCATCATGAACCGATTGTGAAAATCACAAAAGAACTCACCCAAAATAATGCAAGGAACCAAATACTAACAAATAAGGGATGAAATGAGGTTATGAAATGACCATATAAGATGTTATAAACATGAAAACGTTTCTTTAAAATACTATTAACACTCTTTTAACCATTATACAGGAGGTTCAAACAATTTTGAAGTAAGACAAGCCCAAGGTAAGGGAATTCTTAACCCGATTTCCATTCTTTGGGTTAACCTTCTACTTTATAATTTATGTGCTATTTAAATTGTTTGTGTGGTGGGTTCTGTTTATATTATGTTTAATTATGTGTATTTACAGAGTATATACATATTCCATCCAATCAATTAAGTATCACTTTAAGTATATGATGTTTATAAGGGACTTTTCTTCTAAAATCCTCTTTTAAAATTTTGTTTTATAAGATTCAAAGGCAATGTTTTTATGCTATTATTTATGTTGAATGATTATGTTTTGGCTATTGGGCATTGTTTATGATGAAGGGTGGGACCTATATTTCCCTCCAATGCATTGGGTATGAGTAAGTTGGAGGTCGGCCGTATGGTTACTCCAAGTGTAACTGTGATGGTTACACAAAGTAAGGTAGCCGTGAGGGTTACAAATTTTAAGGTAGCCAAGATGGTTACAAGATTATGTAAGTAATGCCCCAATATACCTTTATGATTATAATTATGTTTGTATGGATCTTGTGTAAATCTCATGTTACACAAAGTAAGATTTTATGGGTGTAAATCATGTATTTTAAAAATGTTTTCACATGTCTTGTGTATTCATGGACTAATGAGATTTTTCCTTCTTTTTCATACCTTACTGAGCTTTTGTGCTCATCCCAAGTTTTTAAATGATTTTTCACAGGTTAATGGATGAATAATACAAGGAAGGAAGACATGTTAAATGTTGAAGAATTGTCAAGGAGTCTTGTTTTATGTTTTAATGTTTTATATTCTGAGGAAAATGGAAACTGAATTTATGGTATCCACTATGTAACAATGTGTAATGTTATGAATATTTTGTCTTAATTCTCTAAAGATCTAAACTTGAAAAGATCCTCAATGTAAAATGAAGTGTTTTCTTGAATAAATTCAAGATTATGTATGAAATAAGTGCGGGTCCTTATAATTTTTTTGTTCAAATCATAATGCATGGGAATATTTTTGTTCCTAGCTTTATGCATGTAAATATTCTTATTCATAATGTTATAATTTATCTATTCTTTTTTTTGACCAAAATTTATTTTCAATGCTTGGTTTGAAGGGCATGTTTCATTTACATGCCATATGCATATGATTATGATCCATGACTCATGTTTATTATCACATGATTTTTTACTTGCTTTCCATGGGATTTATTGTTCATTTTAGATTCAGTATCCTTTTATTATGATTTTTAGAATAAACTTACTATTACATGTTCTTTTAGTAAGATATTCCTTAACTGTTCATGTTGTATCATATTCTTATGATCTAACCATTGATAAAATGTGGATATTTCTCTTACTGGGCATTAGACCTCACCCCTTCCTTATTTTTTCATCCCCTAGGATATAAAGGTGGTAATAACATATGAGATGTATATATGTGGATTTTGTGTGGTTTGAATATGAAAAAATATTCACATATAAGTTGCTTTTATAGATGAAACTCAATGATAATAAACCTTTGATTCTTTAGATTCTGAGATTTTTTATGATTTATAATGCTTCTTATATGGTCATGTTGTAAAATAATGACATATTAATCTAACTTTTTATATATATTTTTTATATTTAGACCAGGAAGAATGAGTAAGGAGAGCCTCACCCAAATTGAAAAATACTTTTTTAACATATAAAACTATTGAACTTCAAGTGGGTCATTAATTTAAAAATGTATTTTCATTTAACAGAGTTCATAAACATCATTTTGGATAGAATAAGATATGTCTCAAGTAAGATGAAACTCTATCTTGTAATATTTTATTTCTTCAATATAGAGGTATTCTAAACATGAATCTTGATGGAGAGATACCCTAATAAAAACATTATCATTCCATTTTGACTAGTAGATTCCTCTATAGGTAAGGGTTCATTTATTACTACTAATAAATCTCTATTAATATCACTATTGTAGAATAATATATCAGAGATATTATGGTATAATATTTTTATTTTACTTATTTTATTTTATCATTTTCTCTGTGGTTTCATAACATAATTTTGTTTTTTATTTTTCCCAAAAACATTTGTGAATATGAGTATCCTATAAAATAATTCACTTATAAAGTTTGAACTAAGATAAAAATTGTCACTGAAAATCCCAAAAAATAATAATGATATATTTTATTTTATGAAAAAATATAATCAAATGATTGGTCCTCAAAGGATCTCACCCTATGACTTATTACTAGCCTATATATCAAAGTACTTAATTAAAACCCACACATCATCATTATAAAACCCCTCCTATCATTTATCTAAGAAATACCACTTTAATATAAAAATAATTCATTGTATAAATTTATACACTATAAAAAATTATATGAAAATTATGGAAATATATCATGTAAATCATACTCTTGAATCGTAAAATGGTATTCCTGGTATATCTTATACCATACCTATGTCATAAGATAAATAACACTCATATATAATTTCAATATATTCTAGCTCCGAGAACCACTCTAATATATAAAATAACGTGGAATTTTCCAAATTAATATAACTATTTTACTTAGAGTCCATCAAATTCTTGCTTCCTACTGAAGGAAATAATTTAACTTCCAATACAAAATGCATCTTCTTGAGATTAGAAAAATAATAAATTATCATTGTGACTTTTAACACACTACTTAGTGATTTAACATGCATCATATATCATACATAAACCACATGAAAACCCGCGTCCAATATCAATGAGGTTAAAAAAACAAGGAAATGAAAAATTTACATGAATAGTTAATTAATAATGAACCTAATAATGAATTATAATATGTCTAGTATTCTTAATAATTCATCATTAATATAAATAATTTAATAACCATGATCCAAACGTCGAATCACTTAAAAATTTTCTATTTACCCCCAATTTTGATGGTAATCCCCCAAACCACTCTAAGAAAAATCTAAACACTTTAATATATGTAATATAAAAGATGAATAATTCTTATAAAAATTGAAACCCATATCCCTTATCAATTCCACATCAATTTATATCTTAAGATGAAACCAGAAATAAAACTATGTAAACACTCAGAAGATTATCTAACTTACCACATACATACACCGAGATCAATTTATCCACAACCTATATCCATAACTCTATTCACATGTGCTTTATGTATATGAAAATTAAATTTCCTTTGTGAAAAAATTAATATAGTAGACAAATATACACCCAAACACCATATGAGTTTACTGTATTTTGAAATTCAGAACATATTCATCTAACTTGGTGAAATATATTCAACATCTCTCATAAATATCTTACCCTTTGGTTTTCCAACCTAAAACAATTATTTATATATTGGGGAAAAGAAAAGCTAAAAATGGTGTGATCAAATGCCCAGTAAGGGTAAATAAGACAAACAAAAAATAATACATAAACATGAGAATGTAAAAATAGTAACATAAGTATTGAATCTCAAAATCTTGAGTAATGAAATAAATCTTGGCAGTTCATAAGGCATAAATCATAAATGAACACAAAACATGATAAAATAGAATTGACATAAAACATAGAATTTTGGAAAACACATAATAATATAATTTCATTTCCATACTAGAAAAGGCTCATTTCTAGGACTATTATAGTGGAAACATTCCATTAATAAACTGGGTTGACTTGGCGTTACATCCCAATATTACTGAATTAGATTTACTTATCATTCCACCATTGGTTACTGAATAATTTTTTTTCCATTCCAGTCCTGTCTATACCATGAAATATAAATAATTACACAATTCATTGAAGGGAGATATAGGTCCCTCCCAATTCATAATGAAATAATTATTATGTGTTCCACAAAAACTTCAATAATTAATCACAGTATAACCCAAATAATAAAATGGGGTTCTTAATCATCATTACATCATAAGATAATCGATAAAAAATGGATTTCATTAATATAATTACATAATAAAAATAATTAATCTTTAGGAATAATATGGTTATTATACTTGAAACATAACTCTATTAAATAATATCATCTTATATGGAAAATAATTTTGATAAAACACTAGAAATTAATTCTTGAGAAAAAATATCCTTCTTTATTCAAAAGTTTTTTTTCTCGAAATAAATCACACTTTTAAAGGAAAATAATTTATTTTCAAATAAAAATGAAATAGTTAAAAGTAATATTCATGTAAATAAGGCATTATGAAAACTTAAAAAAACATCCATTCCGTATAAGTTCAAAAAACATTCTCCTCGTAATTTTGATAGAAATGTCAAAAGGTACCTCTTATCGAATAATGACCAATGTTTCCTTTAATATAGTTTAATATAAACTCACCAATGGGAAAAATTTAATTTATAAAATTCCATAAGAATAAAAATAATATTACATATTTTGGAAATATTTACATGGATGATAAATATACCCATGTATATACTTATATATAAACAATCATAGATAATAATAAGATTGAAAAATTATCCCTTACCTTTCACCTGATATCCTTCATAAGTATTTGAAACCTCCTGTATAATGATTTAAATAAATTAATAGACTAATTACAGAATCATTGTTATTTTTATTATATCATGTACAATCATATTATCATTTCGATGGTAATAATATTTCATCATTACTCGTTATTCAAGTGTTAACTAAATTATTTTCGCATGCATGTTTTGTTAAATAAGTTACAAATATCCTTCTTATATTATATTTATATCATTAAAAACGATATTATCATAATATATAAAATATTTATTTATTCCTTAAATTTATATAATCATGATTTATGGATATCATTTATAATGAATCACATCATATAATGGAGACGGTAGGCCATATGTACGCACGAGCGATTATATCATTCCTCTAATTATGAAATGGTATAGAAGTGGATGGTATTTATATTATTAGAGAATAAATAAATTTTTATAATAATAATATATAGTAATTATTTCCATAATTATACACATCCAAGTCATGTTATGGTGAAAAACATATTACACAATGACGTGCAGATAATATGTCGTACTTATGCACACATGGTGATTTTGTTTTCCATAGGATGAATAGAAGGTGGAATATGGTTGTTATATAATATTAATAACATCTCAATTTACAAGTGATACAATATTCCTTAATTTATAATGGAAACAACTCATGAAGAGGAAGTATAAGAAGAAATAATTTGAATGAATGAGTAGAAGAGATTACCACTTTTTCGATGATCACCCTCTTGATATCCTTTTAAAGGCACTACAAATGGTATTTTGAGAAACAAAAAATCTATATAATGTGATCAAGAAGGATTATAAGTGAAATTTTAATGGGATGGTCTAGTTTGAAGTCTTAATGTGAATTGAAATTGGGATGGAAGTGGTTCCCTTTTATAATTGAGGTGAGGGGCACTTTTGGAATCCTCAAAAATATTAATTTATAATAAAATAAATCCATGTAAAAAAACCACCAAAATGACCCAAATTCTAATATGTGATTCGATAAGGGTCCAATATCATCAACCAATACATTTTTTGACAATTATTTCTATCAATTGAAACCTTATCGTTTTAATTATCACTTAGTTATTCTATTTAATTGTTAACTTGGGTAACAAATAATTCAATATTAATAGGGTTCAATATTTAATTATTTGATGTAAAATAGAACATAAATTAATAAATAAGAACATATTTTCCTTATAATAATTATTATATAAATTTAAAAATTATTTATAATTTTTTAATAATATAATAAATCATTATTTTGAAAAACCAGTAATAGTGTCAATTTTTCTAATATTTAATTCATTGAATTTAAAAATAATAAGACAACAAATATTACTTAAAAAAATAATATAATATTACTAATAGGTCAAGGTAATATATAAAATTCATTTTACATATTAATTACCCCAAATTATTTTTAATTTAATAATTTTAATAACATATATTTGTTATCTCTATTAATAAAATAATTATTACATCAATATTGTGTAGTTATTTAATATAATTATTTTTTGAATGAAAATTAAATATAAAATATTATAAAGAATATAAATATAATATATTTCATATTAATATATTTAGTCTAATTCATCTTCGTGAAAATAAAACATTTAAAATGCTATACTTATTAAATTATTAATGTGACAACATTAACATCTATTTAAATAAAATAATATAAGTGTTACATTCACTTCTATAAGGATCAAAATTGTCACTAACTAGAATCTTGGATGATTATGGAAGGTATATACTCAACCAATAAGATTTGGGCAGGTGTTTTGTATTTTAATATTTAATATCATTTAAATAAAATTATTTTATAGATTTTTCATCAACTAAATATTATCGGTATCATCAATCTAGAAGCCATTAAAGTAATTATTTATATCCTCAAAAAATTAAAATAAATTACCCTGATAAATAATATTGATTTTTATTTAAAATTAGTATTTATTGTTGAATATATCTTCTGTATAATTTTATTTTAAAAATTATTTATCATTCAAAACATGAATGTGATATCTTTAAATTTTCATTAAATAAAATATTATAAATGCCATAATACCTCAAAAATATCCCCAAAACATAAATAATAAATTTATATGGGGGAGGTATGTTTATTAATTTAGAAATTACAACTTATATTCGTTATATCACCCAATTTTCCATATGTGGACACATAAAAGATATTAAAGATAAAAAAATGACACTTGTGTCATTATTTGATTTAAATATTAATTATTTCATTTCCTAGAAAAGTTCCCATTAAATTACATAAGATCTATCATTAGGTGTTAAGTGTAACACCCGATATTTTTATGAAAAATATTTTGTTGTTATGTTATATACATCATCAAAGGAATCATTCACTACACACAACACTAGCTTGGCTTGCTTTATACGCAATCACGACCTTCCTCGATAGTTTGCGTTGTACGCAACACCGAGTTTCACTAAAAAATGATATGCTATTAAAATATTATTAAAACTAGCCATTATGAATATTAATACCCACTTTTGGAAATTTTATAAATTTTATCTTTCAAAATGGACTTCATTTTTGGATTCGGAATATCGAAATTAACCCGGGGTAAAATTTTGGTATTTTTCTGAAAACTTTCAATTTTTGATGAATCGTGAAAACACTGGGTTATTATTTAAAAACCAAATGTTTATTTAAATAATTATTTATTTTACTTAAATTTATTTTAGGTAAAAATTGATACATAATACCTATATAAGTTCAATGTGATTCATTGGTGTCATTTTATAAAATTTTTAGACATATAGAAAGTTTATTGAACTTTTCACCTTCTTTTACCCACCTCCTAGGATAATTTGAAAATTTATATCAAACTTAATTTTACCACTTCTGTGAGTATAATTTCGAAAATCCAAGAGACACGGTTAATATCATCGAGTAAGATGTGGTTTAATGAGATGAAAATAATTTTTGGTGAATAATAACTTTTTACTTTTATTTACCACAGTTAAAATTAAATAGGGTAATTAAGGGTAAATTTGATATTATTATTACCCTAACACATTTCCTAATTATATTGGATATGTTTAATTCGACCAGAAAACCTTAGTAATAAAATATGACCATTTAGGTCCACTTGGATTAGATTAGGACATTTATTATTAATTTATTTAAAGAAGGGTTAAAATAGTTAAAATCAATGTTTAATAACGAAATAATTTTTAATATAGGGTTATAAATAAGATAAACTCGACTATAAATATTTATTAGAAATATAAAATTATTAACTACATAATGGTATTTTATTTATATTTTTTAGACATTAAAAAATTTAATTTATTTATGACACAATGATGATGTAGTAATTATCTTTTTAATGATATATTAACATAATTGATGTTATAAATACCCAAATAAATGTAATTTGAAACTTTTTATGAATTAAAAAACTTTTCTAGGTTAATATGACATGTTATTATTGATTTAATTATCTTTTTTTGAACTAATCACGCTGTTATGATTTTTGCAAAAATCAATTACCAAATACTGTCAAAATTGACATAAAATAGTTTTTAAAACTAATATTATATTATTAATTGTTATTTTATTCCTAAAAATATAAGGTTCGGCCAAATGACTTAGATAATATTATATATATTAATAATAAAAAACTTGGGGTTTGTTTGGCTTGTTATAGTATGTTTATTAATCATATAGTGTAAGAAAACAAGAAGACACGGCAAAAGTTAAACTTTTTAACTTAGAGTTAAATATAAATTATAAGGTTATAATAGTAACCTAAACATGTCTAAAATATATTGTAGGAGAGGATTTAGAACCATCCATAACTTATCTTCGAAATAAATCAATTTGGAGCTATTAAAAACCAAATATGACTTTATAATAAAATAATATTTTAAGTTTTTCCTATGGTGCCCCTCTCCTCCCTTATTAAAGGGAACCTCCTCCCTCTCCTCCTCACACCAATTTTAGCCTTCAATATCATCCAAAACATGACAATTTATCTTCTACACTTCCGTATAATAATCCTGGAGGTCCTGGTCTTCTTAAAAGACCATCTTTAGTGCCCTAAAAAAAGGTTAAGAAGAGGCTCTTCAAAGAAGAGGTAATGTCCGTTACCGATTCTTTCAACTTTATTTCTTTTTATACTTCTTCTTCTTTATTTGTTTAATTATCAAGTAATAACATCAGTATAACTAATATAATTATATGTTATTATAAGTATGAAACAACCCTATTTCACCTTATATCTATCCTACGGAAAACGAAATCACCGCGCGTGCGTACGTACGGAATACCGTCTCCACGCCGTGGTGTAATCTGTTTCCCACCACCACCATACTTGGATGGGTATAATGGTGTAAATAATAAATATATATGATTATTTTAAAGTTATACTAATTCATGAATAGTATACATACACTTCAATACAATTCCACAATCATGGAAATGATATCATTGCTCGTGTGTACGGACGACCTACTGTCTCCACGATGTGATGCGACTCGTTTTACATGATCTTCAATGGTTAATGATTATATAAACGAATTTAAGGAACAAATATTATATATATTACACTAATATAATTCTTGAAATGAGGTTTCTATAACCTAAAAGAATAATAAGAATTTATTCAACAAAACACGCATAAGAACAAAAAGAAATAAACACCCAAGTAACAAGTAACAATGAAATATTACCAATAAGAAGATAAGAATATGACCATATATGATATCATAACAATGAGTAAGATTCTGGAGTAAGTCAATAACATTATTTAAATAATTATACAAGAGGTTCAGAAATGTACGATGAAAATCAGACATATGGTAAGGGAAAATCTCGCAATCTCATTTTTATCTGAGATTGTTTATACATCAGAATTTACTGGGGAATATTTATCATCCACATCCATGTTTCTGAATATGTAATATTATTTCTATCCTCCTACAATTGTTTAAATCCAATTTTACCCTTCGTTGAGTTTTTAGTAAACGATATTAAAGGAATCTTTTATCGTTTTTCGTATGAGGTACTTTTTGACTTTACGGGCCAAAGTACGAGAAGAATGTCTTTTTTTAACTTATACGGCATGAATGAATTTTAAGTACATTATTTACATGAATCTTACTTTACAATTTTTCATGTTTATTTTTAATCAACTTCTTTTATTTTATAATTATATGACATTTTAAGAAAGGAAAATGTTTTTGAAGTAGAAAGGATATTTTCCTCAAGAATGGAGTTCAAGTGTTTTATCAAAATTATTTTCCATCTATGATAATATATGGTTCTGTTTATATCCCTATTTTTACATTGATTTGATTATGTTATGATTTACTTTTATTTTATATGGATTATGTTATAATGGAATGATGTTTCAGAATCCCATTTTTATTACATGGGTTATGCTATGATGTATGTTTATGATTTTGTGGCACACAAAAGAATGCTTTCATTATGAGATTTGTGGGACCTATATCTCCCTCCAATGAATTGGGTAATGATTTATATCTCATGGTATAGACATGGCTGGAATATCAGGTTAATCTGGTTCAGTGATACCAGACTGAAACGAGGAGTGAACTCGGTTCATAAATGGACATTGTCTGCTAAGATAGTCTTGGCAACGAGTCTTGAATACTAAGAAATGATTCTCCATGATTATGTGTGTATGCCACAAAGTTTAATGTTTTATGTTATTATTATTGGGATTATATTTCACTACTTTGATTTGTCCCATGTTATGAAATTATAATCTCATTTGCAGGTTAAGATTCCCAAAATGATATGTTCTTATGAATATTATTTGATTGATATTTATTTTGTTTACCCTTACTAAGCATTTGAGCTCACCCTTTTATATGTCTTCTTTTCCCCAGGTCAGGAAGAAGGATATTAAGTAAGATATGCCAAAAGAGACTCTAGTTATGATAAAAAAAAGGGAGACAATGTAGATTATTTATGAACCAGTTGTTTATGTTTCCCAGTTTCTAAAGACACTATACCTATACGGTCTTTTCATGGTTTTGTTATATGTTGTAATAAGTGTGATTCAATTATGAAGTAATAACAATGTATGTAATGTATGGGTCGTTATATTAAGGGTCCAATTACATTCATCAAATAAAAATTTTTCATTTGATTTGGTCGTTTTAGAGTAATTATAATTTTATTTTTATCCTAAATAATATAATTTACCATTTAATGTGATAGAAAAATTTACCATGGTTTCTATTCATATTGGTAAAAAAAATAAAGGGAACTACATAAAATATTTTGACCTATTGAATCCAAATTTCATATCTATTTTTCAAAATTCCAAACACCCATGTTTCATAATTAAATTTAAAATAAAACTGGTAAAATGTCCTAAAAACAATTTTTGGATGAAATACCCATTTTAAAATGGTAAATGATTTTATAATAAATTCTTGTATAAAATTATTTTAAAAAACATAATTGGATAAAAAACAAATTATAATTTTAAACAAAACCAAAACATAATTTTACTATGTAATAAATTTAAAAGAAGATGATGTTTTCAATAAAGATAATTATTTTCATTATTCATCAAAAAAATGAAACTTATCAGAAAAATATCAAAAATTAAACTAATGATAATTTTTTATTCCAAATTAAAATAATTTATTTATTTTATCAAATTAAATATAATAAAAGTGTCAAGACATGATTTAAAAATGGTGGACCGTCAAAAGGGGAAAAATTATATTTTTTTTGAAAAATAGTTTTATCTAAAAAAATTTGAATTTGTTCTTATATCATGTCCAGAAAACATTTGAGATTAATTATAAACTTTATATTAAATATATTACATATATTTTTCAATAATAAAATCCATCAAAAGTGATTTTATTATTTTATAGACTCTCTTATTTTCATTTAAATACTTTTTCAGATAAATGTTAATACAATTCGTACATGTATATTAATGTCTAGGTTATAATATTTAGTTGTTAACTTATATTAGGCCATTCATGAAATGAATTATATTAAAAGAACATAAAATTGTGTGTAACCCAATCTAAGAATTGCATTACGTATACCTCAAGCTAAGCCAGTATTGCGAATAACACAAGCTTAAACTTATGTAGCGTATAATATAAGACATCGTAAAAAATAAAAAATAAAAGCTATCTCATAAAAAAATTAGGGGGTTACATTCTACCCTCCTTAAAATTAATTTCTCACTCAAAATTTTTTTGGGTCAAAAAATTATTAATACATGAAAGTTTCATTCATAAAAATCTAACTACCATGTTCTTATGGAGAATGAGGGAGAACATGGTTAGGAAAAATGTTAACAATCACAAAACCATAAATCTGCAATGATCTAAGGGACCATATGAGTTAACATATAAAAAGGTACTGTGATAAATTTTTTTGTTTTTAAGATCCTTTCCCTATAGTTGAAGAACATGGTTAGAAATACTTACTTGATTTCAGTACAATCTCACTATTGTCCATTCCATGAACAATTTCAACTTCATATCTTATTCAAAGAATTGATGTTGAATTTTTCATTCCTAATGTGTTAGAAGATCATGCGTTCTATACATAGGATGATTAGTCATTCCATCTGTCTTTATCACAACAAAAATTTTATAAAAATTAATCAAATTTTCATAAGTCCTTTTATGGTGAGATAATATATTATTTTAACATACTTACATTGATGTTTAACTTAAAAGTTCCATAAATTGATAACTTTATAATCCTTCTAAATGTTTAAAATACAAAACTATAAGAAATTTTTCACAAACATGGATAAAAATTTATCCCTGATATATTATAAGGTATCTCTGGTTGGTCAAATTACAAAACTGTGACCCGCATCATCATGTATTCTCTGGGGTTATGGTAAAAACATGAATTATCAGATATCGTTTTTGTAAACATGCATGTTTCATTATTCCAAAACATATTGGATATATTACACAAGACCCAAAAAAGTTGTATACTTCATCTATGATAGCATAACCCACTTGTCAAAAAATCCTTAATTAGTTTAAAAGAAACTATCATCATCCAATTAGAATATTTAAATACAATATTACTTTATGCAAACATCATTTTCTTAATATAAGGGACATATTTAGGATTATCATTTTATTATTCATGTGTTATTAATGTACATCACATTACTTTTAAACCACATTTCTGGATCCTTAGAACTATTAAACATATCCCTTCCAATCCTTAATGATAAACATATACTAAAAACACATATTTATTTCATGATTCATAAAACATAATTTTTGAATTATAAAACAAATAAACCTCAATCATCCAACATTATTATTAAACTATTACTCAAGATCCTTCATCTTTATCTTTATTAAAATATGAACCATGTATTAATGTTTCCCAACCTCAATCTTATTAGGTTTAATGTAAAAAATACTGAAATAACATCACATACCTTCCACATATCATTTATAATATATTTATCCTCAATAGTATAACCAATACTTATACCATCATAGTTATTCTCTTCCTGATATTTCCACTTATGAAATCAATCTTCATAATTAACATAAATTACACATCTGAAACATTCAATAGTTTACTATGTTCTATATAGTTTTGGCTATTGACTAAGATAAGAAAGAAAAGTGTGAGAAATACATATCAGATATTAGAAACATATAGGTAAGGTAAATTACTTATAATATTTAAATCTATGATATCTTTGGTTTGAGACTAGGTTATTCATGATTATCACAAAAACCCTTGGATTGTTACCTATACATAGACTCCTCCTTAAGAAATCTGACATATCCTTAAAAAAATCTCAAAGGATATCAGTAATGTTTTCACATCCTAGTTTCCAATGGTTGACTAATCCTTCGCTCTGATACCAACCCTAACGGCCCTAGAATTACATATATGGACATTACATTTCCTTTAAAGAAAAATTAATACATTACACAATATGACATCCAAAGACCATATTAGTTTTGTGTCTTTGGAAACTTAAAATGCATTATTCTAACTTGGGGAATAATCTTTAACATCTACCATAAAGATCTTCCTCTTTAGTTTTCCTACATTAAATCATTATTCACATCATAGGGAAAAGAAAACCTAAAAGGGTGATATCAAATGCTGAGTAAGGGTAAATATAAAGAAAATCAAACAAAACATAAACACAATATTATAAAAAAATTAACATAAATTTTGAATATTAAAATATTGAGTCATGATATAAATCATGGTAGTTTATAAGGCATAAATCATAAATGAACACTAACCATGATAAAATAACAATGAAATAAAACATGGAATTTTGGAAAACACATAATAATAGAAGATAATTTCCATATTATCCAAGAATCATTACTAGGACTATCATAGTGGACAATGTACATTACTAAACCAGGTTTACTTACTATTCCATCAATGTATTACTGAACCATATTTACTTGTTGTTTCAGCCCTGTATACTGAACCCGATTTTTTCCCATTCCAGTCATGTCTATCTTATGAAATATAAATACTTACCCAATGCAATGGAGGGAGATATAGGTCCCAACAATCATATAATGAAATTATTATTACATGTTCCATAAAAACATAAATCATTCATCATAACATAACCCAAAGTATAAAATGGGTTTCTTAAACATCATTACATTATAACATAATCCATAAAAAAGAAATGTATTTCCTAATTTAGTTCCATAATAAACACAATAAAACAATTGGAATAATAGGGATATTATACATGAAAAATATCCCTTTTAAAAATGTGATCTAAAATAGAAAATAATTTTGATAAAACACCTGAAATTAATTCTTGAGGAAAATATACTTTCTTCTTCAAAAACATTTTCTTTTCTCAAAATGCAAAAAAAAATTGAAGAAAATAATTTATTTGTAAATAAACTGGAAATATTTTAAAAGAATATTCAAGGAAATAATTTGTTATGAAAATATAAAAAAATAATTTATGTCGTATAAGTTAAAAAACATTCTTCTCGTACTTTTGGTGGAAAAGTCAAAAAGTACTTCGTATCAAATAATGATGAAAATATTCCTTTAATATGATTTAATAAAAATTAACCATTGGGTAAAATTGAATTTTAAAAATTATAGAAGAATAAAAATAATATTAAATATTTTGGAAGCATGTTCAGGGATGATAAATATACACCAGAAAATACTTACGTATAAAAAATCTTGGATATTAATGAGATTGTAAAATTATCCATTATGTTAGATCTAATATCCTTCATTTGTATCTAAAAAAATGGTATAATGATTTAAATAATGTAATTGACTTATTAAAAAATCGTATTAATTTTTATGATATCATATATTGTAATATTATTATCTTTTTGGTAATAATATTTCATTATTACTCGTTATTCATGTACAAATTGCTTTATATTCTCATGCATATTTTGTCGAATAAGTTTCGCTTATCCTTATTAGGGAATAGTTATATTATTAAAAAATGCTAATAAAATAATTTATATCATATGTATTTATTTTATACATTTATATAATCATTATTTAATAGATATCATGTAGAATGAATAACATTTTATCGTGATGATGGTAGACTATATATATTCACCAATGACGATATCATTCCTTTAATTATAATATGCTTTTGAAGTTTACGATATTTAAATTATTACAGAATAAATAAATTGTTATAATATTAATATATAGTTATTATTTCCATCATTATACCCACCCAAGTCAATTGGTGGTGAAAAAGAGATTACACAACGACGTGAAGATGGTAAGTTGTAAGTACGTACACAGGGTGATTTCATTTTTTATATGATAGTTAGAAGGTGAAATATGGTTGTTCTATATTATTAATAATATCTTTGTATACATGTTATATACTATTAATTAATTTATAATGAAAAAACTCATGCAGAGGAAGTAGAAGAAGAAATAATTTGAAGGAATCAGTAGAGGAGATTACGTCTTTTTCGATGATCTCCCGATAGATCACCACATAAACGAACTAGAGATAGTGTTTTGAGAAGACATGAACATCTAGAATGTTATTATGAGAGTTTATAAGAAAAATGGGTAGGGTATGGTCGATCTTGGAGGCAAAATTTGAATTTAAATTATGATGGAGGAGGTTCCCGTTTATAATTTTGATGGGGGGGACTTTTGGAAACCTAAAAAGTATTAATTTATAATAAAATAAATACCCATTTCAAAAACACTAAAATGACCCCATTTAAAATTTAGATTATATAAGGTTTAAATATAATCAAAAAAATACATTTTTACAAGTATTTATATCAATTTAATCCTTATCCTTTTAATTATCACATTGTTATTCTATTTAATTTTTAACATGGGTAACAAATAATTCAATATTCCTAGGGAGAAATATTTATTTGTTTTATTTAAAATGGACAATAAATAAATGAATTATAACATTTTATAAGTTTTAATAATTAATAGATTTTTTTAAAGTGTTTAATGATTTTAAATAATTTAATAAAACATTATTTTTATAAACAAACAAATGAGTGAATTTTTCCACTATTTAACTCATTGATTTTAAAAATATTAATATAACAAGTTAAATTCAAAAAAATTATTTTATTATATTACTAATAAATCAAATTAATCTATAAAATTCATTAAACATATTAATTACCCCATGTTATATTTATTTTATTATTTTTAATAACATTTATTTGTTATCACTAATAATAAAATAATTTCTACATCAATATAGTGTAATTATTTAATATACACATTAATTGAATAAAAATTATAAATAAAATATTGTGATGAATATAAATCTAATTTTTTTCATAATAATACATTTAGTTCAATTTATCTTCCATAAAATCGAACATGTAAAATCTTATACTTATTAAATTCAATGTGTTAATTTTAACATCACTTTAATGAAAATAATATAAGTCTCACATTCTATTCTATAAGAATCAAAATGGTCACTAATTAGAATATTGGATGATTATGGTTGATATATACATGAAAAATTATATTTGGGAATGTGTTTTGGTATTTTAATATTTAATATCATTTTAATAGTATTATTTTATTGATTTTTTATAAATTAAATAATTTCTGCATCATCAATCTATAATATTTTAAGGTAATTATTTATTTCATAAAAATTAAAATTTAATTACCTTGAAAAGAAAAAACTTTATATATTTCAAATATATATTCATAGTCTAATATATAATCTGTATAACTGTATTTTTAAAATGATTTATTATTTAAAACATTAATGTGACATCCTTAAATTTTCATCGAATAAAATATTATAAACATCATAATATCTTCCAAATAGCTCCAAAATGTTAAAAATAAATTTATATTAGGTAGATATGTCTATTAAGTTACAAATTAAAACTTATATTCATTTATTTCACCCATTTGTTTATATTTGGACACATAAAAGATATTAAGGAAATATTGAAGGACTTTTGTGTCTTTCTCTGATTTAAATATTATTGAAGTCCTTTTCAATGAAAAGAGATAATTAAATGACATAAGATAGATCCTTATATTTCAAGGGACTAATGTAATTTATCAAATGAAATTTTATCATTTGTTTTGGCCATTTTTAGTCATTATAATTTTATTTTTAACCTAAATTACATAATTTACCCTTTACTGTGTTAACAAAATTTATCATGGTTACTATTCATATTGGTAAAAAATAGAAGGGGAATAATTTCCAAATTTTTACCTCATGAATAAAAATTTCATATCCATTTTTCAAAATTCCAAGCACAGAACATGCATATTTAAATTTAAAATAAAACCTGTAAAATGTCACAAAAAACTATTTTTTGGAAAAAAATACCCTATTTTAAATGGAAAATGATTTTATAATAAATTCATGTTTAAAATTATTTTCAAAAAACCCTAATAAGATAAAAACAAAACTAATTAAAATATAAAATTAATCCAAAACATAATTTTACCATTTAATGATTTTATAAGAAAATAAAATTTTCAGTAAAAATATGCATTTTCCATATTCAACAAAAAAATGAAACTTTTCAAAAAAATTAAAATATTCAATCAGTATAAATTTATATATTCCAAATTAAAAGAATAATTTTTTTTGTAAAATTGAATATAAAAAAGTTTGAACAATTAGATTTAAAATGGGTGCTCCATCAAAATGCGCAAAAACTGTATTTTTTTTGAAAAATACATCTTTTTCTAAAACAATTGAATTTGTTCTTGTATCATGTTTTGAAAACATAAAATATGAATTCTAAAAATTATAGAGAATATATTTCACATACTTTTCATTAATAAAATCCACCAAGAGTGATTTTATTATTTTATAGACTCACTTATTTTTATTTAAATAGTTTTAGAGAAGAAAGTTAATACTATTCATCCACACATTTTTAATGACTAGGTTATAATATTTAGTTTCTCACTTATACACAGTCTTTCATTAAATAAATTCTATCAAAAGAACTTGAAATTGTGTGTAACATAAGACAAGCCTGATGTTAAGTATACCCCAAGCTAAGTAGGTGTTTCGTATAGTGCAATCTTATCTTGGTGTAGTGTACAACATAAGACATTGAAAAAAAATTAAAAAAGAAAATATATCTCATAAAAAACTCACGGTGTTATAATTAAAATTTTACTAACGCACTATGAAAAAAATATATTACACAAACAAGATAAGGAAAAAACAATTCACATGAAAAGGGTAAAACAAAATCAAATCACAATCTAAATCGATGATCAATGAAAACCATAGATATTATATTTAAATTTAGTTTTAAATATATTTCTAAAAAAAATAATAGTGGTAAATTTTTTTAAAAGACCCATAATTTTCAAAAAGGATCATTTAAAAACAATTATAAAATTACTAAAAATATTTATATTTTTATCAAAAATTCAAATGTTTTTCATAAATAACCAAAATTTATTCCAAAAAATTTGTGTCAAAAATCACCTAAAAACATCCATTTTAAAAAAATTATCTTTTAAACATTTATAACCTAGTTAAATCACTGATTTTTTCCAATAATTAATTTCATTCATTATAATGTTTTCTTTAAATTTAAAAATCTAAAACAAACATTAATAATTGAACAGAAAATATTAATTTAAATTAAAATGAGACACTCGATTATATAATTGTCTTCAAATCACCAAACTAGTTTTGTTTTCACCTAAAAATATTATTTATTTCCCATTATAATTTTTTTGGGTTTTATTTAGATGGATTAGTTCTCAATCAATTTTATATGAACCGATAAATTAGTCAAGACTCAATACTAGACATAACGATTCATTGCATTAATCTTTTAAAAAATAACTATCAAGAAAAATTTTAAAGCCTATAGGAAGAATCATTCATTTAATATTAAAATCATATCTCAAAAAATATGATGCATCCTACCTCATTTCACATCATAAAATCAGATTACCCTTAACCATAGACATAATTGGATAATTGAATAACACATATCAAAACAATTATTCAAATATTTATGATTTAAAATGGAAAATCAGCCCAAATAGATCAATATATAAAAAATTACTAATAATAAATTTAATGAATTAAATAAATTATACAATTCCATGTAGAGTCCTCATTGAACTAATCTATATAAATATCATGTTGAAATCCACTCATTTGATAGGGTTTATCCATGATATAGTGAATTATTTGCATCAAATCAATAAAACTGAGAATTAAATATCCTTAAAATGGGAGAGAAATAATAAAAGTGTTGAATGATATAACACCACTATATATATATATATATGAATAATTTAAAAGAAATTATATCATGATTTCCTCTGACGTAGAAAATATAGATACCATAGTAGGGGTCACGTAGGATAATGAAGAGGATAAATGGTGGATGCAAGAGTAAAATTAAATGTGAAAACAAATATCCCCCGTTTCATAGTTATATTTAATGTTTTAAAATTAATGAGTGTAATTATATTAAAAAACCTTTTCCATTTCAATGTAAAATTCTTTATTTTCCTATAAAATTTAATAATCGTGCGCCAAAAGGCGTTCTTTATAAAATCATCTACTTCACCATATCTATCCACGGATATTTTCCGATCACCTCTTCACTTCCTAATAATCAATCTTATGGGTAATTATAATAATTTCAAAAATAAAAAAACAATAAAATGATCTCATATAACATTTAAATAAATTTTAAATAATCATTCTTTAAATTCCCTATGTTTTCATTAATTTAAAATATATAAAACATACATTAATTAAATAACAAACATCAGGTGTTATAATATTCTCCCTATACATTAATTTTATAATAAAAAATATTAACTAAAAAATATACTAAATCACCCATGTTTTCTTGGGTCACATACTATAATCCAAATTTGATATTTAAATTCCAGACTGATCTAATTCTTCTATAAAACTATCATATTACATTCCACCATAGAACGTTAATATTAAATGGGTGAAATACTACATTAATTATCCCATTAAAAACTACATTTTTAATCATTTTATTTAGAAAATATATCCAAATAGTTGTCCCCCAATAAGAAATCAACTTCCCTAAGTTAAAACCTTAAAACTAACATTACTCAACATCTATATAATGATTAAAACATTGATATTTAGAGTATTAAATAAAATAATGATTTCAAAATTAAATAAGTTACCTCAACCTAATATTTTAAAATTGGGGCATAAGGGTTTCATAATTCTCTTTAGAAAATGTGAAACTATTTTCTGAAAAAATTTATACACCCAAAAACAAACCAATGGTTTTTTAACTATATATTTTTTTGTATCCCAACTGTTTTGATTAAAATCTACTTCTCTTCCAATTTTCATGAGAATGACTAAAATTATTGAATAAAAATAATAGGTTTTTATATGAAACTAAATAATCCATTGATTTTTCAAGAAAACCTCCTTTTTTCAAAAACTAAAACACATTTAGAATGTCTAAAACACCTGGATTTATGAAAAAATTCATGGAAAGCCTGAAAATATTTTTATAAAAATATAATTCAAGAAAATAATTAAAAATTTAATCTTAAATATATTTATTTATTATATAAAAAACAACAACATAAAATATTGAAAAATATATATGTCTTTACAATGGAAATAATATAATTCATTTATTATAGGAAAAATAATCTCCCATGTGAGACGTATTATTCAAATTCTAATTCAATTTCAATATCACAATTGGAATGTTGAGAATAATTATTTTCTCAGCCCTATAGTTTATATTATAGATATAGGGATATCCGAGGGTAACTGAGTTTTTATCATGGTTGTGTGGGAAGGAAATTCACAAAAACAACCTTAAAAATACTAAAAATATATGTCAATATAAAACAGAGTTAATTCTAAAAAAAATATTTAATAAAATATTGTAATTCCCAAAATGGTAACCCTTCTAGATATCTGATTTAGAGTTCCACATAAGATAGTTACACCTCCTCATACTCTAGATGTTATGGAAAAGTAACAAGGGTTAAAAAATACAATTATAATATCTTCTATCTAGAAGAAAATTTCCAAAAAAACATAAAATAATATATTATTAAAATTTATAAACATAGTGAACAATTCCTAAATCATTTAAAAATTATCAAAATTTAACAAGATCACGTTTCTTAATTCATGCACCATAAAATAAATATGTAATTTTCTTCAACCCAAATTTATATTACAACCCATATATACATAAACATACATAAAAGTACTCTTTATGATATATAAAATCCATCCTAAATTCAATTGAACCTATAAATATTATAGATAAATATGGAATACCCATGTATACTGATATCGACACTATGTGCATCAGTAGAGAGTTATACAACTGACCAAATATGATTTTCTCACTCACCTCAACTCCCGTAAGAATAAGAGATCAATATAGATGCATGTGAAATGTTTGTGTGTTAAAATAAATAAACCAACAAGAAAAATAGTATAATCATACAATGATACACAATAATAACACACAATATTTTTGAATAACACATAATAACAAGTAATATTCAATGCATAAAACATCCTTAATTCTTGAGAGCTATAAATTAAAACTTCCTATACAAGGATAACAACTCGATGATAATTATCTATACTAGTACCTATATCATTAAATTTAATCATTATAAGATAATCACCAAAGATAATTATCTTATTATGTTAAAATTTTTATAGTAATTTCTAAAAGTAATTATCATTGAGTGTATGAAAATATATGGATAAATAATTTAATATTATCATATTTGAGCCACCATAGTGAGATCTATAGTAAATACATGATGAAAATATTTAATCCTAATTCAAAAACAATTACCATATCCTTAATAAATTGTCATGTTTTATATCATTTTCCTAAAAAATCCATCTACTATGATATATTAGAATAATGTAATCATTCAGATTGATGTTTATCATGTATTGGGTAACCTTGAAAATGAAATCCAAAAGCATATCATGTCTTAATGATTTATGTTTATCCACATCCCCATGGAAATGAATGTATTATGTAACAATCAAGAATGATCATCTTCTAACTATTGTTAAACAAGGTAGTCAATTTTGTTTCCCCTATGATAACTATGAACCACATAATATCCTTAAAAAGTATAAAAATATAAATCAATATAAAAATAAAAAATAATATTTTTCTATCAATTATTAATAAATCATTTTCATTAACCTAATGTTATCCCACTATACAAATATAATTGGGAAAACCCACTTTACAACCTCATACAATCTCAACTGTCATTAATCCTTGATCAGACTACTCACTTACAAAAATAAATATTGTCAATAATTAATCCCCAAAAAAACATGTTTACCAATCCCATATAATCTATAATTTCAACCATACTCAATAATTACTTCACTTAAATAATAGGAAAACATTATTAATCAATATTTTTTCAAATAAACTAAAATAAATTATCATTTAATCATTCTTGTAGTAATGGTAAAATTTATAAGAAAAAAATAGTAGAATCCCACATAAAGACAACCTTATTCTTGAGAATGTGAAAGTATTTAAATGTGAAGGTTAACTAGAAATTTTTTTAAATAGAAGGGGAGATAATTGGTTGAAGGTTAATATGAAGTGGATGTGAATTGTGACATTGTTATTATATTTTTTGTTAATTGTTTTTCAATAATTTTCAACATATAAATCACATAAAAATCAAATAAAAATAGGTATTTTATATGTTGTAAAGGCTAAATTGATGTTTTAATGTGTATGTAAGAATATATGAGTTTAAGTGTGAACTATAGAGATGTTTGAGATGAGATTGGGGAAATATTTACATAATATAAATTCATAACACCATCATGACATTTTCAATCTTGATAATTAGGTGAAGAAAAATAAATAATTTCCAAATTTATGGTTTCATAACGTGAATAATTTTTTAAATGTGATGATACATGAGGTGGATTTCTATAACATTCGGATCATTATTAAAAATAGAGGCCTTGATGTTTTTTAATATCAATCTATTTTTTAGGAAATATGATGGTGTAATGAGGGATAAGGTGTACTATAAATCCTTAATTCATTCTTGAATTTGGATTTTATGATTAATTATTTTTACTATATATTATGATGGTACTTGGTTGTCATTATATAATAACATGTTTCATTTCATAATGATCCTAGTAGGAAATTTAATTTTAAAAATTGGTGCATACCTTTATAGAAATTGCACCCATCTGGACACAATATAGCATGTTATACGGTTATTTGTCTTTTGGTCCATTTTATTATTTTTACTGATGTGGTTTCATGGATGACTCATTAGCTAAGTTAACATGATCATTTATATCCCTATAACATATCAAAGTTAATAAATACGGATGGATTTATCTAATAGTATAAATTAATATAGGATAAGTTAAAAGTTTAAATGGTTTTTATTTTTTATTTTTTAATTTTAAATTAATTGAAATAGTTAATTATTATGTAATTGTTATATAAATAAAATTAGTGTTTCAGGACTCATAAAAGGGTAGATGGTGGGTTTTTTTTCATGATAGAGATAAATAAGTCATATTTAATAAGAGGTACTTCAATTTATTATTGAATGATTATAATGTGGATTCTTAAATTCTGAATTTGGAAGGGTTTGCTTGAAGATGGTGGATTAAAATGGTTGTGGAGTGAGGTAATGGGAATTTTTTATTTAATGATCATAGTTTTTTTATAATTTGATATATCTTAGTTTAGTAAGTAAAAATATTTTGGATTGTCTAGAAGAAATGTATTCTCTCAAAATTTCCATGATTCATTAACAAAATTGAAGAAGATGAGGTAATACTATATTGATAGTGTTTTAGATACTCTTGGGGATTTGATAATATCCTTATAAATATTCCTTTAAAGAGTTCTTACTATTTTAATTAAATAGTTTTTTGAGTATATATATGAAATAACTAAAATAAATATATTAATATAAATATATTTTTTTGATGAAGAAATATTGGTCAAAACTTGTTTTGTATAATTAAAACTATTAATGATGGATTATTAGTATAGAATAGAAATATATTTTTATTTTATTATACATCCCTACCAATGAGTAATTTTCATGGTACATTAATATATTGGTAGTATTTCCATCTATAGTTTTTATTATAGCTGTATGTTCCCTTTGAAATCATTAATACTACTATAAGTTTTGGTGAGAAGTCATATTTGTAGTTGTTGATTCTGGATTTTTTTATCATTAATCACATCAATATAGATAGTAGTAATGGATTTACCTAATTTTAATGAAAGTATTATAATTTTTATAAAAAAATAATGTTTCCAAAATTTATCTTACAATATATAGTAGTAATCGACTCTATAAATACTATTTTTATTCCAGTTATAAAAGGTTTAATGATGATTCTATATGATAATAAGATTATTAATATAGTTTTTCATGTAAAGAATATTTCCATAACAACAATATTAATAAAAATAATTGTTACATGGATAAATATTGTGAAAATAATAATTAAAAATATATGAAATATTATTGATGGAAATGTGTGATTTAACGAAACAAAACTTCAAATTCAGTATTCCCAATTTGAATAATATCATATAATTGAAGGAATGTTTTCTAAAATTTCTTTTCTATAGTAAATGATATTGTGTGTTCAGTTAGTTTTATTTTCAGAGGTGATAATGGATTCAAATATTTTGAAGAATTATTTTTGTATCTTAAGAGATGAGTTTTATGTCAAATTTTCATTTATCATTGATTATGATTTGAATTTATTTCAATTATATGAATTTCATAATTCATTATTAGAATATGAAATAGTTATATTTATTTATTCATAAAAAAAATTGATATGGAAATATCATTCAAATCATTGAAGAATATGAATATTTATAATGACAAAATGGAAGAATGTGAATATTCATATTCAAATGGAGGTATTAATGTGAAAATTCACAGACTAATTTTTTTTCATCCCAAAGTGTTCTAAAATAGAAATATAGAAACATTTATAATCATCATTTTTATTTCATTAAGATATATATTTATTGGAAATTATATTATAAAAATATAAATTATAAAAGAAGAATATTGTGAAGATAAAGATGAGTTCATAAAGAATATACATAGGAAGAAAAATTAAAAATTCAAAAAGAATAAGGTCCCATTAGATTGAAAAGAAATTAAATTTTCTAAATTGAAAAATTATATTCATTACTAAATGATATAGAAATTGTAATATGATGATAATATAAGGGATGGGGATTTATCAAATATGGGTCAGTGAAGGAACTTGGTGATTTACAAAGGCAAAAATTAAGATTTAATTAGTCAAGGATACATAGAATAAAAGGAGGGACAATAATTTATAAAACTATTTTATGGAATAAATCATTAAAATCTATAAAATTGAGATAAATAATAATAATTTAGGTAAGATCCCTCACATTCAAAATAAGGTCGATAAAGAACATGGATAAAGAGGGAAGTAATTGATTAGAAAAATGTAAAAAATTTGAGTGTATCAATTATTTATTAGAAAAGATAAATGATTCAATAGAGGATGAAATAAAATTAATGGAAAATTAAGCATTATTTTTTCTAGAAATATGTGTTAAAATCCAAATATTGAAAAGATAATTTTTCGTTTTATTTGTAAATTTTTTTGTATAATGTTTGTAAAACAAATAAGATATGTGATGATACTATTGAAACTACCAAGTGTTTTGATGATCATAATAATATTATAAATAATCAATTTATGTAGTCATAGAGTTAGGAATTTGAAATAAAATATGATAAATTTCATATAAAGATAATGTAAAAAAATGAAAGATAAATCATCATGTGAATTCAAGAATACAAAAAAATCACGAAGTAAAGCGATAAAATTAAATAATTCTATAAATTTAAAAGTAGAAAACATTAGAGATAATTTATCCTCAAATGGAAATATAAAAACAAAATCATAAACATTTTTTAAAAAATAACTAAAATAAATTGTTTAAAAGGGGAAGAAAAGTATGTTTTATAGTATAGAACGAAAAATATTATTATTATAATATTTTCATTTTTTTAATATTGTTTCTACTATGGTAGCATAACTTCTTTAGAAAGGATTTTTTATACCATTAGTGTTATTTTAACATCTCTAGAAAATTTGGCAGAAAATAATTAAGGGGGTGAAAACCTACTAAAAAAATATTGGTTTAGAAAGAGGATAAAACATTTCGAGCTCAAAAAATAAGTGATCAAATATGTTACAAGGATTATGAGTTATTAAAATGATTTTTAATTTTAATTATTATTAATAATTTCCAAATTTTTCAAAAATAGTAATAAAATGGAAAGGAAAAGTCCCCCATGATGTAAGTTTCATTGAAGGAATATTTAGATAATTTCCCATTCATACTTGATTAAGAGAGTTCAATGCATCTGATAGGTGATAATATTTTAAACAATTGATTTGAAAGGTGTATTAAAGAATAATTTAATTTTCAAATAATATAAGATAAGAAATAAAAAGTTATTGATTGAAGAAGAATGGTAAAATGAAGTTAACTTTATGAGTATTATTTTTGTTTATATTTCTAAATACAGTCATCAATGTGTATCCTAGCAACGTGTTGAAGGAAATGAAGTGATATTTTGAAAGATGGATATATGTCTGAGGGTATAATGGATGGCTCTATTTTGAATCAATAAAAATATATTTAATATTCCAACAAAGATCACTCAAATAGTAACTAAATTGGGTTCTCCATATTACCACTTATAAACCTCACTCTATGGTAGAGGCTGTAGACAATTAGTATAGGTCTAGTAAAAAATTAGGGGAGACTATTCCTTAAAGTATTATAGAAAAAACATTAAATAAAATTAACTTCCAAAAAATAATCACATAAAATTATTAGGTGTAATTATAATGTAAAACCTATTATAAATAATAACTTCCCCTTGTCATAATAAGATGCACCACATTCGGGTCATATAGTCATACAATAGTTGTGATATCAAATAATGGGCTATTATAAATATTATAGGAAATACAAATGAATAAACCAATTAGGGACCCAACCACAATCCTTTTCATCACCTAAAACCCATCTTAAAATCCATATAAATTTCCTCAATCTCATCAACCTGTACAAGATCTGTCCCCTAAATATTATATATAAATCATCAGTCTATATGGGAACCAATGTTCCTATACAAGGTATAAGAACAAATAATTATTAGGCCACCACCAATAATGTCCCTAATAAAAACCAATATATATGTTCATGAATGTACCGAATGAAATGCAACAAAGGAACAACTCATCACATGCATACACCAATTACACCACTAGGTACATAAGAAACCACCGTGATGATCAACTCATACCTAATTCATCTAGTTTCTATTTGTGGGTTTTTAGTGATGATACATCTAAAGACTAGTCTGCAATCTACTTAATATCTATCAGTAGATGTGTGGAAATACATATAATCCATGATACAAATACACACTCAGGGGGTATTACATCATTACTAGTAGTCCCAAACATCTCTAGAGACATCACATAAAACCAGTATCACAAAAAATATCCCCATGTTGGTAGTATACCTAATAACAAGACAAAAAATACCATATATTTTACTACATCCAACCAATTTTCAAACAATACCACTATTTTTCATTACCTTTAAATTCATTTCAATATATACCCTTGGTTGTCCTTACACCTAACCATATACCAAAATAATGACCTAGATTTTAATTAGACACAACATCAATCAAAATTAAATATTTAGTTTTAATTATAGCCAACTACCAATAATATTAACCCATGGTTTCATTAAAACCAACTATAGTTCCATAAAAACATTGTACTAGAATAATTTCCAAATTGTGATTATAATAAATAAATGTTGTAAGGACACCCAACCAAATATAACTAATAACTTATGATGTAATTACAACCAAATACATATTCTCTCATATGATCTCATACTTCTATCCACAATATTTATACAATATAAAACATTTCTTAGGACACATTAATAGTAATTCTATTAATATAACACTCATACAAAAAAACTAAAAATATTGGAATTTTTTCCAACCACAAAATATGCTTACACTAGGTCAGTTATCCACACACCAAACTCATAACATTATCAAATATTGTAGTTCCCATTGTAAATAGTTAATCACAATTGGAATTGGTTTATCTAAACATATTCCACTTATTAAAATACTCTTTTATAATGTTTAATATATCTAGAAATTACAATCCCTGAATTTCATAACTTAATATGACTAGGGATTTCCATGTATTCACCCATCTCATAGGGGTTGGACTAAAATGGAAACTCATTATGATAAAAACCAACAAAAATTAAAGATCAAACCTTATTCTAAACAATACATGAATTTTAAAAATAAATTAACATTTAAGGATTCCATACTAGGTTAAAATCACCATATAGGGACATGGGTACCTATCAAAATTCCACCCCTAAGCATCAAGTCACTTTCTAAGATGGAATGACACTTAATAGTCGCGTGGTAAACACATATGGATTATAGGTCCTTTTCAGATTCAGATGTTCTATGTTTATTTCTAAATATTCAAGGGAAGAGAAATTTGGTTCCACATTAGTTCATCCATAAAATCAATTTTAACACCATAAATCTTATAACCAAGGAGATAATCAAAGACTCACTACTATTCATCACTCTAGGAAAGATAGATATATAAAACAAGAAATCTCTTGGTAAATTTACCTATAACACCTCAATATTCACCCTCTTAGGCTTCAAACATTACTTTCTTCAATCCTCACCCATAGATAGTCTAGGAATCATCAAATATATGGTCAATGAAAAAATCCTATAGAACTTGTTAGCAATATCAACTTCCCACTTCTCCTTTACTCAAATAGTGGGAACCACTCATGGTCCCAATTTGGGTCACTCACACATCTTACCCACACTTACCAACCAAATAATATATGAAAACACATATAATGCTGTAATATTATGAACCAGCTACCTCATGCATAGAGTTATCCCTTCGAGAAAGCTCACCCCATCCATTAATAATCTTTTGACGATCATCATAATCATTCTCATGTTTCTATTTCATCCAGGAGAGTTTATAAAATACGTTAAATGTATTATAATTATTTATATAAATAATTCATAATTATAAAATTAGATATATTTGAATTTCAAATTATCTGGTGATGCGGCTTCAATAAACCCTTAAGCAACATTGTGGGGATCACTCTTGAAACACCCTTGGGACAAATTTGAATAATGTACCTAACATTACATACTAAATCATAACCACTTTAAATAAAATATAGTGGAAAACCATAAAAACAATGTTATTGAATTATCTCTTTCAAAACTAAATTAAATTATTTGTGTTTATCATTCAAGATCATTATATAATGAAGGCATAGCAATTCCCCAAAAAATCGAACTGATTATATGATGCTTTAGTGGAATCAATTCTATAACCCTAAAAGCCCACACAAAAATAAAATTATTAAATAGTTGAAGGTAATAGGATGAAAAGAGTTAGGATAACTGACCTTAATCAATGAAAGATACATCCCCAACCATCCTTAATCAATTATGAAAACCTATGGGCAAGATGAGGGATAAGCTTGGACTCCCCTCCATCTTCTAACTTTAACATAAAAATCCAAGATTAGATTCATCATTTAAAAATAATAAATAACCATTTTATCCTTCATTAAATTAATCAAATTTTAAACTACCTGGAATCCCATGCATCTTCATATCCCACCTAGTCGATCATTGTGTACCTAGTGTGATGAAATAGTGAGGGGCATTATTCTCTGTCCCTATATTAGTACTCAGTGCCACCCAATTAGGTAATTAATGACTTAATACAGCCATTGGTATATATTTTCAAATATTTTAAACCATAAAATATCATTTTATACCTCTTACACATGAGATAATATATTTAAAAACTCTAATTAAACATTGAAATTTTTTTTATTAATTAAAATCATAAATACAATGTTTTAAAATTATAATGGATCAGGTTTTATCATCCATGGTAACTATCATTTCATTAACTCCAATGAAAGTCAATGATATAGGAAATAATTATTATATAAAGGTGAAATATTTAATGTTATAGGTATTAAAGATTCATTATACTTGAGTATAGAAGATGAAAATGATTTGTGGCATCAAAGGATCAATCTCATTTTCTAAAGAATCATTAATAATTTCAATCAAAGATATAATGTAAATGTTGTGTTTTTTATATAGATAGGGATTATAAAATAATACAATTAATGTTAATGGGATTTGATATTTAATTCACCACATAAAAGGTATAGATATAATTGACTAATACTTCAGAGGTTTTCCATTTATATATTTGATGAAAAATAAAGATGAAATCAATATAGAATTATACATACATCACCTATTTCATTAATGAATTCCTTCAGATCCCATGAATAATTTTCATGAAACATAAATTTTAAGCACTGATTAGGTTTATGTGTTTTAAGAGAACTTTAGAGAAGGCATGAAATCACTCTTCAAAGTGGTTTCATTCAGATAATGGATTATAATATAGATGTGTTATGTTTATATAGTATTTAGGGAATAAGGGGATTCATCAGGATTATAGTGAATCATATATCCCCAACATAATGATGTTTATGAAAAGATGAATCAAATATAATTAATGTTAAATTAAATAATTTTGGTGGAACACATCACTAGTTATTTTGTTTAGAGGGAATATATTAGGATAGATGTACACATTTGGATCTTTTATATATATCATAGAGACTCTTGTCTGTCTCTATATGATATGAATTAACAAAATATCCCAATAATGAAGAAAATAATTTTTCCAAGGTTGAGGAAGAAAGTATAGATTTAGAACGTCATGGTTGGTTGAGGAAAATATTTACAAAATAAGAGATATTTGAAAACAATCATCTTATACAATATTGATTTGATAAGTTGAAGCAATAAGTGTAGATGATTTATTGAAGAATAAATAATGGATTAATTCCATAAATATAGATTTTGATCATATATATTGAAAAACACATATGAGTTGTTTCTAAATGTTACTAATGATAATGTTACAGGAAAAAATTGGATGTTTTCTAATAAGTTAATGGATAATGATGACTTGATGATAAATAAATCAAGGTTCATATATATATATATATATATATATTCTATTTTAAAGATAATATATCGGAATTTAACATGCTATTAGTTCCATTTTACATGTTTACGAACATATAGATCCTTTATGGTATCCCCATACAAATGAGATAGAAGATTTTCTAAATATATTTAAAATATAACATTATCTATTGTGAAATTGAACTGGAGGTGTATATAGAGAAACCCAAATTATTCATTCACAATGATAATGAGATATGTGTGTGTTGGTTCAAGAAGAAACTACATGGGTTAAGATAATCTTTCAAAGCATTCAATTATAATGAAGAATCATTCTTGTTGTCACTAGAATTTACATAAGGAAGAGTAGATAAAAAAATGATATTAATGAATTAATTTATCTCTCATAGTTATCTTATATGTTGACAATATTACTTTTTCTAGAAATTAAGATCTTATTTTCTTGGAATTTTCCTCTCAAATAATGAAGATGTTTGAGAAGAGAAATTTAAGAGAGATGAAGTATTACAAAGTACATTAAATTTATAAATAGAATGAGAATATATTTACATATGAAGAGAAGTATATTTGATAGTCACTAAAAAATTGTAAATTGAGGATAAATAGCTAGTTTATAGATCAATTATAGCGGGAATGAATATTTTTAGTTTTGATGAAAAAATGATGTTGATCAAATAGATTTCAGAAAACTTATAAGATGTTTTCATTAATTATTTCATCGAGACTGATGATTGTCTACACATTACACTATGTGAAAGGTATTGAAGTACAACAAAATAATAACATTTTATATTATAAAAAAGTTCCCATGTATATCCAAATAACTATATAATTTTTTATATAAAATACCAATGTATGTCCTAGCCAATTTGGATATGTTGATGAAGATTATAATTTAAGTGTTGATGATAAGAATTCCATGTCAAATTGAGGTTTTCTGTGAGAAATATGTGTTAAATAGCACAAAATTAAAAACATTATATCACTTTACGTATAGAAGATTAATAATATTTATCATTCCCCTAGGAAATTTATCGACTCATATTGATGAAGGGACAACTAGTGGATTTGAATGTTCCATTCAATTTGACCTTGTCATTGTAATGTGATAATTATTATAAATCATTAAATAGATATAATTCAATATTCTTGAACAAATAACATTGAAATCTAGTAAAACTTTATTGAATAGAATGTGGAAGAAGTATTCATTAGGATTGAGTATGGTTGTACAAATGAAAAGGTAGTGAATGTCTTTACTAAACCACTAATTAAGGATGTTTGTTTTTTGAAAATGATGTTAAAAATGGGAGATTAATATCAACATTCTTATAGATATAGTATGGTGCTTAATATCATCTATCTATTGTTATTTGGATGTTTCTTTCAATGATGTATAATGATATAAATATAAATCCAAAGATATACATTTTTATAATGGCATAAAAGAATCTTAATATGGTTTATTATATATTTAGGAATAGTTTATAAATTATTAAATATCTGAGTTCGAAATACAGATGTGTTTTTATTCATTTGAAGGAATGAAGTTGGCATGCATGTATTTTGGTGTGTGAAATGTTCTAATGTGGTTATAGATTATGTGTATAGGAATTTTATTTATAAAATTTAAAGAAATAGTTTTGAAAAGATATATTGAGATGATAATTTAAAGTGTCTATTTAGTAGTGCTACTTGAAATTGGATATAAGAATATTTTATGTTCATATTTTAAATTATTATTTATTTTTATTACTTCCTATTTAATTTTTTCTCATATAGACATTGATTATATAAATTATGATTCATTTATACATTTAAGAGGTATTTATGTTTAATCGTCGAAAAAAATATAAAATGTGGGATATAATTGAGACCAAAAATGTATTTGAGTGTGAAAATTCCCAAAAATATGTTTGTTATATAATGGGGGAGATTGATAGTTAAATATCAAGATTAATTGGATTTTACTTGTGACATTGTTGTTGTTATTATTTTCAACACATGAATTACATTCAATATTAGATGAAAAAATATATCTCATATTTGTTGAAGGTATTATGGATCTTTTAAAGTGTTTGGAAGATAATTGGAGTTCAATAATTTGGATTAGATATTATTAAGAGGAGAAAGATAAAATCACGCCATAGTGTAAAGAAAAAACACAAGGATGAGCTTGACAGAGTTAAAAAATTTATAAGGTATAAAAAATCACACCATGATGTTTATTATCATGAATTAATTTGGTTTCTAAATGTTATAATTCTTGAGCTATAATCTTGTGATATATATATCACACCCTAGTATTGGGGTTGTTAGAGGATTGTGAAAAGATAGATTTTGTTACACTTATAAGTCTGAAATCGTGTTGTGATTTTGATTTTTTGAGAATTGGTGTTCTTATGGATTATAAAGTTAGTCAAAAGACATGATTAAATGAGATGATTCATGCTATAAATATCAAAGAAGGATAGTTAATTTTAGGAATTAGTGGATAACTATTTTTATGTAACACCCCATAAAGATAAAATGTTTAAAAGGATAAATGATACAACCCACATCAACAAGGTATGATTACACATACATTAATAAACCAGATCCTATTATAAGTTTGTAGTTAACTTTTCATGTGTGAGAATAGTGATCAATATAGCTGAAATCCTATTATTTTTATATGGTGTGTGAATGTGATGAAAAATTACACTAGAAATAACATGTTTCATCCTATTACGATAATAAATAGTTCGATAACCCATTCATCCACGTGGTTGGACGCCAAGGAGGGGTAAACATGTGTCTTTGGTGAAACTATGGTGTCTACAGTACCCAGTTCTTATGATGGAGACCACACTCTTCATGGTATAATGTACCTCACTATGCAATGATTTGAGTTTTGGTCTACTTTTTGTTATTGTGATAATTTGGATTTATTGATGACTTGTGGGGTAATCCAACATAATACATAACATCCCAAAAACGTGTCAAAGATATAAAAAAAAGATTTTTTATCCAATGGATTGGATTAAAGTAGTAAAAGTTGAACATTGAAATTTTTATTTAATATTAAATTTGAAATTTTATATTAAATTAAAGTGGTATGTATTGTGTGTATTTTTTTGGAAGAAAATAATTTTTAAACAACTTATGTAATATGATAGAGTGAGATTGTAGAAGATGAAATGAAATCCAAGAAAAAGATTTAATATTGATTGAATTATTCTATTAAAGATAATTATTCACTTAATAATGATAGGAGTTTTCCTTTGATGAAAATGTATTATTTTGTTTATTTAGTGAGTTTCGAAGTATAATATTGTATTTTGTATATTTTAGGGTTGTATATAATTCAAGATATCTAAGATAAAGAACAAAAATAAAGTTATTTTTTCTAAATGAAGCGTTTGTTTGTTGAATTTTAAAGTTTTTGTGATTAAAGTAAAGATGAAAAGGTGTTAATTGATTTATAATATAATAAGTGGACCATGATTATTCAATAAGATACATTCTATTGTATCTTAATAGATATATCTGTACATCTATGGGATCATATCATACATGTCAGAATACATTTTTTCAAAAACATATACAAGGATAAACCCTACCCAATAAAATATATTTGGTGATTCTATTTAATAATATAGGAGTGGATGACACCTTATTATACCAAGGATATAACCATTCATTTTTAATGATGAACATTTTACATCACCAAGTTCCTCTTTGGTAGTATAAATGTAAAAAATAAATCATTAAACTAAACCAATTAACATCAAAAGGATCAATTGTATTGATTATTATTAGTGAAAACTTTATTTTTCTATCATCATAATTACTAAAAAAGATTTATTAGCCATGAATCATAATGTTTTTTAATTTAATAGTTATAACCAACCTTATAAGTAAGTATTTTTAAAGGATTTAACTACATTGTTAGCAGTGTCCTCAATAATTCCTACTAATAAATCAATATTTTTTTTCTTCCCACCTAGGTGAATCAATTAAATCACAAAGAATAGATATCATAATAGAGTTCAATACTAGATTATTTTATCTTTATTAGGGTTAAAACCCTTATAGTGGTCTCAAAATCTATTATACATCATACTTAAACTTTTAGAAGGCTATAAATCAATCACACAGAGGATGGTGACCAAAAAAGTAAATATTATATATAGTTATATATAATATAGTTAAAATGTGTTAATAAATAACCATATATCAAACCATTTATTCCCATTTTTTAATTTTATTTTAATATTCACAATTTTAATTTATTATATATTAAATTTTCATCACAATATGAATCAATTGAAAATAATTAATTAACCCACAATTAGAATAATAACTCCCAAAACCCTCTTATAAACTTTTTAGAACTTTGATACAACTAAAATAATTGATTAATCACTGTAATTTAAATAATAACCTGGTTTTATAGTTAAAAATTAATTTCCTTCCATTTATTGATTTACCCTGATAAAACTAATCCAACTATTAATAAATTATCCAACTAACCTAGAAAATCCAGAGAGAATATCTTGGTAAAATATATTCCATCCCAATTCACCTCATATTCCGAAAAATAAAATCAAACACAAAAAAACATTAGGGAAAAATAATTCTCATAGTAAATGAGAAGCTAACTCAAATAAAAAAGCAAGAAAAATATCAATGAAAACTATTATAACTCACAATATCCTACCTTCTAAATTTCATTTCATAAAAAGTGATAATGAAGAATGTTTTTTAATAAAAATACCTATTTTAAAAAAATAAATTGACTTAACAAAATATGTAGTCCAAAAATTATCCAATTATATATTTTTAAAATAATAAAATATTTTTCCAAAATAATCCCAATTTTCATTTCAATCAAAAGATTATTTTGATAAAAATTCACCTCTGAAATCCTATATTTTTTATAAATTTACTATTTATGATTTAAAATTCAATTAAATCATTATGTACATATAATACCCATTTATAGTTATTATATCCCACATATTCATTTTAAATTATTAAAATAATCCTTTAATAATTTCAAACAACCATGCCTCTAAATTAAATATCACACTAGACCATATAATTTTCTACCATATACATGAAAATTTATTTTAGGACCTAAATTAACCCTTAAAACTATCATATAATATTTTTAGTATATTTTAATTAGTAATAAAAATTTTCCTTTAAAATGTACCAAATAGATTAATCAATACAAAATACCTATCAACATTACTCTTTATTCTAATCATAACATCAATGATAACAAGAATAAAAACTAAAAACTAATATGTATAGGTAGTCATTTCAAATTTATTTATAAAATTATAAACCTTTATATAACCCATGTCTCATCGTTAAATCAATTTACATATATGTACATTTATAAAAGTATAGCCCAATAGCACCTATACAAAAACCACAATTTAATAATCATAATTTACCAAAAAATATTCAAAATAGATTAAAAATTTGAAATTTATATTGAAAATTATAGTGATACTAAAAAAAATTTCAATGACATGGGGAATTATCATGGACTATACATACATCTCTCCCAATAAAACCATAATCATTTGATACAGTTCCATCATAATATAATGAATCCTTTATAATAAATCCAAAAAACTAGGACATAAAAACTATAAAGGGGGATTGAAATAAATAATTATGGGTGTGGTAGGATCTATGGGATTTACATGGTCTGGTAGGTATGTATAATTTTGAGTTTTAGCGATTTAGTGCATGGAATTTGTGTTTTTAGAGACACAGTGAATACTACACAATTGAATGAAAACTCCTAGGGATTTTGTATGAAGACAATGAAATATCTCTAGGTGAGGTATATGGAAGTTTATAACAAGTTCATAGTTTCTAATACTATTCATCATTACCTTAAATTTTAATTTTATTGCCAGAATGTCCAATAAAATTGTTTAATAGCCTTATGGAATGGGTAGGTTTATCAAGTAGTCGGGTTTTTATTTCTCTTTTTAACTTTTTAAAATATGATTTTCCTGTAGTGAAACATATTACATTCATCAACTCTAACATGAACAATTATAGGTAATCCTATAAAAGTAAGTATTTTACATTTATTAATGATGCATTACCATCTAGGATTGATCAAATCAATATCACATATAATGTTTGATCTAAATAATCATTTATATACATTGATTTTTCAGTTTTTATCCTTTCCAACTCTCCTTATCGATATTGATCTAGTTTTTAGATTTAATTTGATGATATGTAATTATGACTTCAAAAAATGATTAAAAACCCTTGAATGTTTTTCCTGTTCCATGTTTTAAGAGAATAAAATAAATATTTCTAACATTGAATCGAGGGTATGAGTAATGTCACATATAATTATCTTAGTAAGTTTCTATTATTGACTTATTAGTGTAAGATAATTACATTGGATGTGAATCATATGATTTTTAATATTTTCAACACTATATGGATATTAAATAATATTTTAAATTATTTTGATAAACAATTTATACAAGATTTTGAAGAAACTAGTTTTTTTATTTTGTTTAAAACATGGAATTTTATTTATAAAATTTTGTTTAAAAAAATATATGTTCGTTTCTATAAAAAATTTCATGAATTATAAATTTAATTTTAACATGTTATTTTGAAGAATGTTTTTTGTGAAGTAACATTATTTCTAAAATATATCTGGTTTTGTATGAGAAACAAGAAAATGAGTTTAGTATAGATAAGAGTGTATTTTAATCATGATGGTTAGGATGGTCTATCATGTGTGTAATGATAGTTGGGAGGACAATGACTTCAAGAACCATTAGGGTACTTTATGATACACATTGATTGAATTCTTTAATCATAGATAATAATGCATCCAATATGATTTATTGTTTCTCATGTATTATTTTTTTATAATGATAATATGATGGTTGATGTTTGGGTGGAACTAGGGAGGGTTTCTTTTTTTATGTGATAATAATAGGTTGTAATATTTACATTTGGTGATTTTATTTATCTAGAAATATTGATAATGTGAAATCCCCCCACTATGAACAACTAGTTAGTTCCATGACCTGTGGTAGCTATTATACCATATGTTTGCCTCCCTAAATGATAAAACTTTGTGTCTAGCGAGGAGGTCCCATGAGGTTACTATGTGGAAAAAGTACCCTCATTATCAGAATGTTAAACACAATTTAAAGAAGATTTATGAGATAAAAATCATATAAAACATCATAAAAAAGTAATGTGAGTATTAAATAAATAAAAAATCAGACGTAATAATCAGTGAATGTGTTATACATATGAAACCAGATCCCCTATGGGTTGATAAAATAGAAGAGTACTAAACTAATACAATTATAATGAGACTCAAAACCCATTCATTACTAGTTTTTAGTCATGAATGACCCCATCATCCTAATCCAACCTTGGAATCCAATCACTATACCAAAACATTAGTCAATTACCTAAAAACGTCCCT
Organism: Viscum album; assembly: GCA_963277665.1. Lineage (NCBI taxonomy): Eukaryota > Viridiplantae > Streptophyta > Magnoliopsida > Santalales > Viscaceae > Viscum > Viscum album. The sequence goes on along the minus strand of OY728132.1, from coordinate 818,296,821 downwards.
ACAATAAATAAGGGTTTCTACTGAGGTACACAGGTTCCATAGTGGCTGGATTAAAGTGTGAGTAAAACTCAATATAACACCACCAATGGATTCACAAAATATAACAATTATGGTAAAAAATGAATTTTAGGTGAACTAAATAAAATAAGAAATTAAAAAAATAAATAACATTGATGTACGGGCTATACAATGATTATGAGGGTTAGATCATACCTTCTTTCTCCAATGCTAGTGTTTCTCTAGGAACATCACAATGATTGAACCTCCACATGTAACCACATTGAATCCAGACATTCATCCAATAATTTCCCAAAATTATAAAGGATCATGAGGAATTCAAGTGCTCATCCAAGAATTACCTTGGAGTCCAAAAACTCATGTTGGAATTCCCCATCATCCAGTATCAGTTAGAATCCATGAAATCATCCTAGAATTCCCATGGAATCCAAGTGCTCCTACAAAAATTCTCAATCATTACTCATCAGATGGAATCTAGTTGCTCATACAAGAATTACCATGGAATCTTAGAGATCATCTCTGTATTCATACCATCAAGTGTCACAGGAGCCATCGAAATCCTCTTGGCCTTTCAAATTCATAATTAATTACAAAGAATTTGAGGACTCATCATGTTATTCCCAAAAATCATATATCGTATGGAATTTGAGTTCTCATCCCAACATTCTCCACTTATACTATTCACATCAACCTCTACCATTTTTTCAAGGCTTCATTTAAATAAATGTAATTATATTTAATAGTTATAAGGTTTTAATCAAATCAGTCTTAGGGAATTACCATTTCACTTTACCAATAACCATATCAATGATTATTATTAAAACCCAAGATATTATATAATATCAATTCCTATTTCAAAAAAAAATTCATCATTTTCTTATGGAAAACATTCGATTATGCCACATTTTTTATAATTTTACATATTCAGCTGAATTTTATAAAATTTGGGATTTCTAATTTGTTTCTTTAATATTATGTTGTTGTACAATTCAACACAAAAAATAACCCATTCACCATTACCTCTGAACTGATACAAAGGTCAAGAACTTTTAAAATTATAAATGGTAGAGAAATTTTATTTCACAATAATCAATTCAAACAATGTTTCCTCTTAAACCATTTAAAAAATAACAAGGCTCAGTACTCTAGTTTTGGGTTTATTCAACTCTAGATTTGAGCATCACTTGAGAAAACAGGTGATAAATGACACCCATTCGTAGTGATTCTTTTGAAGTGATGATGAAGGGTAACCTTTTTCAGTACATTTTCTAGCACTAATAAATGTCATCTTTATGAGTGCTAATTAAATCGATGATAAAACTAATGAACAAGCCCCAAAAAATGAGGGCGGTCTATCTTTATTTATATCATTCAAGACATCATGACTTTAGAAGCATGCTATGGGGATGATCTCCTGCATACAGGCTCCTTACACACCTATATGCACTCGTGCCTACGTGCACTAGCCTGTGTGGGCCTAAACACACCTTATTTTTTTCCACAATCATTTGACCTCCCCCAATTCACTAGTCCTTACCAAATGGTCTCCGTAAATGGTTGACCCTTTGGTTTGACGGATAGAAGAATTAGTAAATAATTTATAAATAAATTCATATTTCATATATAAAAATATATATTGATATATATAAATATATAAATATATTATTGATATATATCAATATATATCAATATATATTGAAATATATTAATAAATTGTTTATTAATTATTTAATTATATATATATATTAATATATAATATATTGAATTATATGTATAAATTAATATTTGTTTTTCTTTAATTTTTATTTTAATAATATTTATAGATTTATTCATCTTTAATTTTAATTTATATGTATTAATTTTTTATTATTAAATTAATATTTACCATAAAAAAATATGGATCTATATACAAATACATTAATATATATTTGATATTAGAATATATTAATATATATTTGTAGAGATTAATAAAATGTAGATTAATTAATTAATAAAAAATTAGCAAATTAGAAAAATATTATTCATATAATGAAATAAGTAATACACTATTTATAATTTAAAAAAGTGAATAAATTTGTTACATATTTAATATACTAATTAAATAATTATTATAATAATTATTACTTTTTATATATATTAAATATATTAAATCTTCTTAATAAAAATATAATTAATAATTTTTTAATAATTTTTTTAGTATTTAATTTTTTTAATACAGTTGTAATTTACATAATTAATATATATTAATTTTAATGTAAACATATATTCCATCTGGTTCACGAGAAATGCTGGGCTAAGCCCTAAATTTTTTATAATGAAATTTATTAAATTAAATATATATGGTAATAAATTGCATATTAATTATAAATATATAATTATATAATTAATACAGTTTTTTTAATTAATAAATATGAATAAAATTATTAAATACATAATATAGTAATTAAATAATTAATATACTATTATTATTATATACTGATTAAATACTTAAAAAACTAATGAAATGCTTATTATACTAAAAAAATAACTATTATACTATTGATTTATATATATATACATATATATAATTTAATCTAATTTAATAATTTTATTCATTTTTAATATTTATGAACAATATATTAACTATTTAATTAAATATATTTTTATAAATTTACCTCAATTTTAACATGCATTAATTTTATATAATATATTAATTAATAATGTTAAGTATGTGTTTACTTTTTTTATAATTATAAATTTTAAATATTTGTTATTCTTTTCCCATTTTTAATGTTTTTATAATAAATTATCTATTAATATATTTAATATTTTTGTAATATTTCATTTAACTTTTTCAACTATTCAATATTTTTTAAATAATATCCATTTTCTAATATTTATTTATACAACTTTTTCAGTATCAATTAATGTTTTTAATACAGTTTTAATTTATACAATTAACACGTATTCATTTCCTTTTTATCATATTTAAATAATCATTTTTAGTTTTTTAAAATCATCATTATATTTAATCATAATTATTCAAATTTTAAATATATATATATTCTTATTTGTATTTATCTTATTAGTAGATGTTACATATTATATAATTTCACATTTCAATTTAACAAATACCAAACATGTATATATATATATACATTTATTTCACACACAAAAATATTTTCGTAATTAATAAAATTTTATATATAAACACATACACCTAATATTTATGTAATTTATTCAAATTTTAATATTCATTTCAAAAATTATTTTAGTTACATAATATTTTAAATATCTTATTTTTTAATCGGTAAATATATTTATTTATTTTTAATATTATTTTAACTATAATTATTTATTCATTTTCAATATTTCAATATTTCTTATTTTTTTGGAATTTAATAGTTTTAAATAATTTATTTATAAATACTTATTTACTTTATTTTAATATTTTCAATATGTATTCATTTTCATTTCAATATATAAACATTTTTTATTTTCTAATAATTTTTTAGATTTATAAAACTTGTGGAATTTATAAATATTCATAATGACTATGCATTTTAATTATTTAGTTCCACTTATTTTTAACATTCATTCATTTATGATTATATATTCATTAACCGTATTAAAAATACATTTGTAAAAAATATTTATAAAAAAATAAATTTATATTTAAAAAAATTATAAATGTATATTTATGATATTTAAAAAACTAAATATTTATAATTATTTATATATAAATAATATTTATGAAATTAAAAATAAATATTTATATATTTAAATAATTAAATGTTATAATAAATATATTTAAATGATGAATATCTTTACTATATTTATATTTATATTTAGATTAATTTATTAAATATATATTTTTAATATAAGAATATCTTACGATATAAATATAGTTATTAATAATTATATTTACAAAATATTTTTATTTATAGTTTTAATTATAAATATATTTATAAATACATATTTACTATTAGTATAAAATATTTATATTTATATACATTTATTTTTTTTAATTATATTATTTTTATTATTAAAATTTATTATATATGCTTTTATCAGAGAAAAACATGTGCTAATAAAAATACCTTTTTCCCGTGTTCATTATCTAAGTGACGATAATACCACTATTTGTCATAATTTTTTGGAAGCACTAATAAAACCATTCGAGATCATTTAAAAATTGACCTTACAGAACCGATTTATGTTGCATCGTCCAAGATATCATGGAATTTCATCTCTACCACCCCTCCCCATCAATATTCTCTCATAAAAATCAACTCTCATATCTAAGCTATGTTATTTTTTCTCTTCCTCTCTTGTTTATAAATGTCTTCAATCATATCAATTTATACTGTAAATTTAAATAGCAGGGTGAACTAAACTCTATGAGTATCAATGGTCTCCCATGAACTCTCTAGCACGAAAAAACTATGGGTGATTCCCCCTTTAAATATGATCTGAGTGAAATAACACTACTGGAAATAAAACATTTACCAACGGTTGAGAAGTGTTGGGAATGGCTGGAAAACCGTTGGTATAACATATACCAACGGTTCTTCCAGTCGTAGGGAAGTAAGCCATTGGGAAAAACATTTCCCAACGGTTTACACTGAACCGTTGGCATAGGGTGGAGAAAGATTACTCTATGCCAACGGTTCTTCAAAACCGTTGGGAAAAAGATTTCCCAACGGATGCAAACCGTTGGAATAGGGTTAAAACTAGCATGTTTTTCCCAACGGTTTTGTGAACCGTTGGGAAAAATCCAAACTCTACTCTTTCTCAACGGTTCTAAACCGTTGGGAAAGGTTTTTTACCAACGTTTTTGTGAACCGTTGGTAAAACTAATCCTAGAGTTTCTATACCAACAGTTTTAAACCGTTGGCATAGCCTCTGCTAGGAAATCAACCAGCAGCTCCCCAATTTGCCCAGCAGCTCCACCTCTCCAATTTGACCACCACCAGGTGGTCTGGTTTTGTGGGTTCCCTCTCATTTTTAAATCCAATTATTGTACCTGCAATAAACTAACACATACATATATAATTATTGTACCTGCAATAACCAACTAACACTTACATATAGAGAACAAATTCAAACACGTTTAACATATAATGGTGGAACTATACACATCCATAATTAAATTAGAATTAATAACGTAATTATAAACATACATAATTCATTTAGAATTCAATTTAAAATTTAGATGATAATTATATGTGGAATCTGGAAGTCAATTCATAATTTGATTTGTTTTTTGTATACCATATATTTTTACCTAAAGTAATGTCCATTTTAAACATAATACATACATCTGGAGTGCTACCGTCCACAACGCGCCTCAGATTGAGGCGGGGTTGACTCATACACGTCACATATGACCCGTGGATCATTGTGCTAACGTATCGACACAATCCGAATGCGTTTGTTCGGTTTTCCGTATGCCAGTTGATGTTTTTCAATTAAAATGACGTACTTTTGAAACAAAAGGCAGACACTTTGAGTGGTTCCGGCCACACCGCGCCTCAGATTGAGGCGGTGTTGACTCGTACATGTCACATATGACCTATGGATCGTTCTCTTAAAGTTTCAATGGAAACCGAATGCGTTTGGTCGGTTTTCCGTATGTACTTAAATTGTTGTCCATTTTAAGCAAAAGAGAGCCACATAGAGTGATTCTGGCCACATCGTGCCGCATATTAAGGTGGGGTTGACTCGTACACGTCACATATGACCCATGGATAATTTTTCTAATGTATCGACACAATCCGAATGCATTTGGTCGGTTTTCCGTATGTCAGTTGATGCTTTTCACTTAAAATGACGTCCTTTTGAAACAAAAGACAGACACTTTGAGTGGTGCCGGCCACACAGCGTCTCGGATTGAGGCGGGGTTGATTCATATACGTCACATATGACCCATGGATCTTTCTCCTAATGTTTCAATGGAAACCAAATCCGTTTGGTCGATTTTCCGTATGTACTTAACATGGTGTCCGTTTTAAACAAAAGAGAGCCACTTAGACTGATCCCGGCCACATCGCGACTGGGATTTATCCCGGGTTGGCTCGTACACGTCACATATGACCCATGGATCGTTGGGATAAATTATCAACAGATTCGGAATGTGTTTGGTCGGTTTTCCGTATGCCAATTGTTTTTTTCACTTATAATCTTGTCCATTTTAAACAAAAGAGACAAAGTTAGAGCGGTTTCGGCCACACCGCTCCTCGGATTGAGGTGGGATTGACTCGTACACATCACATACGACCGATGGATCCTTGTGCTAAAGTATCAACACAGTCCGAATGCCTTTGGTCAGTTTTTCATATGTCAGTTGATGCTTTTCACTTAAAATGACGTCTTTTTGAAACAAAAGGCAGACACTTTGAGTGGTGTCGGCCACACCGCGTCTCCGATTGAGGCGGGGTTGATTCGTACACGTCACATATGACCCATGGATCTTTCTCCTAAAGTTTCAATGGAAACCGAATCCGTTTGGTCGTTTTTCCGTATGTACTTAAAATGTCTCTTTTAAACAAAAGAGAGCCACTTAGACTGATCCCAGTCACACCGCGACTCGGATTCATCCCGGGTTGGCTCGTACACGTCACATATGACCCCATGGATTTTAGGGATAAATTAAAAATAGATTCGAAATGCGTTTCGTCAGTTTTTCGTATGTCAGTTGATGCTTTTCACTTAAAATGACGTCCTTTTGAAACAAAAGACGGACAGTTTGAGTGGTGTCGGCCACACCGCGTCTCCGATTGAGGCGGGGTTGATTCGTACACGTCACATATGACCCATGGATCGTTCTCCTAAAGTTTCAACGGAAACTGAATCCGTTTGGTCGGTTTTCCGTATGTACTTAAAATGGTGTCTGTTTTAAACAAAAGACAGTCACTTAGCGGACGACATCAGATTGACCTGAAATCACAGGACAACAATCCAATTATTATTCGCGACATGCACGCACAGAAGGCACGTCAATCAGACGTGCGGTCTGCGCGGGAGGACTCATTATGCCTTCTTTAAGCGTTGCGCGCGCTTGATAAACGCGCGTTGGGGGTCCAAACTGGCCGAACGATGTCCGAATGGCCTGAAATCGGACGACATAAAAGGGTGAGTTAATTGTGATCTGGTCGAGCAGAGGGCACGTCAATCGGACGTGCCGTGTGCCCGCGGTGACCGGGAACGCCGTTCTGGTGTCAAAAACGGCCCAAACGGGCGTCTAACAGTCAAACTCATAGCGGACGACATCGGATTGACCTGAAATCACATGACAACAATCTCATTATTATTTTCGACGTGCACGTGTAGACGGTACATCAATCGGACGTGCGGTCTGCGCAGGAGGACTCATTATGCGTTCTTTTAGCGTTGCGCGCCCTTGATAAAAACGCGTGGGGGGTCTAAACTGGCCGAACGAAGTCCGAATGGCCTTAAATCGGACGACATCAAAGGGTGAGTGAATTGTGATGTGGTCGAGCAGACGGCACGTCAATCGGACGTGTCGTGTGCCCGCGGTGACCGGGAACGCCGTTCTGGTGTCATAAAGTGTCAAAACGGGCGTCTAACGGTCAAAATAATAGCGGACGACATCAGATTGACCTGAAATCATTGGAAAGCAATCCAATTATTATTCTCGACGTGCACGCGCAGACAGGACATCAATCGGATGTGCGGTCTGCGCGGTAGGGCTCATTATGCGTTCTTTAAGCGTTGCGCGCGCTTGATAAACGCGCGTGGGGGGGGGGTCCAAACTGGCCGAACGATGTCCGAATGGCTTGAAATCAGACGACATAAAATGGTGAGTTAATTGTGATATGGTCGAGCAGAGGTCACGTCAATCGGACGTGCCGTGTGCCCGCGGTGACCGGGAACGCCGTTCTGGTGTCATAAATGGCCAAAACGGGCGTCTAACGATCAAACTCATAGCGGACGACATCAGATTGACCAAAACTCATAGGACAACAATTCCATTATTATTCGCGACGTGCACGCGTAGACAGCACATCAATCGGACGTGCGGTCTGAATGGGAGGGCTCATTATGCGTTCTTTAAGCGTTGCGCGCGCTTGATAAACGCACGTGGGGGGTCCAAACTCGCTGAACGAAGTCCGAATAGCCTGAAATCCGACGACATCAAAGGGTGAGTGAATTATGATGTGGTCGAGCAGACGGAACGTCAATCGGACGTGCTGTGTGCCCGCGGTGACCGGGAACGCCGTTCTGGTGTCATAAAGGGCCAAAACGGGCGTCTAACGGTCAAAATCATAGCGAACGACATCAAATTGACCTGAAATCATAGAAAAACAATCCAATTATTATTCGAGACGTGCACGCGTGGACGGAACGTCAATCGGATGTGCGGTCTGCGCGGTAGGGCTCATTATGCGTTCTTTAAGCGTTGCGCGCGCTTGATAAATGCGCGTGGGGGTGGAGGGGTCCAAACTGGCCGAACGATGTACGAATGGCCTAAAATCGGATGAAATCAAAGGGTGAGTTAATTGTGATGTGTTAGAGTAGACGGCACATCAATCGGACGTGTCGTGTGCCCGCGGTGACCGGGAACGCCGTTCTGGTGTCAAAAACGGCCAAAACGGGCGTCTAACTGTCAAACTCATAGCGGACGACATCAAATTGACCTGAAATCACAGGACAACAATCGCATTATTATTTGCGACGTGCACCTGTAGACGGAACGTCAATCGGACGTGCGGTCTGCGCGGTAGGCCTCATTATGCGTTCTTTATGCGTTGCGCGCGCTTGATAAACGCGCGTGGGGGGGTCCAAACTGGCCGAACGATGTACGAATGGCTTGAAATCGGACGACATCAAAGGGTGAGTTAATTGTGATATGGTCGAGCAGAGGGCACGTCAATCGGACGTGCCGTGTGCCCGTGGTGACCGGGAACGCCGTTCTGGTGTCACAAACGGCCAAAACGGGCGTCTAACGGTCAAACTCATAGCGGACGACATCAGATTGACCTAAACTCACAGGACAACAATCCCATTATTATTCGAGACGTGCATGCGTAGACAGCACATCAATCGGACGTGCGGTCTACGCGGGAGGACTCATTATGCGTTCTTTTAGCGTTGCGCGCGCTTGATAAAAGCGCGTGGGGGGTCCAAACTGGCCGAACGAAGTCCGAATGGCCTGAAATCGGACGACATCAAAGGGTGAGTGAATTGTGATGTGTTCGAGTAGACGGCACGTCAATCGGACGTGCCGTGTGCCCGCGGTGACCGGGAACGCCGTTCTGGTGTCATAAAGGGCCAAAACGGGCGTCTAACGGTCAAAATCATAGCGGACGACATCGGATTGACCTGAAATCACAGGAAAACAATCCAATTATTATTCGCGACGTTCACGCGCAGGCGACACGTCAATCGGATGTGCGGTCTGCGCGGTAGGGCTCATTATGCGTTCTTTAAGCGTTGCGCGCGCTTGATAAACGCGCGTGGGGGTGGGGGTGGGGGGGGGTCCAAACTGGCCGAACGATGTCCGAATGGCCTGAAATCGGACGACATCAAAGGGTGAGTTAATTTTGATGTGTTCGAGTAGACGACACGTCAATCGGACGTGCCGTGTGCCCGCGGTGACCGGGAATGCCGTTCTGGTGTCAAAAACGGCCAAAACGGGCATCTAACGGTCAAACTCATAGCGGACGACATCATATTGACCTGAAATCACAGGACAACAATCCCATTATTATTTGCGACGTGCACGCGCAGACGGTACGTCAATCAGACGTGCGGTCTACGCGGGAGGACTCATTATACGTTCTTTTAGCGTTGCGCGCGCTTGATAAAAGCGCGTAGGGGGTCCAAACTGGCCGAATGAAGTCCGAATGGCCTGAAATCGGACGAAATCAAAGGGTGAGTGAATTGTGATGTGGTCGAGCAGACGACACATCAATCGGACGTGCTGTGTGCCCGTGGTGACCTGGAACACCGTTCTGGTGTCATAAACGGCCAAAACGGGCGTCTAACGGTCAAACTCATAGCGGACGACATCAGATTGACCTGAAATCATTGGACAACAATCCAATTATTATTCGCGACGTGCACGCGCAGACGACACATCAATCGGATGTGCGGTCTGCGCGAGAGGTCTCATTATGCGTTCTTTAAGCGTTGCGCGCGCTTGAGAAACGCGCGTGGGGGGTCCAAACTGGCCGAACGATGTCCGAATGGCTTGAAATCGGACGACATAAAATGGTGAGTTAATTGTGATCTGGTCGAGCAGAGGTCACGTCAATCGGACATGCCGTGTGCCCGCGGTGACCGGGAACGCCGTTCTAGTGTCATAAACGGCCAAAAGGGGCGTCTAACGTTCAAACTCATAGCGGACGACATCAGATTGACCTGAAATCATAGGACAACAATTCCATTATTATTCGCGACGTGCACGCATAAACGGCACATCAATCGGACGTGCGGTCTGCATGGGAGGGCTCATTATGCGTTCTTTAAGCATTGCGCGCGCTTGATAAACGCGCGTGGGGGGGGGGGGGGGTCCAAACTCGCCGAACGAAGTCCGAATAGCCTGAAATCGGACGACATCAAAGGGTGAGTGAATTGTGATGTGGTCGAGTAGACGGAACGTCAATCGGACGTGCCGTGTGCCCGTGGTGACCGGGAACGCCGTTCGGGTGTCATAAAGGGCCAAAACGGGCGTCTAACGGTCAAAATCATAGCGAACGACATCGGATTGACCTTAAATCATAGAAAAACAATCCAATTATTATTCGAGACGTGCACGCGCGGACGGAACGTCAATCGGATGTGCGGTCTGCGCGGTAGGGCTCATTATGCGTTCTTTAAGCGTTGCGCGCGCTTGATAAACGCGCGTGGGGGGTCCAAACTGGCCGAACGAAGTCCGAATGGCCTGAAATCGGACGACATCAAAGGGTGAGTGAATTGTGATGTGGTCGAGTAGACGGCACATCAATCGGACGTGTCGTGTGCCCGCGGTGACCAGGAACGCCGTTCTGGTGTCAAAAACGGCCAAAACGGGTGTCTAACTGTCAAACTCATAGCGGACGACATCGGATTGACCTGAAATCACATGACAACAATCGCCTTATTATTTGCGACGTGCACCTGCAGACGGAACGTCAATCGGACGTGCGGTCTGCGCGGTAGGCCTCATTATGCGTTCTTTAAGCGTTGCGCGCGCTTGATAAACGCGCGTGGGGGGGGGGGGGGGGGGTCCAAACTGGCCGAACGATGTACGAATGGATTGAAATCGGACGACATTAAAGGGTGAGTTAATTGTGATATGGTCGAGCAGAGGTCACGTCAATCGGACGTGCCGTGTGCCCGCGGTGACCGGGAACGCCGTTCTGGTGTCATAAACGGCCAAAACCGGCGTCTAACGGTCAAACTCATAGCGGACGACATCGGATTGACCTAAACTCACAGGACAACAATCCCATTATTATTCGAGACGTGCACGCGGAGACAACACATCAATCGGACGTGCGGTCTACGCGGGAGGACTCATTATGCGTTCTTTTAGCGTTGCGCGCGCTTGATAAAAGCGCGTGGGGGGTCCAAACTAGTCGAACGAAGTCCGAATGGCCTGAAATCGGACGACATCAAAGGGTGAGTGAATTGTGATGTGTTCGAGCAGACGGCACGTCAATCGGATGTGTTGTGTGCCCGCGGTGACCGGGAACGCCGTTCTGGTGTCATAAAGGGCCAAAACGGGTGTCTAACGATCAAAATCATAGAGGACGACATCGGATTGACCTGAAATCACAGGAAAACAATCCAATTATTATTCGCGACGTTCACGCGCAGGCGACACGTCAATCGGATGTGCGGTCTGCGCGGTAGGGATCATTATGCGTTCTTTAAGCGTTGCGCGCGCTTGATAAACGCGTGTGGGGGGGGGGGGGTCCAAACTGGCCGAACGATGTCCGAATGGCCTGAAATCGGACGAAATCAAAGGGTGAGTTAATTGTGATGTGTTCGAGTAGACGGCACGTCAATCGGACGTGCCGTGTGCCCGCGGTGACCGGGAACGCCGTTCTGGTGTCAAAAACGGCCAAAACGGGCGTCTAACGGTCAAACTCATAGCGGACGACATCAGATTGACCTGAAATCACAAGACAACAATCCCATTATTATTTGAGACGTGCACGCGTAGACGTCACGTCAATCAGACGTGCGGTCTGCGCGGGAGGACTCATTATATGTTCTTTTAGCGTTGCGCGCGCTTGATAAAAGCGCGTGGGGGGGTCCAACCTGGCCGAACGAAGTCCGAATGGCCTGAAATCGGACGACATCAAAGGGTGAGTGAATTGTGATGTGGTCGAGCAGAAGGCACATCAATGGGACGTGCCGTGTGCCCGCGGTGACCGGGAACACCGTTCTGGTGTCATAAACGGCCAAAACGGGCGTCTAACGGTCAAACTCATAGCGGACGACATCGGATTGCCCTGAAATCACAGGACAACAATACCATTATTATTCGCGACGTGCACACTCAGAAGGCACATCAATCAGACGTGCGGTCTGCGCGGGAGGGCTCATTATGCGTTCTTTAAGCGTTGCGCGCGCTTGAGAAACGCGCGTGGGGGGTCCAAACTGGCCTAACGAACTTCGAATGGTGTGAAATCGGACGACATAAAAGGTTTAGTGAATTGTGATGTGGTCGAGCAGAAGTCACGTCAATCGGACGTGCCGTGTGCCCGCGGTGACCGGGAACGCCATTCTGGTGTCATAAACGGCCAAAAGGGGCGTCTAACGTTCAAACTCATAGCGGACAACATCAGATTGACCTGAAATCATAGGACAACAATCCCATTGTTATTCGCGACATACATGCGCAGACGGCACATCAATCGGACGTGCGGTCTGCACGGGAGGGCTCATTATGCGTTCTTTAAGCGTTGCGCGCGCTTGATAAACGCGCGTGGGGGGTCCAAACTGGCCGAACGAAGTCCGAATGGCCTGAAATCGGACGACATCAAAGGGTGAGTGAATTGTGATGTGGTCGAGTAGACGGTACATCAATCGGACGTGTCGTGTGCCCGTGGTGACCGGGAACGCCGTTCTGGTGTCATAAAGGGCCAAAACGGGCGTCTAACGGTCAAAATCATAGCGGACGACATCGGATTGACCTGAAATCATAGGAAAACAATCCAATTATTATTCGCGACGTGAACGCGCAGACGGCACGTCAATCGGACGTGCGGTCTGCGCGGTAGGGCTCATTATGCGTTCTTTAAGCATTGTGCGCGCTTGATAAACGCGTGTGTGTGTGGGGGGGGGGTCCAAACTGGCCGAACGATGTTCGGGGGGTTGTTCGGGGTCCAAGGAAGAGGGTAGGGGGCTGTCTGGGGTCCATGGAGGAGGGTGGGGGGCTGTCCGGGTGTGTTCGGGGCGTTGTCCATGGTCCAAGGAGGAGGGTTGGGGGGGGGGGGCTGTCTGGGGTCCAGGGAGGAGGGTGGGGGGCTGCCTGGGGGCTGTTCGGGGGGTTGTCCGGGGCTGTCAGGGGCTATTCGGGGGGTTGTCCGAGGTCCAAGGAAGAGGGTGGGGGTGGGGGGGCTGTCTGGGGGGCTATCTGGGGGGCTGTCCTGGGTCCAGGGCGGAGGGTGGGGGGGGGCTATCCGGGGAGCTGTCTGGGGGGCTATTCGGCGGGGCTGTCCAGGGTCCATGGAGGAGGGTGGGGGGGGGGGGGGGGTCCAGGGTCTAGGAAGGAGGGGGGTTCCCAAACACACAACCACTAAAAGACAACATCCATAAAAACAGATAATATATAAAAATAACTCAACTCCAATACGATACTACGAGTCTAGATAAAACCAAATAGGAACACACCCTCATGTTATCATATTAATAACTCTTCTTGAATCATTGAGAGTCACATCCCAATGATCATATTATCACTAGCCTAATTGATCACTAACCATGAAACACATGTATGTTGGTCATGTCACCACATGCATCATCACTCATGCCACCATATCAATATATCACAAGGAATTCTCCAGGATAAGACAATATTTGATCACACACCATTCACATTTAGTTATCATAATACAAATTATATTTACATGCTTATGATATAGAATGAATCCACATTAGTAAGACCCACCCCTCTCATAAGTTACCATCACATCACTACAACCTATCCTAGAAAGCACCCTACCGCATACAAATTCACCCAATCTAGGGTCTAATACCCAACAGGATCTTACATAATAGGATACACATCATGGATCACTATCAAAACCATAAAAACATTGACAGATCTCAAAAAATTAGTGCATGCCATCATTACCTCATAGAATTGAAAAAAGGTAAGTAACAAGCAATATATCTCACTACTCCATACTCACCCCACAACCTAAGGGTCTCACATTACTAGGGAATAATTCTATCCAATACTAAATGATCTTGATCCATTTTTCATATACATATATGATTCACCTCACCAATTACTAAATATTAATAACATAAAAAATTATGATTCCATTTAACTAGAGTTAAACCATTAGGTTTTACAAGGAAATTCTATATAAGTATTTGTTTACACTTTAAATAAAGAACATGAATGTCATGTTAACACTCAACATTGATTCATTAATAAATTGTATTCGAATTTTATGAAAATACCAAAATAAATTAGTGAATCAATGTACCTATAGTGGTGCACATGACCACCATGAAACAATCATAAATTTTTACAAAAACCCTAATAATTGGGAATAACTAAATCAAGAATAGAAGTATATGATTTATAAGAGCTGGAACTATATCGTTGATAAAATATAAGAGTCTAACCTGGTAGGTGTTGATCTGATGGAAGATGTGGGGATTGGGAGGTCCTTTTGCAAGGAATCGCTCCAGGAGTACACGACCTGAATGCTTCTGGAATCTGGGGAGGCCGCTGGCTCGATTTTGTATTTGGGGCTTTTTTTTCCAACGGTTTTTAATAACCGTTGGGAATGACCAACATTTCCCAACGGTTCTATGGAACCGTTGGGAAACAACTTTCATCACCACTTTTCCCAACGGTTCTATGGAACCGTTGGGAAAACAACCTTCCATCACCACTTTTCCCAATGGTTCTATGGAACCGTTGGGAAAACAAGCTTTCAAACCACTTTTCCCAACGGTTCTTAAGAACCGTTGGGAAAAACCTATCTTTCCCAACGGTTGTATGAAACCGTTGGGAAACCTATGAATTGTGGGGTTTTTCCCAACGGTTTATAGAAACCGTTGGGAAAAACAAGATATGCTAACGGTTCAGTGAACCGTTGGTACACAAATGTTGGGAAAGATCCCTTTTCCAGTAGTGTAATGATGGTCAGATTATGAGGTCACTCCTTGACCTGGTTTGGAAATTGGATAACCCACATTCTTCTCAGTGAGGTGTTTGGGGTTATTCGTGTTGGGTAGTATGAGTGGGATGTGTATGAAATTTTGAGCGAGTAGAATTGATAGGTCTGATCTAGGTGACTAGATTATAAATATGGGTGGTTCCCCCCAACATTATAATTTGGATAATCCTCCTTCTTCTCTCTTGTTATTGTTATATTTTTTATTCATTATTTTGTTTTATATATAGTTTTAAAACATTTTTTTCAATAAATTTTTGTTTTAATTTTCATTTTTAGTTGATAATTTGTTATAATAAATTTAAAACTAATTTAATGATTATTTCATTCATTTTGGAAGTTTTTTTATTTAATTATTTATTTCTATTATGTTTGTGTTTGAATTTTGTGTCAGAATGTTGTTTAATTGAGTTGAATATTGTGAAATTATTTATTTAAATTTATTATATGATTCATAAATATTATGGTTTGTTTTAGTGATCCTATAAATTTAAAACATTATTTAGAGGACACACCATGTGTAATACAAATAAATATGCATATTTTGTATTGGTTTGATTGATTTTGAATGACATTAGTGAGGATTACATATTGACTAGTTGAATAGTTATGAAATTTATAAAGATTTTTAAATACTGTTATTTCCCAAAAAATTACTCTTTAATGGTTTAAAAATGGACCTCCACTATGGTTATGAGTATTAACACTCCCATTAATTTTTTTTTGGGAGGGGCTACATTATTTAGAGAAAGATTATCATCATTCCCTAAAAGAAATGTTGTAGACTCATTTTTTAGTGGTCTTAGAATGAAGAACCTTTCTAACATCAACTGGTCCTTTCATGGTCAATTCATATGGGTATTGATAAATGAAAATTCCAAATCTATTTGATTTTTGACTTCTAGATTTTTTAGAAAGCTGAAATTGGACAACATGAATTATGTCCAAAATTTGGTTTGGTTGGATTTCAAAAAATGTTTTTTCCATCAATACATTAAACTATCATTGAATTATTAATCCAATGTTTTCATTGAATGTTTGGCATAACAATTAGATAAGTATTCCATTGGTTGAACACCTTGACATTTCTGATCAAGATATCAACATCACCATTTCAATCAAAGAGTAGATGAACTATCTATAAAACCTACTTAAAAAGATTAATCATTTTTAATGAATAATAATTGCATATTTAAGAGAATGTAATGATTTGGGAACACGAAAAGAATAATATACTAAATGAAAGACTATAATATAGTAATACTAACTATGGGTAGGTGTATAATTATCATGGCATATTAGACAAAAAATGCGGGCAACCTTCCAGATTTCCACTTAAATAATGAATTTAATTTAAAATGATTTTATTTGATGCCTTCCTTTATGCAGTTGGAATTTCATTATGATTTACATGAAATTAACACCATCATTTAAAATACATCAATCAACACTTAATTAGATGTAACAATAGCTCAGAATTATGGTAGAGTATTTTTTATTTGTTTGAAAAAAGTCATATATACAGAGATTCCATACAAGAATCTTCTCAAGGCTTGGTGAGGCATTCATATCTCTCAAAAAATGATAAATCTTGTTATTTCCCTTTGTACTAAATTATTACACATAAAATTGGGAAACATGAACAAATCAAATCATTAAAATCCACTAATCCACAAGAAATATTTTATAGATTTAGTTATGGTGGATGGCTGGGAGGAAATTTTGATCCAAAATGACCATTGTATTAACACTATTCATGATTTTTTTGTCGAGAAAAGATTTTTTTAAAGTTAAGAATCTCTTGATGAAATGAAAACTAAAATTCTTATGGATATGAACTTTTATTGGGTGGATCAAATGAAATAATTTTATTTCTTTAGGAGGAAATCTTGGCCCTGTGGGGTTTGGTGTAGCATTCACATATCGTAATGGTTACATTATTGGATTCCCATACAGTCCATGTGGAGTGGCATTATCTACTATAATAGAAGATATTAGACTGATTAAATTGGTTTATATGGAACAATAAAGAATATTGAAAAACTTATTATTTGAATGTGACTCTACTACTATTATGAATGTGGTCAGATCTAGTAAGATTCATTTGTCTTGGAATGTGGTCACTCTGGAGATGAAATTATTGGAATCTCTTTCAATTATTAACTATTTCATCATCCATGTGTTTTACAAATAAAATTAACATATTGATTTACATTCAAATAAAGGGGTGAGTTGTGAGAACCTATCTTCTATATGGCTCTACCCAAGGAGCTAATGCATCTTCTTCAAAGAGACATTTGTAAAATTTCTTCTTTATGTACATTGTAATCATTTTTCTATATTTTAAAAAAATAATTTTCATGTAAAAAATAAATGAGTGATATAATGATTAAAACACATTAAAATTAATTTATAAAATAAAAAACAAACATATAAAATGTATGTTTCGGTTTTTATAATGTCTTAGTGAAGTTTAAAATTAGATTTATAGAAAACATTAAATAACCTATAATTTGAAACCAAAGTTTTTTTGAGTTTCCTTGATTAACTAGGATGTTCAGAAAATGAATTTTCATATACATTATATTTTATAGTAACCATAAATATAAGTGGTGGAAAATTTAATATTTAGTAAGGGTTTGAGTTGTGTATATATGTATAAGTGTAATTTTTTTTCATAACCTTATTTATTTTGATTAATCTATGTACACAATATACTATGTATCATTAGGAATGGTTTGAGTGTCACTCATAAAAATATCTAATTTAAGACACATTTTTCTTATACACATACAAGATTAGGATTTATTATAATAATTTTATAAAGTTTAATATAATATCCATTAGTAGTACATGTGGTATGTACTTTATTTAGAATGATTGTACTCTTTTGGATATACCTGTGAAGGTTTTGACTACTAGATGTTAAAGATATCCTATAGTGATCCATGTAATTAATAGGGATGAAATCATAATTTTTTGGATCTCAATAATGAAAAATCCATGCTAACTGAATATCTTGGAAGGATTATTAATGGAAATTATTTGTGGAGTTTTTATGGAAATTGAATAGATGTTTTGTATATTGTAGGATTTGTGAAATATACCTAAGGTTGAAAACTCAACAATATTTGATTTAGTGGTTCATCAGTGGGTTATAGTATAAATATATTTGTTGGTATCCCTAAAATATATAGTCTAGAATAATATATATAAAAAGAGAGTAACATGAAATACAACATCCCTTTCATAGTCAATAATGTTTTCATCCTTTCATTTTATGAAATTTCATGCTCCATGGCTACGTTTCAAAAACCAATGATTACATGACATTGTATGTTCTGAGGAAGGATATTTTTACACAAAATTTGTAATCTAGGTCAAAAATAAATAAAAAGCACAAACAAGAATTTACAAGGGTAGCCTTTCATCCAATAATAAATATATTTTGATTCCCAACATATTTATTACCAAAATATATCTTACACAACATCGAATAGAGAATCTAGACCAACACCCACATGTTAACTCTATATTTTTTCTTTTCATTCCACCCTTGTGTAAAATGATAACTTGTTAAGAATAATAATCGATAAATTTAAATTGTTTGGTTTCACTTTTTATAATTTTTTATTATATTCTACTTTGATTATTAATATCTTATGAGTATTTATTTATTTGTTATACAAAGTGAATATTTTACGGATTTAATAGGACATATATTAATTGAAAATGGATACACAATAATCATATTGAAAAATAGTATGGAGTTGGTGTAAATGAATTCATCTTTTTTTAACAAAGATTGCATACAACCCTTGTCAAACTCATTGTATATGTTTATGTAGTTTTATTAATGATAAATTAGTCTATAAGGGTTGGAATAAAATTTGACTTTTCGATGAATAGATTTGAGCAATAAGTGGACTAAAATGGGGAAAATTGAACATGAACACAGATTGGGATGATACTACAGTTTATGGATAACTAGATATGAATACTACTGTAAATTATTATATAAACCTCGGCTTAACATACATGGATATTACATCATTTTAGATGAATATTCAGCACTATACAAAAGTAAAATCATATGAACTATAATAGTTTAGTGTCGTGGGAAACATGGAACATAATCTTCTAACTTCATGAAATATCTTCAATGATTCCCATTGAGATATTTCACTTTAGTACTTCTACTTAAAACCTTTCATCCATGCTTGGGGAGATAAAACATAATAAATAGTGTGCTCAAATGAACTATCTGGGTAAATAAAGGAGATACATAATCATACTACAAGAATAATGGTATGGGAACATGAGAAAAGCATTTGAAGATCAGGAATTTCATATCCAAGATCATATAATTGAGTTATGGAAAAATGATTGATAGTTAATAAGAAATAAATTCTAAGGAAGGCTAGAGAATAATATATAAGAAGATAACATAGAAATAAGACATAGAATTTGTGGCATACATATAAGCGTAGAAAATATTTATTCATGGATACACACTAGGATCTTCATATCAGGTTAGGCTTGTGATAATAACTTTTGTACCTTCTTAATTATTGATCTAACAAACTATATAACCTTTTTTGGACTTGGGTTACAACTTTTTACCCTTTTATTTTCAGTATTTTGCTACAACATGAGTACCTTATAATTTTTTGGCTTTGGATATTACCCATTTACCCTCTTTTTTTGGGGATTATGCTATAACCCATGTACCCTCTTGTTTTTGGGGTTTGTTCTAAAAACTTTGTAATATTTTTTTAGGATTTTTCTAAAACCCATGTACACTCTTGTTTTTTGGTTTGGGCTACAATCTGTGTACCCTACTATTTTTGGGCATGAGCTATAACCCATGTACCATCTTATTTTTTGTCTTGGTAAACAACCCATTTACCCCCATGATCATATAAAATTTATCATAACCCAATTCATTGAAGGGATATATGGGACCGACCTATCACATAATGAAATCATACATACATGTTCCATAAGATAATAAAACATTATTCATATCATGACCCATGAAATTAGATGGGTTTCATAAACAATATATCATAACACATGAAATGAAATGTTTATCATAAAAATTTCATCATATCATTTAATTTGGAAAATATATATGATTCATAATTAGTTTATCCACGAATAACTCATGAATAGAAGTGGGTTTCATAAGAATTTATCATGGTATAACCCGTGGAAGACCAAAGTGTTCTATAGAACCCAATACATCAAAACAAATATTCAAATAAATAATATGAATTGTATTATTATATCATATACCTAGTATATTATAACAATATCTGATGATTTCATCATAGATTGATAAGGATTTTTGGATATTCCCTTAGAATAGTACTTAAATAAAAAAACATTTATTCGATAATCATATAAAATATTAAAAATAAATTTCTTTGAAAACCACATTGAAAACTTATGAATTAAGATTTAAAAACAATTTAAATCATTTATCAAGGATATTATATTTTCAACTTTAAAAAATAAATTTTAATACATATATCAATTTGAAACAATTTTTCTTTGAAAAGGAACACAAAAACATATAAAAGAAAATTTGAAAAACATTTAACAACATTAAAACATAAAACCTTCCATTAAAATATATTTCTTTAAAATTATCCTATGTGGTCATTTAAAAAAAATATTTTTTTTGAAAACATGGTTTGGGAATAAAATAGATGTCTAACCAAAGAGAGAAATAAATTCAGATTTTCATAACAACATTTTTATAATAATATTAAGAAAAAAGTGGGGAAATGGCACCATTATATGAAAATATAATGAATTACCAGAGGATAAGAAACTTGAGGAGATGTTTTAGGATATGAATCATAATATTTTTTTAATGGAAGTATCATTATACCCAATCCCAATAAAAATGGGATTGTGGTAATAAACCATTACTAATTTGATAGCATTGAGTAACAATACCCATTAAATAATAACACTTCATAAACCATAAAATATCATGAAACAAAATAAATTTATTATATAACATCTCAAATGGTATTTTATGAACCTTGTAAAAGAATACAGATCTATAACATAGCACATGTCTCAAATATTGAAAATTGATACAAAACCACTTTACTGTTTTGGAAACATTTGTACCATAGAACTAATAAAATAGAGGTCAAAAAATGGATAGTGAAATACCCATAACATTATGTATAATAATAATATAATACATTTAAGGGTGTTACACACACGACACAAAAGAAATGATTGGTGAATAAGGCATAAGTCTTACATAAATAAAAGTGAGACTAGAAATACCCCTACAACTTGAGTAACTTTTGAATCATGATCCAAATAAAATACTGACATATATTGAAACTTTTAAAATCATTAATAAAAATTAATTCATTATATAACATTTCATAGGGTAGTATATTCACCACAAAACTGGAATAAGTGGTTAATATAAAATATATCTCATTGAAATAAATGTGAGGCGAGAAAACTCTTTCCTTAAATCTTAACATTCTTCATACACATTCCAAAGTAATTTATAATAAGTATATGTTTATTTTAAATCTCTCCTATTAAAATATTATAATATATAATAACATATATTATTTTATTATGACATTATATTTCATGTTTATTATGAATTTTATTTTAATGGTAAATTTGGGGAAATATTTTCATTGTTTCTCATATATGTTTTTACTTGTTATTCTTGATCCTCTTACATAGAAATGTATTTGTTTATTTATTTAATGATTTTTTTGAAAATATCATATATATTGAGAATATAAATATTTATATTAATCTATAAAATATTAAAATATTAAATGGAATTCACCATTCAAGGAGACAGTTGGTGGTATTCATGCATAAATTTTGTTAATGTTTTATTGTTATATTGAATAAAAGAGTGTAAATGATACATATATATTATAAATAAAGAATCATTATTTTTTCACATATATCATATATTTTTACTAAATCCACCCTTAATACATTCCTAGTAATGTGTGAATGAATCACATCAGTTTGATGTGGCGATCGACCACACATCCACAAATGAAGTTATTGTATTTAAAAAAAATAAAAATATTAAATGTATGATTTATAGAATAATTCAAGAAGAATACATAAATCATAAATATCATATATATAATATAAAAACATAAATTAAATCAATATATCCAACCTTGATAGGTGGTAATGGATGAACGAATGACATCAGTTCTTGGGGTGATAGTATACCATACACACATACAATGATCATGTATCCCATTTGATGGAAGTGTGTGTTGAATTAGTTTAAAAAATTAACATAAAAAATATATGTATATTTATTATAATTATGTTATTATAAAATCATTTAATAATAATAATTTATATGGTTTGAGAATGAATGAAAACAAAAGCGATCGTTGAAGAATGTTCCATCCTTTATGGGTGAGTCCTTTTTATTTACACCAAAAGCCATCCCTGTATTTATTTATGTACAATTTTAGGATACTAGAATGAGAGTTGGTATTTAGAAAGATTATATGTGTATGGTATTGATTATACTATGTCTTTTATAGGTGTGAAGAAGTGGGGGGTGGGTGAGTTCATTTTTTATAGTAGAGTTACATACTTGTAAATATTTAAAGGTAAATAATATTGGTAGTTATCACTTACCTAATGTGATTCAAAAATGAAGAAAAATGAATTAAATGGGTCGTATGGTTGATAAAAAATCATTGCAAACAAAAATAATATAAATTTTATAAATTTTTACATAGTAATTAATTTTCCATTTTTTCATTTTGGGGTTTCATTTAGGTAGGTAGTTTTGAAACCTATATAATTCATCCTTTAAGAATAAATTAATGTGATAACTATTTAGAAGTTATAACCACTTATTATAAAATATTTCAGAAAAATTTTGAAATAAATATGACATATGTGTTGGATATTAATTTTAACAGAAACACATGTAATATGCAAAAAATAGATTTCATTATAACAGGGCTAATAATGTTTTTACTATTTATAGTACAATATTTTTAATATAAAACAACAAATCACCCATTAATTGACCATATTTCATATTTCTTTACATTTAAAAATAACTTGGGGGAATATAATATTTGTAGTAAATTTAAATTACTTAATAAAATATTAATTATTTTATTTAATTATTGACTAAATAATCACTGTGTTGACATTTCTTAAGAATTTAATGTAATTATATAATCTATATAAATTAAATATAAATTATTATCACAAAAATAAATCATTTCTCTTCAAAATAATAATTATAAACAATCATACGTGGCATATTTCCTAGTCCAAATAATTGTAAGTGTTAATGGAAATGAAGGTTTCTTTTTAGTCCTTTTCCTTACTTAACATATTATATATGTCACTTTAATAGAATAATTACAGAATAACTTATACAAATTTATCATAAAGGGTGGAGGGTATAAATAAGTCCCTAAAATGACTACTGGACATGATTTGGGACATTTTTACCCTATATATTCTATGTTTATCTACTATGTATGTTTATTCTTACATTAATGACTACAATTAATTTGCACTATTTTCTTTAATCATTATTGTTAAATAATTTAGTTGATATTATTAGACCAAACATTTAATAATGATCCAAAATATTTAATTTATTTTTAAAAATTAAATTCCCCAAAGTGGCTAAAATTAATTTAATGTATATCCTACAGTCTCTATGAGAAAACAAGTTTTAATGGGGGAAAATTCAAAAGTATGGAATATTTTTATATCAAATTTTATTGAGAAATTAGTCACATAATTTTTAATTGGATTAATCGATGTAAAATTGATCTAATAAAACATTAATATAATATTAATATATGATTTATAAATTTTAATATATTAGTTTATGAATTAGTTTTCAAGAGAAATTCAATATTTTTCACCATTCAACCACAAACGAAATATTTCAAAAAAACCACAAAATTCATCATACTAAAATTTTATAATTACGAATTCAAAAATTATGTTTATTTTATCTAATTTAATATTATATTGACTCTAAAATTAATTTTATTATATTTCATTATAGGATATGAAAATAAGTTTTTTTAAGAAAATAGTGTATTTTTCAAAACATATAGACTTTATCGAAAATTATATTTTTCATTATCAATATGTTTTATCAATATGAAATATTTATGAATAATAGTTTAAAATTATTTTTTAATATTCATATTACTATTCTTGATGGCTATGTTATAACCATCTTGTTTAAAATAATAAAATGGTCTTGGATAGAAACTCCATATTGCATGTAACACGTCCTAAGACGATGTTAGGTGTAATGACAGATTAATTGTTTTAGCATATTATGAAAGGTTAAAATTTTTTAGAGTGAAATAAAATGATCCAAATAGTTTTACATTATTCAAAAATAATAATTCATAAAAACTCAAGGAGTTATAATGTCGATATATATCATTTGTAAGAAATAAAAATCAAAATTGAATATGAAATTCATGATGGTATAAAGTTTTTGAAAAGATAAATATATATTATAGGTGACCATTGTATATGGTTTGTACTAAATAAACAAAATTTTCATTTGTATTCAAGTTAAATAATTTTATGTCTTGTAGTGGATGGAGTGACCCCATCTTTACATATATAATTGGTCTCTTGAATGATATTCTAAAAGATGAAAATGAAATTCCTTGTCAAAAGAATGACACTAAATGAATGATACATTCAATTGGAATGCTCTACAAAAAATAAATTCTTTTCCAAATGACATCATATTTTTTCACAAAACCCATGAATTACTGATAAAATTACTTAAGTATGGCACAAATCGATGCAATAATGTTAAACCAATCCATCAAACTATATATGGTAGATTCATATCATTCCATGGTTTTGACGAATATATGTATGTTAGGAAATAATGATACATTTGACATGGAATGAAGATATAATAATTAAATATGAGAATGTATGGCATATATAAATCAATCTTTAAGGGAATAAACTTATTTGTGAGTATCCTAAAATTGGAAATGATCCATGAAACATCAATATCTTTTATCTACAAATAGAAATAATAACTTTTATTGTAAAAATTAGTACAAACAGTGCTTGTCTAGTTATGTTGTAAAATTATAACTTCCCATCTTTATAATGTTGAAGCACAAATATATTATTGTGTATCTTCTTATATCTGGACCACAATAACCTATTAATTTTATTTTTTTCTATTTGAATCCACTAAATAAAGATATAAAATTTATGTGGGATACATGTGATAAAATTTATGATTCTAATAGAATTGAATAATTTAAATTGAGGATCATGTTTTATGGGATAATAAATGACTATTCTTCAAATGAGAAATTTTTAGGATAGAGAATTAAATTAATTTTGTTGTATCCCATTTGTAAAAAATGGATACACACAATTTAATTTAAACATTCCTCCAAGACCGTGTTTTTAAGACTTATTTATTTTTTCCTTGATGTCATAAATATTGATCCTGGATGAAAATAGTTGATAGGAATACCAAACAAGGTAAAACACTATCGCCACTAATGGGTAATTAAATTTTTGATTAATTAAATGTTATTGACCTAGTTTTGGGTAAACTATTTTCAAAAAATACTTATGGAATAGAGTTTAAAAAAGGGATTAAATTTAATCAAAATATTCTCTTATAATTTTTTTATATAATACATTTGACAGATGCCATGTGTGTATAAAAAATATATTTGATAATTTAATTTACACATTACTAAATAATCATAGGAAAACCAAATATGGAATCAAGGCTAGGTTGGACATGATCAACATAGAGTTAAGGGAAGAGTTGACACCAGTAAAGGGTAAAATGTGTTCTTTTATTTATCCAATAGCTTACACTCTTTCGAGAAAAGAAAAAATGTAATTTTTCATTTTCTATATTGGTGTAAATGTTCTAATGGGGTATTCATAAAATATCAAGAATGTTTTTCCAATGACTAATTAGAAGCAACAAGGAACTAAATCACAGGTCTATTAGGATTTGATGAAATAATCGATGTCCATCACTTTACATTACATTATTCATAAAAATGGATGCCATACATTAACTGGGATCTTCTTCTTTTTCAATTACATATGCTATAAATTTATTGACTTGGTGAAGTTTCCAATAATGAATATGGAGGTTTCATACATTTTATGTGAATTATAGATGTTATTCTCACCATCATTATTTAATATAATGGTCACATGATGGTTCAATTTGTAAGAGAGTTTCAACCATTTTTTCCTATCCATTATAGATGGATGTACACAATTGAATTGTACATCAATATTTTGAAAGGGTAGGGAAAGAATTGAAGTTTTTTGGAAGGTTGAATTGCCTAATGATGTTTCATTTAAGAAGCTACTAAATTCTATACCAATAACCTATTATATGATGATAGCACCAGTATACCAACGTCTCATTAAGGAGGACACCATATGTGAAAACATATTTCTAAAGGTGATTTTGTTATAGTTACCACCAAAGAGTAGGAGAAAGACCACCTTTACATTTTATAAAATAGTGAAGATATTGATCTATATGTTGAATCCCACAAATAAATTTTTAGATATTGGAATATATCAAGTGTTGCATCAGGGATATAAAATACATATAATCAACCATTTATATGATGTTTACTAAATCATATTTATAAGGAGTTATCTAAAAATTCAAAATCAATTGTTGAATGACGTAAATGGCTATCGAGGGGACCAAATGTAATTGTTATATCATACATTGGTTTTTAATTAATGGTTATAAATTCAATAAAAATATACACAAGAACCTCATTATGATATAAAATAGAGGAGTTACGCTTGTGGTTTAAGCGATGCACATATCAGGTTATAAGGATTGAAATCCAATTTATGTGAATATTTCAAATTTCAATATCAATGAAAAGATATACAAGTTGGATTATAAAATATATCAAGTTCTTATTTTCCATTGAAAATGGGGAGAAGATGGGATTGGGGTGAAAGTCGATGAAATTGGATTTTTGAAGGTGAATTTCATTATAGAAGGGGAATATAATGAACTGCTCATAATGGAATCACAAGTAGGGAATGCATTTTATGTCTTAGATCCAGCAAATAAGAATTGGTTAATTGTCATGTGGGAGACTAAAACAACTATATCGTTTGAATAAAATTCAATTGTGGTTTAACCATTCATTTGGAGATCACAATAATTTCATGGATGTCCAAATATATGTAATGTATTTTACATTAGAGCATATCACAAAGAGGGAATTTTGATTCTTGATAAAGGGCCCAAATCCCTTCAACCTTCAATGAAGATAATTATTGTTTAATGAGTATGTTATTTTTTGATATAAAATTATTATCTTCATAATATTATGTGTTCTATACTATATTAACATAATATAAAATAAAGTTTTGACTACATATGGAGACAATGACTTCTACACATGATGATGTTATCCATATTGGGGATGAACAGACGGTTGATACAGAAATTGATGAATTATTAGGGGATAATGAACATGTGGATGAATAAAGACAAGAATTTAATAACATCATTATGTTAACTAAAATTATCAATGAAAAATTCAATGTTATAAAATTTAAGGTTGTACGGAATTAACATGGATAACTTGTTCACCCAAAAAGTCAATGTTTAATAGTTCTATCAGGGTCACAAATAGACTGAATTTGTAGAGAAATTTTTTATTTTTATAACACATTGAAATATATCATGCAATATTTTCGAAGCCAGGTTCTACGATGGTGCATGATTAAGAGGCCCGATGTTCCCTAAATTATTTCTATAAAAATAATTAACATATTTTATAATGTGTGAACATTTTTTTTCCAGAGAAGTTGAAAATATCTTAAATGGAGTCTAAGATAAAAAAAATATCAGACTGCATCTATGTTTGAAATGTTATGTTTTCCCTAGGAATGACTAAATTTTTGTCGGTGTGTAGCATTCAGATAGACCATCCATTGGTGGGTGTGTTTAAAATAAATTAAGTTATTAATTAAATTATTTAATTCAAATCACCTAAACATAAATCCTATAACAATATGTTGTTATGGTGGATATCTAGGGTTATCCTCATAGAATTGTGATAATTTATTGGAGGATTCCACCACCTCTGATTGGAGAATTGAGATCAGACAACAATGAGGCTCCAAATCAAGGTGATTTGAGGAGAAAAAAAATTAAAAAGTCCTTCTTCATTCATTAGTTAATGTATTCTTCATCAAAGAATGATCCAAACAAATCTCTGAATAAAGAATTTTTTTATTAATCAACTTTATTAAATTATTTAATCATGGATTATCAATCATCTTATTAATATGTTATTCTTGAAAACATTACATAAGCCCTTTTCTACATAAATTGATTATTTTATTTTTTTAATCCTTATTATGCAATGATTTCTCAACATATAAAAACCTAAACTCGTTATTTGGCCATGAACACTTGGACATTGTTTTTTTTGCCACTTTTCCTTGTTCTTTTCTCCGAATAATTTTTCACATTCTTCATCATTAGAGCACAGGGTGATGATTCATCTATTGTCGGGCTGGACCAAGCATGATCTTTCACGAACCGAATCTAGTCTCCACTAATACCAGCACAAAACCCAGTCTTTGACAAGGCATGAAGGTAATTCCATATCCCAACGGGCTAGCACAAGTGCCCGGGTATCATTAATTAAGGTTTGGGAATGATTTACCAGATTATGAAGGTATAAAGAATATAATTCTGAAATTTTCAAGCCAAACAAGTCTTATGAAAAAAACCAGAAGTGAATACATTGGTTTAAAGACAATAAAAGTGGTCCAAATACAAATAAAATAAATATAAATACATCCCCAAGGACTCCACATGAAAAGGGGTCATCACCCACAAGCCATCTCCAAAACTCTACACCAAGGATGGGAACTAACACCCCGAACCATCATCACCCATAGCCATCCCTTTACCATGAACACAATGAAAAACAAAATCAGGAACACCCCTAGGCACTAGATAGTCTCGGGCCCCATGTACCTCATACTTCAGTGTAAATAAACTATAGTAAAATTCATTCTCATGCATGATCCACTAGTAGGGAACATACTCATAACATAGTGTTCCCCAATAATCATCCAAATAGTTTAGTTAGAGTTGTATTTATCAAAATACTAGGTGAAATAGGGACAAAACACATCTAATCCACTAGTTGTACTAGTACACATCCGCCCCACCCATGTACCTGGGCTTCTCCCTTTCTGCTCATGCAATTTCTACATTCAACACATATCCATTTTCATTTAAAACACTAATATTGGTCACACACACCCAGTATAGTAGCTACACATATTTTATACCATTTAGAAAATAGAGTAAAACAAATTGAGATTCAATAAATACAACTTCTCCAAATTGTTCCTTGTTTTACACCCAAAACTCTTCGAAAACTCCACTTTAACACCATGTGCATATTCACATTAACAAAAAAATAATTAACTGAACCTTAAACATTTCTTCAAACCCATTACATGAGTTATAAAAAAAATCCCCCAATAATCATCACATAGAATATCCTTGTTAAGAACCTAATTCAACACCAAATTGCTACTCAAAAATCATTTTCTTAACAAATGTCACCCAAAAATATTATTGTAGAAACAACCAAAAGAGAAGAACATTGAAACCATTATTTTCATCCCTAATACAGTTCAATAAAATCAACTTAATAATCATTGGGCATCCCTTAATTAACCAACAAAATATTTATATGAAAACCCAGAAATTTCACATGAAATTTTCATTAAAATTTCACATGCAATAAAAACACCACTAATACTCATTTTTGAAGTATTAATCAATAGATATAGGCATGAAAATATCATATACACATCATGCTAATCACAGAGATTTCATAAACTTTGGAATCGCCTACCAAAGTAATGAATACCCTTGAATCACCGTGTGAATATAAATTCACACCACTGCTACACCAAGATGGATGTAGAACAAACCTAAAACAACAATAATTGACCAAGAAGACCCATCTTTAAACCCTAGGTCTGAAACCCTACCCCCTGGTCATTTGTTACTTCATGAAAAAGGGATGAATCCCTAATCAAATTGAATGAAACCCTAGGAAATTTGAAAGTGGAATGAAATGGACTAAATCACTTGAGAGATCTTGAAAGAATCTCCCCAAATACATGAAAATGTGAAATTGAAAATAGCTACAATTTTGGGTGGTTCTAACAAGGATTATTAGGTCATTTAGGAAGTATAATGGAATAAAAAGAGTATGAATTGAGAGAGTTATTATGGAAATAACTTACCTCATCAAATCTGGATGATTTTACACTTCCTAAGAAGTTATACACTACATCGCGATACAAAAGAGCTCAAAAAAGGGGTAAAAGAGGTTGAGCGCGTGTCTGGGTTCAATGGTCTTGGGTGGGACTTGAAATCACCTAAAAATACTTAAAATTGAATAACATATTAATTATAAAAAAAATTAAAACTGGAAATGGGCCTTTGGGAAGCCAAATTACTAAAATAAAAACCCAAAATAATCTATTAATATATATTACTAAAGGTTCCAAATATCAATGGTGGTGTTAATAGGTCAGTGGAAGCAATTTAGGAATTGGAATGGGTGAAAAATATTTTCAAATGAAAATGTTATAAAAGAAACAAAATTTATTTTTAAATCTGGAATTGGGCTCACGATTTGGCCCAATTCACAAAAACTCAACAATTCATTCATAAAAACTTGGGAACCCACAATAAAAAATAATTAATGGAAAATAAATGAAAAATAACTCTAAAATATGACATGTATGTGACAATTCTTCCCACCATGAAATCTTTCCGTTCCATAAAGTTAACCTAATGCTTGATCGAAAAACAGGAACATATACTCTTCCCCAAGCAATGAATTCCACTCCCATGTCTCATGTGTATCATTACCATGCTGCCAACGAACTCGGACTACTGGAATAGACTTTCCTTAAAGAAAATTTTCTTGGGATTCCACTATTTTCACTAGCCACTCAAAAATTTAAAGGTATGGCTCTATCTCTAGTTCTTCCCAACTCAGCACATGGGACAAATCCGGGTTGTTTTTCTTCAAATGTGAGACATGGAAGACGTCATGGATGGAAGCCAAATAAAAATGTAAGGACAACCTATATGTCACCTTTCCAATACACTCGGTGATCTCACAAGGGCCAATAGATCACGACGACAGCTTCCCTTGCTTTTCTAGTTGACGATGGCCTAGACGAGGGGCCACTTTCAAGAATACCATGTCACCCAAATAAAAATATAGGTCTCGATGCCTCTGGTAAGCATAAGATTTATGAAGACTCTGAGCTGTCAAAAAGCATTACCTGATCAATTTGACCTTCTCAGAAGTCTCTTGCACAAGGCTCGACCCCAACAGTGACGTCTCACCTACTACATCCCAACATAGGGGGGACCGGCAAGGCCAACCCTAGAGTGCCTCAAAAAGAGACATTCAAATCGAGGATTGGTAACTATTATTATAAGCATGCTCAACCATCCCCAAATGGTTATCCCAGGAACCTCCAACGTCTAGGACACATGCACGAAGAATGTCCTCCACAATATGATTTTCCCACTCTATCTGACCATCTGTCTGAGGATGGTATGTCGTACTCATCTTAATCTAAAACCCCAAGGACTTTTTAAGGCCTTCCGAGAACCACGAAGTGAAACAAGGGTCTCTATCTAAGACAACCGTTGATGGAACTCCTTGGATTCTCACCACCTCCTGAAGATACAAACTACCCAACTCATCCACTTTAGTTGTATATATGATTGAAATGAAGTGGGATGATTTGGTAAGATGATAAATCACTACCCAAATTAAATTATTACCCTATGGAGTACGAGTTTAGCCAAAAATTAATTCCATAGAGACCTCGTCCCACTTCTAGGTAAGAATGGGTAATGGTTAGAGAAAACCAGAGGGCCTTTGATGCTCTGCTTTCACCTGCTGGCATGTGCAGCTTCTCGACACAGAGTCTGTTATGTCATGTCTTATGCCAAGCCACCAGAACTGCCGAAAGACATCATAATACATCTTGGTGGAACCCAGGTGGATATACCACTGAGACTGGTAGTTTTCCTCCATCACCACTTTCAACAGAGATAATGGCACTACTGAATGACCCTTGAAGCACATGATTCCATCGAGAGGTGACTACCAATAAGAGGATGTCTCTCCACCATGAAGAAACTACTTTGACCACTAAAAAAGCTCATAAAAGGCTATTACCGCTGAATAAACTCCAACAGAGAAGGAGTCAACTAGACACTTGCCATGAATACCCCTCCACTATGTTCACAGTTCTCCACAGGAATCTGAGAAAAGATACCCATCAAAGTCCCCTCATCACTGGACTTCTTAAAGCCTACATTGGAACTCGTCTACTCTAAGCATCAGCCACCAAGTTACCCTTGACTGAGGTATAGAAAATTTCTAAGTCTAACCCCTACAATTACTCAATCCGACGACTCTGACTCATGTTGAGGTCCTTCTGCAAGAATATATAGGCCATGATTTTGTGATCAGAGTAGACCACAAACATCTCCCCAAAAGGTAGTGACACCAAGTCTTCAATGCATGTATCACCGCTGCCAACTCCAAGTCATGGGTCAGGTAGTTCTTTTCATGTGGAAGGAGTAGGCGAGATCCATACGCCACCATGTGATCATCCTGTATAATCATGGACCCAAGACCCATACCTGAAGCATCATAATAGAACACATACCCCCTTATAGCCTCTAGAAAAATCTGCACGGGGGTGGTAGTCAACTGCCTCTTCATCTCCTCAAATGATGCCAAAAATTCTGAACCCCATTCAAACTTCACCCCTTTATGGGTGAGCACGGTCATCAGGGAAGCAAGACGAGAGAAATCCTGAACGAATCGCCTATAATAACCAGCCAGGCCAAGGAAAGTCCTAATATCGAACTCATTCTTCAGTTGCTCCCATAACATAACTGCACTATTCTTCTTGGGGTCCACTGAAACCACCTAATCAGAGATCACATGCCTCATAAATCTTACTTCCCTAATCAAGAAATTTAGTTTGACAACTTTTCATAGAGGTGGTTACCCCACAAAGTGCCTAAGACGATCCTCAAGTGTTGTTTGTGTTCCTCCTAAGAGACAGAGTATACTAGAATGTCATCCAAAAACACCACAATGAAGGAATCAATATACTGATGGAACACCCTATTCATGAGTGCCATAAAGACTGTTGGATCATTAGTCAATCCAAATGTCATGACCAAATAAACAAAGTGGTCGTACCTGCATCGGAAGGCTGTCTTTGGGATATCTGACTCCTTCACCCTGAGCTGATGATAGCCCGAATGCAAGTCTATGTTTGAGAACCAATCCCCCCTTAAACTGATCAAACAAATAATCTATTCTTTGAAAATGGTATTTTTTCTTAATTTTCACCTTATTCAGCTTCCGATAGTCAATGCACAACCGGAGGGCTCTATTATCCTTTTTCATGGAAAACATAGGAGAGGCCCAAGGGGATGCGCTCAGGTGAATGAATCCTTTGGATTCTAAGTTGTACATCTGTATCATTATTTCTGTCATCTAGGTGGGGGTCATGTGATAAGAGGGAAAGGATATCGGCTATGTTCCCAGTTCCAGATCAATCGAAAACTCTACATCCCGCTTTGGGGAAAAACCTGAGAAATCATCAGAGAATACCTCGGGAAACTCATTCGAAACATGAGGTAGTTAACCTATAAGGAAAATACCATCATCCTCTACCATGAGAGATGATAAGTGGAAGGAAATACTTCCTAACTCTTGGAGTAGAGGTCCTGCGCGACCCGACTAAGGATCTCATTCTCCCCAAGAAACCTCACGACTCCCATCAGCTGCCGTGAAACACATTCGCCGCCTGTAGAAACCAATGTGTGTCTGGAAGTGTACTAGCAAATATATTCGAAGTATTATATCAAATAGTTCCATATCTAGAACCAGGAGGTCCCACTCCATCTCAACCCTTGACACGGAAAGCGCACACAAGGGGCACCTGAGCCCTGTTCAATATTCTTTCCTAGTGGTGTCACCAACTATGTCGCAAAAGAAATCAACTCAGTTGGAAAACTCAGCATGTCCAAAAAATGGATAGAAATAAATGAAATAGAGGTGCCACTATCAAAAAGAGATGTATCTATAGAAGATGCGATCAGAACGGTACCGCAAACTTTCGACAATCCCGCCTCTGATACTGCTGGTGCCTGATCCACTCCATGGAGATGTCAGGTCTCTGCCTAAGGATGACCACTAGTCCGTGGTTGTGCCCTAAACTGGATCTTCCCAGAAGATGACCCATTCCTACCACCATAGAAACTAAATCGATATCCCATAGTCCTCGATGACTCGGACTGTGCTGGCACTCTTCTTGAAGCCATTGACCCTGCCCCACTCGGGAGTGGACGTGCCACACTGTAGAAGCACTACAAATTCCCCATACCTCTACACTGGTAACATTGATTCAGAGGAAGTGGACATGCTGGTCAGATGTTCCTGGTCTTCCAACACTGGTGGCACACAACCAATCACACATCAGAAACCTCATACAAAAACTACCTTGAAGAGTGGCTTGAACTTCCACCACCTTTCATCACATGATCCTCCTACTTCCTTTTATTCTCTAAGAAGCTGCCACTGACCACTAATGATACTGAACCTGAGAAAATATCCCTTCCTTTGCTATCAATCTCCACCATGAATGCTCGATCAACAACCTCAGCATAGGTACTCAACTTAAACAAAAACACCTGGGAGTATATCTCTGGTCACATTCCTTTCTCAAACATATGGGCCTTCGCTAGCTCATTGGAGACAATTTCAGGAGCATACTGAACCAACTCAGTGAAATGGTTGGCATAATCCATCATATATAGATTCCCCTAAAAAAGTCCATGTACTCTCTGGACCTAGCATAATCCAACACGTGAGGGAAATACAATTCATTGAAGATGGCCTTGAAATCTTCCCAGTGCATCTTCTCATTCTTCTTAGTTTGAAGCATTGAATCCCACCACTTACAGCTAGGACCCTCCAACAGAAAGGTGGTACACTTCACCCTATCCTCCTTGGGTATTTCCTAGAACTCAAATATATGCTCGTTCTTATCGATCCATTCTTATGATTCCTTGGGTTCTGAGCTTCCTCAGAATGTAAGAGGATTGTTTTTAGAAACACACGAGCTTTATCTTTTCTAGGACTCGTCTCTTCTTACCTAGAAGAAATAGTTGTAGGAGTCGTTCCCTACCCCAGATCTTGGATATCCCGGACCACAGCCTCAACTAGCCTCTGATCAATCAGTATGGGAGAACTCTCTCCGGATTTTTCATGTATGTGAGTGGGAGCATTCCGGGGAATCATGTTTCAACAAAATGCAACAGTCATAAAACAATAATCAGTACCACAATTATGAAAATTTTAATCAAACACATCAAATATAAATAATCTAAACACATTTTAGTAATAAAAGAAATAACTACTCCACTTCTGACTGATGTCCAAGTGTGGTATGCAACCCACACATCTCACCTAGAAGTGAAGTCAATCCGTAAATTCCAATGTCCCATGGCGACTTAAGATGTACAATGAGAGGTGTGGGCCAAGAACCCTACAAACAACCAAAACCCTGATCCTTGACAGTCTTAGCTCCTATTAATCCCAACTCATCCCAAAATTTAAATATAATCCAAAAACATTAACCTCCTCTAAAACCATTTTGTCACGAACCAAATCTGGTCACCACCAATACGGGCACTAAACCAAACCCATGAAAAGGCTCTAAGGGCGTTTTCTTCCCCATGGGCTGGAACAAGTGCCTGAGTATCATTAATTTAGGTTTGGGAACGATGTACCTGAGTATGAAAGCATACAACATTAAAAAAAATCTAGAATATAAACATTAAATTTTCGAGCCAAAGAAGTCTTAAGATAAATCCCGAACTAAATAAATTGGTTTAAAGACAATAAAAGTGGTCAAAACCAAATAATGATAATATCTAGATATCCCATGGACTCCACATGATAAGGGGTCATCACCCACAAGCCATCTCTACAACTCCGCACCAAGGATGGAAACTAACACCCTGAATCTCCATCACCAATAGCCTTACCTTTACCTAATTCAAGAATAATAAATTCTACTTACACCCAAGGGGTGTAAGTAGGGTGTGAGCCTAGTTCCAGTAAGATACCACCAAATTATTCCAAACCGCATGCAATACAATGTAAAAAAGAAAGCAGTTTTAATACGCAAGGAAAAGCAGTGATAAGATCCAAGAAATGAAACTTTCAATTGAAAATAGTTTTCATGCTAAAATATTCCAAATGTTCACACATTTAAATAAAAATATCCTCTACTAGAAATTACTGTCCAAAACATTCCAATACAATGGAAAATACCACAGACACAATGATCAACAAAATCATAAACACCCCTAAGCACTAGATATTCTCCGGTCCCATGTACCTCATAAATCGGTGTAAAGTAACAATAATAAAATACATTCGCATGCACGGTCCACTAGTAGGGAACATACCCATAACCAATTGGTCCTCAATAATCATCAAAATAGTTAAGTTAGAGTTTTATGTATCCAAATTCTAGATGAAACAGGGAGAAAAGCCATCTAGTCTACTAGCCGTATTAGTACACATCTGCCCCACCTACGTACCCGGACATCTCCCTTTGTGCTTAAAAAGCTTCAGCATTAAACTCATATATATTTTTAGGTAAAACAAAACTACTGGTCAAACACACCTAGTATAGTAGCTACACACATTTTATACCATTTAGAACACACAATAAAACATTTTGAGTTTCAATAAAAATAACTTCTCCAAATCTTTCCTTGTTTTGCACCCAAAACTCCTTGAAAACCCCTATTTAACACTATGTGCATACTCACAACAACCAAAATAAAATTAAAATAAACATCAACATTTCTCAAAACCCATAAAATGAGGTAATAAAACAACCCCCAATAAGCATTACATAGAATATCCATGTAAAGAACCTAATTCAACACCAAATTGCTACTCAAACATCATTTTCATAACAAACATCACCCAAAACCAATTTATCCGAAACAACCAAAGGATAATAACCTTAAAACCATTATTTAAATCTCTAATACGTTTCCATAAAATCAACTAAATAATTATAGGGAATCCGTTAATGAACCAACAAAATATTTATATGAAAACCCCCAAATTTCACATGAAATTGGAAATAAAATTTCACTTGCAATAAAAACACCAATAAAACCCATTTTTGAAGAATTAATCATATAAAATAGGCATCAAACTATCATAAATACATCATTATAATCATAGAGATTTCATAAAAATTCGAATCACCTATCAATGTAATGAAAACCCTTGAATCACCTTGCGAAAATGAAGTTGCACCACCAACGCACCAAGATGGACATAGAACAAACCTGAAACAACAATAATTAACCAAGAAAACCCAGGGATAACCCTAGGTTCGAAACCCTACCCCTGTTAATTTGGTACTTCATGAAAAATAGAGTAACCCCTAATCAAATTTAATGAAACCCTAAGCAATTTGAACAAGGAATGAAATGGACTAACATACATGAGGGATCTGGAAGGAATCTCCCCAAATACAACAGAATCTGAAATTTAAAATAGCCAAAATTCAAGGGTGGTTCGAAAAATGACTAGGAGGTCATTTAGGAACTAGAATTATGGAAAAAGAGAAAGAATTGAGAGAGTTGTGATGGAAATAACTTACCTCCTCAAATCTAGATGATTTGATACATCCTATGAATTTCTGCACTAAATAGTGATGAAGAAGAGCTCCAAAAAGTGGGGAAAGAGGTTGAAAACGTGGCCGGGTTCAATGGTATTGGGTGAGACTTTGAATCACCGAAAAATAATTAAAATAGAATAACTTATTAATTAAACAAAGATTGTTTTTAAAACTGGAAATGGGCCTTCGGTGACCAAATTCCTTAAATAAAAACTACAAATAAACCCTTATTATGGATTACTAAAGATTCCAAATATCAATGGTTGTGTTAATAGGTCTTGGGAGGCCATTTTGGAATTGTAATTGGGGAAAATATTAAAAAATGAAAAAGTTATAAAAGAAACCAAAATTGTTTTTAATCTGTAATTGGGCACACGGTTTGGCCTAATTCATAAAAAATCACCCATTCATCCATAAAAGCTTGGGAAACCCCCCAAAACAAATTGTAACACCCCCAAATGATAAAGGGATAAATGACTAAATTATGAATAAATGATATGACTCATGTCAACAAGGTGAACCTTCTTTTTCGGGAGCTTGTTTGATTAGAACTCTGCAGTTAAGTGTGCTTGGCCTGGAATAGTGATCAAGATGGGTGACCTTTTGGGAAGTTACCCAGGGTGTGTGTGAGTGAGGAAAAAGCACACTGTAAAGGACATGTGTTGGCCTGTTAATACAATCATTAGTCAGATGACCCATTCAGGCACCTAGGTGGAACCTGGAGTGGGCCCCATGTGTCTTCAGGGCAAACAGTGGTACCTGGTGGGCCAAGACCCGACGATCATGTTAAGCCGGGGTGGTTGTGCCGTCACTGAGGCCTGGTTGTTACATTTGGTATCAAAAGAGGAACCCAGCCTTAAGTGAGGTGCATTACCTGGGTTGAGATGTAGGGCCCACAATGAGGGCATTGTGCTCTAAAGGAGGGGTGATTGTAACACCCCCAAATGATAAAGGGTTAAATGACTAAATGATATGACTCATGTCAACAAGGTGCACCTTCCTTTTTGGGAGCCTGTCTGATTAGAATTCCACAGTTAAGCATGCTTGTCCTGGAATAGTGATCAAGATTGGTGACCTTCTGGGAAGTTACCCAGGTTGTGTGTGAGTGAGGAAAATGCACAATGTAAAGGACATGTGTTGGCCTGTGGGGGCAATCATTAATCAGATGACCCGTTCAGGCACGTGGGTGGATCCTGGGGTGGGCCCCACGTGTCTACGGGGCAACCGGTGGTACCTGGTGGGCCAAGACCTGACGGTCATGTTAAGGAGGGTTGGTTGTGCTTTCACCGGGTCCCGGTGGTTACACAAAGCATTAATGGAAAATTAATGAAAAATACCTCTAAAATATGTCTTTTATGTGATATGATCAAAACCCCAAATTCCAGGAAGATTCACATGAGAGAAATTTTCTAGTGATATGAGGATGTATCAAGGAGTTCTACAGGATGTGGGTGATTATACAATGGATTTTGAGATCTGGTATAACATCAAGAAGTTCCATGGGAGACAACAGTGTGTGTGACTTTGAATGATGAACCAAATATCTGATTTCTAGCCACTAGAGGGTTGAAAATTATGGATGTAGGTGATTCCCACAAATCATGGGTGGTCAAATAATAATATTTTTAATATATGTGGTGGATTTTTATTACATGGAAGGGATGAATATTTCATTGAGAAACTCATCTACATGTCGTGTTGTCTTAAGAACACATAGCGTGCAACCCCTATCTATGAAGACTTGGGTTTCTAGGAGTATTAAAAATCATAGGTCTTATGGGACCCCAAACACCATGTACCCCAGTCCTAGAAACCTGGCATTTAATATAGGAGTACCCAGACATGATTATGGCCAGTAACATAACCCATGTATGAAGACATGACCAAGGATAACGACAGAGGTTCACATACCTGACTAAGGTACACGAACACGACCAATAGCATGTGATATACATCGGGTGGCTAAGGCATGTTTTATAGTCCCTTACACAATGTTTATGGGTAAATGGGAAGTGATTTGTGGATAGAAATGGACACAACCATGAATTAGGGTGGGACCACACATCATGTGGGTCACTTTACATGCCATGTACCCACCTTTTTTAACAAAATTCTAGAACCCGTATATCCTTTTTTTGACTCAATGTTTCACATGTTAGTATCCTATCATATTTTTTCCATATAGAATATGATGGTAGCCTTAATAGTGTATTTTATGATAAAATTAATGGTATTTTTAGTGAGAAGATTCTTTATGAGGAACATGATGATGAAAATGATCAGGTAAGATCAATAGAGTGGTACCCACATGACAGACTAGGGTGTGGGTGCTCTATCTACTCAGGGGTACCCCTATCAGGTAGGATGTGGGTCCTCCTTATGCTCAGTTTTACCCCTTATGGAATTATGGTTCATGTACTCTGTCTACTGAGTTGTACCTTCTGATGAAGTAGTATGTGAGCCATCTTTTTATTGATTGGATTTCATGATGGACAATGGAGCAGTCTATCTAGGGATGTAGTGGATCCCCTTATCATATAGGGTGTGGGTTCTCCTTATGTTGAGTGGTACACCATGGATAGAGTAGGGTTCGGTTCATATATCTACTGAGTGTTACCCCCTATGGAACTTGAGTCTGTGTCCTTTTTCTACAGATTGGTATTCCCCCTATGGAATTAGGGTGAATGTATTCTACCATGAGATTTTGGATCCTCGACTGTGTGACATTATGGTGAGGCCTGGCTCCACATGGATTCTTCTTCTGGACATACTCTCAAGATGATATAGATCACAAACATACCACTTGGAACTAGTTTCACTCATCCCTAGGATGGGTTGTGAGATGGATTTCCCATTTCTCTCTCTTTTGGTTTTATTTTTGCAAGTATATATATACATATATGTGTCTGTGTGTGTGTGTGTGTCTCCATGTTGTTGAATTCTTTTAGTCTATTGGTATGGTTGAGATATCTATTGTTATCATGTCTATTACCTCTATACCTTTAGCATTCAAGGTTTCCTACTGGGTTCGTATATACCCACCCATGCATGGGATTTTCCAGCTTGTGTAATGTCTTATGAAGATGACAGATAGGTTGGTGGTGATTACTAAGGATCGTAAGGATACCCTGGTTCATTAGAACACATAAGTTGGTTCGAGATTAGATATTTAGAGATGGGACCTCTCAACATTAACATTACAGTAGTTATCAGGTTGGGAAATATTTCTGGTTGGACATGCATTTAGACCCTTTTCCTTTTCAGTTTTTTTCCTACTCTTTTATTTTCAAGAAGATTTACATGCAGGTTTTATTCTCAAGATGTTTTATACTTTATTATTAGTACTCTTCACTTATGGATGGAGATTATTGAGTGCATTCATACAATAAACTTGAATAAGGCCTCCCATATTAGTTATGTGTTTGGGTGCTTTTCTCTCCTACCATATAGAGTCGGGCATTGGGTAATTTTGGATAGAGCCCCATTGGGTACGGTAATGAATCATTAGTAACAAAGAATTTTATTCCTTGCGGGAGAGATTTTATTTTTCCCATTATGAGTAT
Source organism: Viscum album (assembly GCA_963277665.1). Taxonomy (NCBI): domain Eukaryota; kingdom Viridiplantae; phylum Streptophyta; class Magnoliopsida; order Santalales; family Viscaceae; genus Viscum; species Viscum album. Next base: position 818,254,985 of record OY728132.1, on the reverse strand, counting down.
GTGGTTGGGATATAGGGTAAAAATTTCAAAGATTTTCGATTGAATATTGTATGATAGAGAAACTAGTGTTGGTATGACAACTATTGTATCAGTTCACAAGGATTCTAACTATATTCTTATTGACTGAGAATACCAATACGTTAGTTTCTGGGATTAATGGTACATGTATCATATAAAATTGAGTCCTTTGACTATCTTTATTGATTCATATAATCATATATATATATATATATGACTGTGGTGAATCTTGAATAAAAATTCCAGATTCCTCCTCAATGATAGTAAGTCATGTTACCAATTTCGGATTGTGAAAACAATCTGATGAGTTGTGAGGCCTTAGTTTATAGGCCATCACACAAGATCATTTCTTCTAGTGTATAGATATCAACACCCCAACTGTTATACTAAATATCACACATGCAATGCAGTATGGGGATTCGTGTAGTCTTAGAAAACATTGTGAGTTCCAGTGCTAGAATTCACTAATGTTCCATGGTGAGCCAGATCCCAAAGCAGTGTAGGATTACCTAGAGTTTGTAATCTATGTTTTCTGTCTTATCCATACCCTAACATTTAGATGGTTTCACTGGTAGACAATATTCATAGTTTTTATTCAGGATCTTCAAATGCATTAGTAAGAACAGATCATTGTGGCCGAGTATACTCTGAGGTTCACATACCTTATACAGTACTCCCTTGATATGATTTGAGACAACTACATATGGGAATGGAATCTTGAGTAGGGTATCCGTAGAGATATCAATGCCATTGTGGCACCCCTATGCATCCCCACTTATTGCAGAGTACTTGACTATGTGTTTTTGGTTGAGAGATTTCTATCATAGGGATGCCATGCAGTAGAATCTTATAGTTACTTTCACGTGTAATAGTTCTCTACAACAGCTTATAGGTGCTTGAAGACAAGATTTCAGTTTAAGATTCCACCTAATGACTTGGCTCATACACATGGCTATGTGTCACAAATAAATAATAGGGGAGCTAGGAACCCTAGAGAGGGTTGGTGCTATGCATGTGGTAGGAAAGGTCATATAGTGTACAATTTTCTGACTTGATGTGATAAGGAGGGTATGCAGATAGCTGAAGGACATGCATGGTAGAGTTAGCACCATGATCATTTTTCTATAAGGTGAGGAATGGGTGTCCCACATGGAGTCATATCTTGTGGAGGAGAAGGTGAGCCTCTTGGAGTAGGAGATGTGGGTGGTGGATTGTGTTTTGATCTACTTCCATCACCACCACCTGGTGACCCACGTCAACCTCAGGGCGCTGGCGGTCAGCACCACAGTCGGTTGTAGGATATGGTTGCATATGACATAGTGGAACCCGATATGATTAGAGGTACGATATATGTTTATTCTTATATTATTTCAGTACAATTAGAAATATGTGGGAGTTATTACATCATTTCTTTACACATGGTGTAAGATCTGGAGATCCCAAATCAGGCTTTAGCCAAACAACTTTTGGTTTTGGTTCTAACTGCGTACTCTTATTCTATAACTTTTATCTACCGGCAGTGTGACCTATCACTTGGTGGAGATATTTTCTCATCGGACCTTATAGTCATCATGATAAATCCTTATGATGTCATCATGGGAATATATTAATTTTTTATGGTTTGAGCCTATAATAACAATCACCACAAATGAATTAAATGAATTTGAACTGATGGGACAATATTCTTTTTTGATGAAGAGAGAGATCCCATGGTGGAATGATTGGTTTTTTTAGCAAGAGACTGGGACCTCATTCCAATAAATTAGAGAGTTCATAACTTTGAGAAAAATTCTCTTTAGGCATCTTGATTCCTATAGCTGTGGAAGATTTTATGGACATCTTCCCCAAGGATGTTCTAGGACAACCTCTAAGGGGGGATATAGGGTTTTTATATACCTACACACTGATACCACTGTGATTGATTCACATTAATATCAAATGGCCCCTACCATGCTTCACGAGTTATATATGTAGTTGGAGGACCTTGAAGAGAAGGGTTTTATTAGACCCAGTTTTCCCCTCTGTGAAGTTTCGGTGTTGTTTGTGAATGATATAGATTGGAGATTACAAGTTGTATAGACTATTTTCACATGAACTTGAAAAAAATAAAGAATAGGTACCCCATTACAAGGATTGAAATACTCCTTGATCAATTATGTGGCATTAGGTGGTTCTCAATTAATGATCATATTTCCAACTATCACTAGTTGAGGGTTCAAGATGTTGATATTATGTAGCTGGAATTCTGATGTTTTTATATTCACTATGAGAACGTGGTGATGAATTTTTCTATGACAAATCCACCCACTGTTTTTATGATTTTGATGAACCAGATGTTCCAACCATCCATGGACTAATGTGGTGTTTTCTTCATTGATAAAATACTCATTTATTATACATTAAAGGATGAACATGAATAAATCTTGAGTATGGTCTTAGATTTTCTCTACGTGCACCATCTTTATATTGAGATATCAAAATTTTTGTTCTAGATCAATGAGGTTCACATTCCTGTGAATGTCATTTTGATCATGGATTATATGTGAAATTGGAAAAGACAGACGTAATTATTTCTTGTGTTCCACACAAGAAAATTTTAGCATGATTGTGTACTACTGAAGGTTTTTGGCATACTTCTCCAAGATTGTAGCACCTTTGACTGCCCTGATGTAGAATGTTATGTCTTTTTTCTAAACTGACTAATTCCAATGATCTTTCAAGGGTTTGATGCTAAAGTTTATGAGTGCTCCTATTTTGAGACTATCAGAGGAGGGTGTGGAGTACATTGTATATTGTGATTCCTTTAGAGCTGGGGTTGGGTATTTGTTGTTGATGATATATGAAATTATTTCATATGGGTATATTCTATTAAAAACCCATGAGTAGAACTACGTGAGACATGACCTAGAGTTGGAATAGGTATTCATAACTCTGGGGATGTGGATGCCATATATTATGGGAGAGTGATTTGTTATTTACTTAGATCTTCGTAGTCTCAGATATCTCTTAATGAAAAGAGAAATGAACCAGAGATAGAGGTTTTGGTTGGAATTACTATAGGACTTGGACCTTGGGATAGTATATATTTTGGGAAAAGGATATGTGGTGGAAGATTCCCTTAGAAAAAATTCCTAGTCCCATTTGGTGTAGGAGGAATTAAATCTATTGGCTTCCTTACATCTGAACATGGTTGAGGAGGAGGGTGCAATTTTTCTTCAGTCGATGGTGAGGACACCTCCACTCCTCCAATGTGAGAGAGAGTACCTATTTAGAGATATATTATCAGAGTTATTTCGCGAACAAATATCCTTAGGTGATTCCCCTGATGGATTTTCTAAAAGAGGTGATCACATCGTCATTTTCCAAGGATTAATAGTGGTTTCAATCATGATACAGAGAGGAGGTGATGAAATAGTTTCACACATTTTAATTTGTTGTACTTCCAAGTTTGTGGAAAATGTAAAGAGATCGTAAAAGAACATTTTCGTATGATAGCATGAGGTAGATCATTGAGGAGCTCATCTCTTGGTGTCTCACTTTTCAGCTGGTGAAGGATGATCGGTATGTTTCATTAGGCTCATTGTATCCCCTTGAAATACTATAGTGGAAATTGGATGGCATATCCATGAACATTGTGACATGTCTTCTATAGACATCAGGAGGCCATGATACTATCAAGATAATAGCTGGATGACTCAAGAATTCATAAAAATTCCACAACATAATGGTGTAATGTTTAGTATAAAATTTAATATATGTGTAGACACAAATGATTTTTCACCATCAAGGGGTTCCCACAATGAATATCTTTGATGGTGATGCGTGGTTCAATTTATGGTTGTGTTGGGGCATTCATGAGGCATTCAGGACCCATATAAGGATGATTCTAGTATTTATCCCCAATATACATTTGAATACCCAATTAAAATACATGTGGTAGAAGATATACTAAGATCTTACATTTTATAATTCATCTAGGGATATGAGTATCACTTTCCTTTGTTAGAGTTTACATAAAATAATAGCTACCACTCTACTATCAACAATAAAAATTTTGAGTCCTTGTGTGGGAGAACCAATAAGTCACCCTTATATTAGACTGATATCTATGAGACATCACTTTTTGGGATAGAGATGGTGTAGGAGATGATTGAGAAGGTCTAGGTTATCCTCCATGAGTGGATGAGTACAACCTAGAGAAGGAATAAATCTTAAGAAAATTTAAATTGTAGGCTCTTCAATTTCAGGTATGAAGACCATATATCTTGAGAGTCTCCCAATAATGAGGATTATAGATATTTGACCTAGAAAAATTGTTGTCCCAATGGTTCATCAGGTTGTTTGTGATCCTTTATATAATTAACAGTGATTCTTACCACCTCGCCTTACCCCCACAGTGAACGAGAGAACAAGGTCTTCCAAGTGTCATAGCTAAAAAGATACGTGCATGATCCCATGCTCGTCATTGACTGTGGTGACCTTGAAATTAAGGATGGGGAAAAATTTTCAGAGAACTTGGTGGAATTCAAGGACCACCAAGAGAGGATCTTGCATTCATGGACAATTCCCTTGGTTCGTGTATTATCATAGAACATGATCATGATGGAGAGATTATTGGAGTGGGAGAGGTAGATGCGGGCACAACATCCCAACCCTTTTATTTAGTTTTTTCTTTTTGATGATAAGATTATTAAAGGATGGAATAATGTAGATAACCTATTTTTTCATTTGATAATTTGAAATATATTCATAAATATGTTTGGATCCATTCATTGAGAGAGAACACAATGTGGAGGACTAGTTCTCATGTATAGTTTTTCAAGAAAACGGGAGAAATCATAAATGGATTCTTGGTCAAAAAAATATAATATAAGGGTTAGTATGAAATGTGATTTTTACCCAAGGAGTGACATAAAGTTAGACGGTGTGAGGTGTTCAGATAAATGGCATGTTTGAAGGTGCCTTTAAATTAAATTGAATTATAAATTGAATTATTTAATTTAAATGACATAAACATAAATTCTAAATAAATATTATATTATATAATATCTCTAGGTTTATACACATATCCATGGGATCATTGAGTGTAGGAATCCACCACCATTAATTGTTTAATCAAGATCATATGATAGTTATCCTCTACATCAAGGTGAACTGAGGTGTTGTGAATGCAACAAACCTTTATCCAACATTAGAGAATTCACTCTTCATCAAAAAATTATTCAAATCAAGATATGAATAATCAATTATAGTTTTCTGCCCCTTATTTAAATTATTTAATCCTATATTATATATATAATTATTGATATTTTATTCTAGAAACATTATCATGATCCCTTTCTTAATTAAGTTAATTATTTAATTAATTTAATACATGTTTTTCCCTTATTCCTATCCCCGACTATCTTATACTAGTTGTTGGAAAACAAAATTTTTCCAAATAATGTTTCATTCTTTTTATTATTATTTTCTCCTAAACTTTCATCACGTTCTTCATCATTGGATCACAACATCATATTTTTAATATTGCTGGACAGGACCGAGCGTAATAGGACCCCCAGATTCCCGAAAGATTATCATATGATGAATAGATCAGAAATATGAGTATGTATTATAGATTATTATGGGATTTGGGTTATTCTATTATGAATATGGTGATCCATTATAGTATTGAGAGGTTCCACAAGTGTTTTCAGTGTGTACAACTTCAAATGATAAACTATATATCTTATGTTGGGCCACCTGAGGACCAAACAATGATGGCTAGACGAGGTTCCCACAAATCTTGGGTGGTATAATGGTGATATTTTTGACACATGGGGTAGATTTGGATCACATGGAATAAATATAGATTTCTATGAAAACCCCTATTATACACTGGGAAGTCTAAAGAACACATGTCATGTAACCCCTAGCTATGATGAATAGGGTTTCCAATAGGTTTAAATATCACATGTCTTCTGGGACCCCCACATTCTATGTAACACAGTGCAAGAAATCTAGTGTGTACCATGGGAGTACATTTATATGGGAATGATTAATGAAAAACCATTGTATATGGACATGACCAAGGTACTCTAACAGAATACACAACTGTGGAACATGAGCATTAATAAGGTACACAGACACAACAAAGAGCAAGGGTAGGACCCTGGGTGGTTATGGAATTCTTTTTTGTCCCCTTACATTATGTATAGAGATATGTAGGAAGTGATATATGTACTATATGAAGCACTTAGATACAACAAGGTTAAACCACACTCCATGTGGCTACCCTTGCATGATCTGTACCCTCATTTTTAAGAAACTTATACCTCTCATATCTCCTTCATTTGGAATCTTATTTTGGCCCATGAGTAACCTATCATGTGTTTTTCCCATGTAGAGAATTTTGGTGGGATTGATATTGAATTTTGATATATGATTTGAGTTTGTGTGTGTGTAACAGTTCATTAGGTGGAAAACAATGATAGTGGTGGTGAAGAATGACCATTAATGTGTTACCCCATTGAGATCTAGGGGATGCATCCTCTATAGACTAACAGTTGCCACTATCATATAGAGTTTATGTCCTCCTAACACTGAGTGTTACCCCCATGGAATTAGTGTGTGCATCCACTATCAACTGAGTGGTACCTCCTAATATACTAGTGCACCGTTCATCTATCTACTAATTGATTACCACCTAACAGACTAGGGAACTAGTCCTATATCTATATAGTTATATGGCTATCAAATAGGTTTTGAATCCCCCTAACCCATATTTGGAATACCCTAATAGTCTGGGTTCCATTGCCTCTATCAAATAAACGGAACCCCTAATAGAAATAGGGCATGGGTCCTCTATCTTCTGAGTAGTACCCCCTATGGAATTACGTCACGAGTCCTCTATAATGAGATTTTGGACCCATTACTATGTGACACAATGGAGAGACATGTTACCACATGAAGTTTTCTCTTGGATAGACCCATGAGATTTTAGTCATCGATGATCAATCTCATTGAATTTTGGAAAACTTTCATAGGTCATGTTTTGTTGGGTAGATCCCCTTTATCCCACTTTGGAGTTTCTTTTTCAAGAATATATATATCCATATTTTTTGAATTTTTTTACTATTAATATGATTTGATCTATTTATTTCTATCAGGTATCTTACTACACCCCTTTCATATTTCTAGGGGTGGAACTAGGTATGTATATACTCACCCCTGCATGGGATTTATATGCATGTGTTGTGTCTTATACAGATGATAGACATATGGGAAGTGATTACAGAAGACAATAGGCGTACCCTAGTGAATTTGAACTCATAAAATGTTTGGGTAATGAAGATTTTATGATGTGATCTCTTGGAATTTACCATCCTTTTATTATCAGGATGGAACATATTTCTGGTTGGGCATGTGTTCTCCCCTTTTTCCATTTCAATTTACACTTTCGTACTCTTATATTACCTATATGTTTTATATGAATATTTACTTATCAAGATTTTTAAACATTTATTATTATTCCCACTCACTTATACATGGATAGTATTGGGTGTGTGTTTTTAGGTACAGTAGGTAAAATCGACCCATATTAGTTATGACTTGTGGATCTTGTCATTAGCTCTGACCAATAGAGGGGGGCTTGGGGTAGTTACGGCTTGAGCCCCTTTGGGTCAGATCAAGATTGAATGATCCAATTTCTATAGATTTTTGGTTTCATGTCTAAATTATAATAAAGTAATCCATTTAAGAATATATTAAGGAAATGTTATGATATACATTAACTATTTCACCAAAAAATATATATTGAAATTCTGACAAAATTTTCATTATCCCTTATATATTTTATTAATTTTAGTTAATTTCTATAAGAAATATGTCTTTATATCCACTAGAAAATAATTAATAGGATTATAGACAGTTTTTTACCAACTTTTATCTTAGGGATGTTGAGGGGAATGTAAATCCCCACCCACCAGTTACATATGAACACATTATAAAGAATGAAATATATATTATTTCATAACTCGTTATGATGAGAAATAATTTTAGGTGAATTATGGAAAATAATAAATTAGTTTATATTAGTTATTTTATCCAATTTGATTCAAAATTATTAATTTATAAACATTAAAGGATTACTAAATACCAATGTGCATCAAAACCAATGCACCTGTAAAACCCCGAGATTTTATGAAAAGTATTCTTTTTATTTTAATTAATGTCTTGTGTTGTACACTACACCAAAAGGAGCTTTTACAACACACATACTTGACTTGCCTTGTATTACACGCAATCACGACCTTCCTCGATAGCGTGTGTAGTACGCAATAAAGAGTTTCACTAAATAACAATATGCTATTAAAATATTATTAAAACTAGCCGTTATAAATAGTAATAACCACTTTTTTAAATTTTGTAAATTTTATTTTTTAAAATGGACTTCATTTTTGGATTTGGAATATCGAAATTAGCTTAGGGTAAAATTTTGGTAATTTTCAGATAACTTTCATATTTTGAAGAATAGTGAAAATTACTAAATTTTAATTGAAAACAACTTTTTCAATCGAAATAATTAATAGTGATAAATTATTAATTTGAGTGGTTTTTAAGTATATTTAGAATATATTTTTACAATTTAATACAATTTTGGTCATTGGATGTAATTTCACATTTAAACCAGACATAAACAAGTGTCAATCTTTTGATAGTTATTATCTCTTATGAACACGCTATTTTTTTTTGATGACAGGAATTAATTCTTAAATTAATTAATGCAATTGATATGTTTTGAATTTGGTAAAATAGACATCATTTTTGAGTTCATAATATCAAATATATCTTAGGCCTAATTTCTGGTATTTTTCTTGAAACTTTCATTTTTTTGATGAATAGTAAAACCACTAAGTGGTAGTTAAAAAAATGAATTTTTCATAAAACGTAATTTTTCCGCTTCTGTGAGTGGAATTTCAAAAATCCAAGAGACACGGTTGATTTCAGTAAGTAAAATGTGTTTCAATGAGATGAAAATAATTTTTGGTGAATAGTAACTTTTATTTTAATTTACCACGGTTAAAAGTAAATAGGGTAATTAAGGGTAAAAATGATATTATTATTACCCTAACACATGTCCTAACTCTATTGGACAAGTGTAATTCGACCAAAAACAACCTTAGGAATAAAATATGACCATTTAGGACCACTTGGATTAGATTAGAACATTCATTATTAATTTATTTAAAGAAGGGTTAAAATAGTTAAAATCAATGTTTAATAAGTATATCATCTTTAATATAGGGTTATACATAAGATAAAGTCGACTTTAAATATTCAGTAGAAATTTAAAACGATTTCCTACATAATGATATTTTATTTGTAATTTTTAGACATTATATAATTTAATTTATTTATGACACAGTTATGATGCGGTAATTATCTTATTAATGAAATATTGACATAATTGATGTTATAAATACCCAAATAAATATAATTTGAGACTTTTTATGAATTAAAAAAATTTCTAGGTTAATATGACATGTTATTATTGATTTATGTAACTTGTTTCGAACTAATCATTCTGTTAGATTTTCACAAAAATCAATTGCTAAATAGTGTCAAAATTGACATAAAATAATTTTTTAAAACAAATATTATTTTATTAATTGTTATTTATTCCTAAAAATCTATGGTTTGGAAAAATGACTTATATAAGGTTATAAATATTAATAATAAACAACTTGGGGTTCTTTTGGCTTTTTATAGTATGTTTATTAACCTTATAGTGTAAGAACACAAAAAGACACGGTAAAAGTAAAATTATCTATCTTAAAGTTAAATATAAATGATAAGGTTATAATAGGAACCTAAACTTTTCTAAATTCTATTGGATGAGATGATTTCGACCCATCCCCACCTTATCTTCGAAATAAATCAATTTTGAGCTATTTAAAAATGAATTTGGCTTTATAATAAAATAATATTTTTAGTTTTTCAAAGGTGCCACTCTCCTCCCTTATAAAAGGGCACCTCCTCCCCCTCTTCCTCACACCACTTTGAGCCTTCAATCTCGGAAAAACCCTGCCAATTTCTCCACTCCACTTCCCTAGAAACATCCTATAGGTCCTGGTCTTCTTCAAAGACCGATTTTATTGCCCTAAAAGGAGATCTCAAAGAGGCGTTTCAAAGAAGAGGTAATGTCTGTTACCAATTCTTTCAACTTTATTTATTCTTCCACTTCTTCTTCTTTAGTTGTTTAATTATGAAGTAATAACATCAGTATCACTCATATACTTATATGTTATTATAAGTATGAAACAACCCTATTTCACCATATATCCATCCTACGGATAATGAAATCACCGCGCGTGCGTTCGTACAAAATACCATCTCCACGCCGTGGTGTAATCTATTTTACACCACAACCTTACTTGGATGGGTATAATGGTGTAAATAATGAATATATATGATTATTTTAAAGTGATATTGATTCTGAAATAGTATACATACACTCTAATACAATTCCACGATCATGAGAACGATATCATCACTCGTGCGTACGTACGGACTACCGTCTCCCCGACGCGATGAGATTCATTCTCCACGTTAACCATTCATGAATGATTATAAAGTATATATAATAAGTAATCATGAAATATATGACATAATAATGATACTATATTTATGTGTATATATATGTATTTCATTTACTTAAGTCCATTCAACTCAATAAGGAAACGAAAACAGCGTTCATGCGTACGTACGGCCTACCGTCTGCATGAACGGTGTATTTCTTTCCATTTACTGACCTATTATATATATGTATATTAAAAATATATATTATATATAAATCATGTTTTATATTCTGGAATTAAGTAATCATGATCTAAGTAATCCTATGAATAATTACAAGTCAAAACACGGACGACAAATGAAACGATTTTACCCAAAACGCTCTTTAACAAGGAATTTACAAAATAACGGGTAATATAAAGTCATAAGTGAACCATATATGATATCATAACAATGAGTATGATTCTGGAATAATTCAATGACATTATTTAAATCATTATACAGGAGGTTCAGACACTTACGAAGCAAATCAGACCTAAGGTAAGGGAAATATCACAATCTCATTTTTATCCGAGATTGTTTATACTTTGGTATTTACTGGGGTGTATTTTATCATCCACATCCATGTTTCCTCAATATGTAATATTTATATCCTTCTAAAATAGTTTATATCCAATTATACCCTTCGATGAGTTTTTAGTAAAAGATATGAAAGGAATCTTTTGTCATTTTTCGTACGAGGTACTTTTTGACTTTTCTGACAAAAGTACGAGAAGAATGATTTTTTAACTTATACGACATGAATGGATTTTTAAAACAATATTTCAAAGAATCTTCCTTTACAAGTTTTCAAGTTTACTTTTAATCAACTTCTTTTAGTTTAGAATTGTATGACATATTAAGAAAGGAAAAGTGTTTTTGAAGTAGAATGGATATTTTCCTCAAGAATAGAGTTCAAGTGTATTATCAAAATTATTTTCCATCTAAGATAATAAAGAGTTCTGTTTTTATCCCTATTATTACGTTTATTGGATTATGTTGTGATGGAATTATTTTTATGAATTCCTTTATATTATATGAATTGTTTTATGATGTCACGATGCTTAAGATTCCCATTTTATTACATGGGTTATGCTATAATGTATGGTTTATGATTTTGTGGCACACATAAGAATGGTATCATTATGAGATGGGTGGGACCTATGTCTCCCTCCGATGCATTGGGTAAAGATTTTATATCTCATGAGATAGACATGTCTAGAACGGCAGGTTAAACCGGTTCAGTGAAACAGGACTGAAATGAGGAATGAACTCGGTTCAGAAATGGACTTTGTCTACTAAGATAGTCTTGGAAATGAGTCTTCAATAATAAGAAATGATTATCTATGATTATTTGTGTATTCCACAAAGCTTCATGTTTTAAGTTATGATTATTGTGTTTACATTTCTCTACTATGATTTATCCCATGTTATGATACTATGATCTCTTTTGCAGGTTAAGATTTCCAAAATGTTGTGTTCTTATGAATATAATGTGATTGATATTTCTTTTGTTTACCCTTACTGAGCATTTGAGCTCACCCTTCTATGATTTCTTTTCCTAAAGATATAAAGAAAGCTTTTAGGTAAAAAAAGGGAAGATCTTTATGGGAGATGTTGAAGATCTTTCAGCCAGATTAGAAGATTATATTCCGAGTTTCCAAAGACAGTAAACTATTACGGTCCTTGTGTGCGTGTTTTTGTTATGTACTAAGTCTTCCGCAAAAGTAATGTAATGTCTACGTACGTTAAGCTTAGGGTCTCTACAGCACCCCTATCACAAAGTAAGGATGAGGTATGCTTCACTAGAGAAGAAAATGGAATGTATTTTAAATAATAAATTAATGTTTTCTATGATATGAAATAACCTATGTTATGTATTTTATATGTTGATTGATGAAACATAATCTAATGACATTTCCATCCCATGTCATGTTCTATGGAAGGAGGCTCATGGAAATAAAGAGGGTATAATAGTTAATGAAAACACAAAATAAGTATGTGAATCATGTGTAATTATGAAATAATTGAATTTTTTTAACTTTATACAATATTATATAAAAATATATATTTATGTTCATCTATTTTTATACAATTTAGATAAAAGAATAATCAGTGACCATATGTGAATAAAAACCACTTTAAGTAGATTTGATGTGGACAAAACACTGTGGTCAAGTTAGAAGTTTATGTTTTGGAGTCTCACCTCAAACATATTTTGAGAAAAAAACCTCAAGAAGATACATATTATATGATGAAAGGATTGTAGGAACAAATAGATTATATATAAGGTATTATTATTTAGACTAGTTTGCGAGACCAATATATGAATACATATCAAAGTGAACTGGATGCAGGAAAATGATTAGTCAAACACAATCCAATTATCCCCGCCATATTTATGGGTAGTCATCCCAATAAACCATACACTTTATGTATGATAATAAATTTTTTTCATTAATATTTCCCCTAAATGTGAATCAATCCACATCTAATAACATTATATTACTATTATTTTGATTGTAATGTTACATGCATTTTTATATATCAACACCAACCCAATTCCTTGTTCTGAGTGGTATATTGTATAATATCTTAGGAGACATGCTACTCGACAATGAAATAAAAATTTACCACACGAGAGTTCAGATTCAAGTATCTTAAGAGTAGAGCATTGAGTTTCTTTTTCCACTTGATGATCCAGATTTTAGAATAGTCAACGATAATATTTGAACATTCATAGTGTATCTATCAAATATTATAAAGATACTTTAGTTGTGTCCTTTATAATTTTTTTCCAATGAAAAAGCTATAATAGTTGATGAAAAAATGGTAAGAAGTGAGTTATCATATTACATTTGGATAAAATGATGGGGAAACTGATGGTCAAATAAAGACAATATAGTGAATCAACTAAGAAAAAAATACCTTATAAGATTTCCCAATCCCCTCCTATTTCCCTTAAACATATATTAACTTTAAAATTTCATGAATACACCACATTTAAATACAGATATTTATCTGATACTCAATATTAATAAGAAATGTTTTTAAATATCATTATAAATCTGGTATTCTAAAGGGTATAAATGAGATTCTCAAGTTTGAATAGTTGGGAGTAAAAGTTGTGAATATATACATAATGTATATTTTCATAATCCATGTGTCCAGAAAATGATATGATATAATAATTGATGTTAATAAATCATTATATTTTCTATATGTGTTTCTATTAAAATTATGTAAATGGAAAACCTTGTAAATCAATATTTAGATTCATTAATCCCAATATCATTTCTCTAGAACAAATTTCTTTAGAAATGAAATAAATTTAAATGAAATGAGATGAACTATATGGTGTATTTGTGAAGAAGATAATTTATGAAAGAATCTTCTTGATGACTATAATATAATGGTAAAACTTCTCAAACATACCATATACAATATGATTTTTTTTCATTAAATATATTTTTTACGAATTACTTGATGCTAATCGTAATCAATATTGATACCCCAAATATTTATTTTTTGATCCAATGCATGAATTTATATAAAAAAAGAAAATGATTTGTATTTTGAATTTTTAATGAAAATTAAAAAATTTTACTGAGAAACATTGACAACTATGTTTCAGATTTTTTTACCATGAATTTCATTTTGATATAGAGATTAGGGAATATAGACTTAAACATTGTATGCAGTCAGTGACATAACATATGAAGCCTATTAATTTCTTCAATTGTAAATGGATTAAGGTATATATATATATATAATTATTTTACTATGAAATCATATTTCAAAACAATTAACATGTTTTTTTATTGTTTCTATAATTTCTATGGATACATGCCAATAATAATTGTGGATATTATGTCAGAAAACTTATAAAAGAAATCATATACCATTAAAAGAACATCATCCCTTAAGAGGTAATTAATAAAGGTATTTAAAATTTATTTTAATGTATTTATCAATCACATATATATATATTCTCAGTACTATTAGTATTTCCATCAAAATATATACTCAAAAGAAGAAGTAAATTTGTTTGGAGGTGAGTGGACAGAGTACATGGAAATGGAATATTTTCCATCATAAAATATAGGAGATTAGCTATTATAATTATGATTTAGTGTGAGATATGAACATTTTAATATATTTGGTATGTGAAGAATCAATATCAAAATTATTATATTTTATTTTTGATCTATTTCTCAAAGAGAAGTATAAGAGTGGACATAAATTTTTTAGAAACAAATAAGATAGTATCAAAATGAATTTAGTAATCATGAAGATGTGACTTCTTACTACTTATTTAGATTATTTTCTCATAATTTTATTAACTTTTCTAGTTAATTTCTTTATAATTTTTTAAAGATACTTATTTTGTTAAATTTAAACATTAGATCAAAACACATGTCGCATGCTCAAAACAAAGTAATGAAATTAATATTGTTCTCATAAATTAGTAAAATGATATATATTTAATTACTTATATATAGGAATTGACCTCACATCAATAAAACACATGATGTGCTTTATATGACTCAATGTGCATGATTTCAATTCAAAAGTTTCATTTTATTTTGAAAAACATTTCATATATCCAGAACCGAGAAGGCCAGCTCATATTGTTTTCAAATATTAGTAAATTTACCCATAACAATTTTTTCACATATAAGAATTGATATCATGTAAATGTGAAACATTATTTGGACAAGATAACCTGAAGTACATGATTTGAATAAAAAATCATTTTAGTTTAAAACGTTCATCACATATCCAAACCTGAGAAAACAAGATCTAATTTTTTTTCAAACATTAGTCGAAAATATAGAATTCATTTTTCACATGTGTGAATCAACTTCATGTGAATATGGCACCTGATGTAGCAGGTCTGACTCAAAGAATGCATGTTGAATAAAAAAGTGTCATTTTAGTTTAATTTATGCATCAAATATCCAATATCGAGATAACAAGCTCAGATTGATTAATCATTTGTAAAATAGCCTATAATTTCATTATAACATAAATGAATATATCAAACATAATTTTTAAAATGATTTGATTGATCTTATTCAACATGTGTGTTTTCAATAGGAAGGTTCCATTTACATTTAAAATATGTGTCACATCACAAAAAACGCGTAAATGAACTTGAGTTAATTTCAATCATTAGAAAAAGGATCCATATTTCACTTTTCATGTGTATAAATTGAATGAATCCCATTATGACACATGATGTGGTTGATATGAAATGACATACATGTTTTCAATATAAAAGATTCATTTTTGTTTAAAATTTATCACATAGTCAAAACCAAGAAAATGATCTTAAATTATTTTTAAAACATAAGGAAAATTCTACAAAATTAATTTAAAACCTATACTGATTGAAAAAAATTCTATTTGACATATAATGTGATTGATAACATGTATTTAAAGTCATATCAACCAAATCAATCTGGTAAGTTTCATTTGATTAATGAATAGTGAAAATACCGCTTCTGAACATAGAATTGATTTTTTCATGAAAATAATTTAAAATGATAAATAATATTTTAAATTATTTATAAAGTAAAATTATATCAAATAAAAATATTTTAATCCAATTTAGGTAATTTGATTCATTTTATAATTAATTTATATATAAAATCATTTTAAAATTTTCACCATTTTATCTTTAAAAACTCACTTTCTCATCCCATCTAAGAGATTAATTTTAAATAAATTTTATCCAATTATATATTTTAAATTTTTTAAAATGGATTCCATATTTATAAATATAATGTCCATATTTAGTAAATAGTCCCCTTTTATTTATAGAAAATATTAATTGTAAACATAGTAATATAATTACTATAATTAATGGTAAATCAGATAATTAAAGGTTAAAATAATGTTACAAATAATATCCAAATATATTAAAATAGTTTGGAAATATGTTTTATTATTATTTTAAACATAAAACATAAATTGGTATAATTTATGAATTCATTGAGCCACTTGGATGACACAAATCTTTCAATATTATTTTATTTTAAGAAAACTAAAACTTCCCAGAGTAATCTTTTTAATAAGTAATTTTTTAAATATGTGTTTATATAAAAGATATCAGATACCATAAATAGGATTTGGAAATAGAAAACAAGTATCTTCATTAGGATAATTTATTTTTAATTTTTATGGAGAGAATAAATACTTTAAAGTCTTTTTCAACAATGATGCATTACATATTTTATTAATAGAAATATAAAATAATTATAATTAAAAATATTAAAATAAATATACATTGATATAATTAATTCCATAAAAAAAATTATCGATTATTTAAAATGTTATTTATGTATTAAAATAATTTTTTCGAATGTTTTCTTGGTGTATTGGTGTTTTTAAAATTCAATGTATTGAATAAGGTCAAAATTGACGTTAATGATATATTAAAATAAATAATATTTTAATAAATGTTATGAAGTTCCAAAAATATTAAATTCATCAAAAATATTGGGATAAGGTCTAAAATATCATCAATTATTCATTTATGGGTATTTGGGCATTTAATTGTAACTATATTAACCAACATAGAGTAAAAATCCATATTGTCATGAAAAGAGTTAAAGAGGTTAAAGAAGTGTTAAAACCAAATTACAAGGGTAAAAATTTAGTAAAAACCCAATCTAATATTTATTTGATGTAGGTATTTTGAACCATAATGATATTATTTCCGAAATTTATATGTTTGGAGAAATTTTGAATTGAATAATAATTTATATTAATTTAATATTTTGGGAAATTTCAAGAGTTTACCTCCTCTCTCTTATAAAAGGAAGCATATTCTTCTCATTTATTAACACTAAAACCCCATATTTTGCCCAAAAAATTCCCAAATACTTTTCTATAATCCCTACCATCAATATATAGGTCTTATTTTTGGTATAATTCCATCCTTAATATTATTAAGGTGTTATGAAAAGGGGGACTTCCAGAGAATACGAATAATTTTTAGGTTCATTCTTAGTTTTGTTCTTTCCTTCTAATCCTTAAAACAAACTTCAACCAAGATAAAATAATAAATAAAGTAAACTATATAAACTAATATATCGTTATGTAATATTAATGACCTATATTCATATTTATTTCTTTCAAATGGAAAAAGGAATTAATTGTTTGAGTTCACGGAGGACTACCACCTCATGAACTGTTGAAATTCGTAACCCATCACTATGACTCAATACTTGTTATAATGTTTTAATTGAAATTTATAAATACAATTAATGAAAAAAAATTCATCATTTGGGGATAATATAAAATTTATATTTTTAACATTCCTTTCAAAAAATGATAATTTCATTGATACATATATTTTAACTGTCACTACTATGAAGCGATGTGATTTGTTTTTCACAACCATATGACATATATGATATATATGTGTGTTTCTTTAAAGAACATATATAATATATATGATATCATTATCATTATGTAAATATAAAATTACACTAAATATTCTTTCTATTATGTTCATCGAAAAATTAAACTGTTACTCATGTGTACGTACGACATACTATCTTGATAGTCATAAAGATGGATCATTTTTCAGAACCATATTCCATGATTGGTTTTGAAAGAATTATTTATGTAAAAATATTTCAATTATTTCATGATTATTATTCTAGAGGTTTTTAAATAATTACCCCTTTGACCATGATCAGCTTACCAAATCTATTTTCGATTCATGTACTGAATATCCTCAAAACATATGAAGTGAACTAAAATGAATAAGTAATTATATATAACAAAGAAGTTAGTTAAGTAAACGAAATAATAAAAATTAAAAGGTCTAAAAAATTATAAATTAACCTATGTTTATTATTCAATAATATATATAGCGTATGTGATGAGTCACATTTAAGGTAAGGGTCTCTTTAATTAAAAAATTATTTTAAAATGTTTTCAAGATTTATTTTATAAATATTTTTCTTTTATTGAAATGATTTTAAAATTATTTTTATGCCATTATTTACATTGAAAAGAATTTTTAAAAAAGGAATTTATCTCAAATGTGTCTAAAAATGAAACTTTTTAAGGTTTAATGTAATTTAATTGTTTACCAAAATTCAATTCTTAATGTGAAAGGTCAAATTCACTGATAATGTCTTGATAATATTATATTTGTAAGGGACCATATTTTAAAAATCCATTTTTAATGTTACCTTTTCCCGAGGAATGATTCTATTACATATACATCATGAAAATAATTTTCATCTTTCATGTGTTTTTAATATTTTGAATCTTAATTAACATGTTTATATGGTTACATTCAATGAAAATGTTTTCCATTGTATGTGCACAGTTTTTCAAAAATATTGATATAAAAATGAATGGATTATTTCTTCAATGGGTGTTTTTATTATTAAATCATTCATGATTTATGTTTATGATATAGTTCAAGGGAATATTTTGTGATGAATGGTGGTTACGTGATAAAAATATGATGGGTGGTTATGTGATAAAAAATAATGGGTGGTTACATGATAAACCATCGATTCGTGGTTACATGATAAACCAAGGATGGATGGTTATGTTATATCCTATAATACATGGGTTAATTTGGAGTTGTAAGTTGAGAATATTGTTTACTCTATTAGTAAGAGTGATATAGAAAATATTGTCCCCTGTTACCAAATAATATCTTATATACTTTCTTATGAGTTTTTATGAAAATAACATTCTTTTAAAAAGGTAATATAATGATCATTTTCAAAATATGGTTCCTTTTGTTGGGAAAATAGGAAATTGTTTTTGAAATTTTTTTATGTTATTTCAGTATACTTATAGTTTCCTTTCATTAATGTACTTTAATATGATATTTTTCTTATCCCATGTTTAAAAAAAGTCACAACAATTAAGGGGAACAGAGACAAGGATGAGACCAACGAGATAATTTTGAATATTTTTCCTGAAGAGAGAACATGTTTCATTTTAAAAGGGTTCCCTTTGGTGGGGAAACGGATACTGAGTATAAATTTTTACCTCTTATGTGTTGGTTTACTATGTTAGTGTTTTCCCTAATACTCTACAACACCAAACCTAAACTATCTTTGGGGTCAGAAAGTCCCTTATAGTTTTGAAATAACAAGAATATGTATTATTTAATGCTACAATCGTACAATTTGTATCAGATCATGGTTTTGATAACTTTATTGGTTAGAGAGTTTTTTAATCATAAGTTACAAGTCATATATAACCATAATGGTTAGAATGGTAAAATGATTCATAGTTATTTCAGATAAATTGAATTAGTTTGAGATTATATGAATAAGGATATTTTAGTGTGTATCTTCCTTATAAGATTGTATATAATGATTTTATTTCTTACACTATCCTTTTTAGTTTTATTAAATTTATTGATCCATGAGGCACCAAAAGAAAAATAATGTGAAGGAAAATTTGGTGGTTCTCTGAATGAGAAACCAAATTAAATGGGATCTGTAATGAGAACTCTTGTGGTTATTCTAAATTATCTATTTGATGTAATTATTAACAACTACAAACAAGGTGAATATCCTAATACATAAAATATTATATATTGAAAGCCCTATAGATGTTCAGGTGACATGATTATAATGGTAAATATATTAAACGACCTATGTATCAAAAATGTTGAAAGAAATTCTTAGGAAAATTTAATAAAAACATGGGATTATTTTTTATATGTGGTAATATATGTCATGAAGTAATAAAAATCCAATAAAAAAGGAAGTGATAATATAAATATATGAAGGGTAAAACATTCTTACAAAGACACCAATTAAATGCTTTATGTATGGGGATTATGGTCATTATGAATAACGATTTCCGTGGAATAAGACTCATGAATTGGATGAACATGACCCTGGAGATATATATTTAGCAACACCTAATTAAATTATAATTGAAGATGAGGAAACCAAAAATGACCAATGAAATGTATGGATTATTTTTTGGATCATGTTTTGACATTATTGAATATTAAGACACAATTCAGTTTTTTATAGGAAGAAGTGCTAAGGAATAAGATATAAAATAATGGTTAAAGGATTGTGAGGAATGTTGAATTATTAATAGGTCAACAAATAAGGAATTCATGGTATATCTATGTTTGATGTAATGTTTTAATATATTAATATTGTTTTGATAATGGGAGTACATCGTGAGATTTTTATTGAGTTATTTTCCACCCTTATGTTTATAATGTGAAAATTTTATTTTAGGAAGATTTATCCTTTCATTTTTTTGACATATATATAAAGGTATGGATAAAAATTAGGGTTTATATGATATTTTATTTTGAGTTAAATATGAGATATTATATTTTGGGATAAAAAATAGAAGTTATGAGATAACTATTTATGTTCAAATAATTTTTTTATTATTGAGTATATTAGGCCTATTTTAATTATTTTATTATAATTTTTAGAAATTTATTTAAATTATTGGGTTTTAGAGGAAAATAATACCCAAAGACCATGTGGAAACCCATAATGTTCGACAGGACCGTGGGAATTAAACCTTAAACCAGAGATAAATAAAGGGGCATCACCAACAACTACACTGCATGATTTTTTGATTTGGGTGAAATTTAATTTTTATTTTCATAACATGATGGATGAAGAATAAGTTCATTTTGGAAAAATATTTATAGAAAACCATGGGGTTAAAAAAATGGAAATTAAAGGATTAATGTTATTTCTATAGATGTTCAATACTTTTTGAATTATATATTATTAAGATAAATAGATTAATATATAATTTTATATGATAAATAATGGATGAATTATCTTTTTAAAGAATATATAATTTTATAATGATTTAGGTTATTTATGAAAATTTTACCATACATGTAAATTATATGATTATGGAAATTTTATTTGGGTATGAGACTTTAGGATCTAATGATTTTATTCAGTGATAAATTTTAATACTATATTGGAACTCTATGTGAACATATACTTCTGAGTTTTGGATTTCAATATTAATTTAGACTATTTTTATGATTTTTTACGATAACTATTTATTGAATGATATTTTTTGAAATCTGTGTATTAATGTTGTATTTTTTAGATTAATTATTTTGGTAAATAACATATCTTATCCTAATAATTTTGGTTTTGTTTATTTCCTAAATACAGGAAGAATATATTGTTTTTATTTCATTGATTTTATGATAGGTATAGGTTGATTCTAATACTTCAGGCATAATAACATTTACTCTCTATTTAGAGAGAAATATGAGTATGTGGTGGAAGTTGATTAATGGAAGAAACAATACTTTGAAAGTATGTTTGTTTCTATATCTTCTATTCCTATGTCATAATGAAATTCCTAGACTCTAAGAAAAATGATCATGAAATTAAAACATTAACCATTTACTTTTCTAATCAAGAAAACAATTTAATTTTAAACCATCAATGATTTATGATTTTTCGATGGTAAACCTCCTCATGAAAATTTTATCTATCACTCTCCATAATAAATTGATAGTTAGTTTTTTCTTCCATGTCCGTGTTTTTATACATGGAGTCCTAGTTTGTGTTATCTAAAGTGACCTTCTTACTTTCATTTCTCTCATTAGAAATAAATGTTTTATTAACCCTTTTTTTGATGTAGGACTACATCAAAGGTATTTCTTCAAGTGAAACCATTTTCACCAAACCGAATTAAAAATTATTGGGACTAAATTTATTAAGGGGGAAGAATTTAACATATTGATAATTTAAGAAAGAAACACTTTGTTTTATAGTGTAAAAGATTTTCCACATTGACGTTAAATGACCAACTAAATATGATTATATTATTGTTATAACCAAGCCGTAAGAATGGAGGCTATAAACTTGATTAACTAAATTAGGAAAATATGGTTTCCAAATGTATATATATATATAAATATTTATTGATAGATTAAATATAAATGAAAATTTAGCTACATTAAATATAAAATCAAATATTTTTTCTAAAAAACCATTTAAATGCACAGAAGTGTGTTTTATACAAATAAAATATAAAATCACTGTTATTATATTACATTATAGATGTATATTTATAATATATTTAGTATAATTTTTAACATTCTTCCTATATTTTTTCTAGACATGATATACAAATAAATCTAATTTGATGCAAAAAAATATTTAGTTTTCAAAATCTAGTTTTTCCACCTTTTGATGGCACACTTGTTTAAACAAAAAATTTTAAAAAGATTATAAATATTATATGAAAAAAGCCTTATTTTTGAAATAGGGATTTCAAAATTTTATGAGGGTTAATTTTTGGTATTTAACAAATACAATTAATTTTTTTAATGAAGAGCTAAAAATACTATATTTTAATTAAAAACAATGTTTGAATCTTTTTAATTTATATTGTTAAATTATATGATAAATTTTTAGAGTAAAATTATATCTATTAAACAAATATTAATCAAATTTATATAATTTTAATAATTTTAATATTTAATATAGATATAAAATATTAGTAATATTTTGATCAATTTTTACTTTAAATGCTCACTTTCTCATCCCATCTACGAGATTAGTTTTAAATTAGTTTTATCCACTTCTATTTTTTTTAATGTTTTTAAAAAAATTGAATATTTTAAATAATAAATTCCAAATTTATTAAATACTCCTCTTTTAATTTTAGACTATATGAATAGTAAAATTAGTAATTTCATTACCGTAGTTAAGGGTAAATCAGTTAATTAAAGATAAAAATAATATTTCAAATATCTGCCAATTAACATAAAACGTGTCTCAATATTATTGGATGAGTAATTTTTGACCAATATCATCCTTGGGTTAAATTTATGACAACTTTTAGATACTCGGATTAATTTAATTCCCTTATAATATTTTAATTTAATATTTCATTTTCCATAACCATTACTCAAGACTAGTTATATTGATCGAATTAACATTTATAAATATTATCAATGAAATATGTATCATTATTTACAGTTAATATATCATTTAGGTTCTTTCCTTTCCAAGTTCATAAAATTGATAACATCATTCGTGCGTATGTATGAAATTTCTCCTCCACGAAGTGATGCAATTCATTTTTCATCACAATATCACAAGGATAATAAATATGTATATTGAAATAAATAATATTATATATATGATAATATTATAATTATGGAAAGATAAACACTTATTGTCTTACTTTCCATAATGATCATTGAAAAATGAAAATGCTACTTATTCTTACGTATTACCTACCTTCTATGTGATCGTAACATTGGTTAATTCATCATAACCATATTACATGATTGTTCTTAAATGAATAATGGATGTTTAAATACTATGATTTTTTCATTATTTTTATTCTGGATATCTTTAAATAAAAAAACTTTTGACTATAAGTGACTTAATGAATCCATTCTGTATATCGGTACCGAATATTGTCAAAACATCTGATGTGAATTAATCAATATTTAATTTTATATAAAAAATAAATGATTGATATAAAAAGAATGATAAACACGAAAAAGGCTATAAATCAAGTAAAAAATAACATGTGTTTCTTATTCTTGAAGATAAATAACGTACAAGATGATTCAGTCTAAAGGTATGGGACACTTTAACAAAAACAATCTTGTTTTTAAATGTTTTAAACATTTATTTTATAAATATGTCACTTTTATGTTCATGTTTTTGCAATGTTTTATTTATTTATCTATATGGTCATAAATATTTTAATTGTGTAATTCATCTCAATGTTTTTGAAAAATGATTCTTTTTATGTATTTATATAAGATAATTCTTAACCCAATTTTCATTTTTATGTTAAATGTCCTCTACCATGATAATGTATAGAAAATATTATATCTGTAAGGGAAATTACTTTAAAAATCATATTTTAATGTTCATTTATCAAAATAATTTTTTTATTACATAAATGGCTTGAATGGAATTTCCATATTTCATGTCTCCATAATATTTTGAAGCTAACATTACAAGTTTATATGGTTACTTTTAAAGAAAATGTTTTCGGTTTTATGTGCATTGTATTTTGAAATGCGTGAAATAGAAATTAACGGATTATTTTCTTCAAATAGTTTTTTATGATGAAATATTTCATGAATTATGTTTATTATATTTTTCTTGAGAATATTTAATAATGGCTTGTGGTTATGTCATAAAATAGTGATGGGTTGTTCCATGATAAACCACAGACCTGTGGTTATTTTATAACTTCCAATGCAGTGGGTACTCCAGAGTTAAAGGTTGACCATATTAGTTAATCCATTTGTAAGAGTGATATTGAAAATGATGTCCCACGTTACCTATTTATATCTTATTTTCATTAACCAGTGTATATATGAAAATCACTTGATTTTCAAAATATATGATAATTATATTTTTCAAAAGATGATTTCTTTTTCCTAGGTAAAACGGAATGAATTTAATGAAAACTTTTATGGTTTTTCACTATATTAATGGTATCTTTTCTTTTATGTTCCTTACTATGATTTTGTGCTCATACCACATTTTAAAATTTATTTCAAAAGATTTAGAGGAAATAAAGAAATGTATGAGATCAAAGGGATAATTTTGAATATATTTCACAAAGAGATAACATATTTTACATTAAAAGAGTTTCCTTTGGTGTAAAAAAATTGATTCTAAGTACAAGTTTTCAATTGCGACGTATTGGTTTAATATGTAAGTGATTTTTATAATTATATAAAACTCTGAACCGAAAATATATTTTGGAAAATAATGCAATTTATAGTTTTAAAATAACTAGAATATGGATTGTATAAGTCTAAGTCCTTGCAAATGTGGTCGATGTGGATTGAATTATGTGTTTTCAACATAAATATGTCCCTTTAGATTAAAATGTGTCATAAATCTAAAAACAAGAACACATTATTGGATTTTTTTTAAAACATTAGTAAAATATTTCATAATTCATTTTTGAGCTATAATAATTTAACACATATCAACCTGACTTCTGATGGGGTCAGTATGAATTGAAGTGTGTGTTTTTAATAAAAATGTGTCATTTTAGTTTAAAAAATGAATTAAATAGACAAAACTGAGAAAATGATCTTGGATTATTTTCAAAATTTTGGACAAAGTTCCATAATCTATTCTTCATGTGTACTAATTGATCGAGGACGAATATTACACAAATTGTGATTGATATTACTCAAAGTGTGTGTTTTTAATAAAAAATGTGTCATTTTAGTTTAAAACAAATGTCACATTTCTAAAACTAGATAAACGAACATGGTTTTTCTCAAACATTAATAAACAATACATAGTTCATTTTTCACATGTAGTAACTTACCAAAAACCAATACTACACAAAATAGAGTCGATATGACTTGATGTAAGTGTTTTTAACAAAAAACTATCATTTTAGTTAAAATTGAATCTCATATCTATAATTGAGAAAGAAAGATAAGATTATTTTAAAACATTAGGAAAACATTACCTAATTCTCTTTTGACCTATAAGAATCCACCCCATGTAAATCAGAAACTTGATGTGGTTAGTATCAATCCAATTGCATGTTTTCAATAGAAAAGTGTCATTTTAGTTTCAAACTGGTTTCAAATAGACAAAACTAAGAATAATATATCAAATTGTATTGAAAAAATATTAAAATGGTATATAATTAATTTTTTACATGTATGAATTGACTTCACATAAATCAAACACATGATGTGATATATTTGACTCAAAGTGTGTATTTTCAATATAAAGGTGAGATTTTAGTTTAAAATACAAGTCACATCACTAAAAATATAAAATGTTATTGGATTTGTTTCAAACATTAAGAAAATGATTCATAAGTTATTTTTCATGTGTAATAAGTGATCACATGCCAGTTAGACACATGATGTCATCAATATGTCTGAAAGCATGTGTTTTCAAAATAAAACAATCATTTTAGTTGAAAATGCATCCCATATCAAGAACCTATAAAATGATCTTCGATTGTTTTGAAACACTTGGAAACTTTTCTAGAAGTCATTATGGACCTATTCTAATCAACCACTCAACAATCCAATACTCTATGTGGTCAGTATTACTCCAAGTACGTGTTTTTAAAACCAAAGTATCATTTTAGTTTAAAACATGCCCCAAATAGTCAAATATGAAAAAAGATCATTTTTTTCAAACATTAAGAAAATGATCTATTAATTATTTTGTGATGTGTAAGAGATAAATGATCTTAAATATGACACGTGATGTGTTTGATATGACTCAGAGTGTGTTTTCATAATAAAAAAGGTATATTTTAGTTTAAAACATGTGTCACATCACTAAAAATGAAAAAATGATCCCATATTATTTTCAAAATTTATAAAAATAATCCTGAATTCATTTTTCATGTACAGGAAATTGACCATATCTCAACTTGACACACGATATGGTCGATGTGAATCAAATTGTGTGTTTTCAATAAAAAATTTCTATTTTAGTTTAAAACACACATCAAATAGACAAAACCAATAAAACAGGATCATATTTTTTACAAACATTAATCAGAATACATCATAATTCATTTGGTATGTGTATGAACTGACTAAAAATCCATACTAAACACTATTTTAATGATATGACTAAAATTATTTGTTTTTTATATAATGGTGTCATTTTAGTTTAAAACAGATGTCACTAGCCATAACAGAGAAAACTATTTGATAGATTTAAAATTTTAAGAAAATTATCTATAATTAATATGTGATATATAGTAATTGATCTCATGTCTATCTGATAAAAAGCATGGTTGGTATGAATTCAAGTGTCTGAATTGAATATATAAGTTTCGTTTTGGTTAAAAATGCACATCACATCACCAAAACTAAGAAAGCGATCTCCAATTTTTGTCTCATACTTTTATTTGTGATTATATAAATATTTTCCCAATAATTTTTATATGATACTTATTTAGTAATTTCACAATGATAAAATTATTGAAGGAAAAAAAAATTATATGATATTTGAAGGCTATTTCTTAAAAAGAAACTCATCTCTAATTGGCTCCCATATATAGTGAGTTTTTGTCACGACATATGAGATCCAATTCATGATGACCTAATTTTCAGAACAATATGAAATGGCGTGACAATTATAAATTGTCTAAAACGTAATCCAAGGTATGGTGTACCAAGTATGACTCAAATCATAAGTTTTAATTTTAAAATAGATTTTTTAATTTATTTCTTTATATTATGATTAACATGATAATTTCTTTCTTATATAAGTGAATTATTTTTCTCAAGCAGGGGTTGCTTTTTGTAATCTAATACCATGAACGGGGGTCGAGGCTAAAGATAAAATTGGACAATGATTTTACCTTTAAAACTAAGACAACCACAACTAACCGACCATAAAAAATCACTCAATGATGTATAAAAACAATGTAATACAACACAATATGATACCAAAAGACAAAAATTCAAAACTGCACTATAACTAATATCCAGGTACCGAAGCAGAAGGACAAACAATGAAGCTTATTGAATTTAATGACATAACACCACTTCTCCCAATATAATCTATTATAAAAATCTATAATCCATTCCCATATATGACGAATAATCAATAAAGAAATGTGATATATTTCCTTAACCCGTGTCTTGAAAAACAATATCTTCCAAAGAACAAAACATCCAATGAAATGGGTGAGTAATGTGAATCTGTAGTTTATCCCTAAATGACTTTCCTACTCAGACCTCTAAGATAGAATGTGTTAGTGAATTTATATAAAACAATAGAAAACATTTTAATATTTTATATCAAATCCAAGTAGTTAACACAAAAACTATTTTCCAACCAAAAACGTTTTCAAGTAAGGAAACCAAAAATTTATTCAAAACCATTTATCAAATATCATTTTTTATAATCCATTTCATTCCACATATACACATATCTAACTAGAATTAAACCATGGGCCTCTCTATATTTTCGAGTGGTGAGTCATCCTTTCACCAAGTTTTCACTTAGTTAACAATTTTTTGATGGGTGGAAGGTACATACCCTTATCCATCCTACTTTTTATGGGGGAAACATCATACCCTTATCCATCACATTTATGGTGTGGGAAAGTTCATACACATATCCATACCAGGCTTTATTGGGAATCTTCATACCCTTATTTACCACATATGCACCTGAACACATTCCAAACATTAATGTCAAAAACCAAGCCAAACCAATACTTTCAAACAAGTTAACTAAAACATTTATTTCATTAAAAATAATTTTATCAAACTACTTCCATG
The DNA here is from genome assembly GCA_963277665.1 of Viscum album. NCBI lineage: Eukaryota > Viridiplantae > Streptophyta > Magnoliopsida > Santalales > Viscaceae > Viscum > Viscum album. The sequence continues at coordinate 818,226,088 of OY728132.1, read as the reverse complement.
AATCAGAACCAATATTTTTTTAAGATATCATTTTAAAATCCCGAAACAAAGCACTTTTCACAATAACTAGTATTCACAATTCCACCAACCAACACCAATGAAGGTTGCAATCAATCATTACAAAATAATTTCACAATAAATTTAAATAAAAAAATCATTTTGGAAAAGAATCCTATATGTTTCTATAAAAGGAGTCTAAAGTGAAGCTACCTACATTTTTAGTTATAGTGAAAATGAAGCACGACACAAATTCTTGATGAAAACTGGGTCGAATATCCAAAAAATGTCCTTAGATCTTATTCGATAACAACAACACAGGTAATTCCCATCATGATTGGCAGAAATTATCGTAAATCTATCTCCAAAGGTCTTGATATATGAATTGAAGAGTAAGAATAATAAAAGATATAAGGAAAACCACAATGAACAAGTACTTACCATGAAATACAACCATTTAACGCAATGGGATTTTCCCACAGATCACTCTAAGATCGAAGGGGAAGATCTCCACTAGCATTGGGCGGAGAGAATGGTATTTTAGGGTCAAAGAAAGTGAAAAACTGTAGATTTGATTTTTAATATGAGTGATATCCACTTTCTTATTATCTAACATTTAACCATGCATGGTTAGGTCACATGGTTAGGAAAACTTGTGTTAACCATGTGCCAGCCACTACCTCCTAAAAACCTTTACACAGTTAGATTAATGGCTACACAAACCATGTTATAACCATTTTTTTCCATATATTAACAAAATAAAGGTTACTAATAGGTGGTAACATTGTACGACTAAACTGTTCACCTACCTATGGGCCCACCTAGAAGCCACTATTTAACTTTACATTCTTTCCTATAGTAGTTTCCTGATTTCTACTAGCTGTGATAATTTTATAAACCACCATAAAAGGCCCAAAACATTACAATTTTCCTCTAAAACCTCCAAAACATCTCCCAAAAATTTTACATACATAAAAAACATAAAGAAAGGGTTATGTACGTTAAACCGATGGTGTTACTCACTCCCCAACATTGTCCTTTACGACCCCAAAAGGTATAAAACAACAAATTTCCTAAAATTATACAGTACATTGCTCAATCATTTCATTATCTGGTTCCCATTTTTCTTCCAAAACCCAACCATGATTTCAAAAAACCAACACTAGAGTGAGGTTTTTCCGATTCAAGACATTATCTTTCCTATCCACAATCCATAATGGCATATGAACAAACAAATCATCCGAATCTAGTTCAACATGATTCCATCAAATCACATAGTTAGGATAGAGATGATACTTTTTCAACTAAGATACATGAAGCACATTATACACAACACTAAACCATGGTGGAAAATTCAAACTATATGCCAACTCCCCAACCCATTCATGTATTTCAAAAGGGATTATATATCAAGGATATAATGTTCCATGCTTTCCAAAATGATGATTTTTATCCTGGGAGATATTCTCAAGAACACATGATCACTCGCCTTTAATGAAAATGGTAATCAAGGAGGATTCGCATATGATTGTTGATGTTTATAAGATACATTCGTTTTCTTAATAATCAACTGAATCATATTTTTTTCATTTTGTACAAGGCTTGACCCAATCAGTAAAGTCTCATCTATTTCAACTCTATAAAGTGTAGAATGATACGGAAACCCATATAATGCTTCAAAAAGGAGTCATATGTATCGAGGAATATTAAATTTTGTCATAATAGAAATCCAATAACGGTAGGTGAGCCTCCCATGAGCCACCAAAATCCACTACACAATCCAATAAATTTTCTTCCAAAGATTGTATCATCCTTTCAGATTCCACATCCATATAAGGATGATATTCCATACTCATGGTCAACTGAGTCCCAAGGGCTTGATTTAAGGATTTCCAAAAATGAAATGTAATCCTAGTATCTTGGTCTAACACTATCAAAAAGTTTTACTCTATTATTCTTTACCAAATAAATTATATATATTTTATACAATTCATCCACTGTGTGAGATTCAAAAATAATGGTGAATTCACGATCCAATCCACTACAATATGGCACTGAGTTTTTGAATCATTCTTGGGATACTTATAACAAAATCCAAGGAAATATTCTTTGATTTCCAAATTGGAATAGTGAACGACTACAATATACCCACTGGCCACTGATGATCTACCTTAACCTATTGATAGGTTAAACATCTCAAAATAAACTCAACCAATTTTCTTTTCATACCATTCCATAAAAATAATTCATTCAAAGATGTATACATATTCTGTATTCTACGAAGAATATCCCATATCGAATGGTGCTATGTATGAAGTAGTTGTCTTGAAAAAACCATAGGTATAACAATCTGATGTCGAAACCATAAAACTAAACTACGAACTAACATACATCCTTCAATGATCTCAAAACCATTGAGTTTTGTCCTTATCTTACATTTTTAATATAATTTCTATGCCCTTTTAACCGTTTACACAATACCAGGAACAAACGAAAATGGAATGAACACCACTGAAATACCTCGGTCATCAAAATCGAAGTGCATATCAACTATTATCGATATTAACTGCTACTAATATAAAGAATCTTTTTCCAAATGAGAATATGATTTTTTTATTAATTCATATGCCACTGAATCAACATTAACTATTATATACATCATGTCAATGTTAAACATTTTGAGATAGCCAATCTATCTTCTTTGTCTAAGAATCAGAAAACTACATGAGAAAATATGTTTTAATCTATTATGATTTGTCGACAAAATTAATTTCTCATCAATTTGGTAATGATATAATGTTTTCAAATGATGGAATATAACAAGTAAATCCAAACAATGTGTTGGATAGTTTTTCAAATGAAACCCTACCCTCATTTATTGATAGGAAACCACATGATCTCCCTACCTAAGAAAACACCCCAACCGTAATCATGAAGCATCAAAATACACCACCTACCCATATCATGATTACATAGATATAAGGATTGTATTTGATGTAAGGTGAACCTTTATATCATGAAAATAATTCTAACATTCATCATTCCATTAAAATAAAACACTTGTTTCTTATTAATTCTTTCATAGTTGATGCTAGTCAAGAAAAATAATGATTTTTTTTTGGTAATATCCACCCAGACCATGATGACTATGTATCACCAAAATATTATTGGTGGTTTCTAAGAGATAAAAAGCTCTCTATTTTTTGGATCCATAGAAATTCCACTTTTATAGATTACATGGCCAAGGAAAAATAAATCTTGTATCAAAAAATCCCACTTTGATAATTTTAAATACAGAAGATGATCCCTCAAGAGTCCAAACACTATTGCCAAGTGTTTCTCATGCTCATCCATTGTCCTTGAATACACTAGTATGTCATCCAAAAACACCACAAAAAAAATAATTTTTATACATTTGAAATATCTTATTAATCAATTCCATAAACACAATTGGTGAATTCATAAGACTGAAAGGAATAACAACATAAAAATAATGGTTATATCATCTCCTAAAATATTTTCTTGGAATATCCTCCTTTCAAATCTAAAATTATTGATATTTTGAATGAATGTTAGTATTATCGAACCATTGATCTCACCTAAATTTATTGAATAGGTCATTAATGTTTGGAATTGGAAACCAATTCTTTATCATAACTTGGTTAAGCTTACTACTATCCACCCAAAACCAAATAGTGAAATATGCCTTTTGGAGAAAAAAACTGGTGGTGACACAAATACGTGCTAGCAAGAGTGAACACCATTCATTATATCCCATCTAAATATACATTCAATTGACTTAACTCAATTGGCTGCATCCAAAAATATGGAAGGAAAATAGGAATGGTCCCTAGAAGTTGATAAATCATAAAATTCACTTCTCTTATGGGTGGAAACCCTGAAAAAGTTTCAGGAAAAGCATATGTAAACTGATCAACCACTACTATAAGAAGACTATTCACAATATCATCCATTGATGATAAAGTTAATGGTGCCAACTGGTATGAGATATTTTATACTGATGATTTTAACAAGCATTTTTCACATGCTATTATATTGTAGTCTCTTTTGAAGAGATCCTCAATGCCACCACCAGTCAAGAAACTAATTGTACGAGTAACTATTAATGTGAGAATTTAGCATAAAAAACAAATCCATGCCCCAGATTATGTTATATACATCCTTCCCTAGTAAAATTAAATATCATATCACCTCATATCCATCAATAGTTATAGATAATTCCCAACACATAAAAGCTCGAAATTCAATTTTACCAAGAGGAGTTTGAGGTTTCAAAATAAAAGTCATTATATCATCATGAAGCACATCAATTCAATAAAAAATATGAAATAAATAAATGACATGAAACGACAAAAAATAGGTATTTCACAGTGGTAGAATTAAAATGAATCGTACTTATCACCATCAATGCTTTAGATTGATCATCCACAATCACTTTCTCATCTCTATATAAATTGTTACATGATGCACTTTTTTCTTTATTTCCCTATTGAGATTGGACTTCCTGGGGAGTCATGGTATCCCAAGAAATCAGTATGGATTTCTCTACTCTTCTTATGATAGGTATTCTAGTAGCCTCATCACATTGAATCACATGACCTCTGAGAAACCTGATTTGTGTCTTGAACACCATACCTTAGAGAATAGTCACAATAGTTCTAATGATTCCCCTTGAAATTGAAATTATGGAATGCTCTAGGTGGTGTCATACAATCTCAGTTCATGTGGTCGAATGAAATGCATTGAAAACATCCCGGCTTGTTATTTGGTTTTAGAGTAAGATTCATTGATCCAAAAAATTTATTCTGAGAAATTAAACTACATTGGAGATAGTTGTCCCTATTCATCGTGTTACCAGTATTACAGTTCCCAGCATTTCCCATAGATATGAACATTCTTCCTCCACCCATAGCTCCTACGATGTAAATTTCTGCAACTATCCATCTATTGACTGTATCTGTATAATCTATTAAACAAATCATAAAAATATTCAAATGAATATCTTTCCCCATACATAATTAAATTAATGTGTTCCTTATAAAATATAGTATTATAAACTTAGGTTGAAAAGTTGAATAAATCCATAAATTTAGTCACATACTCTATCATCAATAGATTTTTCTATTTCAAGATGATAAATACTTTTTTATTTCAATCCTGAATGTATGACGATAGAATTTTTTTCTCCAAAATTATTACAAATCCTCCCATGTAATGCCTTGTTCAAATTTAGCTTGAACTGATAAATCTCCCCACAAGCATACCAAATCCTCCATTATATACATTACCAAAATGACTTTTAACTCTATGGTGTGCTATAGAAAATGAATATTGAATTTATCCTATTCAGCCAAACCCCAGACTTCTATAGTTTCAAATAACATTGAATTATTAGTGGATTATACTTTTATAGCTTAACAAAATGATCCACATTCCTTAGTTAATCCCTTATGTTCCCTCTATCTATGTCCATAAAATCCTAGACAATACTTTTAACTAGTTTTTCCTCACCTATGAAATAGGTGAAACAACATTATCACCATCCTCCTGTGGTTGGGTTCTATGATTCCTGTTGAGTACCATTCAATATAACCAAAACAAAACACCATAAATCTCATTCTCTAGAAAGTTAAAGCATAAAGATTTAAAATTTACCATTTGAAAACCATCACAATAAGGCTTTCTCCAAATTTAGCACTTTTCCACTCCTAACCATTTGTGAAAATTCATTAATGGTTTTAAAAATCAATACATTTTTAAAATTACACTATAATTACATACCCATATCTCACATTTGAAAACAATATCAACATTTTTCAAAAGTCAACATTTTTGAACCACATCAAAAATCATTACTCAAAATGAAATATGCCATCTTAGTGGGAAGTCATTTATATCATTACATATATTTCATTTCTCATTGGATAAACCCATGAAAATAATATTGAAACACTTATATGTGTCTCCATAAAACATATTTACCCAAATCCATGGTAAATTGATGTTAATCATAAATATGATAGCCAATATTTTTTTGGATCCACATTTATAGTCCCAAAATTCCTACCAATTTCTACCATATCAACTCAAGGATGAAACCTTAATTAAAATTCAACTCCAATATTGACCCAAATGATACCCAAGGATCAAAAAAAACTAATAGTATTTTTAACATCTGTCCCCTCCTCATTGACTTGAAATGAGGCGAAATTGTTACTTAGACTTATGCAACATCCCCAATATGCCAAAATATGTCAATAAATTTGAAGTGATTCAATAAAATTGGGGGATGATATTACCTTTGAAACTAAAACAATAAAAAACAACTTAACATAACCAAAAAAACTATATAATGCATTATTACAGCACTAGATAACACAATGTGATACCAAAACAATATCATTCCAAACTACACCATAACCAGTATCATATTTCCTAGTGGTAGTCTAAACCCCAAATGTCAATGTCACCGATGAAATAAAAACAAATCTCCCAACATGATCTATGTTCCCACTCCACAATCCATGCCCAAGTATCAATACGCATCCCTAAATAAATACGATAGTTTTCCATTACCTATGTCATGATAAACAATATTTAAAAAATCACCAATGTGTCAAAGAAGGGGGTGAGTAATGAAACTCAGTAGGTTTTCCCCAAATGAATTTCCTACTCACTCCACTAGGATAGAAAATGTTATAAAATTTATATAAAACAATTTATATGAAATACATTTTAAAAAATTTAATAGTTTATATTAAAGTAGTTCACACCGAAACTATTTTCCAACAAAAATAATTTTCATGGAAAGAAACTAATCATGTCTTGAAAACCATTTGTCAAATACCATTTTTTTCATAATCCATTCCATTAAATATATCCATACATTAAACAATGAATTAACCTATGGATCGCACTATAATCACGAGTTTTGAGTTATCCTTTCACTAATCCATCACATAGTGAGCAATTTTTGATGGTGGAATGTTCCTACCCTTATCCATCAAAATTTTGATGGGGGAAACATCATACCCTTATCTGTGATAGATAAAAGTTCATAACCTTAACCATCCTTATTTTTATAGAGGAAACATCATACCCTCATCTGTCCTATATGGACATTAACACATGTCGTTCTTGAATTTCAAAAACCTAGCCAACCCAATCATCTAAATTCATTTCAATAAAATATTATTTTATAAAATAAAATTATCAAAGAATTTACATGAATCAAAACAAATACATATTTTAAAACCCTATTTTAAAATCATGAAGCAAATCACTTTTCATGAAACCAATTTCAACAATTCCACAAATTATCACCAAAAGGGTTTTCATCAATAATTTCACTATAATTTCACAATAAATATCAAAAAAAATTAATTTTAAATCAATAATTCATGTTATATTAAAAGGAGTAAAGAGAAAATCCACCTACCTAGAAAACAATGGAGAAAATGAGGAATGACATTATTTCCTCAACAAAACTGGGTTGAATATAAAAAACCTCAACTTAAATATTATTCCCTAACTTCAATATACCCAAATTTCATCATGATTCGAATCAACTATTATAGATATATACCAAAATTAATGGATATATGAATTTGAGAGAGGGAATAAGAATATATCTAGGGAAACCCACATTGAACAAAGACTTACCATGAAGTTTGTCCATCCCTACACTTTGATTTTCAAAAAAAATCCATCCCAGATCAAAAGAGAAGGTCTCCACTATTATAAGGAGTAGAAACTGAGTTAGGGTTGAAATTTGTTAAAATCAGTGTTTCTAGAGAAAATTCAAGTGATATACACTCTTTTAGTATCTAAAATTTTACAATGCATGGTTAGGAGAACCATGTGCTAACATTACACTAACTAATACCTCCAAACACCCTTTACATAGTTTCCTCACATAGTTAGACAAACCATGTGCCTACTATTTTTACCCCTCTATCTGAGAAATAAAGGTTACTCTTTTGTGGACGCATAGTTTGGAGATACTTTTTGGCTATCAAGGAGCCACTATTTCACTTTTCACGGTTTTCTATTGGATTTTCACATTTTCTTATAACTATTCTCAAATAGTGCACCTGTTGAGAAGTCCAAAAAAATTCGAAAATTGCAATAAACCCACCAAAAATTCACACAGAAACATTTCATACATAAAATATAGATATAAAATGATACTTACATTGAAACGGTGGGTGTTACACCAATACTAGTATACTATCCAACTACATTCTTTCTAATAGTTACTGTCAGGCCAGCACTACCCCCAAACCAGCTCCACTACTCAAAACCTTATTTTTCCATGCACTTTAACATCAATTATTCCAACTAAATACCTTATTATACCCCGCTTGATGGAATTTATGAATATAAAAAATATAAAATAAATTATAAAAGTTTGAATCTACTAGTCCACACTCATCCACTTCTCAGTCTTCCATTTTCCCCCATTTAATTATTGTAAAAAAAACCATACTAACTACAACAAACATTATCAGCGAACAATCGTACTTGGGTGTGTTCCAAATTCCACTGATAACTCAATCTCTTATACCGAAGAAACATCACTATACCATAACCGCCTCTAGTTTGGGATAATCAACACACCAATTTTGAAATCCATTGAGATCTACTCAAAATAGGAATCAAACACTCAAACTATCAAAAGTGTTCTCCCTACTCAACATCTTTTATCAGAAAACATTATCATCCATGAGACCCACTAATGTCACTTCTATAGGATCTGAACAAAAAATTTACTTGAAACATTATTAACACTAGAGTTTCACCATGATTAAGAGTTATATCCCACAACCAAAATGGTTACTTCCACAATGGGAATACAAACATCAGTGCTTCCTTGAATCACACTTGTGACCACTATAACCCATGTATCACTCATTAAGAATTTAAGGATAGGTCATGGGAATTCCACATAAACCATATCATAAATAGGTTACATAAAATCATTTCCCTTTCCTATCCCTAGATAATATCATCTACAACATCCACTAAGATTCTCATTAATAACAAGGGTTACACCTTCAACTAGAAAATGGTTCACTCTCCATTATATGGATCCCCTTATCCAACATGATAAGAGAAAACTCAATAGTTTTAATCAAAATAACATCATATTGGATCCCAATATCTATTATAAACACCTTATATTGACACCATTCACCACTACCAAGTTCAACCATGGCTAACTGTGATACGATGACCCAATCTATTCATAATTTCATCACTACAAGGAGGATTCATTTTAATTTCTGAATTATAATATAGTCCATCATACCCACAATTGGGGTCAAAATCCCAGTCCCCTACAATCAATAAGTACACTTTATCCGGAATATGCTACATCCCCAGGACTCTCAATAATGTATTCAAGAACTAAGTTTCATCATGGAACCAGCAACACCACACTGCTCGAGATTCTATAAGAGAACAATTATTTTCAATGGAAACATAGTAAATTTGTTTTAACGACCCAAAACTGGAAAGTCCCTAAGCATAACCAACTGGTATAACCTCAATCTCAAAACAATTGATTGGGTTCTTTCTCCTAAGTCACCTAATCACATAACACAACAAAAACTTGAATAATTGGAACACACATGCCACAATGATCTCTTCAAAACCATAGAGTCAGATGTTCTCCTATGATTATTTACCTACCTGACTCAAGGTCACATGTTTCTTGAAATAATGATTCTAGGTTCACATTATCATTTAATAATATAACAATGCCTCTTTTCTAATAAATCTCATCAAACTCAAGGGGACATTAATGATTTCATCCAACAGACTAACATTTCTCATGAGTAAAGCCTAACTAGAAGACCACCCATCATCTTTGGCATAGTTCTAAGATCAAAATCATTTTTCCCATGATTTATTATCCCAAAACCAATTTTTCCAAGGTCTATATTGACTATTAAATCATATAACACGTCAGAAGGTAGTAGGGTTAAGCATATGAATGAACCAACACATCAAAATATGTATTATTAAAAATACAAAGGAACTCAGTATATTTCCATTTCAAAAACCCCATGGAAAAACAATTCATTACCAAATCCTTGATAGCACCTTCTATGCATCAATCCCGCATATCGATGAATCATTCTATGCATAAAATCTCTATAGAATCTAAGACATTGGGATAACCATTCTTAGGATCATCCCTTGCTTAGAAAATATTCTAACTCTAAACCTAAAGAATGTGTCATTTTCCAATGAAATTTTATCTCTCACCAAGACCATAAGATGATTACTCACACAAGCCTCTACTTATGGATGAAACTCCGACCCTCATTTCAAAACATATGAAATCTAACATTCCAAATCCAATCACTTACTATAGGTCCCACACAACCATAGGTATATATCTAATATCATCGAAACTATGTTCCAAGACCCCATATCTAGGGTAAAACACAACCATACTTAATCTCAACAACACATACTACTTTTGGGATATGAATTACCCAAAAATAGTCAAAAGAAACAATTAAAGAAGGAAATATCCCACAACCTTAAGGTTACTACCCATATACAAGGTCCTCAAAACTAGGGTGCTCTTAGAATCCCAAACTACACATTCCCAAGTACATGTCACATAATAAAAGAAAAAATAACACCAAATTCCCTAAAGGCTTCATGATTCTTATTTCACATCAATTAAAACTCTAAAATTGAAACCGAAAATGATTCACATTTTAAAACATTCCATTAACCATCATTTTAATTTCCCAAGATTTACTTGGTATCACATTCCATGGCATGGTAAGATAAGATTTCGTTAATATGTTATGAGGTAAAACACCTTATAAGTTTCTTACCATAATGTTGTTTAACAAAAACCAATTAATTTGATTATTCATTTATAACTTCATGTTATCCAAAAGTCACTTGATGAGTTTTCCATGTTGAATTATACCATACATTTATATATGAAAAAAATCATATATATAGATATGAAAACATTAAATAACATAACCCTCTATGTTACATAAACCGTAGGTAGATATAAATTACATAAATGTATAAGTCATATACAACAAATACATATCAAAACATGTTAATACTATGAATCTATTAATCCTAGGAAACATTTATATGACATATCAATACATTGTTCCATGTTTGATGTAGGAATGAATACACTCTCTTATCATACCATCCAAGAGTAAAAATCCCAAAAATCAATAACAACATAACAATGTACTCCAACTATGATGGAAACCAATCAAATATAACAGCTTAAAGGATGAATAACAATTCTCATATGTGGAAACATGTATTTTCCACTATATATGTGTATGTAACTCCCATTAATGAGTTCATTACCATGATTAGAAAATATCATTTCCTCTTGTATACCATAACTAAATAGTAAGTAAAAAAGAACTTATACAACTTTGTAACATCCCACCACCCTATAACATGGGACAATTCTTAGATTAGTGGTCCCTAATATACCCCAGGCACACATCCCCATACTCTAGAGGCTTATGACTAGGGGAGGAGGCCAATGAGGATACCATGAGGAGACTATTCCCTTCTTATCATAACATGCAAACAAATATAAGTAAGATAAACTAGATACATATTATAGATTACATATTAACAATTTAATGTTTTGATAAAATAAATACCACATAAAATGCAATAATAAATGAATGTATCATATATACCAAATTGGATCCTCATTGGGAGGATTATACACAAAATTATTAAATGAAAAAAATAAAATTAAGACTAATAACCTATAACAAACTATTTTTGAGCCTCAAATGGACCTGTTATCCAAATATAACCCATAAATCAAATCAAAATATATCAACACCGATACTCTCCCCAAACCTGTATAAACGATCAATAATAGTGTCTGCTTAGGTACCCAAGGTCCATGACAACCTGTTCGTGGTGTGTGTACAAATCAGTAGGCTGTAACCAATGAAATCTATAAATATAAACAGTATAATAAACAAGATCACATGAGTTTATCTAAATAATGAAATAAATGAAAATAAACAAATAAATAAACAACACTGATGCATGGGCTCTACAATGACATGTGGGGGCAGATTATACCTTCTTCAGCCAGTGATGGGGTGTCCCTAAGAACATTGTGATGAATTTTCATCCATATATAACCTCATGAATTCTTATAACTCATCCAAAAATTCCCCATTATTTTAATGTATCATGTTTAATTCCATATATGACATCATATGATTTATATATATATATATATTCCTTTAAATAATACTCAGTTCAATATCTTTCTTCACACACACTAAACCAAAGGTGGTGTTACACTATTAGATTAATGTAATCATATTTAAACCACCATTATGATAAAATCTAAGATATATATATATATATATATTATAAATAAATAAAATTAATTAAATTAGAGAATAGGTATGGAATAATGTTACAAAAACATAATGTTCAAGAAGGCCATTTTTCAGTAAAATAAGTTTATATAATATTTTAACATTATATAAAAAGTAAAATATATAATTTTTAGAAATATAATTATATAAATTTAAAATTATTTTTCAATTTATAATATCAAAATTTATTTAGTATGAAATTTTCATCATTTTCTGAAATTATATATTTTTAGTCAAAAATTTATCTCTTAAAAAATTATAATTTTCATGAATTAATCGGTATATATGACTTAAAAATAAGGTTATAAAAAAATTAATCTGATCAAATATTAAAATAAAGAATAACAATATTCATTTTATGATATTATTTGAACTTATAAAACTCATGCCCACATTTTCAAAAGTAAAGTAAGAGGTTACATTAACAATGATAATTGATTTGTAACTTTTCTTTTAATTATTTATCATTTTGTTAAAATTATTTTATGGATTGATTTTAATGATACATAATATTAAATTTTTAATAAATCAATTAATATCATGAAAATAAGTAACCATAATAAAATTTTGTATACATAAGTTTAATGTTAAAAAATAATGTTTTATTTACGAAAATAATTTAAATGTGACTAGTGTGTTTAGTTTAAAAATTTTATTTTCTCATATTTTTTTTAATTAGGTTAAATATAGGAAAAAAATTAAAATTATGACATCTAAATTCGATAATTAGAGTCAAACACTATTTTTATTTATAAAATAATTTAAATGATTAATATTTATTTATGAGTAATAAGTTTTTAAATGACTAATCTAATGTGGCTCAAATATTCCTTATATTAATTGAAATGTATACCTTATAGGAAAAATATTATAAATTTTAAATGTCATACTTACATGTATCACTAACCATACCACAAAAAAACTCACCTAAATTTATTTCACCTTTATTCTTAACCCCTTACATAACATTCTTTTCCATAGAAAGTGTAATTTTATTCACTTATAAATAAAGGAAACTTTAATATATTCCATGCACCACCTACCATTATAATTACTATTTAAAATCATACTTAATTAAATCAACTATAATTTACTTACATTACCTCAAAAAGAATTTCAACAAAATATATCTGAACTCCTCAATTTCCAACAAGACATTCAAGACAATGTTAAAAGTATCGATGAAGGTATCACATATTCGTTTCATATTATTTACTTATTCAACCACCTATAATATCCTATACACATGAGAGAATGATAAAATTAGTATTAATGATATTATGTTGTGTTATTATAATAATTATAGATTTGTTTTATTCCTTCTTCCAAATTAATTTGAAAAATAGAAATGTTGTCTTGCGTACGTGCATATTATCGCCTCTTCGAAAAACACGTCCTATTTTTCAACACTACATTGCATGAATAGTTAAAAATGGATTATTAATGCATAAATATTATATTCATATAATAATTATGATTATGAAATGATAAATCATTTTACTTTATACCTACTTCTAATTTTATGGAAAATAAATTTATCAACCTTGTGAATACATGGTTTACCACCTCCACACGGTGATAGATTTTTTTCTATTCCCACCAATCATTGATGAAAATATGAATTATTTTTTCTGTAAAAAAATAAATTTTAAAAACTCTTTATATTATGGATTTTTTGAATCAATTTTAAAAATAAATATTTCTATGGAAAATATTCTAATAGATTCGTAAAAAAACCAAACACCTCAAATAACCGACATGAGTGGAAAAGAACTAATAAATAGAAAATTTATGATGATAAATAGACCTTGGGAAATTATTGATTGATTAAAATGTAAATTCTTAATGTTTATAATAAACTTAATTATATTATTTAGGATATTTATTTAATGTGGGGAATGCCTTCATAAACAAGTAAGGGTTTTATCTCAAAACTGGAGACACATGTTATTTTAGGCTTCTAATATAGCTTAGATAGTGTATAAAATACTAATGGGATATATATTATCATATATTATCCATATTAATTTTAATTTTACTTTAATTTAAATATACCCTTTTATTATGTGGGTTTTATTATAATTTTCTTTTCCTATATTGTATTTTTTCTTGAAACACCATTCATAGAGAAATGTTTTACTTTAATCACCAATATAATTATAAATGGTATAAATTCTAAGAAATTATTATTCAAAATAAAATATATTTTATTTATGGTATTTGAGATTAATTTCCATGATATTTGTCCTTCATATGGGTTTATTAAAATGTTACTCAAGCCTTAATTTTTATTTTCAATTCAAATCATTTTTCTTATGATTCATAAAATATATTCTAGATTTTGGCCTTCCAAATCTCTATTTACTAACATTATATTTCATAATGGTATATTTACTTTTCTTGGGATACTAATTATCATAAATAATAAAATCCCCTTTGATGAAACACTTCTTAAAATAAAATTATGATATTTATAAGAATAACTCCCATTATTTCAAATGGATATTTTTCTTCTAAGTCCACATGTTACCAATAAAACGTGTGATCTATAACCCAAATATTTTTCATATCAATTAATATTCAAGATTTAATTCACCAATTTTAAAATAAATTTTTAACAATTTTTTATGATGATTTCTTCAATGAAGGGTATTGATATACTTAATATATTTTCCACATCATTAGTATTAAAATATTTCTTCCTATAATATAATGTTTTAAAATGATTCAAAATTCCTTATTTAAACATTTTTAATTTTATTTTAAGCACCATTATTGTCATGACCCCTTCACCCAAATGTTACCACTCCTAGTCTAGAAATGAGAGAAATGATATGGTTATTGCCTGATCCCTATTCTAGTAGGCCTTGGGTTATTGATAACACCACGGGTATAATAAGTATCTAAATGAGAGCTATTACCATCTAAGAGAAAAAAAATTATAGAGAGATATAAGAAAATATATAAAAAAACTACTCACATATATATAATTGATCTCAAATGGAAATATGTAATTTCATAAATTAACAAAACAAATAAAATGAAAACTACAAGTACCTAAAGGTAAACCCGACATCGACTCAATTCCAAGACCGATCCATAAAAACATTGAGCTAATAATACCTATATTGATCAACAACCTTCTCCTACTAATAAAAAATTATTATATATATATAGTTTTAGCAAAACAGCATACTCAGTAGGATAATCCCCATATTATATTGTGAAAAAATAATGAAAGCATTCTAAAGAATAGTAGAAAACAAGTAAAAATAACTCATCACCTAAATGGTATATTAGGTTTCCAAACTATTCATTGATAACTCTAACCAATTATTGAATAAAAGAGAGAATATAATATATCATAAAAAACAAGGGTACCTCAGTGGTTTTCAGAGTTTACCGTTTGATACTTATAGTTTTCAATTCCTTTATTTTGCTAACGATTGACATTACATGTATACATTTGGGATATCTTATATATATATATATAGGTTTTTATTCATATATATATATATATTATTTATCTCTTCCATAAGTTCTCATAGAGGGTAATGACATCCATTTGTATGCTTAATACAAATTATATGATAGTCACCAACCCCAGGCTTTCTGGAGGTCAGAATGGGGTAGTCACCATCTCTCTTTTTTTTATTGTCTTCTTAGGAGATGTACTCTTTAGGGTGAGGGGTCTTAATAGATTCATAAGATCATCCTATATTATATATCCTTATACTAACCATGTATTTTCTAGGATAGACCACAACATGTATGATGTGTATCATAGATAAATTATTACACCTCATGTTATCATAGTCCATATACAGAGAAATGTACCTCAATGCATAACAAAATATAAACATCATACCAATAATAATTATTTGGATACTATATCCAGTGATACATGTGTGTGAAATAACCAAATACATCACATACCTATACCAAAATATATAAGGGGAAACTAACCTCTATATATAAAAGCACATAAATAATGAAGAGAAGAGAATGAGGATAGAGGGGTTAGTCTTCTATCCTGCCTCCCACCGGGATGTTAGTGGAAAAAGCCTTCAAAAGTCCACTGGGTGTCATTCTACCTAACACAACTGGTTGGGTATCATAGGAAATCACAATACATATAGGATATAATATTTCTCACAACCACACTTTGGGAATAACAAAGTCTTGGACTAAACTAAAGAAATCATAACTTCAACTCCTAGCTAGCATTTCTATACTATATATCCTATAAGAACACAAGAATTTTTAAATTATAAATTAATTTAATCCTTTCATTGTTATCTTTACATCAGTTAGTTAATTCATTTTCCATTAACTAACCAATACTATTATTTTATAAAACATTTCATTAACCAAAAAGAAAACACAATGCCTACCATGCTTAATCCGAATAGAATAGATGATTTCCCAAGAGTAATATCTCTTTTTCATTAAAAAACATCAACCCCCTAAGTTAAGTCTTTTGTTAAGCATTATTACTTTCCTTAATCAAGTTAATATAGTAAAACCATCCTAAGATACAACTAGAAAGAAACATTCAACCAAGAACATCCAAATAGAAAAAATAATGGGAAAATCAATGTAGATAAAACAAGAAACCTAGTCATCAACTATTAACTAGATTCAATTCATGAAATCATACAGCTTCGATCACATAAATGAGTAAAATGAAAATCAACCTATTCTATCATCTCTGGATTTATCCCTAACACCAAAATTCATATCATAATGCATATCACCAAAAATGAATCAATTTTTACCATATCATCTGGCCCTCCCAACCTTATATCATATTATCCATCCCATGCTCAGTCATCACAATATCATATCATATCACGTGGAAATGATCAATCATATAAAAATCGCATTGTATTAAGAAAAAAAATGTTACACAATAAAAACAAGGCCCTAAACCAAATAATTCATCCATTATAAACAAATGAGATCTCATTGATCATAGTAAAAGGCATACATCCATTTTAAATACAACAGAAACTCTCATCCCCAATGATTTATCATTAACAAACAAACTATTTTTTCCAAATTTAAATGATTGGTTAATTTTTCATAGTTTCTAACTATGGGAAAACTAATTCATTTATAATAAAAATATATAAAATTTTAAATTTAACATATAATTAAAATGATTTTCATCAAAACTATGAGAGGATAAAAATATATTTCAACATTTCTTATTATTCCTTTCATAAAATAAAATTATGAGACTCCAATATTCTATATTAATTCTGATAACAAATAGAATAACACATTCAATTAAAAATGTACATTGTATTAATTTCAATAACATTAAATTACAATAAACACTAGATTCAAATAACATGTGTCATGACTCGTCCCCCGGTGCCCGTACTGTAACTACTCCAAGCCCGCCTTCCCGAGGCCAGGGGCCGTAGACGAGAACCAAAGGCATAAATCCATAAACTGGGAAGACATTGCCTTTATATCTTGAAAATGAACACAACAATGTACAAGATAGATGCAAAACACTAAGTAAAACTGTAAAATAAAAGAGTGATAAAAAGTAAAATGGGTCGGAAATACAAGCCGAAATGTAAAGTACAAGTACAACTGAAAAAGGAAAAAATAGCTGAAAGGTGAAAAAGCTGATCCTGGATCGTCCACCATGGATCATAGCGAAAGGGTAGGTATAGATAGCCTCCTCAACACTCCACTTCCAAAAGTCTCTTCTGGGTACTGACTCGTCATGAGGTCCATCTCTGGGAACCGTCCAGTCCTAGTACACTCAGCTTCGGTCAGCACTATCCATCGTCTACATCCAACACAACAAGGTGCGGGAATAGACCGTGTAGGGGTGAGTATAACGATACTCAGTAGAGACCCCAAGACCCTCATTGTATCTCAAAATCTACCATGGATAAACCCCATAGTAAGAAATAAACGGATAACCTCACTTAGGTATGTGCCCATACATATACCTAAGTTATCAAGTTACTCATCTCAATCATGAGGTAAAAAAAGTTATTGGCTCATCTCACATAGGTATAAAACTTATGTAGAGAGATAGAGATGATCAGATGTAGCCACTAAATCATCTATTCTGTCGAACCCACATAGGATCTAGGAACAGTCGTCGAAGTTGTCAAAGATACACAGGATCCAGGAATAGTCGTCAGTGATGTCGAACCCAGACAGGATCCAGGAACAGTCATTAGTTCTATCGAACCCACATAGGATCCAGGAATAGTCATCAGTGATGTAGAACCCACATAGGATCTAGGGACAGTATTTAGTGTTGTCGAACCAACACAGGATCCAGAAACAGTTGTCAGTGCACAGCAAGCCACATGGTTCCGCATGAAGCATGTTTGATTCTGGGAGGGTCCGCTCCTCAATCAAAATGTTAATACATAAACTACCATGAAGTCTCATGTTGATGTATCCAAAATATCTGTCTTTCCATAAGAAACTCAACGCGACAGACAGTGCGTCAATCAGATTCATGATCTGATTGTTATTGGCATTTCCATTCTGAGGGTCCGGTTGGATTTATGTTCGATCCTACCTAGCCATACCCCAACTATGTCCAAAATTTGAGTGCGGCATACCAAAAGAACCATATCATTCCATGGTTTCTATCACTATAGATGGTTCATCAATCAGATGCCTATATCTCAAGTTACGGGCAAAAGAGTGGAAACAGGTCGAACGGGTCCGGACTGGGGTCCGACCCGGTCCGTGGGCCGAACCCGGTTCACGGGTTCTGACCCGATCTGTGGGTTTCGACATGGTCCGTGAGGGTGGCCCGGCCCACGGGGGCAGCCCGGCCCACAAGGGTGGCCCGTCCTACGTTGGGTCTGGCCCATGCGGCTGGCGGTCCATGGGGTCCGCCCTAGCCGCGTCCAGGGGGGAGGTCGAGCCCCCTGGTGAACCGTAATGGCTTATCCATTCAGGTGGAAGTCAACTAGTGCCACGTGGTGTTGGTGCGCATCATGAGGGACTCAGTGAGGGGTCTTGCTCCTTTGGGCTGGTCGAGCGGCCGCCGCCTCCCACGCAGCGCCGATGCGTCACGCCTCCTCTAGTGACCCGACGGCTCGGGCCGCTAGTCCTCCTTGTAGATGGCCAGGCGTCGGACGCCACTACACGGCCACGGCCAAAGGCCGCAGCCCCCTTTGTTTCCATCGTGCGGTGCGGTTGCACTGCCCCTTCCCCGGAAACCTGGTGGCTTGATCTTCCAGTCTTCTTCGTGGTCGGGCTTGCATCGGTCGCTGCTGCACCGTCACGGCCCATCAGCCGCAGGTTACTCCTATGGTATCACGGCTACGCTACCACCATCACGCGATGTCATTCGTCAGTTCCATCCACCTGTGAACTTTTCACGGGACATTGGACGTGTTCTAGTGGCCCTATTCTCATTCCGGAAGAAGCCACACACTCCTCGGGATGTCACCTTCGATCCGCAATCAGTGTTGACAAGAGTCTCTTGTTCTGGTCCCATGTCGCGTTTAACATTAAATTTCAAAAAGAAGGTGGAGGGTTTGGGCCATGTTTTTTTGGTGTGCACCCTTCACGTTAGGGTGATAGCATGCGACTTCAATTTATAATCCATGATAGAAAATGAAGAACGAGAAACGAAACAAAGTTAGAACCCCTAACTTTGTTCTTTGATCATTGACAAAGATGTGAAAAGGTGGACATAAATTCATTTTATATGAAAACATCCTACGTCGAGGAGGTTCTGAGGAAGGAAGTCGAAGTCGGGATCGAGGTTGACGTTCTTCATTGGTTGGAGCATTCTTCATCGGTGGAACACGTTCTTCGCTGGGAGCCTTCTCCCATGTTTTCCCCTCTACCAAGTTCCACCCAAAAGACAAATTCCAACCAAATAATATATTATTCGAACCTATTATTTAATCATTGGCACATAATTAAAAAGGATACAAATTAATTAATTTATGATCAATTAATTAATTGAGTCGATTTGGCACAATAAAGTGGGGATCTCAAAGGGTTTCTCCCCACTTAATGGAGAGTTCAAGAGGTTTCAACCTCGGGTGCTCCCAACCACATTAAACATGAAAAAAAGGTTAGGTTCGGGTGGCCCCCACCTCTATAACCTCTCATGATAGGTTAGGTGTGACAGTCCCCACCTCCAGTCTCCACATGGAGGTTTTAACCAACTAATAAAAATAAAGTTTACAAAACCTCATTTTTATTTGACTCATTAATAACCCAAAAACTATCATTTATTTCCAACCATTTTTCATCGAGATGAAAGTATTCTAGGGAGAATACTGGCGCTGCGAGTTCAACGGTGCCCTTAGATTTCAATTCCGAGTACCGGTTCAAAATTTATAAAAACCTGCTCGTACGTTTACTAAACGTACCCGAACTAACTTCAAAAATTGATTTTGGGAACACTCGACATCGGAATCATTCACCATCTATTTTCATGGACTCATAAAATTATCTTGTATTTAGGAAAGAAAATTCTGCGGAAATTTAGGGTCTTTACATTCACCCTATCTCAGGGCTTTATGTGCCCATAAGCTACAACTCGAACTAAAAGAAGAAATGGGGGTACTGAGGACGCATCTGAGCCTCCCGATCCCATGTGCTCTCTTGGAGCGTGTTGCCAACGAACACGCACCATAGGTATTGACCATCCATGAAGGAACCAATACTATTGATCCTCACTCTCTACTGGAACATCCGTAAAAGTCACCCCATCGTCGACGTCCATCTCCCCACGGTCGATGATGTGAGAAGGGTCGTGCATGTATCTCCTTAGCTGGGATACGTGGAAGACATCATGCACCCAGTGAAACTAAGGTGGAAGAGCTAAGTGGTATTCCACATCACCAACTCTACTAAGGACATAAAACGGTTAAATGAAATGCAGATATAACTTTCCGCCTAAGCCAAATCTCTATAATCCTAATTGAGGTAAGACCCATAGAAAGACATGGTTTCCATCCTTGAACTATAGAGGTTTACATCTCCTTTCAGCATATGACTTCTGTATGCTCTGTGCAGTCTTAATCCACTACTGGATGATATGCACCTTCTCTGTGGTAGCTCGTATCATCTCTAGTCCCACTAGTGCTGACTCCCCAGGGTTAGTCTTCCACAAGGGTGATCTGCATGGTCACCTATATAATTCCTCAAAAGGTGCCACCCCTATGGTGGAGTGGTATTTGTTGTTGTATGAAAACTCCACCAATGGTAAGTGATCCACCCAGCTGTGACCAAAGTCGAGGACACAAGCACGCATCATGTCCTCGAGGGTCTGAATGGTGTGCTTAGTTTGGCCATCCGTCTGAGGATGGAAGGTGGTTCTCACACTAAGATGTGTCCCGAAAGCCTCCTGCAACCCCTTCCATAACCGGGAAGTAAACCATGTATCACGATCATAGACAATAGAATAAGGTACTCCATGTAGCTGCACAATCTCATGCACGTAGAGGCATCCCAATCTCTCTACTGAACCCTGTTCTCTGATTAGAAGGAAGTGGAACAACTTGGTGAGTCAGTCAAAGATCACCTAATTCGAGTCGTGAACCATGGATGTACCTGGAAGTCCTCTCACAAAGTCCATGGATATCTCATCCCAATTCCACTCAGGGTCCTCTAGAGGCTGAACCAAGCCTGTAGGTACCTGATGATCCGCCTTCACTTGCTGACAAGTGAGGCATCGAGAGAAAAACTCCGCTACTACCTTCTTCATACCTGGACACAAGTGCTTTCATCGAATGTCCTTGTACATATTTACCACCTATGGATGTACCACTAAAGTGTTTGTGTGGAACTCCCTCAACACTTCCTCCTGAAGTGACACTAGTACCATATTATGTCCCTTGAAGAGGATGATGTGCTGCCCACCTTCTGAAAATCCATCAAGTGTCTGCCCTGTGGATAAGTGAGCACATCATGTCTCATAGTCAGCATCGCCATGTTGTGCCTCCCTAACTCACTGAAGAAGTGGGGGAGTGATTTTAAGCGACTGAAGGAAGGCTGATCCGTCTCTATCCACAAAGGATATCTGTAAGGCAGCGAGCTTCTTTGTTGCCTCACCTAGCATCCGTATACCAGATCTTCTGCTGAGTGCATATGCTACAAAGTTCCCCTTTCCATGAGTATAAACAATCTCGAAGTCATTGTCCTGGAGAGACTCAATCCATCGCCGCTATCTCATGTTCATGTCCTTATGAGAGAAGATATACCTTTAAATCTTATGATCAGAGTACACGGTAAAACGTTCACCCATCAGATAGTGTTGCCACATCTTCAAGGAAAAAACCACTAATGCTAACTCTAGGTCATGGGTAGCGTAGTTCTGCTCATACAGTCTCATCTGTCGAGAACCATACGTGATCACTACTCACTCCTATATCAGGACACACCGAAGTCTGGTCCTTGATGCATCGCAAAAGACTACGTACCCATCGTCTTCCTCTGGAATCCTCATGATGGGGGCACTAGTCAGCGTATGCCTCAGCTCCTAGAACATCTGCTGGAATCTCTCCAACCACACAAAGGGTTTCCCCTACTTTTTCAAGATTGATAATGGTGTTGCAACTCTAGAGAAGTCTGGTACGAACCTCCGGTAATAACCATCCAAACCTATGAAACTTTGTACCTCCGTCACTCTCTTGGGAGGCTCCCTTGCAAGTACCACCTCAATCTTCTCTGGATCAACTAGAACTCCGGCCTTCAAGATGACATGTCCCAAAAATTGAACCTCTCAAATCAAAAACTGGCACTTCGAGAGCTTACCAAAAAGCTGGTGCTCTCGGAGTGTGTCCAATACTTCCTGCAAATGGTAGGCATGCTCCTCCTCAGTTGTCGAGTAAATCAGAATGTCATCGATGAAGACTATGACAATGCGATCGAGGTATGGCTGGAAGATCCTATTCATGAGTTCCATGAACACTGCTGGAGCTTTTGTTACACCGAAAGGCATAACCAATAAATCATAGTGGTCGTACATATATATGAATGTTTTCTTCTGCACATCCTCATCTCGAACTCTAAGTTGGTGATAGCCTGATATGAAGTCTGTCTTCGAGAACCACCGTGCTCCCTTTAACTGATCAAAGAGGCATTCAATCCTTAAGAGTGGGTAATTGTTCTTCATGATCTCCTTGTTTAGGGGACGGTAGTCGACACAAAGCCTCAAGATCCCATCTCCTTCTTAGTGAACAAAATCGAGGATGCCCAGGGAGAAAAATTGGGCTGGATGAATCCCTTCCCCTGCAAGTCCTCCAGCTATACCCACAGCTCATGTATCTCTGCGGGAGCCATCTGATACACTGGTGTAGATATCGGTGTCATACTGGGGAACAATTCAATGTAAAAGAAAGATTCCTTACATACCATGTATTAAAAGTCAGAAATGGGTAAAAAGGACTTTAAACGTACTTGAAACCATTTTTAGAAAATTGGGACATAGATGATAAATATAACCCCAGTAAATACTTACGTATAAGAAATATCTGATAGAAAACAATTGAGATTGCAACATTATCCCTTACCTTAGTTTCGATATGCTTCGTATGTATCTGAAACTTATGTATAATGATTTAAATAATGTCCTTGACTTATTCATTGTTATGATATCTTATATGGTTCACTTATGACATTATATTACCTGTTCTTTTGTAAATTTGATGTCAAAGCAGCGATTTGGGTAAAATTGTTTCATTTGTTGTACATTTATCGACTTGTTGTTATTGATATTATTACTTATATCCTGATTTAATTAATTATAGAATGTAAAACATGATATATATATATATAATATATTCAGCATATAAATATATATATATGATAGATCGATAAATGGAATGAAATACACCGTTCATGGAGACGGTAGGCTGTATGTACGCATGAACGCTATTTTCGTTTCCTTATTGAATTGAATGGAATTTAGCAGATGAAATACACACATATATATATATATACATAAATACAGTATCATTATTATGTCATATATTTCATGATTACTTATTATATATACTTTATAATCATTTATGAATGGTTAACATGGAGAATGAATCTCATCGCGTTGCGGAGACGGAAGTTCGTACGTACGCACGAGCGATGATACCATTCCCATGATCGTGGAATTGTACTGAAGTGTATGTATAATATTTCAGAATCTATATAACTTTACAATAATCATATATAGTTATTTATTTACACTATTATACCCATCCAAGTAAGATGGTGGTCGAAAATAGATTACACCACGGCGTGGAGACGGTATTCCGTACGTACACACGCGCGGTGATTTCGTTTTCCATAGGATGGATAGAAGGTAAAATATGGTTGTTTCATATTTATAATAACATATCAGTATATACATAAAACTTGTGTTATTACTTTATAATGAAACAACTATATAAGAGGAACTAGAAGAAGAAAGAAACTTGAAAGAGTCGGTAGAAGAGATTACCTCTTCCTCGGCGCACCTCCTTTAAACTTCTTCTTAGAGAAGTAGAGTTGGTCATTTGAGAATACCAGAACCTCCAGAATATTTCTAGGGAAGTGGATAATATAAATGGGAAGGGGTTTTCCAAGCTTCAAGGCTCAAAAGGGTGTGAAGAGAAAAGGTAAGGGGTGCCCTTTTTATAAGGGAGGAGAGGAGCACCTTTGGAAAAACTCAAAATATTATTTTATAATAAATTCATATTCGGTTAATAATAGCTCAAAAATGATTTATTTCGAATCTAAAGTCAGGATGGGTAGAAATCCTATCAACCAATGGATTTTAGATAGGTTTGGGTCATTATATTAACCTTATCTTTTAGTTTTAACTCTTAGTTAATTAGATTGACATTTACCATGTCACTTTGTATTTTTATATTATATAGTTAATAAACATACCATATACATCCAAGAGACCCCCAAGTGGTCCATTAGTGATACAACTATAATTATATAAGTAACTTGGCCGAACCTTATATATTTAGGAATATAATAACAAATAATAATATAATATTTGTTTTAAAAACTATTTTATGTCAATTTTGCCACTATTTGGTAATTGATTTTTGTGAAAATCATAACATCATTATTAGTTCAAAAAAAGTTACTTAAATCAATAATAAAATGTCATATTAACCTATAAAATCAGTTTAATTCATAAAAAGTCTCAAATAACATTTATTTGTGTATTTATAACATCAATTATGATAATATTTCATTAATAAGGTAATTACTGCATCATCATTGTGTCATAAATAAATTAACTTCTTTAATGTCTAAAAATTATAAATAAAATACCATTATGTAGGAAATAATTTTATATTTCTAATGAATATTTATAGTCGAATTTATCTTATGTATAAACCCATATTAAAAATGATTTATTTATTAAAGTTTGATTTTAACTATTTTAACCCTTCTTTAAATAAATTAATAATAAATATCCTAATCTAATCCAAGTGGACATAAATGGTCATATTTTATTCCTAAGGTTGGTTTTGGTCGAATTTCACTTATCCAATAGAATTGGGACATGTTTTAGGGTAATAATAATATCATTTTTACCCTTAATTACCCTATTTACTTTTAACCGTGATAAATAAAAGTAAAAAGTTACGATTCACAAAAAAATTATTTTCATCTCATTAAACCACCTTTTATTCCTTGATATTAACCATGTCTCTCAGATTTTCTAAATTTCACTAATAGAAGCAGTAAAATTAAATTTTATGTAAGTTTGCAAAAAGCTCCTTGGACGTAGGTAAAAGGCGGTGAAAAGTTCAATAAAATTTTTATATATAGAAAATTATTTTAAAATGACTCCAATGAATTACATTGAACCTATATAGATATTATGTATCAATTTTGACCTAAAATAAATTTAAATAAAATAAATAATTATTTAAATAAAAAGTCGGGTTTTGAATAGTAACCCAGTGTTTTCACTATTCATCAAAAATTGAATGTTTTCAGAAAAATACCAAAAATTCACCCTAGGATAATTTCGATATTCCGAATCCAAAAATGAAGTCCATTTAGAAAGATAAAATTTATTAAATTTCAAAAATTGGGTATTACTATTCATAACGGCTAGTTTATATAACATATCGTTGTTTAGTGAAACCCAGTATTGCGTACAACACACGCTATCGTGGGAGGTCGCGATTGCGTGTAATAAAAGCCAATACCGGGATGTGTGTTGTGCAATATTCTTTTGGTGTAGTGTACAACACAATATATTAATGAAATTAAAAAGAATATTTTTCATAAAATCTCTAGGTGTTACATTCTACCCCCCTTAAAATGAATTTCACCGTCGAAATTCGTCGGGGTTATAAATGATTTACGACTCGAAAGTTTCTTTAATGGAAACCCACATCGTAAAAAGGAAAACCAAAACTTGACTTTAAAATCTAAAGTATGAAACTTAACGGTTACCCAAATTAACTAATCACTGGGTTTCCACATAGGAGAATATAGGTGAAAATATAGATATGGAAGAGAAATCTAACCGTCATGTTCTGATGGAGAGTGGTAGAGAACATGGCTATCTAATATCCAACAATCACAAAGCCATAAATTTTTGATGATCTAAGGTAGCATCCAATTAATCAGATATGAGAGCACTAGGACAACATTTTTTTGTTTTCAAGATCATTTCCCTAAAGATGAATAATTTGAATTAGAAGAATACTTATATTATTTTGGTACAATCTCACCATTGTTTGTGCCTAAAATAATTTACACTTCATCTCTTAAATAAATGAATTTTAATTTGTATTCTGTGAAGTGTTAGCAGATCATGTGATAGAATGATAGGTCATTCCATCTCTCACAAACATAATGTTAGAAAAATATATATATATATATAAGTCCATCTATGTTGAGATTAATCGTATATGGTTCCAAAAATGGACTTATACTTCATCTATCATACCGCTTAATATAATAAAACTAGTTTCTACTAACCAGGGACATCTTATTGGCCAGTGGTAGGCAATAAAGGCATGTCTCACTTCGGTTGTGGGTTCAATTCCCACAGCCTTGTCCGACGGGACGGGTTGTCGCATGTTCTGTAGGTTTTCCTTTTTCTAAAACTATACTATCATAACATTTCAGAAATAAAAAGTTATATCCTTAACCAATACTATATGATGTCCATTCTAACCTTTAGGCTTATCGAAAATACTTCTGTCCAATCATATAGAATAAAGAAAATGATTTCAAGAAATTGCATCAACCAAGCATGTGATTACTATCATTTATCCTTCATATTTTCTTGTTGGTCACATTCCAATCATGTAAATAACTTAATCATGTATTCTCTTGAAAAATGATTACCCATTGAAACATAGTGAAAACATGAATGCTGTCAAAAGATAACTCTTTCCACATACAAAAATCCCAAAATTTCTATATACTCAAACCATGATATAACTTTGTCCTTATATCAGTCATGAGCTCATTTCATTTTCTCTTTATCCCTTCGTTATTCACATATCATCTGCTTTCCAAAATATTTGAATCACTTTTCATGGTTACCGGTACAATAAAATTATTGAAAACCACAATAGACTAATACAAAAAATATTCCAATACACCATAAAAGTACCTCGACAACATTATTCTTGAATACCAATACATAAACACTTCAATCCATACTCTTCAATGATTATCATGGAATAAGTCCTTCCTTGATTTAGAAGTAACCACTTATGTCAGGGCATTGACTTGGATAATGCCCATGTTCTCCACAAATAAGGCATTGAACTCCATAACATTCTGTCACTCTATGACCCTTTTCTCCACCCAGATAACATCTTCCCCTCCATTTGAGGTATTCCTGAATGTTTTTCCTCTCTTCTTTAGAAATCTCAATCATCTTTTCTCTATGCTCCTCACCATGCGAACATGCATAAAATTCCATCTTCCTCTTATCTGATGACTTAGGAATACCACCAAAGCTCACCTTGTTAATCATATATTGTAATGACAGATTAGGCATAATCACAATATATTTATCTCTAGGTATTACACAATTTTGTTGATCACAATCTCCAATTTTTCCATCAGAATCAACGTTAACTGAATTCCATCTCATTCCCTCCATTGACTAAAACCAGAAACCATAGTGTAAGAAATAATTAAAATAACGAGGAACCACATAATCATTAAAAGGAACTTATGGGATGTCTAACTCATCACACATTCATTAATCCATGACACCTTAGGTTTACCCTAGGTTATTCATGATCATCAACATAATTCTAGTACTGTAACCTATAGTTATACTAACCCTTAGGGACATCCCTAGAAATACCATAGAAATATCTATAGGGATCTCACTAAAGTTTTCTCATTCTATATTCCAAAGGTTGACTAAACCTTTCCTCTGATACCAACTGTAGAGGCCCAAAGCTTGACCTACATGGACATTACATTATTTTAGCGGAATAATTAATACATGACAATCACAAACACACAAGGACCGTAATAGTTTAGTGTCTTTGGAAACTCGGAATTTAATCTTCTAATCATGGTGAAAGATCTTCAAATTCTCCCATAAAGATCTTCCCCTTTTGTTTTCTTATCTAAAACCATTCTTTATAACTTGGGGAAAAGAAAACATAAAAAGGGTGAGCTCAAATGCTCAGTAAAGGTAAGCATAGAGAACATAAAACAATCCATAAACATTTGAATGCAAAAGCTTGAACATAAAATCTAAACATCAAAATCTTGAGCAAGGACATAAATTTAGAAAGTATGTAAGGCATATATCATAAAGGAACATCAATATTAATAAAATAACATGGGAATAAATCATGTAATTGTGGCAACCATTCAGCACTTGTTATGATTTCCATAGTATCCAAGGCATTACTGCCAAGACCATCTTAGTGGACAAAGTCCCTTTTGGAATCGAGTTCACTCCTCGTTCCAGTCCTATATCACTGATCCAAATTAACTTACCATTTCAGACATGTATATCTCATGAGATAGAAATATTTACCCAATTCATTGGAGGGAGATATAGGTCCCACCCATCTCATAATGAAATCATTCTTTCATGTGCTACAAAATCAAAAATCATACATCATAGCATAACCCATGGAATAGAATGAGATTCTTAGACATCATGCCATCATAACATAATCCATATAAAAAAATGGATATAATTTCATCATAAGAAGAGTAAAACCATGTAAATAATAGAGAAATTATACTTGAAAGATAAACATATTAAATAATGTCATTTTTATATGGAAAATAGTTTTGATAAAACACTTGAAATGAATTCTTGAGGAAAATATCCTTTCTTTTTCAAAATCATTTTTCTTTTCACAAAATGCCATGAAATTTTAAAAGAAAAGGGTTTTTTTGAAAATAATCATGCAATCTGGTAGAGGAAGATTCATGAAAATGAGGCGTTATGAAACCGTAAAAATCCGTTCACGCCCTATATGTTAAAAATAACATTCTCCTCATACTTTTGTCAGAAAAGTCAAAAAGTACCTCGTAAAGGAAAGATTCCTTACATACCATGTACTAATAGTCAAAATGGGTAAAAAGGACTTTAAACACACATGAAACCATTTTTATCAAATTGGGACATGGAAGATAAATATAACCCTAGTAAATACTTACGTATAAGCAATCTCAGATAGAAAACAATTGAGATTGCAACATTATCCCTTGCCTTAGTTCTGATATGCTGCGTACGTATCCAAAACTCCTGTATAATGATTTAAATAATGTCATTGACTTATTACAGAGTCATATTCATTGTTATGATATCTTATATGGTTCACTTATGACTTTATATTACCCGTTCTTTTGTAAATTTGATGTAAAAGCAGCGATTTGGGTAAAATCGTTTCATTTATTGTACGTGTTTCGACTTGTTGTTCTTGATATTATTACTTATATCTTGATTTATTTAATTCTAGAATGTATAAAATGATTTATATGTAATATATATTAAGAATATATATATATATGTGTGTGATAGATTGATAAATGTAATGAAATACACCGTTCATGGAGACGGTAGTCCGTAAGTACGCATGAATGATGTTTTCATTTCCTTATTGAATTGAATGGAATTAAGTAGTTGACATACATATATATATAAATAAATACACTATCATTATTATTTCATATACTTCATAATTACTTATTATATATACTTTATAATCATTCATGAATGGTTAACATGGAGAATGGATCTCATCGCGTCGTGGAGACGGTAGTCCGTACGTACGCGCGAGCGATGATACCATTCTCATGATTGTGTAATTGTACTGAAGTGTATGTATAATATTTCAGAATCAATATCACTTTAAAATAATAATATATATTAATTTATTTAGACCATTATACCAATCCAAGTAAGGTGGTGGTCGAAAACAGATTACACCACAGTGTGGAGACGGTATTCTGTACGTACGCGCGCGCATTGATTTCGTTTTCCGTAGGATGGATAGAAAGTGAAATATGGTAGTTTAATATTTATAATAACATATTAGTATATAATTAATATTGGTGTTATTAATATATAATTAACAACTAAATAAGCGGAAGTTGAAGAAGAAAGAAACTTGAAAGAGTCGGTAGAAGAGATTACCTCTTCCTCGACACACCTCCTTTAAAACTCTTCTTAGAGAAGTAGAGTTGGTCTATTTAGAATAGCTGAACCTCTAGAATGTTTCTAGGGAAGTGGATAAGAGAAATGGGTAGGGTTTAGCCGAGTTTCAAAGCTCAAAATGGTGTGCAGAGAAAAGGGAAGGGGTGCCCTTTTTATAAGGGAGGAGAGGGGCACCTTTAGAAAAACTCAAAATATTATTTTATAATAAATTCATATTCGGTTTATAATAGCTAAAAAATGATTTATTTCAAAGATAAAGTGGGGATGGGTCGAAATAATCTTAACCAATTTATTTTAGACAGGTTTCGGTCATTATATTAACCATATCTTTGAGTTTTAACTCTTAGTTAATTAGATTGACATTAACCATGTTACTTTGTATTTTTAAATTATATAGTTAATAAACTTACCATATACATCCAAGAGACCCCCAAAGTGGTCCATTAGGTATAAAACTATCATTATATAAGTATCTTGGCCGAACCTTATATTTTTAGGAAATATAATGACAATTAATAATATTATATTTATTTTAAAAACTATTTTATGTCAATTTTGACACTATTTGGTAATTGATTTTTGTGAAACTCATAACAACATGATTAGATCTAAAAAAGTAAATTAAATAAATACTAACATGGAATATTAACCTATAATTTTTTTTAATTCATAAAAAGTCTCAAATTACAATTATTTGTGTATTTATAACATCCATTATGTTAATATTTCATTAATAAGTTAATTACTGCATCATCATTGTGTCATAAATAAATTACCTTATTTAATGACTAAAAATTAGAAATAAAATAACCTTATGTAGGAAATAATTTTATCTTTCTAATTAATATTTATAGATGAATTTATATTATGTATAACCTTATATTAAAAATGATTTAGTTAATAAACTATGATTTTAACTATTTTAACCCTTCTTTAAATAAATTAACAATAAATGTCCTAATCTTATTCAAGTGGACCTAAATGGTCATATTTTATTCCTAAGTTTGTTTTTGGCATAATTACACTTATCCAATAGAATTAGGACTCTGTTAGGGTAATAATAATATCATTTTTACCCTTAATTACCCTATTTACTTTTAACCGTGGTAAATATAAGTAAAAAGTTACTATTCACAAAAAATTATTTTCATCTCATTGAACCACATTGTTGTCCTTGATATTAACCGTGTCTCTCGAATTTTCTAAATTCCACTCACAGAAGCGGTAAAATTAAGTTTTTTGTAAGTTTGCAAAAAGCTCATAGGAGGTAGGTAAAAGACGGTGAAAAGTTAAATAAAATTTTTATATATCGAAAATTATTATAAACTGACTCTAATGAATTAAATTGAACTTATATAGGTATTATTTATCAATTTTGACCTAAAATAAATTTAAATAAAATAAATATTTATTTAAATAAAAAGTCGGTTTTTGAATAGTAACCTAGTGATTTCACTATTCATCAAAAAGTGAATGTTTTCAGAAAAATACAACAAATTCACCCTAGGCTAATTTCGATATTACCAATCCAAAAATAATGTCAATTTCGAAAGATAAAATTTATAAAATTTCAAAAAGTGGGTATTACTATTCATAAGGGCTAGTTTATATAACATATCTTTGTTTAGTGAAACTCGGTATCACGTACAACACACGCTATCATGGAAGGTCGCGATTGCGTGTAATGCAAGCCAAGTCAGGGATGCATGTCATGCAATCTCCTTTTGGTGTAGCGTACAACACAATACATTAATGAAATTAAAAAGAATATTTTTCATAAAATCTCGGGGTGTTACACACAACCTCACTCCCATGATCTGATAAATGATCTTTATAAAGATTTATTCTAATATATGAGGCCATTATTTCTCCCTTATTCATTAATTAGTTCTTTTAAATACGCTTAATATATAATAATTATAATTTTCACATTATTTCTGTTTAATTATTAATGGTGACAGTTCCCAATGGTCATAATTCTCAACATTTGTAATTACCAATGATTCTAATGCCCAATGGTCATAATTCCCAAGGGTCATAATTATCAACGACCATGATGGTTTTCCACTTCATATAGACAAAATTTCTTTTCCTAAATTATCTATTACTTCAATTTATATCGTGGTTTAATATTCTTCAATTCCAAAATGAAATTTATGTTACTAATGGTTTGTTTCCTTTTTAAAATGTTGTTGATGGGTTTGATAATCCAAGGAGACTGTGATGATCTATATTTTCATACTCTAGTTAAAAAAATTATGATTATTATATAATTTTATTATTATTAATTTTAATAGATTTAATTATCGGATAAATTTAATTTAAGTAATTAATAGAACATGTTTTTATCATTATATTTTATAATATATTACATTACTAAACTTTTATCACAAAAATATATAGAATGTAAATACAATATATAAATTTCAAGTTCACGATAGTCATTCCCCTTAAAAATGATTCCACTAGAGTTTCATTTCATATACTAATTTTAAAACAAATGTGTGTACTTATATTTCATAACTTCCTTAGGTTACCGTGTTGCCTCTTTAAATTTATGGTTCTTTTAGTGATATTTGAAATGGTGAGTTGTTATGTTGATTAAAAATTTATCTCTATGCTCCATGAATTTCTCCAGTTGTTCCCCATTAGAGATATTGTTATCCAACTATACCGCCTCTTTATTGTACAAATGTGATGTATTTGGTATGTACATACTCAAGAGATATACATGGAATACATCATGAACTTGATAAAAAATCAGTGGGATTTAACATTGATTGGACACCACTGTGATGTGATCAAGAATGTCAAAAGGGTCCATATAAATAAGTCTTAGCTTTTCCATCTTCACAAACATAAAAACTCTTTTAAATGGATATATAAAACAAAAAACATTATCTCTAACATAAAACACAAAATCTCAGTAATGATCATCATTGTATATCTTCAATAGACATTTCATATTGTTGATATGTTGTTGAATGGTATTGGAACTGTGAGTCATTTCTTACATGAATTTATTCCCCAATTACGTTTTCTCTCAAACTTCCTCACAACATGTTTGAGTTCTATATTTATTCATAAGAAGAAATTTTCACTCCTGACGTAAATTTATTGTATTAAAAGAACTCAACTATAGGAATATGATGATATCAACCTTATATTATGTCCATTGTGAAATAACTCCACATATCCTCCACTATTAGGATTATCCATTAAGACAAACCAAATTTTTGAGCCTGATAAGCCATACTAAATTTAATCACTATTTTTAGATCTTACTGAAGACCTTTCCAAAATTATGTGGTGAATCATAGATCTTTATTAGATATAATCTATAGTGGTGTTCCATATTGCCTCACCACTTCTCAAATATATATCCTTTCTCAATCTGGTCGATTGAGAAGTCCTACGAAATGGGAATGAAATTAGAAGTCTTTATAAGAAGGTATACTAAGGCCAATATGGAAATAGTCCATCTGGGTATATTTTAGTTACCCGTTAAATAATCCCTAGTGATTTTATCACATTTCCATGAAGGTGTAGGAAACGGGTGCACCATCCCCTTTGGATTTTTTTCTTTTATCATTCACATATTAACATAAAAATAAAATTTATGTATACTCTACAATATAATTTTTATATGGTCCCACAAATATTTTTATTAGATAAATTTAAATATATTTTCACTCCCTAGATGGTTAAAGAACATTGATCTGTGAGCCTCATTCAATATATCCCTCTTTATTAGAGATTCTGATAGAAAGCATAATCGTGACCCAAATATGAAAACTCCTTCTTCATCGATATTAAACCCTAAGGATTTCCTTTTCATTATAGAAACTAATTTATTATATATCTACACATCATTCCCTTGGTCCCCATTAATATTCTCTAGAATGGATGGTTAAGTAATCCTTTGAAAAAGGTAAGATATGTGTCCTTTCTTTATGATTCTCAAGTCTATTATTTGAATTTATATGAAGATCAGATCCTTCTAAATCCTCATTTTGGATTAGGTTATAGGATCTTTTCTAGTTAGAGCATCTACCACTCAATTTTTTCATAGAAAAGTGGTTTATTGATTAATCATAAACATTGATTAACTCTAATCATCTTCATTGGCACTTATTGAGCTATTTCTATGTGAATATATAGTTGAATATTTAACGATCCATATATATTCTAAACATTACTCTATAGATATAATTCCAATAAATATTAGATGTGAAGATTAATGAAACTAACTACATATCACTCATAGGATAATTTGTCTCATGACCCATCTATTGTAAAGTGTCATAATCAATCACTTTGTTATTCTTCATGAAGACACACCATAATAACTTAAGACAACCCTTCTATTTATTACATATTAATTCATAATTTATTATAAAATATTACACATAATAATACCCTCATTATCGATATGTATAGTGTATTTCAAAATTTGGTTCATTACTTAACAACTTAAAACATGGGATACCACAAAATTATTGGAAACATCATTGACATGCACATATTATTCCATCCTACTTAAAACTGTCTAGGAATAACTAGGGATATACACCAGAAAGCGGTGAGTTATACATCCAAAAAAAGTAATAAACATGTAATAACATGAATAAATTAATACCTTTTATACAATAGGTATGTCAAAGAGACATAAAATGGGTGAGAATCATAAACACGATCAATTAAACATGATATACAATTATACTAATAAAGGAAATATACAAAATGTAGAAACAAGTAAAAACACTACATCATTAACATTAGATAAGGATAAATTTCAAGACATCATGATGGAAAAATTTCAATGATTTATTAGGTTAAATCACTAATCCCATACATGATTTCACAGGAGTCTAAAACATTACCCTGTTCATTGGAGCACAATATAACTATGGATGCACCTATCACTTTCATTTTATACTCGTGCTTAAGTGTGCCACATAGATCATATAATAGGGATTAATTTATCATCATATTTTTTTCATGACCAATGAGTGTTTAATTAAAAACATTTAGTCCCAAATAAGGATTTATAAGTGTATGAAGGCAAACACCATTGATATTAAATGGTTATGAGTATTCACTGGACAATTTTTTGGCATGGAAAATCACGGTGAAATTTTTGTATTATATCAGGGATTATAAATGTTTATGGGAGGGATTTGTGAGTTTTAAAGGGAATATAATCATTTAGAAATAAAATTTAAACTACTGGGGGTATGTAATACTATATCCAAACATCAATAAATGAAGATAAATTTAATAAGATAAAGAAAAAAATTGAATGAAGTGGTAAAGGAGGGGATCTTTTACCTTGAGTGGATAATTCCAAATACTTTGGTGGAGCTTATTGAGAGTTTGGTAGAACATTGGGAGGACTATAAATATGGAAGGAAAGAATAATGATGGGATAAAATTGTTTTTAGTGAAGGGAAATGGGATTTTTGGTGGGTTTTAATAGGTAATGAGTGGAGAATTCTTTATTATTTCTCAAACATAGGATCCAGAGTCTATATAATAATGTAATCAAAAACAAAAACCATACCCTGTGGTTTTCCAATGGTTTAGTTGAAATGAGAGTTGTTTTAAAATTTTAATAGGGCTAAGGGCCTAAATTAATAAAATAATACCCTTGATGATGTGGGTGTGATTCTTATTTGTATTGAAATGATTTTAAAACCTTAAAATATATTATAGGTTTTGGGAAATTCAATAATGATTTTTAAAATTAATTAAATAATCATAATAGTAAATTATTTTAACATGGAACGATATATTTGGTCATTTATACCAATTATAGTATGTATTCAATTAATTTTTGGGTATTTTGATGTCCTTACACAAACTGTATATTTATATAGTATTTAATTTCAACCAAAAATTTTGGTTGTTTTGGAAAATTATGAAAAATTCATCATTGGATAATTTCGACAATATGATTCCAAAAATTAATATTTATTTTATGGAAATAACTATGTGTCTTTTTTTCATTGAAAATAAAAATTGAATCTATTGAGGAATGATGGATTTCTTTTAAGATAATATTTTTCAAACCCTTATAAAAATTACATTCAAATTTACAAAAATTTTAAAATCATTTATATTGAATAATTTTTTTAATAATTATATTTCATAAAATAATTTTTTAATTACCCATTAATTCATAAAAATATATTCCTTAATTAAATTATAAAACTTAAAAAATACACATTTTTTATTGTATTATAATTAAAATAATTTGTAATGGATGAATAAAAAATAAGTAAATATAACCATTATTTTATTAAAAATAATTTACAATATAATATCTATTGGTTCTTGATAAATATACCTTTTAATACCCTAGAAAATTACCTAAGGGTAAGGTGTGTAATAGAGATACTTTCAACGGGTGGTTTTATAAACTTGGTTTCGGTCATGATCTCAATGAGGTTGAACTTCCCCCATAAATAGTTTCATAAACTTGGTTTCGGTCATGATCTCAATGAGGTTGAACTTCCCCCATAAATAGTTTCACCCATGCTTAAGATGTTAGATATCATATTGGTCTTGGTAAATGGAAAATCCCAATGATGATATCTCACTTTTAAGCTCCAATAAATGTTCTTCATAGGGTATGATCTTACTAGTTTGTTCCATCACATCCATTTATCTTATTAATAGGTCTGATTAAAACCCTTTATTTATATTAATCATATGATCAGTATTCAATATCTATATTATCCATGGTAATATTCCTTAAAGTTTTTTAAATCCAATTGGATAAAATAAAACCAAATAACTGCATGTGTTTTATCTATCCATAATATATAATAATACATTTAATTTAATCATAAGGGGAATTTCATTTATAAATATCCATGTCATTACAATCATCACCCCTTTAGAATTTTAGGCCGAATTTTTTTCATTTTTAATTATAAAACAGACAAGGATAATTATATTTCCTCACTTTCTCTAAGTACGATGTCACTTCTTCAATGTTTCGGTTTTTCGACAACACTTTGATCAAGAGAATTTTATTATTCTGTATAACATTATCACTATGATCTATGATCTTCACTTAATGACACTAATAAAAAAATAAATCAATTTCGGTACCATCGATGGATTGAGTACGTGTGAGGGGTCTGGTATGTACTTACTTATGAGGAATACATGGAATACATCATGTACTTGAGATATGTTAGTTGGGAGTTATAGTCTATAAACCATCACATTAACACAATAAATGATATTAAAGGGACCCATGTATCTAGGATTGGGATGTACCTTCTTCCAAAATCCCATGACCATCATAAATCAAGATATATGGAGGAATACCTTATCTCAACCTCAACCCTAGGTCTCATCAGTGATGTTCATCATTTATCTTTTTTCGACTCTGACCAGCATCGATGTTTTGTTGAATAAAATTAACCTTTTCCCAAATTTCCCACACCGTTTTAGGGCCTAGAAATTTACTTTACCCATCTTCATTCAATCATGCTGGTGTTCTACACATCTTCCTATAATGGGCTTAATAGGGGTCTATTTTGATGCCAGAGTGGAAACTGTTATTATATGTTAACTCAATCAAAGAAATATATTGATCCCATCTTCCTTTTAGGTCAATTTATCATGATCTAAACATGTCCTTGATTTCCTACATATTA
The DNA here is from genome assembly GCA_963277665.1 of Viscum album. Taxonomy (NCBI): domain Eukaryota; kingdom Viridiplantae; phylum Streptophyta; class Magnoliopsida; order Santalales; family Viscaceae; genus Viscum; species Viscum album. The sequence continues at coordinate 818,187,344 of OY728132.1, read as the reverse complement.
CGCTCGGATTAGAAATTAGTTTGAGGGTGATAATCCCTCATGAAGTTAAACCCATTATTTAGAGTGTATTGGAGACACTTCTAAAACACGGAGGTAAATATTTGGTTTTTATTAGATACAACTGATAGCGGTATTCTATGGTGCCTCACCACTTGTCTAATGTATAGATTTGTGGGTTTATCGAGTGATAAGTCCTCCTAAATTGCAATTGAGTGTGAAATCATTGTAATCTGATCAACCAAAACACATATAGAATTATTTATTCTTGATGTCTTAAAACGACGATTGAAAAGGCCCATAGCGATGTTTTTCCCATTTCCATGTAGGTATGGGTAATTGTTTGATCATCCCTTTAAATTTTTTCCATTATTCTTTATCTTGTGGACATACAAGACCACTTGATTTATATCAAATTATATCCTCCTTAATACACCCCCACCTATAGTGCTCTTAGATATTTTGATTTTTTTTCTCTTTATATGGACGAAGAAGGTTGAAATATGTGCATCATAAAAAAAAATCATTCTCTAACCCTGGATTTTATGGTTCATAATCCCTTAACCCTAATCTCCCAATTACTTTTTCTATAATATTGAAAATTGAGGATTTACCTTTTCCCATTGCTTAAACATTCTTTTGAATTTCCACATCATGTCTTTGATAATCCTTTATCCTCTCTAGAAAATATGGTTGAGAAATTATTTATGAAAGGTTTGATGATGTTCTTTCATCTATGATTACCATGTCCATTATTCTCATTTCTAAGAAGATTGGACCGTTATCAATTCTCCTCAATGATAAATTTCTAGGTTCCTTTCTACATAGACAATTTTAATCTATATTTTATTTCAATTGATGGTAGTGGATTGAACAATATTAATCACTGATCAGATCTATCTATCTTCATTGGTGCATATTCAGCTCTTTCGGTGTGAACATATAATTGAGTTTTTTGTGTTTTGTATATATTTCAGCCTTCTCCCCAAAGAGATATTGTAGCCATATTTTAAACATAATGATCACTGTAGACAAATTTAGATCATTCATTGGGTAGTTATGTTTGGGAAATTTTAATCACCTTGAAGCATAAGTTGTCACCTTTTTATTTAGCATTAACACACATCCCAATATCATATCAAAGCATCGCTGAATATCAAAAAATGTTCCCCACCTATGGGTAGTGTGAGTATAGGTGTAGTGAGAAGCTTATTTTTCAACTCATTGAATATCTCATCACATTCATCATTTAATGAAATCTTGACTCCCTCTATATTTATCTTGGATAGAGGGTCTAAAAATTGTGAGAAATATCTCAAAAATTGACGATAGTACCCAACTAATCTCAGGATACTATCAATATCTATCATAGATATTGGACTCTACCATCATTCATATGCTTCTATTTTACGAAGGACTAAAAAATATGGCTTTTTTTATGATAATATTCCCCAAGAATTATACATCCTTCATATATAACTAACATTTTTTAACATTTCACAAATTATATCCTTTCATAAGATATTTATCACAGTGATCAGATGCTCATCATGGTCTTCCTTTCTTTTGGATTATAATAGAATATTTTCTATAAATACTACCACTAATTTTTGAAGGTAATATCTAAAGACACTATTCATCAATTCCATGAATATTTCTATGGGATTTGTGTTTTTGAATGGAATTACTATGAACTAATAGTGTTAATACCTTGTTCAAAAAGTATCCTTGGTTATATCCTCCTTCATCACAAATACTTGGTAATATCCCAAATGAATATCCACCTTGAAGAATTATTATAATCCATGTAGCTGACTGAACAACTCATCATTCTATAAACGAGGATAATTTTTATTTATCGTGATCTTTTTTACCTCACTAATATAAAGGTGAGACGACCCATCCATCTTTTAAACCAAAAGGACTGTTGCACCATAATGTAAATCACTTGGGTGTATGAACCATTTATAAAAATTATCCTATAATTTTTTATTTAGCTCATCAATTTCCAAAAAATCAATTCTATCTGGAGTTTTGGATAATAGCAATGCTACATTTATAAACTAGATTGAAATTTTAGCCTGTCATCTTGATGGAAGAAAATAAAATTATTCCAGAGACACATCAGTGTATTCCCTCAAAATGGGAATGTATTCAAGGATATTAATTTCCATAGACTCAATCATTTGATCATGAAATTATTTATCATATGGAAATAATATCCATACTTGAGATGTTGGTAATAAATAATTTTTATCCTCCTCCTTACACTTGTATCAAGTCATGGGATGATTCAAGATTCATAGAGAGATTTCATTCTCGCAGAAATTTATATTGGCTCATTACAATGATAGCCAATACATAGATATAATTTTATCAAATTATACTAAAGGGATTATCAAAAGGTTTTCTAGGAATTTCATCCCACAAATATTTATAAGGGGTGTTATATATATATAATTCAATAATTTTCCAATATTCTATTTTCATTAACAACACTACTTTCTTGCTTTGTTGTGTGGTTTTAATAATTCAACTAATCTTTTGTGATATGAATGAATGTTTAGAACCAAAATAAAAAATTATGTTTTCTACTCTTGAAGAATAACTATGGTACTTTTCACCACTTTATTGTGGGGTTCAACAGAATTTGTTGTGAAGGTAAAAAGATAATAATAATGGCCTTAGAGGTTGTTGGTTGTCTCTAAAAACCCTTAGCATTGTGCATTAGTTTGAGAAGTGTCCTGGTTCCTTACAATTTTAACAATGAACAACGCATTAAGTGTTGACCAGAACATTCATTTTCTCTATTACATTAGAGGAACTCTCTCATTAGAAATCTCTAGATAGCTGTATTTTCTTTATGCACATAAATGGTTTCCTCACCCCCATTAGGACATTTTTGTTGTGCTTCTTTCTAAACCTTTTACAAGTGGGATGTTGAAATTTCAAATAAACACTATATTTCTCTATCAGACTGCCATAATTAATGTAAATTTTATCTTCTTATTCCCATAAAACCGTTTAGATTATATAATCCCTATTTCATCATTTATAAACCAGAATATAATTTCCTCATAGATATCAAGGTCTTAGTTCTCTGGAACATTTCATAGACTAGTTTTTATCCATCCAAAGAAGCGGTCAACCTAGTATTCAAAGGTAATGAAAAAGCCAGAGGAGTATCGTGAAAGTATTGTGATGTTTTCTACATACCCCCTAATAGATTTGACCTCATTTTTATTTATATAAATGAAATAACATTCCATTTTATGTTATAGAGTACGAGTAAAATATTTATCAAAAAACATTTTTAGGAATTTTTTCCTCTCCATCACGATTCAATCTCTTCTTCAAGCTTCATATTCTTGATCAATGACCACCACTAATCAGATTATTAATCCATGTGATAAACAAATAGTTTATCCTTCTCATTCCCATAAAATTGAGGGTTGGAGAAGATCTTCTCAGTGGAGATGATTTATTGTTCAATGATTAAGATATCAGATGATCCACCAATTTTTAGAGGCATTTGTGGCATAAAGGCCTCAATTACAGAATGTTTTTTATCAGGGGGACTTGGGTGCTCTTTTTAATCCATGTATCTATTTAGAACCCGTGTCTGTTGATATAGTATCACCACAAAGATTTATATTCTTGTTCCCATCTAGTTGGGCATCATGTATGGATAGTCACCACATTTCCCATCACAATGGTCATTTACCTGATTCCTCATATTTACAACCATTATCTAGAATAAAAAGAAAATTTGGGATGATTATTTTTAAACTATTAAACTCATACAAGGGAATAAAATGTTATTAAAGGGATAAATTATAAATTAAATTTATTCCTTTACTGGTTAATTTTAGGCTTCAACCTATGTTATCCATGATCTATTTCCTAACATATACTCTATTGGTATTTTTGTTCCTTTAATAATGGTTATTAATGAGCTTGTGAAATTATGAAAACATATCCCCAAGAGCATAAAACCATGTGTATATAAAGGTCCACTTTCTTGCATCATTTATTGGTAGAGTCATCTCGATGCGATGATTTCATTTTTTACTCTTATATCCATCTATGCTAGACCCACATGCACATGTAGTATCCAGATATGGATGTATTTTATTTATAAAACACTCACTCTGTACTTTTCATAAATTTTGGAATATTTTATTATACATAGTTTTATCCCTCAGTATTTATCTATAGTTTTCGAATACATATCCAAAAAATAACTAATCCTTTCTCTAATACCAAATATAAAAACATTTCTATTTATTACATATTAATTCATGATTTATTACAAAATATTAAAAATAATACAACCCAAATAATCGATATGTATTTTTATTTGTTAATTAGGTACATTATATAAAAACCTAAAACATGGGATACAAAAACATTATTGAAAAATTCCTTGACACACTCATATTATTCAATCGCACTTAAAACTGCATGGAATAACATTGGGACATACATATAAAAGTGGTGATCTATAATGAAATACAAGGTAATATACATGTAATTACATGGATAAAGTAATACATGTTAGACAATAGTCATACCAATCATAAATTATAGGTGTGATAATAATAAATAGGAATAATGAGGCATAACATAACATCATAATTATAAAGGTAACAAGGGAAATGTGGAAACAACAAAAAACATTGCAACGAAAACATATGTCAAGGATTACTGTTGAGATATCATAATATAAAAATTTAAATTATGGATTAGGTTCACTTGATAATTAATTTCATGATGTCTCATGAGACTAAAAAATTTCCCAATACGTTGGAGTACTATATAATTCTTGGTGCACCCATCACTTTCATTTCATTCTCATTCTAAATTGTGCCACGTAGATCATATAACATGGATCGATTCATCATCATGTTTTACTCTAAGATCATAGAGTGTTTCATAAAAATATATATGTCCCCAATAATTAATTATATGTTCATAAAGGTTGACACCCTTGATAGAAAATGCGTATGAGTATGCACTACAGAATTTTTTGGCATGGAAAATTGTGGAGAAATTTTGGAAGCATAACGAGCGTGTATGAATGCTAATGGGAGATATTCATGAGAGTTAAATGGGACTCTCAATATTTAAAAATAAAATAGAATGTGATGTGGATATTTAATAAAATATCCCAACATTAGTAAATAAAGATAAATCACATAAGATAAAAAAGATACATTAATAAAGAGTCAAATAAGAGGATTCCTTACCTTAAGAGGGTGATTTCAAATGCTTGAGATAAGCTTATTGAGAGTTAGAGGGAAATTTTGGAAGAATATGGGGGTTGAATGGTTAGGTAATTATACATGTTTTTAGTGAACACAAATTGGATCTTGGGTGGGTTTATATATGAAATGGTTGGGGGATTCATTATTATCTCTCAAAATTATGTTTTAGATTATATATAATAATTTAATGAAACCCACAAACCATACAACGGATTTTCCAATGGATTAAACCAAATGTGAGTATTTATAATTATTTTATTATTCTCAGGAAAAAATTTCTAAAATAATACCATTCCTGACGTAGAAGTTATTCATGTCCTTAAAGAAATGCTTTCAAAACCTTAAAATATATTATAGGTTTGAGGGAATCATAAAGGCTTTAGAAAATTACTAAAATAAACATAAAATTACATTATATTAAATATGAAAAATATATTTGGTCGGGGATACCATTTATATTATTTATTAAATCAATTTTTTGGTATTAAATTGTTAAAATACACACTATTTATTTATAGCATATTAAACCTTTACACAAAAAAAAATTCTCTGAAAAATATAAAAAATTCACCATTTCTTAATTTCGATGTTATAATCGAAAAGATATTATATATTTTATCCAAATAGTTTTCTAAATATTTTATTTTTCAAATCTAAAATAAGAATCAACATTTACTAGGGAATGTTTGTTTTTTTACAATAAGGGTTTTTGAACCCGTATATAAATTACAATTTAATTTACATATATTATAGGTTCATTTATATTTAACAAAAAATATTTAATAATAATATTTTATTAAAATATTATTTATTTCTATAATTCATTAATTCATGAAAATAAATTCATTTATTTAATTTTAATATTTCACAAAAATACACTTTTTGTTTTATTATATCAAAATTGAAATGATTTATAATATAATAATAATATGAAGAAAATATACCCATTATTACATAGAGAATAATGTATATACTCATATTTATAGGGTCTTGATTCATATACATTTAGTAGACCAAGAAATTTCTTATGGGTAAGATGCACAACAATGAGACTTTCACAGGGTGGTTTGATGTACATGGTTTGGGTTGTGATCTCAATGAGCTTGAAAATCTACAAGAAATGGTTTCATTATTTCTTATGTTGTTGGATGTTAGATTGGAATTGTTAATGGAAAAAATCCAAATGATTATACCCCCTTGGAATCTACGAAAAATGGGATTTATTAGGTACGATCAAACAAGTTCAGGCCACCACTTTCATTATCTATGTCAATTGTATTTTTTAAAAATATATATTTATAATAATCATATGATCACTATTCAAAGAATATATTATAAATAATAATAATTATTAATAGTATTTTAGATCCAATTGGATATAATAAATTTAAATATGTTCATGAGTTTTCTATATCTATAATATATAATAATATATTAAACTAAATTACAAGGGGAATTTCATTTATAAATGTTCAATTCATTACATACCTTCTTTGAAGAATCAATGTAGGTCACAGATCCATTATTATGGGTGGATAGTTTTGGTATATGTGAAGTGATTAGCCTAACTACAACTCCTTGAAGCTCCCTACACATTCATCTATCTAGAAAAACCTCTCACCCATTCATGTTACCTTGGTTAGAGGGTATTGAGTATCATGAATTATTTCTCACAACTTTACAAAGGTACACAGCTAATCAGAGGAAAATATAGAACTCTATTATAGATTCTGGACCAGTTCATTCCACCATAACAACTATTTTTGACGAATAAATAGATATAGCATCACATGTGATTACATGACATAAAAAGAGTACTTTTTTAACCAAAATATAAACTCTATGAACTTGGCATAAAATTTATCCTTTCTAAATTTCATTAGCATAGTACTCAAATACACTTCATGTATCTCTATGATTTTGGAGTATATGAGAACATAATATATAAATACAACCAATATTTTTTTATTGTAGTATCTAAATACTCTATTCATCATGTCCATTTATATTTCTGGAGCATTGGTGAGTCATAAGGGAATTACTATGAAATCATGGTGTCAGTGCCATGTATGAATGTCAGTCTTCAATATATCCTCCTTCCTCTCCATTATTTGATGATACCCTAAATGAAGGACCACTTTAGTGATGTACCACTATAAATATAGTTAATTTAAAAGTTATACATCTATGGTAGGGCATAAAAGATCTTTATTAGGATTTTTCAGATCACAATAATCAATGTAGAGGCACATTGACCCATCCTTCACCTTAACAGAGAGGACCAGGGCACCCCATTATCAAGAACGTGGGAAAATGAATCCATTTTTGAAATTATATTTTAGTTTCATCTTCTGTTCCTCTAGATCAATGAGTGCTATTCTATTGGAAGTCTAGGATACCGACATAATTCTATGTATAAGATCAATTGAGAACTCAACCTATCAATTTGGTGGTTGGATAAGAAATTATTTAGAGACTACATCAGCATACTCCCTTATAATGGAAATTTTTTTAAGTGTGGTCCCGTAAATTAACTAAATCATTTGAGATATATATTTTAACTCATAAAGAAATAATATACATTCCTGAGAATAAATTTCCAATGTAGACTAATCCCACTACTTACACTTGTATTGAATCAGAGGATGGCTTGGAAAATGGAACATGATTTTCTTCTCAAAACATTCGATGTAGGATCTATATATGAGAAATGAATAAATGAATACTATAGAATATAATTCAAATAAATTTATTATGAAAATGTTTATTAGGAGAGTCATCCCACATATATTTATTATGGAGGTGTTATATCATTAATATGAAATAATTTCCCAATTTTTTATTTCTATTAATAACTTAACCTCCATGTTATTGGGTGGAATTTTAATTTTTTTTAAAAACGATACTAATATGAAAGAATCATAGAAATAGAATAAAATAGTACATTCTATGTTCATTAATCAATAAATAACATAATTTTCACCCCTTAATTGTGAAAATCCACTTCAGTAGTAGTGGTAGCATAAGCTTTTTCAAACCCTTTTGGCCTTATAGGTTTCATTAATTGGTTATTTTTGAAAACTCATAGCTTTGGGTTATAATTTTCATAGTTCACATGTTCTTTATATTTTAAAAAATATAACACAAGTGAAGGATTCATGAAAAAAAAATTTTCCAAAAAAATAGATTTTTTTCATCATCTCCTTCTAACATTAATTATATTGATTTTCATCCTTTATACAGTTGTAAGATCTCATTATTAACGTCAACGAGTTTTGAGGATTCTTCTTCCCACACTTGTGGAATCTGGGTAGTTAGTGTTTTATTCCACTCTGAGGATTATCCATTGATTTTTTGTCACAACCCCCTCCCACCAAAGATGCCACTCCTGAGCTGGCAATGGTGAAAGGGAGATAATGAACCCTGAGTCCCGCCTCCAGTAGGCCCTGGGGTGGAGACTAGAACTAAGGGTATGAGTTCTCACAAATATGGGAGGCATTACCCTTTTTGTTACTTATGATCGGGAAATAGGACAACCCAACAACCAAAAAGGGAAAATAACAAGTGTATAGAAATAAACCCAAACCAAGCCCACATTCTTTTTTAAACAATTTTATAACAAGGTAAAAGTAAAAGAAAGCTCAAAAGTACAATACCAAATGAAAATAAGAGTACAAAAACTGCAAAAACTCCAACTGTCCGACTAGTAGGGGCATGCACAACCCTGGTAGTCCTCCTGGAAACCTGAAACTAAACGTAGGGTGAGAATACAACTATAATCAGAAGGGAAACCTAAAGATCTCGTGCACAAGTGGGGGAGAAATCCTAATGTCTCGTGAAAACAACAGAAGAAACCTAGAAAAGAATTCTATCCACCCAACCTCACTAGCCACACTCACCAAAAACACAATCACAACAGATAGTAGTATATAAGAAACAATAGTATTGGGTACCCCTCAACATTTCCCAGTAGTTAGCTGTTCTTCCTAACAGCGAACGTCTTGACACTACCACACTCTCCCCGCCCGCACACACCTCAGCCACACAAACCTCATATCCCGCCCGCACACACCTGGGCCTCACAACCACATATCCCGCTCGTACACACCTGGGCCTCACAACCACGTATCTCGCCCGCACACACCTGGGCCTCACAACCACGTATCTCGCCCGTACACACCTAGGCCTCATCTTGAAGAGTCTTGGGAAACAGTAGAACCTGCCCAAAGAGTCTTGGGCTAAAACCACCCCAATCGAAACCTACCCGAAGAGTCTTAGGTGTAAGGTCACCTCATGCCATCACAACCTAGGGGAGAAGGAGGAGGAAGGAGCTACTAACTAAGGGAAAAACACCCTCTCCCATGAAATGGGAGTGTTCGGCACTAAGTTATCTACATGGGTGGGGTGCGATAAAGCATGAAGATACAGATATATATATGTATAACAAACACACAGCCCAACCTATGGCTTCTAAACAGAGAAACTGAGCACGTGCCTTGGCACTGTTACTAAAAATCATTCCTATAACAAACAATCCCGAAACCCCATTTATGTTTTCACATTTCAGCAGAATTGGTTTATTTAGTTCCTTAACTACTGGGCTACTATACACAACCAGCCACATTGATCATTCATAAAACATATCCCTGTCATCCACAAATCATGTTTGGAAAACACAAGCAACAAAACCAAGTCCCTCTTATTAACGAACCAACCCCATTAATTATTATTCCCATTTCCTTTCCATGCCCCTCCATTCATTAACTCTCCCACTTTCATTTATTATTCACAACTCATAGTCCGTTCACACTCAAACCCATCCCTGCAGCCCCGCTTCCAACCACCATAACCACAAAAATACCATACATCAATACCCCTTTAATACCATTAATTGCAGCCCCACAACCCATCACTAACATAAAATTCACACCAACCCACAACCAAGTCAACCGCAGCCCTGCTACTCACCCGATCCACAAAAACCCACAAAACACCCCCATCACATGCCATGTATCAAAGCCAACACCCACATGTTCATTATTACATTTTTTTAAACTGGGGTGATCACACAAGGGTTCCAGATTTTAAAACAGCCAACTTTACGTGATTAACGAAATTCCATATTCCACAGGGCTCCATTCACAAAAATAGTCTAGAAGATAGGGAAACATTTTATTGCACAAGCAAAGTCCCCCAACGATTGTGATTTTCAGTAGGTATAGGCCTATTCAATTAACAACATATCAATAGGATAAGAAAAGATAAACATAACAATTTCCCCATCCCTGTTCTTTAACCAGTTATTATCTTTATTTAATGGTTCAACTGTTTCTCATGAAAACAAGAGGATACCCAACCCCACATGATGCACAATTTAGATAGATGAAGGTAAGATCCCTACCTCAACAGGTTCTGATAACAATGCTCCTCCCCGGATAAACTTTCGAAGACATCCGTTGGCATCCGTCACTTCCGTCGAGACCCGGAAAAACCTACTTGGGTGGAAGTTGGAAAATAAAGTCTGAAGGAAGGAAAACAGATCCAAGATCAGAATTTCCGCCTCATTGTTACAACCATGTGGCCGCTGACGGATCGTAAATCATATCTCGAATGAAGAAGTTGTGGAAGAAAGTGCCTCTGATACTCATGGGAGAACTCTGATTAGAGGAAAGGGGAGGAGAGGGGTGAGTTGAAATGGAGGAGGGGAACCCTCCTTTTATAGGAGAGGAAAGAAAAAGTACATGACGTGTACTCGATTATTTCACACGGTATCCACGCGGCTTCTAACATGGTTCCGCGTCCGTTGACTGGTTAACACACGGTTTGGACGTAACGCATACGGAGGGAAGGACTACACAGAGTGTAGTTTGGACACACATCATGTACTCATTTATTTCACATGGCAAAGACACAACTTCAACACGGCACATGGTCGTTGACTGGTAACGCGTACACGGGGAGGGACTACACGACATGTAGTTTAGGGTACACGGCGTGTACCCATTTACTTCACACGACAAAGAGACGGCCTTCTACATGGGGTATACCCGGATAGGGGGTACACGATGGGTACTCACACAACACGGCGTGTAGTTTCAAAATTCTGAAAAGTGTGGGAAAAGTCCAGTTTACCCTCCAAAACACTTCATGGACTTCTTTTTGACAAAGGAATGGTCCAGAGAGGTCCAAGCCATTACACCAGATACCTCTTAAAACATTCTCGTCCCTGAGAATTCAAAAACCAACCCAAAGGAACCCAACAAGATACCTCTTAGGGTTCTCATTATAACAGGAACCCAACCGACAACCCTAATCATATGTGTTAGGAATTCCTTCTCCCATGTCAAGATATTATCCACCTTAGGTGGCACAGACTTGCCTGCACGGGTTTAATCGCATCCTCATTAATGTGTCTCGATTAAGAATTGGGTATTCCCACTTTCATACATTAGGATTTTCCAACTTACACTACCCCCAATACTGCACAACCCACACACTACCCGAACACGTGGTTTGGGGAAAATTCCTTTTCCTATGTCGAGATATTATCTACTTTAGGCGGCACTGACTCACCTGCACGGGTTCAATCGCATCCGCATTAATACGTCTTGATTAAGGATCGGGTTTTTCCCTTTCCCCACACATCCAAACATGTAACACGTTACTAGGGAACAAGGAAACAAAAGGTCTCACTACCAATAATACAATCATTCCATATATCAAAGGTACAAATTATAACATCAAAACAAATCCCAGAAGAACAAAGAAAACACAAGTCAAAACAACTCCGAGTATTGAGCATGCATCTGGGTCTCCCACTCCAAAGTGCTCTCCTCGAGGCCTCCTTGCCTCCACAACACACGAACTAACAGAATGGTTCATCCACAGAGCACCTTCTCTTTACGATCTTCAATCATGACAGGTCATTCCTCGAAGGTAGCATCGTCTCCCATATCTAAATCTACCCAGTCAATAACGTGGGAGTCGTCATGTAAGTACCGACCAGGCTGGGATATGTGGAAGACGTCATGGACCTTCTCTAACTGAGGTGGCAGTTCCAGCTGATATGCCACCTCGTTGACTCGCCTCATCACCTCAAAAGGTCCAATGAACATAGGGGAGAGCTTACTCCCCTTCCCGAACCTCCGCTTCCCCCGTCGAGGGGAAACCTTCAAGAACACATGATCTCCCACCTAAAACTCCATGGGCCTCCTCCGATGATCAGCATATGACATCTGTCAGTCCTGAGCCACTTTCATCCTCTCACATACAAGCTGGACTTTCTCCGTTGTGCTCTGTACTACCTCTAGCCCAAGAGCACCTGTCTCACCAACCTCTGCCCAACAAATGGGTGAACGACATGGTATCCCATACAAAGCCTCAAACGGTTCCATGCCAATAGTAGAGTTGAAGTTGTTGTTGTTGGAAAACACTACTAAATTCAAGTGTCGTACCCATGATCCTCTGAAATCCAGAACACATGCTCGCAACATGTCCTCCAACATCTGGATAGTCCGCTATGTCTACCCATCGGTCTAGGGGTGGAAAGCATTGCCAAGGCGTAGACGGGTGCCAAAAGCATGATGTAACCCCCTCCAAACTCGTGAGGTAAACTGAGTATCCCAATATGAGACGATAGTCTTTGGGACACCATGTAACCATACAACCTCGTCTACGTACCTCTGTGCTAAGGTACTCACCAGGACTGACTCCATAATTGCTAAGAAGTGAGCAGATTTCGTCAGTTGATCCACCACTACCCAGATAGCATCATAACCACCCTAAGCTCTGGGTAGTCCTATGACGATGCCCATTGAGATGTCATCCCACTTCCACTCGAGGACATCTAAAGGATTCAACAAACCACTGGGAACATGGTGTTCAGCCTTCACTTGCTGATACAATAGGCATTTAGCCACAAAATCTGTCACTGCCCGTTTCACCCCGGGCCACCAAAATAGTTCCCTCAGGTGTTAGTACATTTTTAAAACTCCTGGATGTACCGCTAAGGCTGAGCTATGGAACTTACAGAGAACTCCCTCACGCATCGCCTCTGGAACAAACAACCTTCCGTGGAAAATCATCTGATGTCAGCTGTCCTCTGACCATCCCTCTAGAGTGTTTCCCTGATCGACACGATCCCGCATCACTTCCGCCTCAGAGTCCCCCCCTGAGACTCTTCCACCTGCTGAAACAAGGAGGATTGCACCATCATCTGAAACAAACAGCCTCTAACACATTCATCCCTTGCATCCAAGTGCAAGGAATCCACTCTCCCATCGCTTTCCAAGCATCATCAGATTCCCGAACCACTTCCTTATGTGACTTCTTGCTCAGGGAATCAGACACAATGTTTCCCTTACCTTTAGTGTAAGAGATCTCCAAGTCATTGTATTGGAGGAACTCGACCCATATCCGCTTCCATAAGTTCAAGTCACGCTGGGAGAAGATATAACGCAGGCTCTTGTGATCTGAGAAGACCAAAAAGCACTCCCCAATGAGGTAATGTTGCCACAACTTCAGTGCAAACACTACTGCTGCAAGCTCTTGGTCATGGGTGGCATAGTTACGCACGTGAGGTCGTAACTGCCTAGACCCGTAACAAATCACTCCCTTCTTATGCATCATCACGCACCCCCGACCAAGGCAAGAAGCATCACAAAAAACCTCATACAACAACCCTTCCTCTGACAACCTGAGTACAGGAGCACTGACCAACTTCTCCTTCAGATAGTCGAAAGCCTTCTGGCACTACGCTCTCCATAGGAAGACCTGGTTCTTCCTAGTCAAAGCTTTCAATAGAGAAGCAACTCAAGTTAAGTCTAAAATGAACCTTCGATAGTAACCTGCAAACCCCAAGAAACTACTAACTTCTGCCACGCTCTTGGGTTCTGCCCAAGAAACAACTGCCTCCACCTTCGACGGGTCCACTGACACTCCATGCTGAGACACCACGTGCCCAAGGAAGTGTACTTATTGTGTCAAGAACATACAATTCGACAATTTCCCATAAATCTGGTGGTGTCGAAGGACTTCCAAGACTGCCCTGAGATGCTCAACGTGCTCCTCCTCTGATCTTGAGTAGATCAGGATGTCATCGATAAACACAATGACGAACCGGTCTAGAAACTCTTCGAAGACAAAGTTCATAAGTCCCATGAACACAGCTGGTGCATTTTTAACTCCAAACTACATCACTACAAACTCGAAGTGCCCATACCTGCACCTGAAAGCTCTCTTCGATATGTCACTATCATTCACCCTCAGCTGATGATATCCTGATCGCAGATCAATCTTAGAGAACCAACATGCTCCCCTCAGATGGTCGAAGAGGTCATCTATCCTTGGAAGGGGGTAACGGTTCTTGAGCGTTACCTGGTTCAACCTTCGGTAGTCTATACATAGCCTGTGACCACCATCTTCCTTCTTCATGAACAAAACTGGAGCACCCCATGGCGATACGCTGGGTCAAACAAAACCTTTCTCCATCAGATCATCAATCTGAATCCACAACTCCCGCAACTCCGAGGGTTCCATCCGATATGGGGGCATCGAAATCAGACAGGCACCAGGCTGTAGTTCTATCCCAAACTCAACATCATGTCGGGGGGGGGGGGGGGGTAGATTCACAACCTCCTCGGGAAAAACCTTGAGGAACTCCCCAACAACCTCCGTGACATCCATCATCTCTATATTAGCTGGAACCACTGATAACCCGCCTAACAAGGAAAGGAGAGGTTCCACACGCCGACTTCCCACCTGATAGTTCCTCTCGCCATCAAAAGATACGTGCTACCCATCCACGTCGGAGAACAAAACTCTTCTTCGGAAGAAGTATATAATAGCACTAATATAAAACAACCAGTCGATGCCTAGGATGACATCGTATGGCTACATCTGTAACAGAAGAAGGTCCCCACTAGATCGATGTGGTCCCAATGTCATCCCACATCCCCGGAAAACACAAGATATGCTGGTCTGGCCTCCAACTGGTGTACTCAGCAATAGTGGTATGGAAATTATCTCTACGTCTATTCCCAAAGTATGGGCTAGACCAGGTGCAACAAAGGAGTGTGAAGCTCTCGAATCGAACAAAGAAGAAACAAGAGTGCTGAATAAAAAAATCGTACCTCACACCACCTCTGGTCTAGCTAGAGTTGTCAACTCTGCAGCGTGCAACTATCCCCACCCAGCTCCTCTACCTCTTTGATGTCATCCACCTCCCCGAAAATGCCTAGGTAGAGGTCCATGAGGAGCACCCTGTGGTCGGACTTCTCCCGCAGTGTCTGCCCTTAGAGGAGCATGGTCCTGCTACTGTTGGAAGGGCCTCGCCGACAACTGGTGCTGCTGAGGCAGGCGCTGAACCTTCCCACCTCCACCGTACTGAGCTCAGGTCGGGCACTGACTCTGAATGTGCCTGAAACCTCCACAAGAAAAACACTTCGGTCCTAGGCTTGTGAAAAATAGATGAGGACCCGAAGATCTGAACTGGATCTACTGGGGCCTGCTCCCCACTAGCCTGATCCTGGAAGGTCCCGTTGCAGGAGACCTACTGCTGACTGTGTTCCCCTTCGACGAGCCCGGCTGGATCCCCTCTCATGGTGCACCTCCCATCGAGTGCATCCTCTATACAACATCTGCCTTGTTCTTTACTACCAAGTACGTCGGAAGGGTAAAGGGGGTGACAGCATACTGAAGTGAAGGGAGAAGCACCTCCTCCAAACGTCTCGCCCGAGACTCCTCATCCAGAAAGATATTCGGAGAAAATTTCAGGAGATCCTTGAACATAATCCCCAACTCTCATACTGACATACTCCCCTGCTAAAGGGAGAGTAACTCCTGCCACTTCTTCTCCTTGATCATGGAAGAAAGAAATTCCTCTCGGAATTCCTTCTCAAAGTCAGCCCACGGAACCTCTGCCTTTATCCTCTCTCCGAGGTAGAGCATCCACCACTGTCGTGCCACACCTCTCAGCTGGATGACTGCTAGGGGACCTGAGTACTCCCTCGGATCACGGATCAAGGTAAAAGCGATCCCTATCTCCTCAAGCCACCCCTCTGTCTCCGTATCCGAAGTACTACCCTCATACTTATTGAGGGTCTACTGCTAGAAAGAACGGAGAGTCTTCTGCCACTGGCTATCTTCCTCCTCTCGGTCAATCCTCAACTGATTGACCGCCTGAATCTGCTAGGCCTCGGCCGTCTGAGCCACCCGGGGACGATGTCCAGGTGCCATAGCTGTACGGTAAACAAGGATCGCCTAAGCCCACGTAGTAAAGAAATTTCTCAAGGTTTTTATTTTATCATTTTTATTACAATTTCATTCTTATAACACCCAAATCAAGTAAAACACAGCCATAATGATGCATGTACCTTCCCTAGGGTCTCTACCCTACAATAAATGTGGTCTCACTTGGTCATTCGGTAGGCTCAGAGTCCTTGCATCGGATCACGGGGGCCCTAAAATCCCGTGTCCAATTCGGTCTTCCCTGGCCTATGTCACGCACCAAGATTAACTGACACTGTTTCCCTACCATCCCATGCAATCCTCACTATGCCTAACTCCAGACTCCATCCTATCTCTCAACCTTCTTCTCTGATACCATTCTCTCACGACCCCCTCCCACCAAAGATGCCCCTATTGAACTGGAAATGGTGAAAGGGAGATAATGACCCCCGAGTCCCACCTCCAGTAGGCCCCGGGGTGGTGACTAGCACTAAGGGTATGAGTTTTTACAAATATGGGAGGCATTACACTTTTTTTTATTTAAAACCGGGCAATAGGATAAGTCAACCACCAAAAAGGGAAAAGAACAAGTGTATAGAAATAAACCCATACCAAGCCCACATGCATGTTTAAACAATTTTATAACAAGTTACAAGTATAAGAAAGCTCAAAAGTACAATACCAAAGGAAAACAAGAGTGCAACAACTGCAACAACTTCAACTGTCTGACTAGTCGGGTCCCGCACGGCCCTGGTAGTCCTCTTGGAAACCTGAAAGTAAATGTAGGGTGAGCATACAATTATACTCAGTAGGGAAACCTAAAGCTCTCGTGCACAAGTGGGGGATACATCCTAATGTCCCATGAGAACAATAGAAGAAACCTAGAAAGGAATTATATCCACCCAACCTCACAACCCACACTCACCAAAAACACAATCACAACAGGTAGTAGTATATAAGAAACAAGAGTATTGGGTACCCCGAACCATTTCCCAGTAGTTAGCTGCTCTTCCTAACGGCGAACGTCCTAACGCTGCCACACTCTCCCCGCCCGCACACACCTGGGCCTCACAAACCACATATCCCGCCCGCACACACCTGGGCCTCACAACCACATATGCTTCCCGCACACACCTAGGCCTCACAACCACGTATCCCGCCCGCACACACCTGGGCCTCACAACCACGTATCCGTCCCGCACACACCTGGGCCTCACAACCACGTATCCCACCCGCACACACCTGGGCCTCATCCTGAAGAGTCTTGGGAAATAGTAGAACCTGCCCAAATAGTCTTGGACTAAAACCACCCCAATCGAAACCTACCCGAAGAGTCTTAGGTGTAAGGTCTCCTCAAGCCATCACAACCTAGGGGAGAAGGAGCAGGAAGGAGAGAGTAACTAAGGCAAAAACACCCTCTCCCATGAATTGGGAGTGTTCGGCAATAAGTGCTCTACATTGTTGAGGTGTGATAAAACACAAAGATATGGATATATATATAATTATAAAAAACACACAGCCCAACCTATGGCTTCTAAACCGAGAAACTGAGCACGTGACTCGGAACTGCTACTACAAAGCATGCATACAACAAAAAATCCTGAAAACCCATTTAAGTTTTCACGTTTCAGCAGAATTAGTTTATTTAGTTCCTTAACTACTGGGAAATTATCCAAAACCAGCCACATCGATCGTTCGTAAAATATATCCATATCATCCACAAATCAAGTTAGGAAAACACAAGCAACACAACCAAGTCCCTCTTATTAACCAACCAACCCCATTAATTATTATTCCCATTTCATTTAAATGGCCCACCATTCATTAACTCTCCCACTTTAATTTATTATTCACAACTCATAGTCCGTTCACACTCAAACCCATCCCTGCAGCCCCGCTTCCAACCACCATAACCACAAACATATCTTACATCAATACCCCTTAAATACTATTTATTGCAGCCCCACATCACATCACTAACATAAAATTCACACCAACCCACAACCAAGTCAACCGCATCCCCGCTGCTCACCTGATCCACAACAACCCACAGAACACCCCCATCACATGCCACGTATCAAAGCCAACACCCAGATGTTCATTATTCCATTTTTTCAACTGGGGTGATCACACAAGGGTTCCAGATTTTAAAACAGCCAACATTATGTGATTAACCAAATTCCATATTCCACAAGGCTCCATTCACAAAAACGGTCTAGAACATAGGGAAAGATTTAATTGTGCAAGTAAAGGCCCCCAACGACCGTGATTTTCAGTAGTTATAAGCCTATTCAATTAACAACATATCAATATTATAAGAAAAGATAAACATAACAATTTACCCATCCCCGTTCTTTAACCAGTTATTATCTTTATTTAATGGTTCAACTGTTCCTCATGAAAACAAGAGGATACCCACCCCGCATGATGCAAAATTTAGAGAGACGAATGTAAGATCCCTACCTCAAGAGGTTCTGATAACAACTCTCCTCCCTAGATCAAATTTAGAAGACGTCCATCGACATCTTTCACTTCTGTCGAGACCTGGAAAATCCTCCTTGGATGGAATTTGGAAAGGAATGTCCGATATAAAGACAAAGGATCCAAGCTCAGAAGTTCCTCCTCATTGTTACGATCCCGTGGCCGCTGATGGATCATAAATCGGAGCTCGGACGAAGAAGTTATGGAAGAAAGAGCCTTCGAGTCTCTTGGGAGATCTTTTCTTAGAGGAAAGGGGAGGAGAGGGGTGTTTTGAAAAGGAAGAGGGGGCCCCTCCTTTTATAGGTGAGAAAAGAAAATGTACACGACGTGTAATTTATGGTACATGGCGTGTACTCGGTTATTTCACACGGTATCCACACGGCTTCCGACACGGCTCCGCGGTCGTTGACTGGTCAACACACGGTTTGGAGGTAACACATACGTGGGAAAGGACTACACGACGTGTAGTTTGGACAAACGGTGTGTACTCATTTATTTCACATGGTAAAGACACGGCTTCAACACGGGACACGACCGTTGACTGGTAATGCGTATGAGGGGAGGGACTACACGACGTGTAGTTTAGGGTACATGGCGTGTACCCATTTACTTCACACGGCAAAGATACGGCCTTCCACACGGGGTATACCTGGCGAGGGGGTACATGGCGTTTACTCACACTACACGGCATATAGTTTCAAAATTCTGAAAAGTGTTGGAAAAGTCAATTTTACCCTCCAGAACACTTTGTGGCCTTCTTTTTGACAAAGGAATGGGTCGGAGAGGTCCAGGCCATTACATTTTTGGGCTTTAAGAAAAACACTAAAATTCTTATCTCGAGAAACATGATACCACAATGAATAAAAAATTTACATATCTACCTTGAGTCTACATCATATAATTTCTTTTATAATCCCAAATTGATTTTTTACATATTTGTTTTTAGTCTAAGGAATTCCCTCTCCATTTTCTGATTAAGGGTTTGTGGAAATTATTTATTAAAAAATATCTTCTTGAATCGATCACATTAAAAATATTCAATGTTTTCATTGGGATTTTTTTTATTGATTAGTATCCACCATAGGTAATATAATATATCTATTTGATAGCTGGTCAAGGTGACTTTCTCTTGACCAGTTCATTAGAATAAAAATATTATTTTCTAAATAGTGTAAATCTATTTCTCCACAATTAGGGGATCACAATATCCACTAAATATATGAGTCTATTGTCACATAAATGATTCTATATAAACTTTTTATATCCTAGGAAAGCTAGTAAATTCAAATGATTTATGATATTACTCATAACTAGGGTAAGTTGTGAAATTACTTTCATTGTTTTCTAAACTACCACACTTATCATATTAAAAAATCCAATAATGAAACCATAAAAATTTCCACCATATATGTTTTTGACATGATTTATTCTATTTCCAACCATTATATAAAATAATGGAATGTTTTTAATGAGGATAAATGAATCAATGAGCATATAAAATGGGGAGATACATTACATATAAGGAATGAAATATACACTCTAAATTATGAATATATTTGTTTCAATATTGGGTATGCATGGTTATTTTACTATTATGTTATCAAACAATAAATTGTCAAATACTGTAACAATACATTTTAAAACATCTTAATAGTTTGTAAGTAGAATTTTAAATATCCAAATAATATCACCTTAGAATTTTAAACCTGGTGTATATTAAAGCCCACTAATCCTGACCCGAGCATAGATCAATTTAATACCCAACCAACCCATTTAAGGGTTATTACCCATAGGTTCATATGAACTAAATCCATATCAACCTATTTATATCCAGACAAGGATGTTACTATTGGGAAACAACAAACTCTACACTTTACAAAAAAATTAGATGTTTTTCTAATATTTTGACCTATACAAGGGTTATCACTAATTTGGTATAATCCAAATCCCCATAAATAACTATACCATCCTATAATAAATACTATGACAACACAGAAATCATTACACATTTTATTATATGATTTTTAATATAAAATCCATAAAAAAAACTTGACGAATCAATAGGTATATTTTCTTTGGAAAATTAAACATAGAAATAAAGCAACATAATCATAAAGTACATCATCATTATTTAAACTCCTTTTAATTATGTTATATACCATTGATGTTATAATGAAATATAGGATATATTGTAGAATAAATTAATAATATGGGCGACTTATAAATCCTAGAATAGGAAAAATTAGAATAAGAATAATACATATCATAAAAAATGGAATTTTATAAAAACATGAAAGAATTAAAATAAAGTATTACAAAGGCATGGAATCAAAGGAATTTGGAACGAAAATTAAATATAAAAACATTAGTATAATTCTTGAATCTCTTACATGATATCATAACATAATGTTCTTGGATAACCACTCATGCACTATACATGGTATCTCGTGGTATAAAAACATTACCCAATCAATTAGAGAATTATTATGGTGAGCCCTTCAAATGTATAAATTTATGTATTGAACATAGATCCTATATTATATCATTTAATTTATAACCCATGGAGAATGATTATTGATTTCAAATAAAATTCATTTATTTCAAAAACATTCATGATTGTAAACCAAAAAATGGAATGTGTAATACCCTGAAAATCTAAAGTAGGAACATTATATACAATAACATGTATGAAACGTAACACCATGAACATAAGAGAATATAATACCCCAAGACTTTATAATATATTTATTATTTGAAATAAATTAAATCTATGATATCGTTTGAAATTCACGTGATACTGAGTTAGTGTATGTCATATATAATAATGAGTTTCTTCAATGGCTTGTGTTACACGCAACCACGATTTTTAATGAAAAATTACATTTTATTAAAATATTATAATTTCATATAATAATACTTATATTAGATGCTAAATTAGTGGTTATAAATATTGTTAAATATAATATGAAAATATATGGGATTGAATAAAAAAATTTATTAATTAGATAGAAGTTAATTAGTAATGAAAAATAAAAACCAAATGAAAATGAAGGAAATATTATAATTAAAAAAGTGATTAGTATTAATTAAAAAAACTAATTACAACTAGTGAATTATATTAATGAAGTATAAGTTCTATATATTCAGTAAAATATTTCATATAATAATAAAATAGATTCGATATACATAAGATAATAATAACTCAATATTACACATAAAAATGTATTTTTATTGTGGAACATTTACCAAATTTTAAACAAAAATAATTTTAAATCCAATTTTTGATGCTTTTATAAATATTATAGAGATAAAGATTTTTCATTTTTGAAATAAGAACAAAAAAATTACTTTTGGATGAATTTATTGTATTTTTCTGTGAAGCTTCCTTTTTTAATGAATAGTGAAAAATACAGAAATTTAATTCAAAACTAATTTTCATCTAATTAATTCATATGTTAAACTTATAATTTAAATTTTTAATGTACAATTAGATAATAAATTTATATATTTATCCATTTTAGGTTATTGAAAATAATTTCACATCAAAATTGACTATAAAAACATAACAATATTTACGATGTTTTTACTTTAGAAACCAACATTATCGTCCAATCTGTGGGATTATTTTTGGTTTAATTTCTACCAATTGTGTGATTGGAATTTAGAAAAATATATTAAAATTTTTAAATAATAATAATTTATAATTTATAATATGGTTAACATAGTTTTTTTACAAAATAATTATTTATATTAATGAAAATTAATTACAACGGTTGAGGTTAAATGAAGCCGAATAAGTGATTAAACCATAACATTAAGGACCAAAACGACTTATAAACTTGTAAAAAGACCATTTAAGGTCCATATTACGAACCTATACTCACATTATTTTACATTGGACTATAATTTATCAACTTGAAAAAAAATTTGGTTGAAGTTCCTTTCTTCAAAAATATTACAAGAGTGCCTCTCCTCCACCATTATAAAATTTGTCCTTTCCGCCAACTTCCTCACACCTCTCAAACCACATAGGTTTGTAAAAATTAGCCCAATTAAATTATCTAATATACCTATTTATAAAATTTAATTCTCACATTGTTCATAAAGTAATACACTGATGTCTTTTGGTGCAAACCAAAAGGAGTTACACAATTAAGAGGTAACATTTTTCCTAAAGTTCGTTAATTTTATTTCAATTCTACACGGCCTAAAATATTATTATTCAATGTTTATATAGAAAATAATGTATCCAATATATAATAGTATTTTTTATTATAAGTTTTCAACCTATACTTACACACAGATCCATCTAATGGGTATCAAACAAATTGTTTATATATACGGAAAACTATCGCCTCATGAAAAGATGGTTGTTCATTTTTTTATTACAACCTATCACAGTGTCCAATATGATGGAAAATATATTTAAATATTTTATATGTCATATTTATTATCTCATTAATATTTTTTAATTCTCTTACAATGCATATATTTATAGAATTAATTTAATGTAAAATCAAAAACATTGTTTGTTGAAGTGCGGACTACTGCCCCTCAATGCGATGTGATTCATTCACACTATAAATGGAATGTATAAAAGATGATTTTAATTTAAAATATTTTATATAAAAAACAAATATATATATATATATATATAATTAAATACCATCTTATATTTCTTTAAATACATTATATATCATTTTCTTTCACAAGCATAAAATGTGATAATGTCGATTGTAGACGAGTGGACTACTACATTCTCAACATGATGTGATTCCTTTTACATAACAAGAATTATATATATAGGAATATATAATTAAATTATATGGTATTATAATACTTTTATCATTATGAAAATATTTAATTTAGTTCCCCTCTTTCCTAAACGATCATTGAAATTGGGAATGTTACACATGCGTATGTAGGACCTACAGTCTTTGTGATTGTAACATATGTCTGTTTTTTCATAAAATTACTTAATTATTGGTTTTAAAAAAATTATTTTATAAATATAGTAATTATATCGTGATTATTATTCTAGATATTTTTTATAATTACCACTTTGACCATAATTTACTGATACATGTTGTTTTGACAAATAGACAAAAATTAGTCAAAACACCCCCACAAAAAGAAAATTGATAAAGTTGTTGAATATGAAATGGTAACAATTAAAATAATATTTATGATAAAATTTATAATGGTTCTCAAAAAAGTAATTAATTAACATATGTTTTTTATTCATGCATATAAAGACACACAAGGCAAGTCATCACATGGTAAGAGATTCTTATCTCAATTTTCTTTATGTGAGGAGTAATTTATTTTTGTGAACCTAATTTATTATATATTGTGTAAATACTATGACATTGACATATTATATCATGAATGATATTATCTTCATGTTATTTAAATGTTTTATTTAATTATTATTACCTTTGTGTTTTCCAATTCATTTTTTAACACATTGGTATGGGATTTTTCATCTCACTTTTTACTTCTATGAGCTAAATGTCATGTTCACCACTTACTTATTTTTGTAGTATATATAGTAACCAATTTGATATAATATGTCACGAATTATTTTATCTTCATGTTAATTAAAACATTAAATCAATCTTATAACTTAATGGGACACTTTGGTATGTTTAAATATTATTTTCACCAAGATTAATTATAATGATCTTTCAATGGTATTTACAAATGAGGAAATTATATGTTTATTGTTCAAAATACCCTATCATTATCCCTTAATTATTCATGACCATTTTAGATTATTAGTACCATTTTCCCACTCTTAGGTACTGAAAATTTTTTATAAAAGTTTTTTATGAAAACCCTACATTATTTCTCTCTATAGTTGGATAACCGTTTTTTATAGAAACCATTTTTATTAAATTTCGTTAAAATGTTCTTTCCTAAAGACATTTTTACACTTTTTGTATTACACAAAATATTCCAAAGGAATCTTCTTTTTTCTTTCCCAAAAATAATTTTAAAATGTTTTATCGTGATAAAAGAATTTTTCTTTTACCTTGTTTGAAAAGTACGGATTTGATTACCATAATTTCATTGAATATTACATTTATTTTTTAAAATCATACTTTTGGAATAATATTTTTTTAAAATAGAATTTTAAAGAAAATATTATCTTCAAAAAAATGAAATTTTCATCAAGGATATTTTTAAAAAACTATTATATAGAATTTCTATTATTCAACAAGAAAAATATTGTATTTTTATTATACATTGTTTTTTTATATTGATATCATCCTTATTCTACCTCTGGATGGTTTATTTTTGATTTGGGAAAGTATAATATTGACATTCACTTTATTGATTCAATTTCTTACCGCCTTGAGATATTAAATCTCCCATGATCATTAAAAATTGAACTTCCACTAAATTATACATTTCATTTATCATGGATATTACTATTTCTCAAATCATATACCTTTGTACATATGGTTTCTAATTTTATAGTTATTTAATTATTTGTTTAAATATTGATAGATCCTTAATTCTTAGTCAATATTGATATTTGATAATGAATATTGTGTATTTGATATGTAGAATTTTTTGGACATAAAATACATGGGTTATGGACCATTTAAGGAAATACCTATGGTTTATGGACTGGTTAATAAATTCCCCTCGATGTATCGGTAGTCCCATGGGATGAATATGTTGAACTTATTGGAATATGTAAAAAATCTCTTCATGGTAATGGTTCCATGTATGTAGGAATCAAGGGATCCCATAATTAAAATTTTTCACACATTTAGTTTCATTTATTATTCATCCATGAGAGTTTGAGTCTATATATCTATGGATACATTTAATTTTAGTTCATTAATTAAATGGAATACATTCCCACTTCATACTATTATATTCATATTTCATTATTTATGTATTTTAATGGCATGTGTTTCATGTTATTACCTTGACATATTTTTTATGTACTTCATTCACATTTTCTTGATTATATGGTATGTGTGTCCAATTATATACCTATATGTAATTGTTACCCTCTTTGATTCATTGTTTCTTACACTATATTATTCTATTATTAAGCATTTGAACTCACCCTTATTATGTTCCTTCCCCTAAGAATCCAAGAAATGTACTATGAAATATATAATGTGTTTTAATAAATGTAATAGTGTTATCTTTTATGTTTTTTTTGAAATAAGAAAGACAAATTATGTTGTAATTAGTGTTTTAATTTTTTATACAATACCCATTTATGTATCTAGTTTACCATGGTTACTAAAATGATTGGTCCATCAGGGCTTGATTCCTTGTATTCATGCCAATGTAATTAGTACAAAACACCAGCTCTATGCTATCTGGGGAAGGGTTCTACAGTTGGTATCATAGGAAATTTAGAAGAAACATTGGGAACTAGATTTATAAAAACATAGATTAGATAACATAACCATAAGGTATAATTTGAAGATAAGTATAGATCAAAAAACATGAATTTCGGTAAATTGTAGATTATGTGGGTCTTCCTAGAATTACATCCCTATTTGGATACTAAAAGTGGATGTGTTTCTGGTACAGATGTACCTATGAGTAAAAATAATGACAACGTGTTCCATGCCTGACTCAGGCTAAACTGATATATGAAAATGTGCCTTACTGGACAAATGGTTTTAAACTCATGTGGAGATATTTTTTTCATAATGCACATATTTTTACAAACCATTATGAATAATTTGAATTCATAAGGACAATTAATGACCTAGGTTAGACCTATGATGTTTTAGATTGAAGATAAGGAGTCACGATTCATATATCTTATAAATGATATTGAGGATAATCCATAGAATATAGAAGAACCATTTTTGGTAATTTATTTTTGGGATTTAATAATTAAATTGTACAAGTATTTAACGATTTGTATTTTAGATATAGGAATCATCAAATGTCTAAATAATATGATTGATTTTAGATGCATATGTTTTAGAGGAAAATTTTATTAGAGGTATAATGCCTTTAAATTTATATACACATAATTTTAAAGGTATTTATAACATTTATGGTTCATATGATCAGTACAGACATCATACTAATAGTAAAATATGATTATGATACCTTATAAAAATGGTAGTATTGAAAACCATAGTTATGAGTCTATTTAATGATTAAATTTTATAGATTTACATTCGATTTATTTTGGAAATAAAATTAATTTGGATTTAGGATAGGAAAAACTATATGCCTGGTGACAATCCATCATGTCCAATATGGTCACATGGCTTGAATTCCTGACCAAAGGATGATAAAGGTTTTGTGACTACCACTGACTTACATGATGTGTTGGTTAATGTTTAATTATTTGAACGATTTGATGAATAAATATTAATTATGAAGTAGTAGTGTTAGTTTTTAGGTTTAGAAATTAATATATTAACTATATTTAATTTGGATAATTGTTATAAAAAATAGTTAGACATGTAACTCGTTTACGGGACTTACAATATGTAAATGTTTTAGTGCTACTGTGATCAATGCTAATTTTTTGATACCATTTTCTTGAGGTAAGGGATTAATTATAATTATATTTAATCAAAACCAAAATATTAAATTATTTATATGCAATTGAAATGTATCAAGAAAATATATTTCCTTATATTAATAGGAAGTAAAATAATTACTCAACATTTGGAAAATGATTAAAAAATGTGTTTTTAATACCTTATTTTTTTTTTGAACTAATGATCTTCTAAATCCTAACATATTAATGGATTTCAGGGCATTAAAATTACATCTATAATTAAATTTATTTTTATTTATAACCTCAATTGGTCCCAATAATTAATTATTCTTTTTATTCATCTATTTATCTCAACATTCCATTGATGTTCACCTACTTAGAAACCTATTTACATATTAGTCCATGTGACCCTTACACTTCCCACTCACTCTTTTCTAGAGGATATAATATAAAACCTTCTCACAATATGTGATTTACATAGAGAAAATATCAAATATTATAATTTAAATATTGAGTTTAAATTGTGAGGACATAATTTAATTAATGGTTGGAGAATGTAATACTCTGAAAATCTAATGAAGGTTCAATGTATTCAGTAGCATGTATTACACATATCACCAAGAACATAATGGAATATAATACAATAAGAATTTATAATATATTTACGATTTTTCAAAAATTAAATCTATTATATCTCTTTAAATGAATGCAATACTGAGTCAGTGTATGTTGTATGCAGCAATGGCTTTCTTCAATGGCTTGTGTTAGATGCAAAACCATGTTTTACCGAAGAATAACATATTATTAAAATATTATTATTTAATATAATAATAACTTACATAGCATTAAATTAGTCTTTATTAATACTATTATCTATCTTATGAAAATATATTATTTACACAAATATAAAATGTATTAATTTGTTACAAATTAATTAGAAAAGAAAAATACAAACCTATTGAATATAAAAGAAATATTATTATCACAATAGTATTTTGTATTAATAAATTAAATTAAATTAAATTTGTTCATGATATTAATGAAATATAAATGCTATATATTCAATAAAATATTTTTTTATAATCCTACAATAGACTAGATAAAAAAAATAAATTATAAACACAATATTACACATAAAAAAATATATTTTTTAATAAGAAACTTTTACTATCTTTTTATTGAGAACCCATTTTAAAT
Source organism: Viscum album (assembly GCA_963277665.1). Lineage (NCBI taxonomy): Eukaryota > Viridiplantae > Streptophyta > Magnoliopsida > Santalales > Viscaceae > Viscum > Viscum album. Next base: position 818,158,673 of record OY728132.1, on the reverse strand, counting down.
ATATTTTTTATCATTCTATACATATTAAATCCCAAAATAATTTTAATATTTGACTGTAGAATATATAATTAATTTTAGGGTGAAAATTTTGTATTTTACTATGAAGTTTCATTTTTTTAATGAATAGTGAAAATACTGAAATTTAATTCAAAACTGTATCTTTATCTTATTTATTTATAATGTTAAATAATAATTATATTTTTTATAAAGATTAATTAGATAATAATTTTTTCATTTAATCCAATAAATTTTATTTAAATAAAATTCTTCTATGAAATTGACTATAAAAATATAGAAAGCATTAGGATGTTTTGACATTAAAAACATGCATTACCACCCCCTCTGCGGGATTAATTTAAATTTAACTTATGTCGTTTATATGATTTTAATTTGAAAAAATGGATTCTATATTTGGTAAAATAATATTTTATAATTTCTAATAAGGTTTTATTAGTTTTTACTAGAAATATCAGTGAAAGTAATTAAAATTAATTACAATGATAATGTTAAATTACGCGTAATAAGGGACTAAATGACAACCATAAGGCCCAAAAATACCTACACACTTTTTTATAATCCATTTTATTGACAAATTTAGACTCTATACATCCGTTTTTAGACATTGGACAATTATTGATCCAATTTAAATATAAAATTTGGGTTGTGTTCCTTTCTTCTAAAAAATTACACAAGGGCCACTCCTCCTCTGTTATAAAAGGAATCATTTACTCCCATGTCCTTACACCTCTAAATCCACATAAGTGATACCAAAATCTACCTAATTAACTCCCCAAAATACCCCCTTCTTTCTTTAAACCCGTCTTTTGTATATAAGAAATTCAAAGATGTTTTTTGGTGAAAACCAAAAGGAGTTACCCGATTAAGTGGTAACGTCTTTCCTAAGGATCCTTAATTTTTCTCCATTATCCACTCCCTAAAATAATAATATTATTATTATATATAAATATAAAATTATCAAAAATATAAAATGAATTTTTTATGATAATTTTTCTACTTACACTTACACACACATCCATCTAATGGGTAATGAACATACAGTTTATGTGTATGAGGAGCTACCGCCTCAGGAAATGGTGACTGTTCATTTCATCCTTTACCACCCCTCACGGTGGACATTATAATAGAATTTTTTATATATTTTATATATCAAATTGTTTATGTCTTTAATATTCTGAAATTATTTTACCACACACATATATATATACTTTTAATTTTGTGTAAAAATGATAACATCATTAGTTGAAGTGCGGACAACCACCCCCTCAAGGAAATGTGATTCAATTAAAATATTCATGGAATGTATAAATTATTATTTCAATTAAAAATATTTCAAATAAATAAATATATATATATATATAATATTAATTAACAAATTATCTTTCTGTAAATACAATATATATCAATTTCTTTCACAAACTTAAAAAGTGATAACGTCATTCATGGACATGTGGACTACGGCCTCCCCAACAAGATGTGATTCCATTTATATAAAAATAATTATATGTATAATTATATAGGATTAATAATTATGGTATTATAATATTCTAATAATTATATAAATATTTATGTTACTTACCTTCTTTCCAAAATGATAATTGAAAACGACATCATTACTCTTGCGTATGTATGACCTACCTTCTCAATGATTGTAATGTTTTATAAAATTTCATATCCATATATAATTATTGGTTTTAATAGTATAATTAATGTATATATATTGAAATTATTCATTTATTATTATTCTGGATATTTTATATATTGACCCGTTTGACCATATTTTACCAACACAAGTTGTTTTTGACGTATAAAAAGAAATTGGTCAAAACACGTGATGTAAAACTAATTGATTTAATAGATGAATATGAAATTTTAATAAGTGAAATAAAAGTTTTTACAAACATGAAATAGGTTCCCATGAAAAATAGTAATTAATATATGTTTGTTATTCATGAATATAAATACTCACAAGACATGTCGAATGCTAGGTAAGGGATTCTGGTCTCATTTTTCATTATGTAGGGAATACATTATTGTTGTGATCCTAATTTCATATATATGGTGTAAATAGTACCATATTGACCTCTTATAACATTAATTATATTATCTTCATGGTATTTAAATGTTATATTTAATTATTAATACATTTTAGAATTCTGATACATTTTTACCACATTTGTAAAGGGGTTTAACCTCACTTTTTTTTCTGTGAGATAAACGTCATGTTCACCATTTACATCATTTTTTATTATATATACTGACCATTTTAATATATTATTTCATGAATTAGTTTATATTCAGGATAATTAAAATGTTCATTCAATATTATTCCTTTTTGAGAAATATAGTTTAAAATGATTCAAAGTGGTCTCGAACACTTTAGGATGTTTACATATTATTTTCCACAAAACTAATAAAAATTATCTTTAAATAGTATTTCCATTCAAGGAAATTATATGTTCCTTTTTAATTTTTTTTTCTAATTCTCATTTGGATATTATTGAACATTTAATATTATTCATACAATTTTCCACTTTTAGGTACTAAATGTGTTTTATAAAATGTTAATGAAAAACCCACTTTATTTCTCTCTTTATCCATAGAACCAATTTTCATCTAAAATTCATATTTTATTAAAATGTTTTCAAAAATTATTTAGAAAAGACATTTTTACCATTTTTTTTATTTTACCCATACTTTTAGAGTAATCTTCTTATTTATTTCTAAACAATCCATTTTTCAATCAAGTTTTCCTTTCAAAGTAATGTATTTTACATTGTACGATAAGTACAGATTTAATCACCCTAATTTATTTGATTATTGATTTTTTTATTTTAAATTGATAGTTTTTTTCAAAAAATTTCTCAAACCTGAATTTTGAATTTTTTTCAAAAAAAAAAATATATTCCTTAAAAATGTTTTAATGATATTTTTATATTATTTCTATTCATAAAAAACAAAACCCCTTATTTTACTCAACATGGGACATTTTGAATTGATACCATCCTTATTATTCCAATGGATGGTTTATTTTTTATCTGGAAAATGATTCTATTTTTAATTACTTCTTTGATTCATTTTTTATCCCCTTTAAATATTCAATCTCTTATGACCATTGGACATTTAATTTTCCCTAAATTACTGATTTATTTATCATGGAAATTACTATTTCCTAAAATGTAAACCATTTTACATGAAATGTCTATAGTGATATTTATATGATTATTTGTGGAAATATTGATAGATCTATATTCCTTAATGAATATTTATATTTGATATAGTATATTATTCATTATATAAGAGGAATGATTTAGACATGAAATTCATGGATTGGGGAAAATTTATGGAAATTCCTATGGGTTGGGGATCAGTTTATGAAATACCCTTGAAGTATTAGCAGTCTAATGGGATGAATTAGATGCACAAATTCGAATAGTTAAAATTTATCCTTACAGTAATGGTTCAATGTACCTAGGAATCATATAATCTAATAATTTAGAGTTTTCACTAATTTAATTTCATTTATTAATAATCCATGATATATTTCATCAAAATATATATGGATTCATTTAATTTTAGTACACCTATTAAACAGAATGTTTTTTAGTTTCATAACATTATTTACTGATTTTCCTTATCTAGATATTTTAATGGTAGGTGTTTTTAATTATTACATTTTACATATTATTTGTGAAATTCCTTGTCTTTTTGTTTATTACATGGTATGTGTTTTCTGTTATTTACCATTAAATAATTATCACTCTCATTTATTCGTTATGGATACCTTTATATTTATTTATTTCTGAGAATTTGAAATCACCCCTTTTATGATTGTTTCCCTTAGAATCCAAGAAGAGTAATATGAATGTTATGCATGGATTAACTAGATATATTAGTGTTATCATAGAATTTATTTATTTATAAAGAATAATTTTGTTGGTTTTAATTAGTGTTTTAATTTATAATTCAATACTGATTTATTTATTTGGTTTAACGAGAATTCGAAACTGATCGGTCCTTCAAGGATTGATTCCTTATAATCATGCCATTTTAATTTGTAGAAGACACTAGCTCTGGGATATATGGGGTCAGGTTTCTATAGAATTCTAGTTTCACACATGAAAATACCTAAAAAATAAAGAAAAAGTAAAATTATTTTAATACCCCTAATTTAAAATGGTATTTTTTAATCATAACAAATCATGATGTCCTGAAAAATAAAAGCTTGATTTCAAACAAAAAATGGGTATTAAAAATAATAAATTGGGGATAAAGGAAGATAAATTTAAAATACATTAATAAATATTCATTTGGATCATAATTTAATGATTATAATCACATGAAATCATAATAAATTCAAAAAATTCATAGTATAAAATAATTACTTGGATAATAGGATAGAGGGAGAGAATCCCTCATCTTTAGAGGTATATTCTTAAAGATTCAAAGGTTCTCAATAGAACCTTAAGAAATTATTGGAGACACTAATAAGATTAAAAGAATAAGAAATTCATCATAAATGGATTTTTAGTGGACTGAAATGGGAAAATAGGTGGGTATTTATAAAAAAATAGGAGGAATTTATTATTAATTTCCAAACACAGGCTTGAGACATAAAGTTTTTAAAAAATAAAAATCATTTCCACCCCTTTTTATTCCATAGTATTTTCCAATTGGGAGTGGTTTTAAGTATCTAAATGTTTTATGTTCCAAAATACATTAAATAATAGCATTCATGTTGTGTTAGTGAGTCATGTTCATAATTAGTATTTTATAATATCATAAAATACCTTATAGGTTTTGGAATGATCTTTATAGGTTTGGATAATTTATCTTATCAGATTAAAATACATTATTTTAAATGATAAATTTATTTATGTTATATAATGTCATTATAACAAATATTTAACCATGTTCATTTTGTTATGATGTTGTAATACATACCGTATATTCATATAGTATTTTACTTTTCACCAAAATATTTAACCATCTCAAAAAATATGAAAAAGTAACTGTTTGATAATATGAACATGATTATTTCCAAAATGAAATATAATATATAAAAAAATTTTATAAATGGAAGAGATTTAATATTTAATTAAAATATTTATTACAGAAAAATACATATTTTTATAACATGATTTAGTTACTAATCCTTATAAAAATTATAAATTATTCAACAAATTTAATATTTTTTTTATATAATAATAAATAGTGTTTTCTATAAAATTTTTATAAATATATCATTTTATATAATTTTTTTAATGTATCATAAGAATTTATTTTAATGAAAATTATAAAAATATAAATACTAAAAGTATTATTATTTTTTCTTGGAATAAAATTCAATTTTATTCTATTTATCCTTTAATCATGTGAATTTGATATAATATTAATAAATTAAATAAAATATTTGGTTCAATGTAAAAAATATTACATTTTATAAACTAATTTACACCTTAATACTACTTATGTACTAGATATATAACCGCCAATCACACAATCATATTCTCTAAGGGTAAAGTGTTTGATTGCGGTATAGTCATGGGGTGGATTTGCTAACATCGATTTGGTGGTGATGTCTAAAAAATTTAACTTCATCTATATGATGTTATTCTTAATCCTCAATTTTTGAAGCTTTGTTTCAGATTGGTGATGTGAAATGCTGATAGATTTTCCTCCCTCCAAAGCTGATATAATTGTTCTTTATAAGGCATGATTTTTCTTGTTTATGGAATTGTTTCTCCTTCTTTAGTCAATTAGTTAAATTAATTACCCTTATTATACATTGAATCTATTGTTCACATTACAATAACAACATTACCAATGGTCATAATTCTCAATGTTCATAATTCTCAATAGTCATAATACTTAGCGATTATAATGGTTTTCAACTTCCTCTAAATACCTCATATTTTAGTCATTCATCAATTAATTCTTTTTTTCAAGGTTCGATATTCTCCATTTTCAAAATGAATATTATACTTTTTTTCATTTTATAGTTTTATTATAGAGTATGAAAATCATAGGAGATCAAGATGAAACAATTTTCCAATTCTAATTATTTTTTTATTCAATTAATTATACTGTTTTAATGTCAATAAATGTTTTGTGTTTAATTATTGAATATATATGATTTTCTAAATTAATTATTTTTTTAATCATAGTGTTTTATAAGATACTGCATTACTAGATATTCTATACATTCAAATCTACAAGGGAAATTATATATATATTTCTTTGGGTCATTACATTATTTATATGGGATTTTTTATGTGATGGAATTAATTAACTAAAGATTAATATAGCCTAAAACATTCCTACTATGTATATGATTTCAATAATGTTTTGACCCTGTAATACCTAACCTCGTTTCATGCTAATTATTTATTATATGTTTGGTTATGAGTAGAATTTTTATATCTATTATAGGATACTTTTAAATATTTAGTAATTTCATGTCTCAAATGGAGTATTTGATGTTTGGTTTGGGTAAAGAAGGACTCCGAGATAAGGGAACATGAATAGACACACCAAGACCTAAAGTGGTGTACTGCGATGGAGCATTGAGAAGTTTAGTAATTTTGAGGTCATCATTTCTTCACACCATGACACTAGAAGCATGAAATTCCCTCAAACATAAATAATTTTAAAAATCTCTCACAAGGGTTCAATTAGAATGTGTATCATTTTTAAGGGGAGGGATAATGGAATGGTCACATAATGTAATTCCCTAAGAACATAGGGCTATTTAATGGAAAGTGTAATATTCATCCAAAATCTACTTTATTTTATATGTTTCACCCACTCCACAAATAATTGTTTCATGTTCGATCAATAAAATCATGAATTCATCTATTTACCCCATTGGTAGGATATATATAATATTTTCTAAGATCAAACATAATAGTATTCTATATCCTTCTTATGAATGTGATTGAATTCAATTTAACTACTATAGGAGGAGTTTCATATCGTGACATGATGTATCGAGTCATGTCATGATGGGTGTTTGGGAAAAGGACTTGCAATGAGTATATAGATGATTGTATCATGACCAATCTCAATCAAAGAGTTATTTAGGGAACCCAAATAATACATTAATAATATTGAGTGTTTTGGATGATACTGACGTCATCCACACTATAATGTGTTTGTTGTGAAAGATTACAAAATGATACCTCATCCCATTTTTTAGATATCACACCATGATTATTATTATGATTAAAGTTTTAAAAATTGTAGATATATTGATCTCACCGTGAAGGTATATGACATGTTGTCATGCATTCGATGAAAGATATAAATATATAATATTTTTTTGGGCCCTATGGGTTCATGAAATGTCACATTTTTTCACACCATAGTGTATGATGGGATATAAATCGGAGGTCTATCAAGTTAAAAAGGAGATTATTGGGAATTATTTTATATTTTTTCAATTATTATTTTTCCTTTAGTATATTATATTTTTTTCCTTCCATTAATCTATTTTTGAGAATATAACTATTTATTCATGTATTTTTTTATTGTTTTCAATTATTCTCAATTTGAATTCTGTTCAACTTCCCTTTAGATAACATCTTAGGATCACCTAATCATGTTTGATGTAGTATTATCCCATCATGAATTTCTAGCTCGCTTGATGATTGTGGGATCTAGAGTAAAAGGAAGTGTGAGTTGATACAAAATTGATATAATTCATTGAAATAGTTTTTATTATGAATTTTTTTCCTTGAATTTGTTAATATTTTTTATATGGATCTGTCCAAATGAATTTTTGAGGGAGGATCCCAAATTTTTAGATCAAATCGTACTTTAAATAATGTTTCATGTTCATCTTTTTTCTAAAATATCAAACTTAATGTTTCTAGGGTGTTGTTTGTCCTTAACCAAGGGGGTTTTGATGACCAATATTAAATAAATGAAATTGAATATAAGATTTTGGATACTAGAAAATTAATTTTCAACCAATAATTTTGATTAAACCATAAGTGAGTGAGTTAATGTATTTTTAAATAAATCATTTAAATTTATTGTGAACCCCTATATAAGTTAATTACTTTCACATAAAAAGGATTGTTTTCATTTTCATGGATCTAGTCTCATTAAAATATTTGGTCTACCATTAAAAATAAAATAACTCTAGGGGATCGAAAAGCCTCCTCTATAGACAACCTTAAAATTCAATATTCTATTGCTTCATAGTTGGAGAATGATTGAATAGATATATATTCTAAACGTTTGTAAATACATTCATTGTAATGACTCTAGTGTTTGTAGAAATGTTTTTAGCGCAATTAATAAAGTTGAAAAGTGATCTTTTGGGTTTTGAAATTTCTATTTATTAACTCACTATTTTCTTATATAATTTCATTTTTTTTAATTTATGTACATTAACATGAGTGAGGTGCATTGTTTTTTTCTTTATTGAAATTAGTGCATGAGTAAGTCCCTTACAAATCATTCAAGGTGTGTGAAATTTTAAGAGACAACACAATAAGATATAGAGATTCAGACTTCCATGTACATGCATCAACATCTAGATTTATTTTTATTCTACAAACCAACTTCACCAGATGGATTCAATGGCCATTTTTCAGATGTGGTCATACAAATCAATGTTCACCTATTGCATCACACTAACACAAAATAAGCTTTTATTAGTGTTAAACGAGGCCTTTATCAGCCCTAAAAAAGTTTTTATAATAGATTAGAAAATGAAGGGGAGGGGTCCCCTTTATTAGTGCTATTTGAAGCACTGATAAAGTCCCCATTTATCAGTTCATCAAATAGAACTGATAATGGTTTCCTTTATCAGTTCTATTTCAATCGCTTATAAAGTCTTCCCAGCCTGGGTGTTCTGTTTATATAACAGCACACCTGGCCAAACTACAAAAAATAAACAGCACCCAAATAGTAGACCAAAATAAAAAAACCATCCAAAAAAAACCTACACAAACTTGCAAAAACCTGCTAAATAATAACCACCAATGTTATATACAAAATAACCACATACAAGATTAAAATGATGAAAAAATGAAAAGTGCACAAAAATGTTTGAAAAAAAATTATATATACAATTAACTGACATCATGAATACAAAAAATATTCACTCATGTTATTCACCAAAATACACATCTATAATCGTTTTGAGAAATGTTTTATAAAATTACATTTACAATTATCCATAAAAAAGTTATAAACAAAAATGTTTTCTCTTTTGATGTGTATGATCCCCTTTAAAAAATGCCTTCTAAGGTAATAGTTTCCAAAAAAATCATCCAAACTCAATGAAAAAGTTTCTACCTATATATGAAATAAAAAATTACTTTAGTAATACTATAAAGATTTAAATTAAACATTAATATGTAGAATACATTAAAAATGACAATATTTAAAAAAAATGACACATTTGGAGTTATACCGGTCACGCCACACAACGTATTGACGTGGGGTTAGATTACAACAAGTCAAAAATGAATAATAGATCATTGTCCTAAATTATCAAAATAATCCAAATTCATTTTCTCAATTTTCAGTATGTTAGTTGTGTTTTTTATTAAAATGTCATTTCAATCGAAAAACATTCAATTTGAGTAATACAGGCAGCATCATGCATCAGTTTAATGGTAGAATACTGCATACTTGTCCCAATGAACATTTGAATTGCTTCCCTTAAATTTGAAGAAACTATAGAGTGGTTTCTTGGATTTCAGTGAGTGACATGTGGTGAGCTAAAATGTCAATTTTAAACTGATAGCGGACACTTTTACTCATATCAGTCACACCATTCGTCGAATTGAGGTGGGGTTGATTCCGGCACCTCAAAACTAACTCATTGATCATTTTCCTAAAGTATCAAAACAATCTGAATTCATTTTATCAATTTTCAATATGTCAATTTTGTTTTTGTACTTGAATTAATGCCAATTATTAATAATAATTCACATTTGGAGTCATACCGGAAACACCGTTCTTCAGATTGAGGTTCAGTTCATTCCTACACTTCATAAATGACTTATAGATCATTATACTAATGTATCAAAACATTTTGAATGAATTTACCCAGTTTTTAGTATGTTAGTTGAGTTTTCTTACTAAAATGTCATTTCAAACCAAAAATATGAAAATTGAATCATATCGGTAGCATCGTGCATCAGTTTGACATGAGACTACATCATACACATCACAGAGGACTGATGAATCGTTGTCCTTACTTTTGAGAATAATTAGATTGTGTTTTCTTGGTTTTCAGTAAGTGACATATTTTGTGTTAAATGTCAATTTTCTATAGATATCAGAAACTTTTAGTCATACTGGTCCCACCGCTAGTTGGATTGAGGTGGGGTTGATTTCTACTAATCCAAACTGATGGATGGATCCTTTTTTTAAGTATCAGAATAATAGGAATTTTATTTCTTCCTTTTACGTATGTCAGTTTTGTTATTCAACTTGAATTAATGACAATTTTAACAAACAATACACATTTGGAGTCATACGAGTGACACTATGCATCAGATTGAGCATTGGTTGATTCTTACATGTCACAAATGACTGATAGATCATTATCCTAATGTATCAAACCAATTGGAATGAATGTCTTAATTTTTTAGTATGACACTTGTTTTTTTTAATAAAAAGTTATTTCAAATAGTTAACATGAAATTTGATTCATATCTGTCGCATCATGCATCAATTTGACGTGATACTGCTTCATAAACATCATAGTGGACTGATAAATCATTGTATTTAATTTTAATGAAAATTAGAGTGTGTTTGTTTGGTCTTTATTGGGTGAGATGTTTTGAGATAAAATCCCAATTTTAAACTGATAGTGGGAAGTTTTAGTCATACCGGCCACATCGTTCTTCGGATTTAGGTTGGGTTGATTCATACACATCACAACTAACTCATGTATTACTTTCCTAAAGTATCAAAACAATTTGAATGAATTTTCTCAGTTTTAAGTATGACAGTTGTGTTTTTTTACTTGAATTAATGACCATTTTAAATAAAAAGACACATTTGAAGCCATACTTGTGACATCGTGTGTTAGATTGAGGTGGGGTTGATTCCTAAACGTCTGAAATGACTAACAGATCATTGTCTTAAAGTATTAAAACAATTGAATGCATTTCCTTGATTTTCAGTATGTTAGTTGTGTATTTTTACTAAAATTCCATTTCAAACTAAAAACAAGAAATTTGATTCATACTGGTCACATTGTGCATCAGTTTGATCTCTGTACGGTTGAAACAGAATAACATCCTCATTCTACAGCATCGATTTTTTCAGCTCAATGTAAAACCAACTATTTTATATTTAAGACCACCGAATGAATATATAACAATTGGTACTTCACTGGGTCAACTAAATAGAGGAACTTCCAATGTTGCAGATTGAATTGATGTAATATAGAGAAAAAACCTACTCATTTTTGAAAATGAGAAGAGTGGAGTAAGCTTATGTGCCAGTTATGTCTCTAGACATCACAAGAAACTGAAGGGATGGGGAAACCCCTTTAGGATACTCATTATCTTTTTTGGTCTATCAGAAACACGCATACCTTGTAAATGAGGACCACCAGTTTCATTTAAAATAAAATCAATAGGAAATTCATTTAGTGCATTGATAAGGGCCACCAATGTCCGTGATTTTTAGCGGGGCGTTTATCCCATACAAATCACAACATTACCATCAAACAAAGAGAAAGATAAGGCAGAAAATATTGTTAACGTTGAAATATTTTGATATTTTTTCCATCTTCATTCTATATTTGTACATTCTTCCATCACGTATGTTGCCAATTAGTTTCCTAGAATATCTATATCATCTTGTGAATATGACTATTTTCAGCAGTCATGGAAATTCTGAATAAATATAATTACACAAAGGATTAATAAAATTTTTAAATGAAATAGAAATTATCTTTGAAAATACCACTTTAGGGATGTTGGTTTGTTCATGGAATATGATCTCTTTCAAAAATTTACGAACATAATAACCAAAATTTTTAACATTTTATTTCAGGCACTACAGAAACATTGATAGAAATAAGTAATTTTTTAAATGGGTTTGGGTAGTTAAATCTTATTATAAATACCATGATACTTATCTAGTCATAGTATATCTCAGTTTCATTTTCCTTTTCCTTTGGCCTCATTCTAAGATGTAGACAATATTCATGCACTGGCCTATCATAATAGAATCCTCATTAAAAGATAATGCTAGTTATATAATTGGATGTTTAGTTCTAAAATGGTGGATCTAGTGTATTACAAATTCAAAAATTCCATCATGAGTTGTTGTTTTATTGGATATCCATGTGTTGAATGTAGAAAATAAATTTTTAGAGTATCCAAACTGACAACAATATAAATCCAATGCTGCCTAAGAACCCAAAAAAGAATAATTACTGAATGAAATTAAAATATATTGGATATGATTAAATTGTATAGTTTTACCCCTGCATCATTGGTATTAATATGAGTCTATCATTTTTAATTTTTATGTTAAATTATTTGAGCAGTCCTAACAGTATTTCACCCTTTTTCTTGGAAGTTATGTCTTCTGTTCTATAGAGGTGATGCGAGGACTAACAAGTCTAAATTTTTGTTCATGGGAAAATACCTTATATAGTTTTTCATATATATTCATGAAAAAAATATAAAATGTATTTATTCATAATTATCATAGTTTATAATCCTTTGGAAAATGAAATCAGGAAAACATACCTCATGAAAACATTTACAACTGAGCCACCTAACCGTTCAAATTCGAGGATTTTGGTTTCACTCTCAACACCAATTAAGTCTCGATATTTCCCTACATAGATATTTTCTTCAAAATCAATTATGTAAGTACCACCATATTTCAACTTCATATCCACATGATATTTCAATGATGATATATGTGGATATAGAACAGGGGGTTATGTGCTTTAGGTAGATCATTTTGATCAGTTAGATGATCCTTGAGTTGATTTTGAACAAGTATTTATTTTTACACCATTCCCTTAGCCCGCATGTAATAAAATGCATCGGTTCAGACCATTTTTCATTAATTATTTATGTATTTACTTGAAAAATAAATTTGAAATCAATACCATATTGTGGAAATGTTTTTTAGAAGATGTGATGGCCATGTAATGAATGTTCCAAGAGCATTTTGGGACGTATAAATATATGAATCATCAATTGGAACTAGTATCTCAGCACTCAACTCGTAGGATATAGTAATTGACACTCAAGAATGACTCTTCATAAGTGTTTTCTCGTGTATCATTCCATTCTAGATATTTAACATTGTATCCCTTGCAGCAAAGTGATAAGAAAGTGTTAATAGATATAAATCACCGTCATTTTTACCATATAGAATATCAATATAGGAAAGGTATCCATGTTTAGTGTATATCTAATTCAAATTTCATAGAAACCATTATTATAAAATTGACTACCTCAGTTAAGAATTGTAGTTGAGTGGAAAGGATCACCTTTAAATTGGTGGGGGTGGGGTGGGATCTTCACACGTGGGTTGTTCTTGAGTTGTTTCATCACTTTGTCTCCCCCATCAATCTTTCTATCATCTCGCACTGGTATTGTAATTATTCTTGAAACATATATATTGTTTCTCTCATCCTTTTAATTTCCTTAGATTGATCCTCTACTTATTTTTTTCAAAAAATATGTTCACAGTGTCACCCCAAAGCCCACACCTCACATGTGGCCATAATTTTCTGGCTACTTCAAGGCTACTGAAAGTAAGTCTGCATCTGGTGTGGGTTTTGTTGATTCATGTGACTATGTTAGATATAAAATATAAGAAAACAATTAATCATTGTTTTTAATAGATATTTAATGATTTTTTATTATTTCATACTTACACATGTTTCTCTCACTTTTTATGTGTTTTCAACTATACATATTTATTTACACACACCTCCTTCCATAGAACATGGTGTGGGATGGATGTGGTTGTGGATATGGACTATTCGTGTTTCATATAAACAAAATAAGATAGTTATTTTGTTGTTTTATGTCACATAAAAGTATCATGGTAGATTTAAAATACGTACCAATGTTTTTTCAAGTGATGTGTACCCCATCCGTTCATTACAGTAGGGGTACGCTGGTTTTAATACTCATTGATTATTTTCTGCACTACGTTGATCTATAATAAATGAAACACTATAAATCAAAGTTATGAATACATTTAATGTCAAAAAATTAATTACTAGACACAATATACCTGAAAATACTGCTTTGCATGATGGCCAGAAAATGCATCCCCCGATGCTTGGGTTATCAGGAGTGCATAAATAAGAGGTGGGTGCGGTTTTATATTCCGATAAACATATTTAAGATGATATTTCGTTAAAGGTGTGAGAAACTACCTATGAATCCTTCCATAAACCCTTAATACATAGTCTTTATGTGAGTCTTCTACTATAAATGTACTCTGCAAGAGATGACGAAGTGTATGTCAATGTTTCATTATTAAATTTTTAGTAAATTGAAATATGATATCATAATGTTACTATAATATCTCCCCACATAGTTTCTTAATCTCAAGCACAACATAGTCTCATTAAGTTACATCATTTTTCACGCATTTCCAAGTGAGGATCCAAATGTAACTATTGAACATGGCCTTATTGGGGTTAACATGTTGTCCCTTCTTATTCCATGCAATCTTGTATTTCATACCTTTCTCTTTATCCGTAATGATTTGGGCTAATACCATAAAACTAAGATGCTTCTATTTTTTCTATGCCTCTAGTGTTTTGTCACCTTTTATTTCCACGGATCCACCATCGTTAATATGGTCATCTAGCTCTGGAGGGCTAGAATCAGCATGTGCAGATATTGGTTTTTCCTTTACACTATGAGCAGCAAAAGGTTGGGAAACATGTTGTTCGTCTACACTGCTTGCAGTAGTGGGTTGAAAAACATTTTATTCCCATGGATTGGGAGCATCATTATGTACATAATTCATTATCTTCAAAAGTGGTTTAACATTTAATTTATATTACATGGAAGCATCAACAAACATATTTTAACATAAATCAACAGGTTGAGAAACAAGTTGTTCATCTTTACTGTGAGTAGCAATAGATTGAGAAACCTGTTGTGCCTTGGGATTGGGAGCATCATCACATACATAAGTCATTATCGGAAAAAGTAGTTTAACAATTAATTTAGCTAACTTAAAATCAGAAATGAACATATATTAACATAATTTAAGATGATGCATATAAAAAAATGAAACCTAATTTTTGAACAATCTATTTTTAAATGTTGAAAGGATTTGACCAATATATCGACTATGAAAATACATTCATTATGGTATCCAATGACATAATAACACCCCTACAATGGAACCATTTCAAAATTATTGATACGTCCCATTTAAAGGGCCATCCTCCGTTGAATTTTTATCTAACACTTCAGTGGTTTTGGTCAATAATAGAACAATTAACTAGTTTTTGTTTGTGGGATGTCGAACATAAAATAATTTTATTGCCTGTGATTCCATTTTAAATGGTTTTCCTTTATACCATTCCTTACTAAAATCAACATTCACAAATCCCAACTAGTCTATTTTAACGTCACTTCTATTATCAACCAACAATCATTGAAAAATAGGAACTCATAATGTCATATAATCCAACTCCCATATTTTTTTATGATTCCAAAATATGACATATTCACATAAATTGGATTTATATCCTTATCACTAGAAACATGCACCACTTTTTCCAAAATTATAACCCATTATTCTGTGTGGTAGTTTTTTCATCATTTTCATTATTATATAATGTATAACCATTAATTACATAATCATTTTAAGATAATACTTACACACTTGATCCTCCATATAGCCATCGAAGTTATTCTAAAATTGAATGTGAAATTTCATTTCAATCTATAAAAACATGGTCCTGAAGCCATCCTATAAACTATTTTTATGTTTATTTGATATCCATTTTCAGATCTTGATGGATTTGAATGCCTAAGAATTTCATTGTGGGTTTCAACATATTGGTCATCATCCAAGCTGTTATGGAAAATGTTAATTTGGGCATGCTCCCGATCTATAGTATTGATTGTGACAACGTACTTTCCTGAAGTTCCTTCACCCACCAGATAGGTATTTATTACCTTATTCAATAGCTTCCTCAATAATATATCACTCTATAATACAACCCTCTGGGCAACTTTGATTTTTGACATTCCCTTTAAAAATCTTTATATATCATTCAATGTGGTACATCCATCTATAGTGCATAGGACCACAAACTTGAATCTCTCTTACCAAGCGAACTATCAAATGAACCATCATTTCAAATAATTTCGGTGGAAAAAACATTTCCAATTAACATAATATGATGAATATTTCTTTTTCCAATGTTGGAATTTTCCTGGGATCTATAAATTGACTATATATAACATTGAAAAAGAAATAGAGCCTCGTTAATTTATTATGGAAATTTTTGGAAAAAATGAAACATAAAGCTAAAGGAATTGGATCTTGAATCAAAACATGGAAGTCAGGTGATTTCATACCATTTATTTTTAAATAATGAATTGAAATAATGATATTTATATTCAATGAATACACCTCTAGAACCATTATATTATTTAAGAAGTTGAAAAAATGATATCTCTCCCACCTGGAAAGTTTGTAGGAAGTAGGAGGCATAAATGTCCTTTTTTCACCCTTCACTGGTGAGAAGTCTTCTTATATTCCTATGTCAACCATATCCAAAATAATCCTTAATTCCATCTTATGTTTTTATCGGTGCATTTAGCAATGTGCTGATGAAACTATCACATATATATTTTTTCAACATGAATAACATCAAGAAATTGTTTGACGTACAGACAATTCTAGTATGGTAATTAAAAAAACGGATTTCTTTTTCTAACTAGTTTTCATAAGGGTTTTTGAAAATGGTTTACCCAAAAAAGTGTCCAAGTATTTCACTGTCTTAAAATATTGATCACTTATTAGTGGAAATGGTTGCATACTTTCTTCTGAACATCCATAAAATGATATCGTCTAAGATTGTTACTTATGTCATTGAGGTAGAAATCTGTGTATCCTAGAAACAGTGTTTTTGAGGTATGTTTCAACCTAATTGATTGTGTTCCGTTATCGCAGACAGGACACCCATGAGTTCCTTTAATTATATTTGCTGACAAATTTTCATAAGAAGGATTGTCAATTATCATCTTGTAAAACAATGATCTCAATGTGAAATCTTCTTTTCTGTAAGCATCATACATCGTAACACCTGAATCCCACAATAATTTAAAATCCTCTATCAATGCTTCCAAATAAAAATCAATATCACTACCTGGTTGTTTTGGTCCTGATATAAGCATAGATAACATGATGTATTTTTGTTTCATGCATAACCACTATGGAAAGTTATAATTTACCAACATAACTGACCATGTATTGTGACTGCTTCTTTGAAAACCAAAATGATTCACTCCATCTATAGATAACACAATTTGAAGGCTTCTCAGCTCATTTCCAAAGTCAGGACACTCATGATCAATTCTCTTCTACTGAAGAGAGTTTAGCGGATTCCATAGTTTTCCATGTTTATTTATTCTGTATGTGTGCCACGTTAATTTCCCTGTAGTACCCTCACTTCCCTATAAGTTCCTAAACTTTGGAATGATTGGAAAGTACCATGAATCTTTCATAATACCAGATTCATCATTCTTGTATCCAGAAGCACAACACTTTTTTCATTATCTATGTGATTTTTGGTCCTATAAAAATAGTATATAGTCATTTGGGAAGGCATGTATTATTTCATAAATCATACCCATCGAGCATTGCATTTCTTTGGTGTCATAAGTTCAGATCGGGAGCTCATTATCTTTTGGGAGAATGTCATTAAAGAGAGTAATTATTTCTATATATCCGGCATCACTCCATCCATTGCCTTCTTTCATATTATATAGATTCAGTATTGATGAAGATGGAGTATATTTAGTGTAACCATCATACAATGGTGTCATTTCACAACACATTATGAGCTCAAACAATTTTGGACAATCTCAAAGTTCATAATCAACTGTCCTTATCATTTTCTTAATATAATCTTCATCGCCATGCTCATCTATAATAATGTCCTTGATATTGTCTTCTTCATTTTCCACACTTGTAATCATATCAAATTACCCATAAAACCCAATATTATCCCCATCACTAAGTAAATTCACTTTTTCCCCATGTTTATTAGAAAATTTTATAACATTGATCTATTCTATGATAGATGAAATTTTCTACCAACTCCCACAGACTAACTTGTCTTGAATAACAATAGTGTAAACACTAATAAAGGATTTGAGAAAGATCATATTCCTGATCTTCTGAAAATACGATGAACAATTTCACTCCATCTTCAAACTCTTCTGTCAGACGATTGACACCCATACATACTTTATTCATATCCATCATATTTTATTCAGTGATATTAATATTTAACAAAATAAATACACAAAATAATGATATATAAATTAACCAAGGCTAATGAATTTAAAGAATTTAATTCTCATTTGAAAACTATTTATAAAATCACAGTTGAAAACCAACTAAAAACCTAACCATTTACATAAATTCCTCTTTAAAATAAAAAACCCTTTTAAAAATAAACAAATTATTTCCAAACATCCTTTCTCAAAACAAATATTCTTTTTTTAAACCATTTTAAATCAATTTTAAACCAGAAAGCGTATATTGAATACATATAATTGTTTATGAAACATTTAAAAACCCATGTATCATTTTAAAAGTGAACCCCTAACAAAATCAATAGATTTCATCATCACTTCCCTCTATCTATTCAATTTAAATCATTGATGGCTGCAAGCCTTATATGTCTCATGACACACCCTATATAGCTCTGATCACTAGATTTTAGTGCTCCTACCATCAACCTTATAGACTGGACAACCCATCACAATTGATTATACTCCTTTTCTAGTGTTCTGACCTCCACTGGCAACTCAAACCCATATTCACAATTAATTTTAGGATGAGAGATTAACACCATTACACTCTCCCTTGAATATAACAACCTGCTAACTTATTCGCATGCTTTTTTATGAGTAGAGCTTAATGCAATCACACTCACCCTTTTTTAACCTATAGTCTTA
The DNA here is from genome assembly GCA_963277665.1 of Viscum album. Lineage (NCBI taxonomy): Eukaryota > Viridiplantae > Streptophyta > Magnoliopsida > Santalales > Viscaceae > Viscum > Viscum album. The sequence continues at coordinate 818,139,474 of OY728132.1, read as the reverse complement.
CTGACCTATTACATAAAATTTATATATCATGATATATAATCTTTTACCCAATGAATTGGTGGGAAATATAGGTACTACTTGTCTCATAATACATAAATTTGTTTTCCACTTGAAAATAAAACAGTCATTATCTCTTAAAGAACCCATATCAACTGGAGAAAATAAATTCACTATGAAGATGGAAACAATGAGATAATGGAAAAATATAATAGTTAAAAAAACAAATATTTATTCCTACATAAATAAAACAAGAATAAGGGGGATGTAATTAATATAATAATTTAATCATCTATATAGAACAACCGATCAAGGAACAAAATTCCATGGGATACCCCCTAGGTACTAGTGTGTGACAATGAAAAATGGAAATATAAATACATGAACCAACATCTAATATATGTTTCATCCAATAATAACATGATCCACCCAATTAAACCATATTTAACTCATCATAATAGAACCTTCCCACTAGCCTTGTCTTAAGCACAACGTGGGGGACCATAGAAGTGTGTGTACCAACTAGAGTAGCATGAATCAAGATGTACGACCAAGACACCCATGTTACCATAAATAAACAACAATGGAAGCGAGAAAAAATATAGATAATTACCAAAAACTATCTCCCACCTCATTTGCAACACCATATCATATAAAATCCCCTTTTAACGTCATAGATTCATCATATAAATAATTAATAACCCATAACTAGTGAAACAAGTATATGAGAAATCATTGAGGGTCACCTGAGAAATAAACCATTTTCTTTTCAAAGTGAAAATTGGGTCATTGCATGAAAATTAAATTAGTACATAGATTCCCACTACCCTTCTTTAAAGTCTCATCATTTCAATGATTTTGGAATCACTTGAAAAAATATATCTTTTTCTATCCAAAACATTCTCCAAGAACATGGAAAATGACTTTGAAAAACCAAAAAATGCATAAGATGTAAATTTACTCTGAAAAAAATTTAAATGGGCCTATTAACCTTTTTAAATATGCTCTTCATACGAATTAATCTAATTTAATAATAGTACACTTTTATCATCACTAGATAAAAAGCGTTGATAAAAGTATGTTTTATCAACACTACAATTGAAAGCATTGATAAAAAATTCCTTTATTGGTGTTTTCATTGATGATAAAGGCCCATTATTAGGAGGACTAAAAACAAACTGATAAAATTATGTTTTTTCAAAGCTAGAATTGAATTTGCTGATAAAACATGGCTTTATCATCAATTTTTCTGCACTGGTAAAAGGCCATCATTATCAGCACAAAAAAGCATGGATTAATGTATGTTCTATCAGAGGTTTTTTATTTAGAGATGATAAAACATACCATTTATTAATAATTACAAAATTATAACCAACATATTTATTACATTTATAATTTTATAAATATTTATAATTAATATATTTATTATAATTTAGTAATTTATATTATAATTAAATATATAAATATATAAATATACATTTGTGTTTGTGTTTGTGTATAAATTATAATTAAATATATATATAATTTTATTATTAATTATAATTAAACTCACAAACATATATATATATTGGTATATTAATTTTAATTTTAATTTCATAAATATTTCAATATATATATATATATATTTCTGTGTCTCTGTATATATTCATTAATGACATATATTTATAAATAAATATATTAAAAAGGTATTCAAAAATATATATTTATTATTTAATTTTTTTTTGTAATTTAATATTTATTTAAACATATTTATATTTAATTAGTTATATATAATTATTATAATATATAAAATATTTAAAAATTATGTTATTATATATAACTAAATATTTATATTTTTAAATATAATAAATACATTGATTGTAAATTTAAATATTTTTATTGTTATTTTAAGTATTTATGAGAAGATAATGATTTATATATATAGGAAATAAATGAATACACCAATTATAGTACTATAGTATATATGGGAAACATTATGGTAAAAAATGAACATATTCAAGAGAATATGAATGTACGCATCAGTTGACACATTCATTTGGAAACAGAAATTTATATATATATATATATGTGTGTATTTAATAGATTTTTCAATATATATATATATATTAAAAATTATTAATATATAATATTTTAAACATATAATATAATAAATATATAATAAATATAAAACTAAAAATATTAAATACAATAAAAATAAATAAAAAATAAACATAATAAATATTTATTTTTTATTTAATCTATCAATATAAATATTATTATGAATATAATTAAAACATTTTTATATAAATTAATAATATTTTCTACTCAAAACTTTTATCACTTCTATTATTAGCACTGATAAATTCTCCTTTTTGTCAATGCTTTTTGATAGCACTGATAAAGGGGGACTTTATCAGTGATAATGTTAGCAATAATAAAGGGATAATTTATTAGTTCTTTTTTCTAACACTGGAAAAAGTCCCCCTTTTTCTGCACTTTCGGATTAGCGTTGATAAAACCTGAGCGATTCCATTACCGTTATTTGTGTTAGTGTTGGGAGAAAACCACATGGGCATATAGTTTTTCATTCATCAATAGAGATTACATATGTATATTTCTCTCACTTTAATAGGATAGAAACAATTAATCAATCCCAACCATGTTCAAATGTTATATAATATGGGGAAAATTAGTGTAATTTAATGTGATGACCCACAAAACCAACTATCTAACTCTCTTGATATATACGACAACATTAGATAAAATAATGTCTCTCTATGTATAATATGGAAATATTTGTTCCCTTTTTCCTTCAATGACATAGCTAAGGACAGGATGAAGAGTCAGCTCACCCGATCCATTACCTCATAGGATAACATTGTTAATTATTTTAAGGAAAATTACTACCCATGTGGTTGGATATGAAATATTTTTAGGGATAATAAAACATTTGGAAAATTGGATAGAGAGATAGCTTGGTAAGCATGGGAATGATTTATGGAACATCATATGAAATCCTTACAATAAGGAATCAATTCTTAGTTTCCTATATAGATATTATATGATGGGTTACTACGTACAACTCAATTTTTGGATGATAATTCAGTGGGAAATGGACTCATAATGAATACATGTGATGTATAATGAGACATACTTGACGAAATATCCCATAATGTGTGTCTCTATAAATTTGAGAGAGGATGAAAAACTTGGGGAAAATATAAATTTAATAAGACCACAAGATCATATTTCCATGTGGAGAAACTCAAAAAGAAGTTATAATCTTTATAATTCTCATCACAACATCTATTACCATAGACACCCATACTAGAAGTGAAATATTTTGAGATATGAGAGAGTTCTTATCTTTATCAATAGTGTTATTTTAACTCCTAAAAATATAATTATTCCCCCTAATAATTTTTAAATTTTTATATTCTAGGAAGGTTAGTGGATTTCCAACCATATTGAAATTAGGGGTGGAACCAACCATAATGTGGGAAGATCTATCTATACCAAGGACCGCTCATAGACCAACTTTCGCAACAATCACAATACACTTTCAACCATTTTCAACCCTATAGGCCCAATAATTCCAATTGTAGCATTAATTCTATCCTAGAACACAATAGCATGTCCAACATCAATGTATCAACCGAATAATTAAAGAATAAATTTATTTTAAATTAATGTTTGTTCAATTATTTCTTTCATAATTTAAAATAATCTAAAGTATGATTTAACAAGAAATTAAATTTTTTCTATAACAAAATTAATTTTTTTATAAATTATGTTAAAATATTAAAATAATAACATTGTTTGTTTTTTATTATTTTTCAAGGAATTATATTTTGGATGAAAAATATAATATCTATTTTAGTGAAAATATGTTATATTTTTAATATTTATTCCATTTTTAAAAAAAATTATATTTTTAATATGATTATGAATTTTGAATTACTTTTATTACTTGATCAAGATGAAATAAATTTTGAATAAATTTTAAGAAAATATTTTTAGTCATCCACTCAATATTTGGATATTATGTGACTTATTATGTTAAATTTTACATAATAAGACCTTTTGAACTTATAATTCCATTTAATAAAAAACTAGAAATGACTATTAATGATTTAAATGTGCATTTATTTTTTTTATGAAAATTTATTGTTATAAAAACCTTGTGTCTAAAATTCTATTAGTTTTGAATGACATACTTTTTTCAATAAAATATTTATATATATATATTCATACGTTTATTGAAACATATCAATATAATTTTTTTGAATTCATTATAAATAGTTTTCTTATTTTAAAAGTGTAAATTTGGAATTATTTGATGTGATATAGCATGTAATTGATCAAATAATTTAAAAATAGTAAATATTAATTTACATAAATACTAAATTTTAAATTAACCATGTTTTTGGAATAAAAATGTTTGTTTATAACTGTAGAAAAATAGTTAACATTGAATGTAATTTTAGTATTTAAAATTGGGTTAAAATAAAAAAAAATTGGTCAACCTAGATAGACAGTTAGGTTATCTCAACTGTAAACTATATGAGAAAACTTAACCATTAATTATAGATATCCCGACCATACTAAATTAAAGCATTGTGTGATTGTGGGTCAGCAAATAGTGAACTCAGTGCCACACATAGGGGGAGTGTGTCATCCACGACACATATAAGTTTGTGATATTTTTTCTATGTGAAAACCGTGGTTCCTTGGATTGAGATGATGATGATAGTGGCGGTTAAATATAAAAGTATTTGAATGAGCGGATTTTCAATGTGGGATAGATAAAACATAGGTACTAATCACCCAATTAAAAACATAAATTTATATTCCCATCGTCTGATCAATATTATATAAACTGCTCGATTATTCAAATCATCATCATCATTAACATCATGCTAAACATAACCCCTATATTTTATTTATTTCGTCCTTATAATGCTTCTGATTGACAGAGTCTCCATGTTTGATTCCTGACCTAAGGATTTATAAGAAATGCATTAATCATTGCACATAGATGTTTGAAACATTCAAACTTCCATACTCATTAAGTCGTAGACTTAACTAGATTATTTTTAGAAGAATAAAATTATTAATGATGTCATTTTCACCATCCTTCCATCAATCTCTAGCAATAACTTGTAGTGGTATCAAGGAATAAAACCATTTGTCATGTCCAAAATATAATTGTGTTTTTTTCATGTTTAAAGAAAATCATCCGAAGTATTATAAATAGAGGTGATATATATATATATATAACTATATATAACTATAAAATCTAAAGCTTTGATGAAAGGTGTGTGAAAGTGGAAAATGAATTTAGACTCCTTATTCATATTTTCCTATGGTCTTCAACAATATCAATAGAGAAATGTGTGTATATATATAAATATATTCACCATCAACATTAAAACTTTTTTAATGTATTCTATGGTTTATCTACAAGACAGAATAAAATAAAATTCATAAAATATTAAATTTATGATTTTTAAAATGTTAAATGGTTGAAATCAGAACATAGATCTTGTGAATTATATTTAAAGAAGATGACATTTTAATTGGAATTTATTCAAATCCCCAGTTTGTTTGGATGATAAATTTTTATCATTTGAATTTTTTAACAAAAATGAATAGTAAAGGATCATCTATATATATATATATATGAATTATTACTCTTTAAAAAACATGAGGACCCAAGATCTATATTTTCACCAATTCCTTACATTCAAATATTGGTAATGGAGACTACTTAAACAAATTTTAGTTCCAAAATTCATGTAAAAGGAAATTTGTTTATCAAAATTCTAATGCGGTATTAATTTTTAGAAAAAGAATTCTTTAAGGGAAATTATATTTTAAAAATAATATTTTATGAGAAAATAAATTCATAAATATCTATTTTTTAATTACCCTATATAATGTAAAATTTAATTTAATCTCCAATCTTAAAATTTTATAAAACTGTAATTCTAGTGTAATTTCTTACCTTATATTAAACCTTTTTTATGTTATTTGGATTTATGAATTTTATTTGTTAATTTCAAGTTGAGTATATTATTTTCAAGATTATCTTTTTATGAAAAAAATTATTATTTTAAATATAAGGATGATAATCATGATAATAGATATGGTCATACTATAATGAACCCATATTAATGTACATGGGCATTACATTTTTTGAGCAATACTTAATAGATGAATCAATGAGATGCCCAAAGACCATATTAGTTTAGTATCTTTTGAAACTTATAACATCATCTTCTAACATGGTGAAAGATCATAAATATCTCCCATAATGGTCTTCCCCTTTGTTTTTCCTACATAAAACCTTTCATTATATCATGGTGAAAAGAAAACATAAATAAAGTGAACTCAAATGCTCAATAAGGGTAAACATAGAGAACATATAACAAAACATAAAAGTATGAACATCAAAAAATGGATATAATGTTTATAAAAAAACATGAGTCATGAAATAAAAATTGGAAGTACATAAGGCATAGATCATAAAGGAACATTAACCATAATATAATAACATTGTAATAAAACATGTAATTGTGGAAAACTAATAATCACATAATATGATTTCCAAAGTAGCTAAGGGAATGTTTCCAAGACCATCATAATGGACAATGTCCATTACTGAACTGGGTTTACTTTTTGTTCCATCCATGTATTACTAATCCTGATTTACTTTTCGTTCCGGTCATGTTTATATCATGTGATAAAATCCTTACCCAATGCATTGGAGGGAGATATAGGTCTCACCCATCTCATAATGAAATCATTCATACATGTGACCCAAAACATAAATCATTTATCATAGAATAACCCAATAAATAAATGGGTTTCTTAAATATCATTCCATCATAACATAATCTGTATAAAAGATTATTCAATAATTAATATAATCAAATCAAAGTAATAATAGAGATAGAAACAAAACACTATTTAAGAGTGTTATCTTAGATGAAAAATAATTTTGATAATACACCTGAACATAATTCTTGAGGAAAATATCATTTCGTCTTCAAAAATGTTCTCTTTTCAAAAAATGGAAGAAAATTTTAAAGGAAAATAATTTAGGTGAAAATAAAATGAAAATAGTGTAGAGTAATCTTCATGGAAATAATGCATCATGAGACAGTAAAAATACATTTATACAGTATAAATTAAATAAATTCTACTCATACTTTTGTCAAAAAAGTCAAAAAGTACCACACACGGTAAACAAAAGAATGATTCCTTCCATACCATGTAGTAAAAGTAAAAAATAATAAAAATGACTCTAAACATACATAGAATAATACTAAACATTTTATGAAATAATTTTTAAGAAACATGGAAATGGTTGATATATATTCCCCCATTAAACATTTCTGTATAAATAGTCTCATATAAAAATAATATTTCAGAATTATCCCTTACCTTAGGTCTGATTTCTTCCATATCTGTCTGAAACTCCTATACAATGAGTTTAAAAATATTATCAACTTGTAATAGAACCATAATAATATTTATGATATCATATATGATTCACTTATGACATTATATTACCTGTTCGTTTGTCAATTTCATGGTAAAGCAACGTTTTGGGTAATAATAGTTTTATTTATCCTACATGTTTTGAATTTTTATTCTTGATATTATTACATAGGTCATGATTTAGTTACTTCAAGAATGTAAAACATGATTTATATATAATATTTATTCTGTATATATATATATATATATATATATATAATATTGATAAATGAAATGGAATACATCATTCATAGATGTAACACCCCATGATTTCATAGTGTGTTATTTCGTCAAAATAATTCAATAACTTGCACTACACGCAACACCGAGTTAAAGCTCACCATGACTTACCAAACTAGCCGTTATGAATATTAATACCTACTTTATGAAATTTTATAAATTCTATCTCTCAAAATGGACTTCATTTTTGGATTCGGAATATCAAAATTAGCCTAGGGTGAAATTTTGGTACTTTTCGGATAACTTTAATATTTTGATGAATAGTGAAAATTACTAAATTTTAATTAAAAACAAATTTTTTGACCAAAATAATTAATATTGATAAATTATGAATTTTAGTGATTTTAAAGTATAATTAGAATATATTTTTACCATTTTATCCAATGGTGTTCATTAGAATTAATTTCACTTTGAAATTGGACCTAAATGATTGTCAATCTTTTGATATATATTGTTTCTTAAAAACACACTATTTGTTGTGACAACGGGAATTATTTATAAAATTAACTAATGAAACTTATATTTTTGAAATTTTTTAAAATAGACATCATTTTTGAATTTGGAATATCAATTATAGCATAGGGTGAAATTTTGGCATTGTTCTGAAAAACTTCAATTTTTGATGAATAGTGAAACTACTAAGTGGTAGTTAAAAAAACTAAATTTTTCATAAAACATAATTTTACCACTTTTGTGAATGAAATTTCAAAAATCCTAGAGACACGTTTAATATAAAGAAGTAAAATGTGGCTCAATGAGATGAAAATAATTTTTGGTGAATAGTAACTTTTTACTTTTATTTACCATGGTTAAAAGTAAATAGGGTAATTAAGGGTGGAAATGATATTAATATTACCCTAACATATGTAATAATTCTATTGGAAAAGTGTATCTCGACCAAAAACAACCTTAGGAATAAAATATTATCATTTAGGTCCACTTTGATTAGATTAGGACATTTATTATTATTTAATTCAAAGAAGAGTTAAAAGAGTTAAAATCAATGTTTATTTACTAAAACATTTTTAATATAGGGTAATACAAAAGATAAATTCGATTTTAAATATTAATTAGAAATCTAATAATATTTCCTACATAATAATATTTTATTTATAATGTTTAGATATTAAATAAGTTAATTTATTTATGACACAATGATGATGAAGTAATTACCATAATAGTGAAATATTAAAATAATTGATATTATAAATACCCAAATAAATATAATTTGAACTTTTAATGAATTAAAATTATTTTCTAGGATAACATGACATATTAGGATTGATTTAATTGACTTTTTTAGAAGTAATAATTCTATTATGAGTTTCACAAAAATCAACTATTGAATAGTGTCAAAATTGACATAAAAGAGTTTTTAAAACAAATATTATATTATTAATTGATATTAAATTACTAAAAATCTAAGGTTCGGCCAAGGGACTTATATCATGATAGGTGTATCATTAATGGACCACTTGGGGGTCTATTTTATATATATAGTACGTTTATTAACTATATAATATAAAAATACAAAGTGACATGGTAAATGGAAAACTAATTAACTAAGAGTTAAAACTAAAAGATACGGTTAATATAGAAACCCAAACCTGTCTAAATTATATTGGTTGAATTTTTTTCGACCAATACCCACCTTAAACTTTGAATAATCCACTTTTAAGCCATTAGAAACTGAATATGAATTTATTATAAATTAATATTTCTAGCTTTTCCAAAGGTGCCCCTCACCCCTCTTATAAAAGGGCACTCGGCTTTCTCATTACATCACACATTAAAATCCTTTTTGTTCAGCCAAACTCTGCCCAAATACTCTCCCAACATCCCCCAATACAACCTATAGGTCTTATTTTGATCATAAAGCCAACCTAAGGAGCCCTTTTGATCAAAGGAAAAGGAAGAACCCGAAGAAGAGGTAATGATTTCACCACCGTTTTCAAGTTCTTTTCTTCTTCCACTTCTTCATTCTTTGTTGTTACCATTCTAAAATAATACCTCAAGTATCTTATATATAATTTGATGTTATTATAATTATGGTACAACCATATTCAGTATTCTATCCAGCCTTTGAATAACATGTCACCATACGTGCGTATGTAAGGCTTACCGTCTCCACGTCGTGACGTAATTGTTATTCAATATATTATTATTTTAATGGGTATAATAATGATTTTTAATTCATGTAAATAATAAATATAACATGATAATGATTCTTTATATATGATATACCATCCAATTATATATTATTTTAATATCTAGAGAATTATATTTTCGCTCGTGCGTACGTACGGACTACCGTCACCATGAATGCGATGAGATTCATTCTCCATCATATCCATTCAAGTATAATTATAATTTGATTATTTAAAAATAATTTTTAAGGACTTGATATCATTCTGGATATGAAAAATATACAACCTAACCATTACAAACATGGCTTATGTATCAAAACATATAAAAGAAAACGAATAAGTTAACACCCCAAATGACGATAATACTAAGATATTATTAACAAAGAAATGTTAAAAGATCATATATGATATCATATTAATATATATGATTCTTGTATAATTTAATAACAATTATTTAACCATTCTACATGAGGTTAACCTACCCTCAACTAAAGAGAAGTACAAGGTAAGGGTTAATTTCACAATCTCTTCATTATCCGAGGTTCTTTATACGCAATTAACTACTGGGATCTCTTTATCATCAACATCCATGTTCCTTAAAAATGTATTTAAAAACATTATTACTATTTACTAGAAAATATTATAAAGTCATTTATACCCTTATGTGTTTTGAAAGGAATATTTCCATCATTTTCCAAACAAGGCACTTTTAACCTTTTCGACAAATTTAAGGTAAGAATGTCTTTTTTTAACATATAGGCGGGTGCGGCTATTTACCGCCATTATAGAATCGTCAAATCTTCCCTTATAATATTATAAGAATATTTTCAAAGTAAATGTTTTATTATATAATTTTGTGACTTTTAAATGATTTCAAAAAGAATATTTTACGAATTTGTGAAAGGTACTCTTTATCAAGATCATAATTTTAAATGTTTTAAAGATTTATCTTTCTAAATATTTTTAATTAATGTCCATGTTTTAAAAATGATTTTAAGGATTTATTTATATGGACATGAATGTTTTTAAATGATATTTCTTTTCAAATGTTTAAAATTGGTATTGGACACTTTGATTCAAAAACCTCTTTTAAATTACTTCCCTTATAAATGTGTGACTATTCAATGATTTCGAGAAAAGAGATATGTAGAGACCCGAAGCCTGACGTACATGGACATTACATTACATTTGCGGAATACTTAGTACATAACAAAAACACACACACAAGGATCGTAATAGTTTAGTGTCTTTGGAAACTCGGAACGTATTCTTCTAATCGTGGTGAAAGATCTTCAATATCTCCCATAAAGATCTCCCTTTTTTTACCTAAAAACCTTTCTTTATATCCTGGGGAAAAGAAAACATAAAAGGGTGAGCTCAAATGCTCAGTAAGGGTAAACAAAAGAAATATCAATCACATAATTTTCATAAGAACATAACATTTTTGGAAATCTTAACCTGCAAAAGAGAGCATAATTTCATAACATGGGATAAATCATAGTAGTGAAAATGAAACCATAACTTAAAACATTACTCATTGTGGCATACACACATAATCATAGAGAATCATTTCTTGTTAGTCAAGACTCATTGCCAAGACTATCTTAGTGGACAAAGTCCCTTTCTGAATCGAGTAATCCTCGTTTCAGTCCTGTTTCACTGAACCGGTATAACCTACCATTCCAGCCATGTCTATCTCATGAGATATAAAATCTTTACCCAATGCATTGGAGGGAGATATAGGTCCCACCCATCTCTTAATGAATCCTTTCTTATGTGTGCCACAAAATCATAAATCATACATCATTGCATAACCCATGTAATAAAAATGGGATTCTTAAACAACATGACATCATAAAACCATTCATATAAGATAAAGGAATTCTTAAACATAATTCCATCACAACATAGTCAAATCAATGTAAAAATATGGATAGAAACAGAACACTTTATTATCTTAGATGGAAAATAATTTTGATAAAACACTTGAATTGAATTCTTGAGGAAAATATCCTTTCTTCTTCAAAATCAATTTCTTTTCACAAAACATCATGAAATTTTTAAAAGAAAGAGATTTTATTGAAAATAGTCATGAAATCTTTTGGAGGAATCTTCATAAAAATAAGGCTTTATAAAATCGTAAAAATCCGTTCGTGCCGTTTAAGTAAAAAAAAACATTCTTCTCGTACTTTTGTCGGAAAAGTCAAAAATTACCTCGTATGAAAAACGAAAAAAGATTCCTTTCATATCTTTTACTAAAAACTCACCGAAGGGTAAAATTGGATTTAAACAATTGTAGGTGGATGTAAATAACATTACATATTGAGGAAACATGGATGTGGATGATAAAATACACCCCAGTAAATACCAACGTATAAACAATCTCGGATAAAAATGAGATTGTGATATTTCCCTTACCTTAGGTCCGACTTGCTTTGTAAGTGTCCGAACCTCCTGTATAATGATTTAAATCATGTTATTGACTTATTACAGAATCATATTCATTGTTATGATATCATATATGGTTCACTTATGACATTATATTACCCGTTCTTTTGTAAATTCCATGTTAAAGAAGCGTTTTGGGTAAAATCGTTTCATTTATCATAGGTGTTTTGACTTGTTGTTCTTGACATCATTATTACTTATATCATTATTTACTTACTTACAGAATATAAAATATGATTTATATATCATATATATTCAGTATATATATATATATAATAGGTAGATAAATAAAATGAAAAACACCGTTCATGGAGACGGTAGTCCGTACGTACGCATGAACGCTGTTTTCCTTTCCCTATTGTCTTGAAATGGAAGTAAGTAGATGACATACATATGTATATATATACATAAATCCAGTAGCCTTATAATGTCATATATTTCATTATTATTTCTTATATATACATTATAATCATTCTTAAATGGTTAACATGGAGAATGAATCTCATCGCGTCGTGGAGACGGTATTCCGTACGTACGCACGAGCGATGATATCATTTCTATAAATATTGAATTGAATTGGAGTGGATTATACAATATATCAGAATCAATATGATGTTGTAATAACTATGTATAGTTATTCTTTACACCATTATACCCATCCATGTAAGGTGGTGGTGGAAAATAGATTACACCACGGCGTGGAGACGGTATTCCGTACGTACGCACGCGCGGTGATTTCTTTTTCCGTAGGATGGATAGATGGTGAAATAGGGTTGTTTCATAATTATAATAACATATCAGTATATGAGTGATACTGATGTTATTACTTCGTAATGAAACAACCTAAGAAGAAGAAGTGGAAGAAGAAATAAATATGAAAGAATGGGTAACGGTAATTACCTCTTCTTTGAAGTGCCTCTTTGAGACCTCCTCTTAGGGCACTAGAATTGGTCTTTGAGGAAGACCAGAACCTCTAGGATGTTGCTAGGGAAGTGGAGAAGGGATTTTGGCAGGGGTTGGCCGAGCTTGAGTGATCAAATTGGTGTGAGGAGGAGGGGGAGGAGGTGTCCTTTTATAAGGGAGGAGAGGGGCACCTTAGGAATATCTCAAAATATTACTTTATATTAAAGTCAAAATCGGTTTATAATGGTTCCAAAGGGTCTTATTTCGAAGATAAAGTGGGGAAGGGTCGAAATCCTATCAACCAATAGGATTTAGACAAGTTTAGGGTATTATTTTAACCTTATCAATTGGATTTAACTCTAAGTTAAATAATTTAACTTTTACCATGTCTTTTTGTTTTCCTTCACTATATGGTTAATAAACTTACTATAACATGCCAAACGAACCCCAAATTGTATATTATTAATACATATATCCTTATCTAAGTCATTTGGCCGAACCATAGATTTTTAGGAATAAAATAACAATTAATAATATAATATTTGATTTAAAAACTATTTTGTGTCAATTTTGACACTATTTGATATATGATTTTTGTGAAAGTCATAACAGAATTATATGTTCGAACCAAGTTGATTAAATCAACACTAATATATCATAGTAACCTATAAAATTAGTGGAATTCATAAAAATCTCAAATTACATTTATTTTGGTGCTTATAACATCAATTATGTCAATATTTCATTAAAAAGATAATTACTGCATCATCGTTGTGTCATAAATAAATTAAATTATTTGATGTCTAAAAATTACAAATAAAATACCATAAAGTAGGAAATCTTTTTATATTTCTAATGAATATTTACAATCGAATTTATCTTATGTATAACCCCATATTAAAAATGATTTACTTATTAAACATTGATTTTAACTATTTTAACCCTTCTTTAAATAAATTAATAATAAATGTCCTAATCTAATCCAAGTGGGCCTAAATGGTCATATTTTATTCCTAAGTTTGTTTCTGGTCGAATTACACTTGTCCAATGGAATTAGGACATGTGTTAGGGTAATAGTAATATCATATTTACCCTTAGTTACCCTATTTACTATTAACCGCGGTAAAAAAAGTAAAAAGTTACTATTCACCAAAAAATTATTTTCATCTCATTGAACCACATTTTAGTCCTTGATATTAACCGTGTCTCTCGGATTTTCGAAATTCCATTCACAGAAGCGGTAAAATTAAGTTTTATGCAAAATTCAGTTTTTAACCTACCACTTAGTAGTTTCACTATTCATCAAAAATTGATGTTTTTCAGAACAATGCCAAAATTTCATCCCAAGCTATATTTCATATTCCGAATTCAAAAATGAAGTCTATTTTACCAAATTCATAACATAAAAGTTGCATTAATTAATTTTATAATTAAATCCCGCTGTTAAAACAAATAGCGTGTTTTTTTAAGAAACAATATCTATCAAAAGATTGACACTTGTTTATGACTAGTTTAAATGTGAAATTACATCCAATAACCAACATTGTATTAAATTGTAAAAATATATTCTAAATATACTTTAAAACCACTCAAATTAATGATTTATCACTATTAATTATTTCGATTAAAAAAGTTGTTTTTAATTATAATTTAGTAATTTTCACTATTCATCAGAATATGAAAGTTATCCGAAAAGTACCAAAATTTCACCTTAGGCTAAATTCGATACTCCGAATCCAAAAATAAAGTTCATTTTGAAAAATAAGATTTACTGGATTTCAAAAAGTGGTTATTACTATTCATAACGGCTAGTTTTAATAATATTTTTATAGCATATCGTTGTTTAGTGAAACTCGGTATTGCGTACTACACACGCTATCGAGGAAGGTCGCGATTGCGTGTAATGAAAGTCAAGTCAAGGATGTGTGTTGTGCAAGCTCCTTTTGGTGTAGCGTACAACACAAGACATTAATAAAATTAAAAATAATTTTTTTATAAAATCTTGGGCTGTTACATTCTACCCCCCTTAAAATGAATTTCGCCCTCGAAATTCGTCAGGGTTATAAATGGTTTACTATTTGAAAGTTTCTTTAATAGAAACCCACATCGTAAAAGGGAATACCAAAACATGGCTTTAAAAACTAAAGTATGAAATGTAACGATTACCCAAATAAACTAATCATTGGGTTTCCACATAGGTAAAAATATGGATATGGAAGAGAAATCTAACCATCATGTTCTGATGGAGAGTGGTAGAGAACATGGCTATGGAAAAGCCAGTAATCACAAATCCATAGATTTGTGATGATATAAGGTACCATCTGATTCATCAGGTATAAGATCACTAGGACAACATTTTTGGTTTTCAAGATCATTTCTTTAAAGTTAAAGAATTTGAATTAGAATAAATACTTACTTTATTTTGGTACAATCTCACTGTTGTTCGTGCCTTTAACAATTTCCACTTCATCTCTTAAATAAATGAAGTTGAATTTGTTATTCGTGAAGTGTTAACAGATCATGTGATAGAATGACGGGTCATTCCATCTGTTTCAAACAAAAGGTTAGCAAAATTATATGCATAAGTCGATCTATAGTGAGATTAATCATATATGGTTCCTAAAATGGACTTATACTTCATATATCATACTGCTTAATATAATAAAACTAGTTTCTACTAAACAGGGACTTCCTGTAGGTCAGTGGTAGGCGATAAAGGTCAGTCGCACTTCGGTTGTGGGTTCGATTCCTACAGCCTTGTCCGAAGCGATGGGCTGTCGCCCGTCCTGCAGGTTGTCCTTTTTCTAAAACTACGTCACTATAACATCCCATCAATAATATCGAAAATCTTCTATCCTTAAACAATACTAACTTATGTCCAACATAATCCAGTCTAATCTTTAGGCTTATACATAATACTGCAGTCCACTCTCATAATATAGTGACAACGATTACCAGAGATTTAATACTGTCGTTGATCCCCACATAAGATATGTCTTGTTGGTCACATTCCAAACATTCAAAGTCCTTAATCGTGTATTCTCTTGAATACCTTAGTGAGTGCAGTTAAAAGTTAACACTTTCCATATACCAAAATCCTCAAAATTCTATATACTCAAACCATGATATCACTTAGTCCTTATATCAATCATGAGCTCATGAATACTATCAAATATTTAATTTTCTCCTTATCCCTTCATTATGCGCATATCATCTACATTCCAAAAATATCTGAATAACCTTTCATGGATACTGGTAACATTAATCATAAACTTTCAAAACACAAGGAAAGACAACAGTGTAACAATCCATAGATGTCTCTTTATTCCAAAATTACACATGATAAACATGTAATCATTCCACTACATTCTCAAACCATTGACCGAGCTTCAAAAATTCTTTCATCTCACATATCATTTGTAGTCTCTTCATCATCATCCACATAAATACTACCCATATGACCATACTGATTCTCTTCATGAGTCTTTCCCTTAGGGCATTTGTTTGCATAATGCCCATACATTCCACATTTAAAACACTTAACCATTTTTGATGTCGTAGCAATACCATTATCCTCATCCATGGTGTTAACCGACCCTTTTCCTTTGCACTTACTTGCTTTGTTTCCTTCTATTCCACACCCAAAGCATCTTCCAGTTCCCTTGAAACATTCTCCTTGATGCCTCTTCCCACATGATTTACATAGGGGAAATTGAACTTTCTTTCCTCTATGATCATCATGGAACTCCATCTTTCTCTTATTAGTCGAGTCAGGAAACTTACCAAATTTTACTTTATTGATCATGTTGTGAGATTGCTGATTCGGCATAATAATGATGTTTGGACATCCAAATCCCATTTCATTTGGTTGCTCATGATGAATATCATTCCATTGTCCATCATATCCTCCATTATTGTGAATCATCTTGTTTCCAGCCATTTTCTAAAACCCAAACAGAATAGTGTTAGATGCAAAAATCGTAATAAAGGGGGAGTAACTTAAATATCTATCATCTTTGGTTTAATCTAATATCGTTACCATAGTTCTAGAACTATATCCTATACGTATACTTATCCTTAGGGGCATCCCTAGACATACCTTAGAAATATCTCTAGGGATCTCACTAACGTTTTCGCATCCTAGTTTCCAAAGGTTGACTAAACCTTTCCTCTGATACCAACTGTAGAGACCCGAAGCCTGACGTACATGGACATTACATTACATTTGCGGAATACTTAGTACATAACAAAAACACACACACAAGGATCGTAATAGTTTAGTGTCTTTGGAAACTCGGAACGTATTCTTCTAATCGTGGTGAAAGATCTTCAATATCTCCCATAAAGATCTCCCTTTTTTTTACCTAAAAACCTTTCTTTATATCCTGGGGAAAAGAAAACATAAAAGGGTGAGCTCAAATGCTCAGTAAGGGTAAACAAAAGAAATATCAATCACATAATTTTCATAAGAACATAACATTTTTGGAAATCTTAACCTGCAAAAGAGAGCATAATTTCATAACATGGGATAAATCATAGTAGTGAAATGAAATCCCAATAATCATAACTTAAAACATGAAACTTTGTGGCATACACACATAATCATAGAGAATCATTTCTTGTTAGTCAAGACTCATTGCCAAGACTATCTTAGTGGACAAAGTCCCTTTCTGAATCGAGTAATCCTCGTTTCAGTCCTGTTTCACTGAACCGGTATAACCTACCATTCCAGCCATGTCTATCTCATGAGATATAAAATCTTTACCCAATGCATTGGAGGGAGATATAGGTCCCACCCATCTCTTAATGAATCCTTTCTTATGTGTGCCACAAAATCATAAATCATACATCATTGCATAACCCATGTAATAAAAATGGGATTCTTAAACAACATGACATCATAAAACCATTCATATAAGATAAAGGAATTCTTAAACATAATTCCATCACAACATAGTCAAATCAATGTAAAAATATGGATAGAAACAGAACCCTTTATTATCTTAGATGGAAAATAATTTTGATAAAACACTTGAATTGAATTCTTGAGGAAAATATCCTTTCTTCTTCAAAATCAATTTCTTTTCACAAAACATCATGAAATTTTTAAAAGAAAGAGATTTTATTGAAAATAGTCATGAAATCTTTTGGAGGAATCTTCATAAAAATAAGGCTTTATAAAACCGTAAAAATCCGTTCGTGCCGTTTAAGTAAAAAAAAAACATTCTTCTCGTACTTTTGTCGGAAAAGTCAAAAATTACCTCGTATGAAAAACGACAAAAGATTCTTTTCATATATTTTACTAAAAACTCACCAAAGGGTAAAATTGGATTTAAACAATTGTAGGTGAATGTAAATAACATTACATATTGAGGAAACATGGATGTGGATGATAAAATACACCCCAGTAAATACCAACGTTTAAACAATCTCGGATAAAAATGAGATTGTGATATTTCCCTTACCTTAGGTCCGACTTGCTTTGTAAGTGTCCGAACCTCCTGTATAATGATTTAAATCATGTTATTGACTTATTACAGAATCATATTCATTGTTATGATATCATATATGGTTCACTTATGACATTATATTACCCGTTCTTTTGTAAATTCCATGTTAAAGAAGCGTTTTGGGTAAAATCGTTTCATTTATCATAGGTGTTTTGACTTGTTGTTCTTGACATCATTATTACTTATATCATTATTTACTTACTTACAGAATATAAAATATGATTTATATATCATATATATTCAGTATATATATATATATAATAGGTAGATAAATAAAATGAAAAACACCGTTCATGGAGACGGTAGTCCGTACGTACGCATGAACGCTGTTTTCCTTTCCTTATTGTCTTGAAATGGAAGTAAGTAGATGACATACATATGTATATATATAAATAAATCCAGTAGCCTTATAATGTCATATATTTCATTATTATTTCTTATATATACATTATAATCATTCTTAAATGGTTAACATGGAGAATGAATCTCATCGCGTCGTGGAGACGGTATTCCGTACGTACGCACGAGCGATGATATCATTTCTATAAATATTGAATTGAATTGGAGTGGATTATACAATATATCAGAATCAATATGATGTTGTAATAACTATGTATAGTTATTCTTTACACCATTATACCCATCCATGTAAGGTGGTGGTGGAAAATAGATTACACCACGGCGTGGAGACGGTATTCCGTACGTACGCACGCGCGGTGATTTCTTTTTCCGTAGGATGGATAGATGGTGAAATAGGGTTGTTTCATACTTATAATAAAATATCAGTATATGATTGATACTGATGTTATTACTTCATAATGAAACAACCTAAGAAGAAGAAGTGGAAGAAGAAATAAATATGAAAGAATTGGTAACGGTAATTACCTCTTCTTTGAAGTGCCTCTTTGAGACCTCCTCTTAGGGCACTAGAATTGGTCTTTGAGGAAGACCAGAACCTCTAGGATGTTTCTAGGGAAGTGGAGAAGGGATTTTGGCAGGGGTTGGCCGAGCTTGAGTGCTCAAATTGGTGTGAGGAGGAGGGGGAGGAGGTGTCCTTTTATAAGGGAGGAGAGGGGCACCTTAGGAATATCTCAAAATATTACTTTATATTAAAGTCAAAATCGGTTTATAATGGTTCCAAAGGGTCTTATTTCGAAGATAAAGTGGGGAAGGGTCGAAATCCTATCAACCAATAGGATTTAGACAAGTTTAGGGTATTATTTTAACCTTATCAATTAGATTTAACTCTAAGTTAAATAATTTAACTTTTACCATGTATTTTTGTTTTCTTTCACTATATGGTTAATAAACTTACTATAACATGCCAAACGAACCCCAAATTGTATATTATTAATACATATATCCTTATCTAAGTCATTTGGCCGAACCTTATATTTTTAGGAATAAAATAACAATTAATAATATAATATTTGATTTAAAAACTATTTTGTGTCAATTTTGACACTATTTGATATATGATTTTTGTGAAAGTCATAACAGAATTATATGTTCGAACCAAGTTGATTAAATCAACAATAATATATCATAGTAACCTATAAAATTAGTGTAATTCATAAAAATCTCAAATTACATTTATTTTGGTGCTTATAACATCAATTATGTCAATATTTCATTAAAAAGATAATTACTGCATCATCGTTGTGTCATAAATAAATTATATTATTTGATGTCTAAAAATTACAAATAAAATACCATAAAGTAGGAAATCGTTTTAGCTTTCTAATGAATATTTACAATCGAATTTATCTTATGTATAACCCCATATTAAAAATGATTTACTTATTAAACTTTGATTTTAACTATTTTAACCCTTCTTTAAATAAATTAATAATAAATGTCCTAATCTAATCCAAGGGGGCCTAAATGGTCATATTTTATTTCTAAGTTTGTTTCTGGTCGAATTAAACTTGTCCAATGGAATTAGGACATGTGTTAGGGTAATAGTAATATCATATTTACCCTTAGTTAACCTATTTACTATTAACCGCGGTAAAAAAAGTAAAAAGTTACTATTCACCAAAAAATTATTTTCATCTCATTGAACCACATTTTAGTCCTTGATATTAACCGTGTCTCTCGGATTTTCGAAATTCCATTCACAGAAGCGGTAAAATTAAGTTTTATGCAAAATTCAGTTTTTAACCTACCACTTAGTAGTTTCACTATTCATCAAAAATTGATGTTTTTCAGAACAATGCCAAAATTTCATCCCAAGCTATATTTCATATTCCGAATTCAAAAATGAAGTCTATTTTACCAAATTCATAACATAAAAGTTGCAATAATTAATTTTATAATTAAATCCCGCTGTTAAAACAAATAGCGTGTTTTTTTAAGAAACAATATCTATCAAAAGATTGACACTTGTTTATGTCTAGTTTAAATGTGAAATTACATCCAATGACCAACATTGTATTAAATTGTAAAAATATATTCTAAATATACTTTAAAACCACTCAAATTAATGATTTATCACTATTAATTATTTCGATTAAAAAAGTTGTTTTTAATTATAATTTAGTAATTTTCACTATTCATCAGAATATGAAAGTTATCCGAAAAGTACCAAAATTTCACCTTAGGCTAAATTCGATACTCCGAATCCAAAAATAAAGTTCATTTTGAAAAATAAGATTTACTGGATTTCAAAAAGTGGTTATTACTATTCATAACGGCTAGTTTTAATAATATTTTTATAGCATATCGTTGTTTAGTGAAACTCGGTATTGCGTACTACACACGCTATCGAGGAAGGTCGCGATTGCGTGTAATGAAAGTCAAGTCAAGGATGTGTGTTGTGCAAGCTCCTTTTGGTGTAGCGTACAACACAAGACATTAATAAAATTAAAAAGAATTTTTTTATAAAATCTTGGGCTGTTACAAGATATTTCTCTCAAATAGTTTTGATTTTCATCTATGTCAACATCCTTTTATGGATTTTAAGCTTATTTTAAGTTGATTTATTATGATACAAACTTTGGTATTGTATTGATGGTTTTGTGATATGTTTTACTGTGGATGTGTTATTTTTATACCACTCATGGTTTATGGAGAAAGTATTGAAATTTGGTATGCCAGTTTTAATACGAATGTTTATGTTACGTTTAAACCTTTTCATATGGGATTGCATTGGACTTAGTATGTGACGGGTGGAGCCCGCTATAGCTCCTCGATGCATTAGTAGGTCTCATGAGACAAACTAGTGTCTTGAAACAAGGCCTTGAAAAAATCTTATTTGTAGTCTTGGCACGAGGCCTTGGCTATGTGGTTATGATAGTTTGGCATTATGCATTCCATCATTATGAAAGTGGTTATTGATATTTCATGTGATTATTCGATTAGTAAAATATCCATGTGAATATGTAAATGGAATTATTTCATTTTATTTTTTACATACTATGTTGAAGTTCAAGTTTAAAAGGCTTTTGTTTTAGTTATACATTGCGTTAAATGTTTATTATTATTTATAAAAGTTTTCACTATATTGTTATCCTTACTGGGCATTTGAGCTCACCCATTTTTTATGTTTTATTTTTCCCAGGATGTGAAGAAGTAAATTATAAATGACCTGCCGGGATATTATGAGGGGATAATAGTGTGGATTATGGAGATAATATGTTGTTGTAGTAGTTTTTCACCTTATGATTTAATGTAAAACATTATGAATATATCTAGTGTTTCCAAGGCTACTAAACCAATCGGTATTTTGAGATTTGATCTTTCTTGTGATCATGCCAATGTTACGACGTAATGCACCAACTCTGCATAACTGGGTTCGGGTTATTACAGTTGGTATCAGAGGAAGTTTAGTACAAACCTTGGAAGCTAGATTTAGATAAACTCTGATTAGAGCACATAGATTTAAGATGGACTTTGAGGATTAGTATAGAAGAACATCCTAGAATTCTGGAATTGTAGAGATTTTGTGAGTTTTCTGAGAAATGCATCCCTGTTTGGATACGAGCAGGTAGAGGTGGCTCTGGCACAGATGTACCTAGGGGTAAAACCCGAAAACACAACTTTGAGATGGACTCGAACGGGAACTGGTGCACGGCAACGGGCCTTGCTGCACTCTTGGTTATGACTCTCCCGATGGATATTCTTAGGATAATTCTCATTTTCTTTACAAATCATTATGAAGGGTTTATTAGTATATACTTTCTTAAAGGAGACATTTTTATGATTATGGATTATATACATAAACTATTTAATTTATGTTCTGTGTTTTACAATTTTGGGATTAGGTATTGTTATTCATAAACTAATCTAGTGTATGCCATTGTTTATAAATGGCTCCCAGTAGATGGAATGAGAACTCCAGCAATGCACATGATCCAAAGAGAAAAAAGGATCATATCTTTCATGTTCTTAAGCCAGAATTTATAAGAGAAATAGTCTCCCATGTATTATCATCATATGAAGAAATAATATCATGTGTTGATAAGATAAGTAAAGAGTTTACTGAGTCATATGGCTTTAAAGGGAAGCAAGAGAAGAAAAGGATGGATGAGAGAACGATGGATAAAGGGAAGAGGGAAAAGAAGAATTTTCCCATATGTGATAACTGTGGGAAGAAACACCCTGGAACCTCCCTGAAATGAATGGGAGTTTGTAATAAGTGTGGAGGAAAATGGCACAAAGTACGTGACTGCAAGGGTAAGAAAATGGTTTCAAATGTACAATGCTTCACTTGCAAGGATTTTGGACACTACGTGAACCTATGTCCCAGTAATCAGACTATGCCGCAAATGATGCTATTGGATAATAATCAAGTTATGATACTACCACAGATAAAGAGGAATGATTAGAGTTCTTATATTGATTATGTAAATTGAGTGTTGTATAAACAATGTACTTGTTATAATAATTATGGAGTATATAAGTATTGTACTGCAGTATTATTTCATTAAGGACTTGAGATTGTGTGGAACAAAGAAAAGTGACTCAATAGCAGGATAAATTTTTGGAAAATATATGGTTGAGAGAATGATAATCCATAATATAGTTCTGATACCGAGGTAGTGATTTTGGAATAATACATGATTGATTTGG
Organism: Viscum album; assembly: GCA_963277665.1. NCBI lineage: Eukaryota > Viridiplantae > Streptophyta > Magnoliopsida > Santalales > Viscaceae > Viscum > Viscum album. The sequence goes on along the minus strand of OY728132.1, from coordinate 818,115,632 downwards.
ATAAATTATATTGGATATTCTTGACTACCTTGAAACTGATTAATGATTTCTATATTCCTTCATTGTGGGGTTTAAAACATTTTTGGATTGAAGGAGTATATCTCTTATTCTTTAAGGAATAAGGGATCATGAATGTAAGCAATAAGGTTTTATGGTAATTCAGGATGTTGCAGTGTTTTAAAATAATACATGATGAAGGTGTTCGCATGTTATTACGCAGAAAAAAGGATATTTATTGTGTTTACCTTCCTTATAAATTTTGTACTGAAGTATTTTGGATAGTTCTAGTTTGTATTATTTTGGATTTCCATAAAAGGACAACCTGGAGGTCGGGCGGCAACCTGTCGCGTCCGGCAAGGCCGCGAGACTTGAACCCACAACTGAAGGGCGACAAGGGTGTATCACCAACCACTGACCCACGTGATGTCCTGGATTGAATAATGTCGTTTTTTAATGGTTCTTCTAGATGAATTATAAATTCATTTTTTAACCCTATACGAATAGGATAAATAGAATATTATTTTTAAGTTCTATTATCTTTTAGAGTGAAAGATGAGTTTGTGGTAGAAATTAGTTAAAGGATGGAACTCTACTTGTCAAGAATATATTTTTTCTTCTTCTCTTATTCTATGAATAAATTAATTCTTATACTTTATTTAAGGTATTCTAAAACCAAAAATGTGTTATCCTAATACCCTATGTTTTTTTTGAACCGATGGTATTTCAAATCATCATAGATTGATGAATTTGAGGACCTTAATTTTAAACTTGTTTGTGATTGATGACCTCAATCACTACCTATAAATATTTATGTTTTTTCACCAATTATATGTCTCTAATTTCCACCAATGTTCTCTTAATAGAGATCATAATTTGGTGGTGAGCATTTAATTTCTCTTTTCCTCATACTAAGACTAAATTTTAATAACCCAATTTCCAATGTGGGTTTTCCCACAAAGATATTTTTTATTTTCAACCTTTTATATTCAAAGAACAATTTCAAATTGCGAGGACGCAATTTATTGATGGAGGGGAGAATTTAACACCCCAAGATTTCATATTGTGTTATTTATTTAAAATAATTCAATAACTTGCACTACACGCAACACCGAGTTAAAGCGCACCATGACTTACCAAACTAGCGGTTATGAATAGTAATATCAACTTTTTGAGATTTTATAAATTCTATCTCTCAAAATTGGCTTCACTTTTGGATTTGGAATATCAAAATTAGACTAGGGTGAAATTTTGGTACTTTTCGGATAACTTTAATATTTTCATGAATAGTGAAAATTACTAAATTTTAATTAAAAACAAAATTTTTAATCAAAATAATTAATAGTGATAAATTATGAATTTTACTGGTTTTAAAGAATAATTAGAATACATTTTTATCATTTTATCCAATGGTGTTCATTAGAATTAATTTCACTTTGAAATTGGACCTAAACAATTGTCAATCATTTGATATATATTGTTTCTTCAAAACACGCTATTTGTTGTGACAGCGGGAATTAATTATAAAATTAATTAATGAAACTTATATGTTTGGAATTTTTTAAAATAGATATCATTTTTGAATTTTCAATATCAATTATAGGTTAGGGTGAAATTTTGGCATTATTCTGAAAAATTTCAATTTTTGATGAATAGTGAAACTACTAAGTGGTAGTTAAAAAAAACTAATTTTTTAATATAACTTAATTTTACCACTTCTGTGAATGGAATTTCAAAAATAAAAGAGACGGTTAATATCAGGAAGTAAAATGTGGTTCAATGAGATGAAAATAACTTTTGGTGAATATTAACTTTTTACTTTTATTTACCACGGTTAAAAGTAAATAGGGTAATTAAGGGTAGAAATGATATTAATATTACCCTAACACATGTCCTAATTCTATTGGACAAGTGTATCTCGACCAAAAACAACCTTAGGAATAAAATATTATCATTTAGGTATACTTGGATTAGATTAGGACATTTATTATTATTTAATTCAAAGAAGAGTAAAAAGAGTTAAAATCAATGTTTATTTACTAAAACATTTTTAATATAGGGTTATACATAATATAAATTCGATTGTAAATATTCATTAGAAATATAATAATATTTCATACATAATTATATTTTATTTATAATTTTTAGACATTAAATAAGTTAATTTATTTATGACACGATGATGATGCAGTAATTACCATAATAGTGAAAAATTAAAATAATTCATATTATAAATACCCAAATAAATATAATTTGAGACTTTTAATGAATTACACTAATTTTATAGGATAATATGACAAATTATTATTGATTAAATTGACTTTTTCCGAAGAAATCATTCTGTTACGAGTTTCAAAAAAATCAACTATTGAATAGTGTCAAAATTGACATAAAAGTGTTTTTAAAATAAATATTATATTATTAATTGATATTAAATTCCTAGAAATCTAAGGATCGGTAAAGAGACTTATATCATGATATATGTATCATTAATAGACCATTTTTGGGTCTCTTGGATGTATATAGTAAGTTTATTAACTATATAATATAAAACTACAAAGTGACATGGTAAATGTCAAACTAATTAACTAAGAGTTAAAACTAAAAGATAAGGTTAATATAGTAACACACACCTCTGTAAACTATATTTGTTGAATGTTTTTTGACCTAGACATACCTTAACCTTTGAATAATAAACTTTGGAGCCATTATAAACCGAATATGAATTTATTATAAATTAATATTTCTAGCTTTTCCAAAGGTGCCCCTCACCCCTCTTATAAAAGGGCACTCCTCCTTCTCATTACTTCACACCTTCAAAGCCTTTTGGTTAGACCAAACTCTGCCAAAATACTCTCCCAACTTCCCTCACTACAACCAAGAGGTCTTAGTTTGATCATAAAGCCAACATATGGAGCCCTTTTGATCAAATCAAAAGGAAGAACTCGTAGAAGAGGTAATGATTTCACCACCCTTTTTCAAGTTTTTTTCTTCTTCCACTTCTTCATTATTTGATGTTACCATTCTAAAATAATAACTCCAGTATCTTATATATATTGTGATGTAATTATAATTATGGTACAACCATATTCAGTATTCTATCCACCCTTTGAATAACATGTCACCATACGTGCGTGCGTACGGCTTACCGTCTCCGCGTCATGGCGTAATTGTTATTCAATATATTATTATTTGAATGGGTATAATAATGATTTTTAATTCATGTAAATAATAAATATAAAATGATAATGATTCTGTATATATGACATACCATCAAATTATATATTATTTTAATATCAAAAGAATGATATTTTCGCTCGTGCGTACGTACGGACTACCGTCTCCACGAACACAATGAGATTCATTCTTCATCATATCCATTCAAGTATAATTATCATTTTATGATTTAAAAATAATTTTTAAGGACTTGATATCATTCTGGATATTAAAAATATACAACCTAACCATTACAAACATGGATTACGTAACCAAACATATAAAATAAAACGAGTAAGTTAACACCCGAAACGACAATAATACTAAGATATTATTAACAAAGAAATGTTAAAAGATCATATATGATATCATATTAATATATACGATTCTTGTATTATTTAATAACAATTATTTAACCATTATACAGGAGGTTAACCTACCCTCAACCATGGAAAAGTACAAGGTAAGGGTTTATTTCACAATCTCTTCATTATTTGAGGTTGTTTATACGCAATTATCTACTGGGATCTCTTTATCATCCACATCCATGTTCCTTAAAAATTTATTTAAAAACATTTTTACTATTTACTATACAATGGGTTAAAGTCATTTATACCCTTTTGTGTTTTGAAATGAATCTTTCTGTCGTTTTCCAAACAAGGCACTTTTAACCTTTTCGACAAATTTAAGGTAAGAATGTATTTTTTTCACTTATACGGAGGGTGCGGCTATTTACCGCCGTTATAAAATCGTCAAAGCTTCCCTTAGAATCTTATAAGAATATTTTCAAAGTAAACGTTTTATTTTATAATTATGTGACTTTTAAATGATTTCAAAATGAATATTTTAAGAATTTGTGAAAGGTACTCTTTATCAAGATCATAATTTTAAATGTTTTAAAGATTTATCTTTCTAAATCTTTTTAATTAATGTCCATGTTTTCAAAATGATTTTAAGGATTTATTTATATGGACATGAATGTTTTGAAATGATATTTCCTTTCAAAAGTTTCAAAGTGGTATGGGACACTTTGATTCAAAAACCTCTTTAAAATTACTTCCTTTATAAATGTGTGACTTTTCAATGATTTTGAGAAAAGAGACATTTCTCTCAAATAGTTTTTATTTTCATCAATGTCAACATCCTTTGATGGATTTTAAGCTTATTTGATGTTGATTTATTATGATACAAACTTTTTTATTGTATTGAAGGTTTTGTGATATGTTTTACTGTGGATGTGTTGTTTTTATACCATTCATGGTTTATGGAGAAAGTATTAACATTTCGTATGATTGTTTTAATACGAATGTTTATGTTACATTTAAACATTTTCATATGGGAATGAATTGGACTTAGTAAGTGACGGGTGGAGCCCGCTATAGCTCCTCGATGCATCGGTAGGTCTCATGAGACAAACAAGTTTCTTGGCACAAGGCCTTGACAAAATCATATTTGTAGTCTTGGCACGAGGCCTTGGCTATGTGGTTATGATAGTCTGTCATTATGAACTCCATCATTATGAAAGTGGTTATTGATATTGCATTTGATTATTCGATTAGTAGAATATCCATGTGAATAAGTAAATGGAATTATTTCATTTTATTTTTTCTATACTATGTTGAAGTTCAAGTTTAAAAAGCTTTTATTTTAGTTATACATTACCTTAAATGTTTATTCTTATTTATGAAAGTTTCCGCTATATTGTTATCCTTACTAGGCATTTGAGCTCACCCCTTTTCTATGTTTTATTTTTCCCAGGATGTGAAGAAGTAAATTATAAATGACATGCAGGGATATTATGAGGGGATAATAGTGTGGACTATGGAGATAATATGTTGTAGTAGTAGTTTTTCACCTTATGATGTAATGTAAAAATTTATGAGTATATCTAGTGTTTCCAAGGCTACTAAACAAATCGGTCTTTCGAGATTTAATCTTTCTTGTGATCATACCAATGTTACGACGTAATGCACCAACTCTGGGTAACTGGGGTTGAGGCGTTACAATAGAGACGGTAGACTGTATGTATGCATGAACGCTACTTCATGTTCTATAGCATATTAAATGAATGAAAACTACATGATACATAGGTATATTATAATTCAATTATAATATCACATGGTATAAATTTTACATAAGTACATTAATTTTTCCATTTATACGTTCCATGTATTGCATGAATGAGTCATATCACATTGAGGGGGTGATAGTACGCACATCCTCAAATGAAATTATTATATTTACACATTATAGAAAGCATAAAGGTATGATATAAATACAAAATACAAAAGCATAGATAAAATATAAATATAATAAATATCATATATAAATACAGTTCCATCATAATTTCCACCATGAGAAGTGGTAGGAGAAAATTGAACAATCATCATTTTTTGAGACCGTAGTTCGTTGTACACAGAAAAATAATGTTTGTATCCATTATATAGAGGAGTGTGAAAGTGTAGTTTGAATCCTTATCATAACCACATCATAGTATTTTTATTATACTTGTGTTTTTATGCAATAAATTAATAATAAGATCATAGGGAGTGGATAAGAAATATAAAATAAAAGAACTTGAGAGAATACATTAACTCTAAATCCGGTAACATTTTTTGATTTGAGCCAAACGGATTTTTTGAATTTCATTATTCCAAATTTAAGGATTATAGGTAGAATATAGGGAATTTGGGATTTTATTTGTGCAGAATTTTGATGATCCAAGGGGATTGAGAGGTGTGATCAAATGGCTAGAGGTGATGGCCTTTTCTAAGAGGGGGGAGGGTCACTATAGGAAAGTCTTGATGTATTAACTTATTATAAATTATATTTCAATTACAAATGTGTCCAAATTTTGTTATTTGTATGATAATATAAATATAAGTCAAAATAAAATCATCAAATAAGAATTTTATAGGTTTAGGATATTGTTTAACCAGTATCATTTTTATTTAACCCCTTTTTACTCTAACTATTATATAAAGAATTCAAAACTTTGAGAATCAAAATAGGGAAGGAAAAATGAAAAATGTCCAATGAAAGATTCATTAATAAAATTTTAGACTTATAATAACCATTTAGAATAATTTTATATTTTTTTTAAATTTAATAGTTTTCAATAAAATATTTTATATTTTAAAATATTAATTATGTCAATTTTGACACTATTCATATCATAAAATTTTAAAAATCCAAGAAAAATTTATTTATTTGAAAAAAAATTAATTTATACAAATATAACATTTAAATATCATCTTTCAAATTATTTTATGACATTGAAATAACCAAGTTACATTTATTTTAATATTTATAATATAATTTTTTGAATCCTTTATTATTGAAGCAATAACTGCGTTATCATTGTGTCATAAATAAATTTATTAATCTAATGTCTAAAAATTATAAATAAAATATCATGATTTAGAAAATTGTTTTTTCTTTCTAATTACTATTTATAATATAAGAGATCGATTTTATATCCTAATATAAAAATTGTTTTAGTAAAAGATACTTGTTTGTGTTATATTTATCTTTTCTTTAAAATAAATCTTATAAAATGTAATCTTCACATCCAAGTGAATACATGGGGTCCCAAAATCGACCAAGGATGACCATGATCGTAAATATATCATAAAATAGTATTATGAGTAAAAATAGGGTAGTTTATAATATTTAATTATTATTTTTTACCCTTATTTACTAGATTTACTTTTTTAACTCTGGGAAATAAAAATAAGTACGAAAGTTACTATTCATAATGTCCAAAAATAAAAGAAAACTATTTAAATGATTTTAAATTTCTTATTCCACATATGGAATCTATTTTTCCAAATTTAAAACATAGATGTTTTATTATTTAATATAAAATTAATTTCCATTGTCAAAACTAAAAAATAGGGTTTTTAAGAAGTATTAACTATCAAAAAACTGACATGTGTTTATGTCCAATGTAAATGTGAATTTACTTACAATGAAAAAAATTGATTTAAATGAAAAAATATAATCCAATTACACATTAATACCAATTAATATTAATTTCTAAATATTTAAAAAAATTCAATGAAAATGTTGTTTTATCTTAAGATGCGGTATTTTTTACTAATCATTAAAAAATGAACATTATCATAAAATTACAAAAACAATATCAAAATTAAAATTTTATGTTACGATTATAAATAATAAGTTCATTTTGTCAAATATGACATATAAAGGTGTCAAAAACAATATTTAAAAAGGGTTCTCCCTCAAAAGTCCGTAAAACTATAGTATTTGAAAAATACATCTTTTATCTAAAAGTTGATTTTGAACTCATATATTATTCTAGGGAATATCTTAGATGAATGATAATGTTATATAAAATTAAAATTTGGTTAATAATATTCATAATGGATATTTTATATCCCATTAAATAATATTATTTTAATAATATATCATTGATTAGTGAAACTCGGCATCGCATACAACACAAGCTATTGAGGAAGGTCACTCTTGCATGTAACACAAGACAATTTAGTGTTGTGTGTGGCTAAATCTTCCTTTGGTGTTTTGTTTACCATAATCCAAACTTAATTTATTTATACATTGAAAAAAATTTATAATAATTGTTATTTGAAATTAATTCTTTCAAAAGTACTTCAAGTTGTGTGTAACTCAAACAAAGAATTGTGTTTTCATATACTTCAAGCTAATATGGTGTTGTGTTTAGAGAAAGATAATCTAGGTGTTGCATAAAACATAAGATATCAATGAAATTAAAATAATCTATGTGATAACATTTTAGGGTGTTACCTTCTACCACCCTTTAAATGAATTCTCTCTAGAAATTCATCTAGGTTATAAATGGTTTATTACTTGAAAGTTTCTTTCATAGAAACCCAAATTATAAAGAGGATTTATAAAATTAATTTTAAATAGGAATGTTAGAAACAAAATGGTTACCCAAAGTAACTCATCCTGGGGTTTTAATTTAGGAAAACATAAGTAGAAGTGAAAACATGGATATTGAAGATAAATATAACCACCATGTTCTGATTCATAGTGATAAATAATAAGGTTTGGAACATGATAACTGCCTGAAATCGATAGATCTCTGATGATTTAATGGAAAATCTGATTCATCAGATAATAAGTTTCCAGGATAACATTTTTTATTTCAAGATAATTTTCCTAAAGTTGATGAATTTTTCTAACGAGGGGAAATAAATACTTGATTTCAATACAATCTCATAGTTGGTCACTCCCTAAACAATTTCCACTTCATCTCTTAAATGAAAAATGAAGTTGAATTTTTCATTCTTGAAGTGTTAGAAGATCATGAAATAGAATGATAGTTCATTCCATTTATCTCAAAAAAAGGTTACATGAAGTGATCAAATATGTATAAGTCCACATATAGTGAGATAATATACTAATATAACAAAGTTAAACCATAATAAAATAATTATAAAATCCATAAATGGATGACATTACATTCCTTCCAAAAAATTAAAATATAAATATTTAGAAAGTGGTGAACAAAATCGACTTAACATTTCTCTCCCATATCTGATTTGGATGTTCTTCGTTGTCATATTCCAAACAGGTGAATACCTTAATCATGTATTCTTTTTAAACATGATAATAACATGGATTACCATACAACGTTAGTGAAAACATGCACTCTATCAAAAATTACTCTTTCCACACACCAAAAATACCAAAAATTCAATCCATGATATCACTTTTACCTTATATCAGTCATGATCTAATTAATACTATCAAACATCTCATTATCTCCTTATCATTTAATTATGTTCATATAATGTTCCTTGAAAAAATATTTTAATCACTTTTCATGGTTAATGGTACCATATAATTATGGAAAAACATAATAGACCAATACATAGATATTCTAATATTCCATAATACTATAATTGAGATTCCACAACACTATTTTGGAATCCCATTACATTAACACTTAATCTTTCCACCGCTCTATTATCATACTCAACATCATCAATAGGGATCACATGTGAATTTCCTTTGTATTTTCATTAATAGGATTCTAATGTAGATCATCATTAACCCTTGGATTAGGTAATTGGTTAGAATAATTCCCCATTTCCTTGCACTTGTATCATTGAAGTGTTGGTGGTGCGTTCTTTGTAGTCATTTCTCTATTCACATCATTGTCAACCTTTTTCCCATTACATCAGAACTCAAATGCTTGTTGACCTTATTTTCGACACATGAAAAATTTTCTAGTCTCATTAAGACAATCTCCACAAAGCTTCATTCCACACTTTTAGCATAAGAAAACATTCATATCCTTTTCACCATTGTTTTGAGATTTTCCCTTGAACTCCATCTTTCATTTCAAGTCAAAACCATGAGATGATTATGTAACACCTACTTCCAGTTCTACCTTGATAGAACAACACACAATTTCATCCCTGATACTGAAGTCTCTTATAGAAAATTTCCTTCTAAGACATGGTTTTAAACTACTGTAGAATTAATCAAATTTACATTCTCAGGTTAGATGATAAATATATAATCATACCTTGAAAGTCTGGTAAAATTCACCTTGTATGTACCAACAGATTTATCATACCTTTACTTAATCTTAAAGAAATACTTTTACATAATTGATTGAAAAATACTAGGGAAGTACATATTGAAAAATAAGTTCTCGAACTAGTCCCATTGCAGGGATTCAATTTCATCTTACCCTGTTGTATTCTAAATTAGATTCCACAACTGGTCTACTTTACCTTCTAAATGATAAACATAGAAAATGAATTTTTCATGTTCTGAATAACAAAGGATGAAAAAAATATTTTCAATGGTTCTGATCCATTGTTCAGTAATAAGTGGATCAGAAGACCCACTGGAAAATGGTGGGTGTTGCCTCGTGAAGGACTCAACAGAATATTGTTCCCTTCTCTGCTAATTTTGATGTCCAGAATGATTCATTTCTTGTGTACAGATAGAAATAATATATTTAATTCCATCTCTAACAAAAATTGGGTTTTCAGGATAAGAATCATTTCATTTCCTAGTTCAATGATCATTAACACAGTTCCTCCGGGTTCCATCCATCGTCTAAAACACAGACAAAAAATAGTGTGAGAGGGAAAAATAATACTAGGAAAATATCATAATCAAGGGGGAGTACATTAAATCTCTAACATATTAGGCTTAATTCTAGTTTATTCATGATCTTTACCATAATTATAGGAATATAAATTATAGTTATACTAATCCTTATAGAAATCCCAAAACCTATCTTAGAAATATCTCCAGGGATCTTACTAAGGTTTTCACAACCTAGTTTTCAATGGTTACCTAAACCATTGCTCTGATACCGATGATAATGAACCCATATTGATGTACATGTTCATTACATTTCTTTTTCAGAATACATAATAAATAACACAAACAAACATTTATTGGTCATAATAGTTTAGTGTCTTTGGAAACTCAGAACATTATCTTATAACATGAAGAAAGATCCTCATAATCTACCTTAAAAAAATATTCCCCTTTTGTTTTTTGACCTAAAACCATTATTTATATCTTGGGTAAAAGAAATCATAAAAAGGGTGGTCTAAAATTCAAATTAATGATAAACATGGAGATCATAATATATTCCACAAACATTTTCACATAAAAACATGAATATAATGTTTAAACAAAAAAATATTGAGTAATGAAATAAATCTCAGTAGTACGTAAGGAATAGATCATAAATGAAAATTAAAAATGATAGAATATAATTTTCATAAAACATGTAATTGTGGAAAACTAATAAGAACATAATATGATTTCCATATTAGCCAAGGCATTGCCGTAAAGACCATCATTGTGGACGAAGTGCATTACTGAACCGGGTTTACATGATGTTCTAGCCATGTATTACCGAACTAGATTTACATGTCAGTCCAGTCATGTATATCCCATGAGATTTAAATCCTAAAAAAATTCATTTAAGGGAGATATAGGTCCCAACCATCTCCTAATGAAATCATTCTTACATGTTCCAAAAAACATAAATCATTCATCCTAACATAACCCATGAAATAAAATGGGTTTCTTAAATATCATTCCATCATAAAATAATCCATATAAAAGATCATTCAATCATTAATGCAATAACATCATAGTAATAATATGAATATATGCCTTACAGTTTTTAAATGTTCATTTTTTATGGAAAATAATTTTGATAAAACACTTGAACATAGTTCTTGAGGAAAATATCATTTCTTCTTAAAAAAGGAATTATTTTATCAAAATGTCTCACAATTATAAAAGAAAAGAATTTAGTTAAATATAAACATGAAATAGTGTAGAGTAATCTTTGATAAAATAAGGTTCCCTAAAAATATAAAAATCCTTTCATTTTATATATGATAAAAAAAAATTTCATCATACCTTTGTCGAAAAAGTCCAAAAGTACCTCGTATGATAAACCAAAGAAAGATTCCTTCCATACCATGTAGTAAAAGTAAAAAATTGGTTAAAATGATGCTAAGAATAAACATAAGAAAATTAAACATTTTACGAAAAAAATTTAGGAAACATAGACATGGATGATAAATATACCCCCATTAAATACTTACGTATAAACAATCTCGGATAAAAATGAGATTGAAAAATTATCCCTTACATTAGGTCTAATTTCTTCTATATGTCTCCAAACCTCAAGTATAGTTAGTACAATAATATTATTAACTTTTAACATAACCATAATAATACTTATGATATCATATATGATTCACCTATGACATTATATTTATTGTTCATTTGTCAATTGCATGTTAATGCAATGTTTTGGGTTTTAGTCATTTTATTTATCGTACATGTTTTGAATTTTTATTCTTGATATTATTACTTATATCATGCTTTAATTATTTAAAGAATATATAAAATGATTTATATATCATATATATTCACTATATTTATATATATATAATAGATAGATAAATGAAATGGAATACACCGTTCATGGAGACGGCAGATCATACGTAAGAATGAATGCTTCTTCCATTTCTATATTGTATTAATGGAATGATAACTACATGATACATAGGTATATTATAATTTAATTATAATATCATATGTCATATATATTGCAAAATTTCATTAACTATTTCCTTTATTTGTTCCATTTATGACATGAATGAGTCATATCACATTGAGGGGGTTGTAGTCTGCACTTCCTCAAATGAACTTTTCGTATTTACACATTATGGAAAGCATAATGTTATGTTTTAAATAAAAAATAAAGAATCATATAGAAACTATAAATATAATATACATCATATATAAATACAGTTCCATCATTATGGACACCATGAGAGGTGTTATGATAAAATTGAACAATCATCGTTTTGTGAGGCAGTAGTTCACCGTACACAAAAACAATATGTTTGTATCTATTAGATAAAGGTGTGTATAAGTGTAGTTAAAATAATTCTCATAAAATTATCCTAGAATGTTTTTGATACTAGTTTTTTTATTTAATCTATTAATAAGAAGATCATTTAGTGCGGATAAAGAAAATAGAATAAAAGAATTTGATAGAATACATTACCTCTAAATCAAGTTACATCATTTGATTTGAGAAAAAAGGAATTATTGAATTTCCTTATGACCAAGGTAAGGCTTATAGGAGGAAAAAATTGTATTTTGGAGCTTAGTTTGGCATATGTTTGATGATCCAAGGGGCCTAATATGTGTAATTAAACGGGTAAAGGTTGTTGCCTTTATAAGAGGGAAGAGAGGAACTTTAGGAATATCTAGAAGTATTAATTTATTATAAATTATATTTGGATTAAAAATGTTTCCATATTATGTTATTTTAAAGATAATATGAATTTATTTATAAATAAAATCATCAAATAAGAATTTCACAGTTTTTGGATATTTTTAATCCTTATTATTTTGATTTAAGCTTTTTTACTCTAACCGTTTTATCAAGAATTCAACACATTGAGAATCAATATAGTTTACAAAAAATGAAAAATGTATAATGAATTAGTTATTAATAAACATTTAGAATTTTCATAACCATTTGGATATGTTTTTGATTTTATGTAATTTTATTATCTTTTATAAAATATTTAATATTTTAAAATATGAATGATGAAAATTTTGACACTATTCATATCATGTTTTTTTTAAAATCCATAAAAAATTAATTCATTTGAAAAAAAAATCATCAATAAAAATATAACATGCTAATATAATCCCTAAAATTCTTGTATGAAATCAAAAAAACCAAATTAAATTTTGATTCAACATTTATAATATCATTTGTTTGAACCCTTTTTTAATGAAGCAGTCACTGTAATATCATTCTTTCATAATTAAATTTTTTTATTTAATGTACCAAAATTATAAATAAACATATAGATGTATAAAATGGATTTATTTTTCTAATGAATATTTATAGCCAAGGATATCAATTATATAACCCCATATAAAAATTATTTTATTAAATGATACATGTTTATGTTATACTTATTGTTACATTAAATTAATTCTTATAAAATGTCATTTTCACGTCCATATAGATCCATGGGGTCCCAAAAATCGACCAATGGATTTCCATGGTCGGAAATATCTCACCCAGTAGGATTAAGACACGTTTTAGGGTACTTTTATATTATTAAATTATTATTTTTTATCCTTGTTTACCAGATTTACTCTTTAACCATGATAAATAAAAATAATTAATAAAGTTACTATTAATAATGTACAAAAATAAAGGAAACCTATTCACACAATTTGGAACTTATGATTCCAAATATGAAATCCATTTTTCCAAATTCAATCCACATATATTGTAGGAAATAATTTAAAATTAATTGTCATTGTTAAAACCAAAAAGTGTGTTTCTAAGAAATAATAACTATCAAAATATTAATATGTGTTTATGTCCAATTTAAAAGTAAAACTACTTAAAATGGCCAAAATTGAATTAAATGATAAACATATAATCTAATTACACTTTAAAACCAATTAAAACTATAATATAACTATATAAATAAATTAGATGAAAAGGCAGTTTTGACTTAAAATGTGGTATTTTTACTATTCATTAGGAATAAACATTATCAGAAAATTACCAAATATTTATCCACAGTAACATTTGATGTTGTGATTATAAATAATAAGTTTATTTTAAAGAATATAACATATAAATGTGTGAAAAAACTATATTTAAAAATGTTTCTCCCTCAAATGGTGGTAAAACTACATTTTTTGAAAAATACTTCTTTTATCGGATAAATTAATTTTGTTCTCATATCATGTCCTAGAAAATGTTTAAGTTGAATTATAGTGTTATATAAAATAAAAAATGTGGTAAATAATATTCATAAAGGCAAGTTTATATCCATTAAAATATAATATTTTAATAATATATCATTGTTTACTGAAACTAGGTATCGCATAAAACACAAAATATCGAGGAAGGTATCCCTTGCATGTAACGCAAGACATGTTATTGTAGAATGTAGGTCAAGATTCCATTGGTATTGTGTATAACATAATACAAACATAATTCATTCATACTTTGAACAAAATCTATACTCAGTGTTGCATGAAATGAATTCTATCAAAAGAATATGAAATTGTGTGAAACAGAAGCCAAGAATAGTGTTGTGTATGCTGCAGGCCAATATATTGTTGTGTATATAGAAAGATAATATTGGTGTGCCATAAAATAAAATACATCCAAGAAATTAAAAGAATATATCTCATAAAAGTTTAGGGTGTTACACATACTCTATATTTAACATTTTTTAACCCCACATATGCTATGAAAAGCTATTATAATAGTTTATTTAGAAAAATAATAAGTTGTTGTTTCCTATGAATGTTAAGTTTCTTTTTTAAAGAAATTATTCCCCATAAGGTGGATTATGTTAAAGAAAGTATGTAATTATTTTCCTCTTGAAAATTATATTACATATATGATAAGTTCCTACAATACTGTAGTGGATTACAAATGATAATGGAATGATTTAAAAAATGTTCTTATAAAAATCATTGTACTTGGGTATCATATGTGACGATGAGGAATGTGAGTGAATAGATAACCTCAAGGTGGCCTTTTCCGAATAGTGATACTTATAGTATCCATATATATTTCTTAAGGTTATAAAAGTATCATTATATTTCATAAATAGTTATTATTTTCAAGGTAATATTTTTTATTTTCAAGGAGATATCTAAATTTATTTCATAGTTGTTATTTTTTAAAATGATATGAGTCTTCAAAGTGAAATGTATTTTTTTAAAATTTATGAATAAAAATTCATACAGATATTTTCAAAAACCCTAGATTTATATGTTTGAAAATTATTTATCAAATGGTTTATATTTTTTAACAATTGAATTGTTTTCAAAATATTTTTATAGTATTTAAGTGATTTTACTCATACTTTTTAAAACCCATTACTATGGAAACTTTTATGCTCACCCTATATTTTAAAATAATTTTCACAAGATTATTTGAATTTTTATGGTGTTTATTTTCACATAATGGCCTAGATCTAGTGAACCCAAATAGTTGTTCCTTTTATAATTAGTATGAACTATGATATATTTTATGGTAAGTCTCATGCTCAAACACCTAAATCAAATAGACCATTGGTCCGTATATTTTTGATTGAATGTTTTAAAAATCATATAGAGAATGGTTTTTCATGATATCCAAGATTGATTGTATTGGGTTGTTTCATTTGGTATTAATGAAACAATCTAGATAAATTTGGAGATCATTACACTTTAATTTGAGGATAATTTATGATATAGATATTTAATTTTATTTCTATAACAAATTATATTCATGTAATCTCTTAAAAATATAGTGAATTTTCAATCTTAGTTTTCTTAAATTACAAGTAGTTAGATTCTGAATTATTTTATGTACATCAGAATAATTGTGAGAACATAAATCCATTTAAGCAGTGGATATTAGCACGTCAAGAATTTTATAATAACATTATAATAAATAAATGTTTATTAAATGTTTTGTTTCATAATTTAATGAAAACTAGAGTTTGATTTTGCACAAAATTATTTAATTTTGTATAGTAAATTCAATTTTTTGTTATAAATTAAGTTCAAATATTCAAATTATACGACTATTAATTTTGATTTTTTTAAGGAATAGTATTTTTATTAAAAATTATTATTTTTATTTTAATAAAAATATATCAAATTTTGGATATTAATTTCATATAAACAAAAATGAAAATCTTAATATATTTATGCCTTTTTAAATAAATGTTAAAAATTTATATAGATGAAATATAGTTTATTTAGGCTTGATAAAAATATGTTTAGTTATCCAAAAACTATTTTCAAATGATATTATTTATTATGATATATTTTACACAATATGAATTTTTGAGTATATAAATAATTTTGATAAAAACATACTACCAATTATTAATTATTTTAAAGTACTTATTTTTTTATATTAAAATTTTTATTTTTTGAAACCTTATGTTTTAAATACTATTACTTTTTAATAACATATAAATATTTTATGTAATAATATATATATATATATATTATTGAAACAAATCACTAGAAGTTGTTTTTTAGGAAATAGTTATATTGATTTTTTCTTATGTATGTAGTGCAGTTTTAGAAATCATTGGAGTTAAAAGCCATGTGATATTTGGAATATTTCAGTAATAGTATATATTAATTTACATAAATACTAAATAGTATACTAAATATAGTATTTGAAAAAAACATGTTTATTATTGTAGAAAAAAATGAACACAAAATGTATTTTTAGTGTTTATAATTGTTTTAGTATAAAATATTTTGGCCAGCCTAGAAAGCCATTTGGGCTAGATCAAACATGCATGGTGGGAACAAGGTAAAAAGTTCAATGGATATAGCTAGCCTAACCATCATGGTGGAATGGTTTGGAAGTAATTGGGTGCATAGTTCCCCCATAGTGCATTGTGTAGTGTGTATGGGGGGAGCGTGTTGGCCACCCCTTACATATATGTGTGAGAATGTGTCTATGTGTCAAACATGGTGTCATCGAACAATAAATTTATATAATATGTTGTTATATATTGAATTGATCTAATGAAAAGTTTTTCATTGTGGGATTGGGATAACATAGGTATTTTTCACCTGATTAAAAACATACATTATATCCTTACTCATTGATCAATCACTTATGAGATACCTATTCCTCGAGATCAATGTCTTCACCCTCAAATAAAATATAAAACATTTATTACATATACACTATCCTCCCAACTCTTTTGAATTATGAAACATTAATGTTCAGTGCATGACCAAATTTTATATATGAAACTATTTGACCATCACACGTAGATGTTTAAATCATTTTAGACTTATGTTTTCTTTCAGCATTACCATTCATTAAATTAGTTAAAGAAGAAGAAAATATTTAATGATGTATATTTCACTATTCTTCCTTTAATATAATATAATAACATGCGATAATATAATGGAATAAAAACCAGTTACAATGTAAGAAATGATAGAATTGTTTATTGTGTCTAATGAAACAAAGCCCAAGGACTCTCAATAAAACATACACATATATAACTATATATTTATATATATATATATAACTATATATATACAACTAAAAAAATTAAATCATGGCTTAAATGTGTTTAAAAGTGGAATCCGGTTTAAAATCATTCATCATCTTCTCCATGGGTCTACACAAAAAATTGCTGCAATGTGTGTGTGGGGTTAAATATATTCTGTATCAATATAAAATCTTGTTTTTACACATTCTAATATTTCTCCATAATTCATAATGAACTGTATTTCTATAATGGTTCAATATGTATTTTTTGTAATTTTAAATGGTTTAAATCTTAAAAAAATCTGGATATTTATATTTTATATAGATTTATTTTTAAGTAGTATTTTATAAAACCCCCAATTCCATTAGTTTAGAAATCAGTTTCTTCATTTATCTTTTTTAACATAGATGAATAATTATGTCTTATCTATATATAAATAAGCTATTAGTCTTTCGAATAACTTACAACCCAAACTCTCTCCCTAAACATATTCTATAATTTCAAGAATTTATTACTTAGAATACCAAAAATCATTTTAGTCTCTAGTGTCATGGTAAGTAAAATTATAATTTAAAAATTCCTATGATGTATTTATTTTTATAAAAACCTTTTTAAGGGAATATATATATATATATATATATATAATATACTCATATTTTATGAGGAAATTATTTCTTAAATTTCAAGTAATTTTTATAATCCCCCTATTAATGTTAAAATTGAATTTAAATTTAAATTTATATGTTTTGTATAACACTAATTTTAGGGTGATGTTTTACATTATATTGATCTTTCATTTTAAGGATGTTTGTTTCAATAAATTTATTTATAAATTTCAAGTTGAATTTACCATGTTTAATATTTTGATTTTATTCACAAATTATTATTTTAAATATATAGATGATAATCACGATTATAGATATGAAGATACACTTTATTTAACATTTTAATTCCACATATGTCATAAAAAACAATTTAAATTGTCCATTTCTCAAAATAATAAGTAAGTGTTTCTTATAAATGATCAATTTATTTCTAAAAGTAATGATTCGTTTTTAATAAATATGATGTTAATTATTATATGCAATTAATTTCTTCTTGAAGTTTTAGTACACATAAAAGAAGTTTTTAAAAGGTTATAATGGATTATGAATAAGAAAGTTATGATTTAAGACTATGTTTTTATAAAAAAATCACATGGGTGACAAATATGATGTCGGGGAAAGGGAGTAAAACCATGAACTAAAGGGGAAATTGAATCAACGGTGATAATTATAGTGGAAGTATGGATTTATTATGTTCCTAAATGTATAATTATATACCATGAAAAGTTTAAATGGGTTTTCAATGTAATATGTGTTTCTAATAAGTCTTTAATATTATTTCTGAAGGAAATTTTGGAAAACCCTAGATTCGTAGTTTGAAAAATTATTTATCATTTTTTTTAATATGATTTCAAACATAATGTTTTTATTTGAATTTTAATTTTATTTAAAGAAGTTTACACAGGTTTTTAAAAACCCTTACTAGGAAACTTTTGCACTGATTCTACATTTTAAAATGATTTTTTTAGGATTAGTAGAAGTTCTAAAAGTGTTTGGTCTCATTTAAGGAGCTGGACCAAGTGAATACTAATAGTCTTGTGTAGATAATTTTTATAAACTCTGATATGTTTTATGGGTTTTTCTAATAATCTAAAACCTATCACTAAATTATTTCGTAGTGTGTATAGTAGTTTAGTTGTATATTAAAAAAATATGTAGCATTATTGAGCCAGAAGTATTTCTTATTAATTTTCCATTCATTTAGTTAAAAAAATCACAAACACATTCTTAAAAATATATTTACTAACATTATATTTCCCATGTTTTTTAGTATGTTTTTGAAGAAAAAATTAATTTCTACCATAAAATGAAATTTTACTAATATATTAAGATTATGAAATTTACATATTTCAATCTGATCCAACAAAATGAAGGTGTGTCTGATATAACATAATGATAATTGTTTTGACTATTATTTAGACTAATATAACGTATACTTATCTAAAAAAGAAATGATAATCAAACTATCCTTGGTACTGATGCATCAAACTAATACTCATCCCGTTCAATAGATTTATAATCCATAAGTAAGTCTATCAGATTAACAAAAGTTTATAATCCATGTTTCTTGGAATGGTTTATATCATAAGGAATACTTTTAACATTGTAATGGTACTAAAAAATGATGTCATTCATTAAATTATACTTGATCTTCCAAGAACCAGCTATTTGAGGTCATCGCAAGAAACTCAAAAATATGATCATTCGGTCTTTGCAAATAGAAATTAGGTAATTCAAATATTTTTTGGCTGATAAATTTTTGTAACTCAAGACTTATAAATTGTTATCTCTATAAACTTCTTATTTTTAGTCATTGTAATACTTTAGATAATTCTTATTCTATGGAATCAATATCAGGGTTTATTTATTTAGAACATTTTCTTATGTATTATATGTCTAATCATATTTATGATTAATGGATTATTGGGATAGGAAGATTGTGAATACGATCCATCAAATCAATGGATTCTTGGGATAGGATGATAAACATCAATCATTGTTTTGAGTGATTCTGAGGATTGGAAAAAAATCGTATTTTGATCATCGTATTGATGGATTAACTTGTAAGGAAAGATAAAATTATAGTAAACATAAATAGTTGGATACCTTTAGTCATGTTCATTAAATACCTTTACTCTTAAGGTTAAAATAGTAAAAATATTTTAATATAGCTTGTAATTAATTCTAATATTTACTATTTTTTGTATTTATTGTTTTTACAAGTATTTATACTACTGTGAATAGTACTGTAGAATTTTTTATAACTATCTGTTATCATTATTTTATTGTTTTATATGTGATAAAAACTAAAACATACTCGATATAATTGGAAACTTTTTTGTTATAATTCTGTCACTCTGATCATCATGTGATTTGTGAGTCATATATTTTTACATAAATAGATATTGTTTTTTATATTTTTATGTTTTTAAACTAAAACTCAGCCCCCTATTATAATAATTACCATTATATTTTCACTTTAGATCTATAAATTTCTATGAGAGTATGTTCAACTTATTATACTGTAGAGTTTTTTTTCTTCATCAACTACATGTATTTTACGTTTTTTTATAATATCATTGTTTATAAAATATATTACACTAACATGTTTTATTAGAAAAATAGTTATTATTGTTTTAATAAAATAGAAGGTATAAAGATGGGATCTATTAATAATATAAATAATAGTAGGCCATCTATATTTGATGAGAATGACTATGAACATTAGGGAGATAGATTAAAAATTATTTTGAACAACTATGGAGATGATAATATCTCAATGATTACTAGGAAGTATGAGATTCCTTATAAGAAGTTTTCTACTATTACTAATGCTAAGAATTTAGAATATCAGTTGAATTAAAAATTCATGAATACTTTATTGTGGGTTGTGTTGAGGAATTTATACAGTCAGATATCATCTTGTGAAGATCCTAAAATTATTTGAAGAAAATTATAATTAAAACATTTTTGTACATCTAAAGTAATTGAATCAAGAATAGTCATGCTTAGAGGTTATTACCATGCCTAGGATTTTCAACCTTGTGAGATAGTATCCATGATGTACAAAATGATTATGACTGTTGTCAATATTTTATAGTCCATTGGAGAAAATTTTCTTGATGATGATATTTTGGTTGAAAAAATTATTTATATAATTACCCATGACTGGAATCCAAAAGAAACTATTGCGGATGACACATGGAAGATAATTAATCTTACTCTTGATGATATTATTGGAACACTCATGAAATACTACAGGAGATTAAAGATATATGAGGGAATATTATAGAACTAAAAATGGTGGAGTATATTTTAATAAAACATATACTATTCTTAAAAATGTTTAGTTACCAAAGAATGTTGTAAAGCATTCAATAAATATGAATTTTGTTATTGAATCAGATTCTAGTTCATTGGAAAATTATGATATTAATTTGTCTAATCTTGCTCAAAGGATGAATAAAATAGTTCAAAACAAATATTTCCCATACAGATATAAGAACAGTCATAAGCATAAATAAGAATGAAAGGATTTTGGAGTGATTTGTAATGTATGAAAAAACATAGGAAATATCTGACCTGATTGTCCGAAACTAAAAAATAAAGATAGCCAAAAAATAAATTCAAACAGAAAAACAAAGAAATATTATTGGTCAAAAGGCATGAAATGTTTGAAATATTCTGACACTTGGCATGTCAGTTGTGAAGACTCTATAGAAAATTCTTCTTATAATAAACGTTCTAGATAGAGGAACATTGGTATTTTTGAAAAAGTTCTAATGGAATATCATTTAATAATGGAAAGGGTACAAACTATTAAATCCCTTATTATTATGTCTTTAAATGAAAAATATCAAAATGATAAGAAAAATTATATATCTCCTGATGAATAATATTCCTCACAAGAAGATAATTCATTACCTATTTATGATGATATTAATTGATTTTAATGACTTATAGAAAATGAATATTTTAATTTTTTTTAAAACATATAAATTCTAAATAAAAACATTTCAAGGAAGATGCAGGAATAAATCTTTAACTAATGAAATATCATATCTATCAGATGAAATTGGTAAGGATAAAACTGAAAAATAATATTTTTCAAAATATACTGAGAAAACTATTTCTGACAAATATAGTTTACAAAATTATTTTGATAAATTTAGTAATTTTTTATTTTTCTTTTGAGGAAAAAAATGTTGTTGTAAAACTAAAATGTGAAATATAAATTTTTAATAATTTTTTTGTAATATTTAATATTAGTAATAAAAACATTTTCAAAATGTATAAAAAATTTATACATGATGGTAATGATTCTAGAATGAATTTTACAAATAAAAAACTAATATTTGGTAACAACTAATTTCTTCCTAAAAGTGAACCATATTGCAAAAAATTCCATTATGGTGGACATTGGATGGAAATTTTTTCCTTAAATAGAGTTCAATCTCTTGGTTTGCATAATTTTCGTTTTAATGAGAAATTACCATTTACTCAATTAAATAATTTTGGTAAAATATGGATAACCAAAATACTATTTTCTATTAATACCAGACACAAGAAGGTTTGGATTCCAAAAAACTAATTTTTTTATGAAAAGAAATATAGTACTATCAATAGAAACATTTTGTAGATGGATATTGGTTGTTCTAGGAAGATGACAAGAAAAAAATATTTCTTTAATTGGATTATTAAGATGGAAGAGGGAAAAATAGATTTTGGATATAATTCAAAAAGAGAGATAATTAGAATTTGTAACATTGTTCTTATTTGGAAGGATCTTATTTCAATTTTTTTATATTTTTTAGCATCTCAGAATAAACTTATACACATATGTTAATTGTGTGATGAAGGATATCAACTGAACTTTTAGATCAATAAATTTATAGTATACTGTTCCAAAGAAAAAAAAATTTATTTCAAAAAATCATCATGAGAATATTGATGCACTAAATTTAAAAGTCCTTAAGAGCCAAGAGTTATCATTACTTTATGAAATGGATGCTCAATCATGGTTATGGAACATATGGTTAGGAAACTATAAATTTAGTAATTTATCTATGTTAGCTATAAATCTAGTTGTTATACATGTATCAAAACATAGATTTTATACTTATAGTATTTGTTATCCTTGTCAATATGGTGAGACACATAGGTCATGTTTTAAATATATTTGTGATGTTTCAACATCTGATGATTTATAGTTAGTGCTCATGGACTTATTTGGTCTTATTCACAATGGACGTTTTTTTTTGAAAATACTACATATATTTCTTATTTGATGATTATAATAGATACACATGGGTCTATTTTCTTACTATGAAACTGGAATCCTATAGTTATTTTAATACTTTTGTAGCCAGATTCAAAAATCAGAAAAAAAAACTCTCCATGATTACTATTCATAGTGATCATGGAGTATAATTTGGAATTTTTTTATTTTGAAGCTTTTTTAATTAATAAAGTCATTGACCAAAACTTTTAGAAGCCATGAAATTCATAAAAATAGTGTAGTTGAAAGAATAAAAAGAGTTCTTCATGATATTACTAGAACCATGCTGAGTGAATATTTAGTTTCTAATCCTATTTAGGGTAATGTGATTAGTACTATCTACAATACAATAAATAGAGTTTTAATTGTGATAATTTTATTAAAAGTTCTTATGAATTTTGGACAGCAAGAAAAACAAAATATTCTTACTTTGAGGTTTTTTGATGAAAATTATTCATTCAGAATAATAAATATAATTTTCATAAATTTTCACCCAAAAATGATAATGGAATATTTTTATATTATTCCAATACTTCTTAGGATTAGAAATTTTCTAAAAAAATTTCATTTACTATTTAGGAAAATTTTCTAAGGAAATTAATCCTTCTATTTTCAAAAAAACTCAACCTACACCCCCATATATTATTTCAAAAATGGATTTTCATACATTTTTAGAAATTTATTCTCATCAATATGTATCTCAGTAATGTTCTTATGATATAATTTTTTAATAATATTTTTTACATACTCTTGAATAACAACCTTTTGAAAACCCAGTATATTAGATTTTTCATAGGAATCATCCTAGTGGAAGTATCATTGTTGATGTAGATAAATCAGTTTGGACTAGATGTTATTTGAGAAATGAAATTGAGAATATGTCTTTCTTATATCAATTTTAAATTTAAAATCCAAATGAGTCTATAGGGGATGAGGATTTTATAAAATAAATTCAAGATGGAACCAATGAGTTTAAAATGAAAATTGTCTAGACATTAGTTGAAAGACCTGTAAAAACATCTATAATTGGAGTAGAATGGGTCTTCCATAATAAATGTGATTAAAATGGAATTTTAGTTCTATATAATGCCAGAATTCTTTCTAAGGGTTATAAACCTTAAGAGAGAATTAACATGGATGAATCCTATGCTTCAGTAGAAATAATTGAATCTATTAAAATACTTATAGCCTTTCCAGCATTCATTAATTTCGAAAACATTAAAATAGATGTGAAGTGTGATTTCATTAATAAATACGTTCTTGAGGAAGTCTATGTTAGAAAATCTCATAGTTTGGAAATTAAAAAACATATAGAATATGTTTCTAAACATACCAAGGAAATTTATGGTCATAATTAATTCCCTAGAGCATGCTATGATATAATAATTAGATTTTTTCACAAAACAATTTTGTTAATAGAGTTGTTGATCCAAATCATTTTATTAAGGAAGATAATAAAAACATTATGATTGTAAAAATATATATTGATGAAATTATATTTGGTTCAACTCCAAATCATCAATATATTCCATTGCATACCATATAAAGTATATTTTGGAAATTTTTATGATGGGTGAATTTACTTATTATCTTATTTATAAAACATTACAAAAACAGGAAGGTACTTATATATATGAACATATGTATATAAAGGATTTACTGAATAAATTCAGGCATGAAAACACTAATGATATTACTACTCCCATTGGAAATAATTTAGATCATGATGAGGCTAAGAAACCAGTTTTATCAAAAAAAAAATTAGTGGTATAATTGTATTCTTCGTTTAATTGACAACTAGTATCCAAATTTAAAGTTTTCAGTATAAATATGTGTTAGATATCAATCTAACCCCAAATAATCTCATATAAAAGATGTTAAATGACTCTTTATAAATTGGAAGGGAATTATTGATCTGGGAATATTGTATTCATATGAAAATATGCTTGAATGTAATGGTTTATTGGATACAGAATTTGGTGGATGTAGAATGGATAAAAAAAGAATATTGAAAACTTTTCATTGCTGAGGTTACTATTTAGTTTCTTTGTCTTTTAAAAAAATTATCATAAATTGACATGGATGAATTTTAATATGTATTACATGTAATTTTTTGGGCTCAAGTATTGTGGCTACAAAACACACTCAAAGACTATGGAATGAGTTTTACTCAAACAAAATTACATTGGGACCACCCCATTATTTTTTCATTATATAAACTTCCATAACATCAGTCATATTCAAAGACTATAGATATAAAACATAATTTCATTTTGAAACACACACTTAATGGATATATAATTTTATAATTCATCAAAGTATAATAACAACATGCCAATTTTTTTATTAAACACCTTAGTTCTGATAGATTTTAGTAAATTAATCAGATGCGATGAATGATAAATGTTAAATGATCATTCATTCCTACAATTTTTTTTACCAATATAGTTAAATTAATATACTTCTAATATAGGGGGTACATAATTTTTCATGTTTTCAAATCTTTTATTTTCTCATAAAAGTTTTATATATGTAAATTTTATGTTTTCTAAAAACATTGAACCATAATGACTATTCCAGACTCCAACTTTTAAAAAAAATTGATTCATAATTCTATAATTTTATTCGGACATAGAAATTGTTATAAAATATTTGGATTCGAAATTTGTTGCGAAATATTCGGGATAATCAATTTTCATTTTAAAAACAATCATTATCATATTATATTTTTGAAAATACAAATTATATTTTATTTTAAAACTTATCATTACCATATTCCATTGTTTTTTAAAAAAATATGATAATATTTTTTTAATTATAAAACCTTCATGATAAATTTTCATTTTTGAACTATCATAATAAATTTTAAAAATAAAAATATTTTAATAAATTTATTTTACAAAATCCTTGATGAATATATTACTCCTACGAATGAATCATTCTTCTATGAATGGCACAATTCTATTATTTATGTTCTTGCAGTAATCAATTACTTTAGTTTATTTTTTTTAATTACAAATTCTTTTTGTTTTATTACATTGATATTTTTTTTGAAAAGATTAAAAATTATTATAATCAGAATGATCCTCAATCCAAAAAATATTTTAATTTTTTTACAGTTCATTATTTTAAAACAACATTTGATAAAATCATGGCCATCAGAACCCTCATGGAATAGTATCAACCATTGAAATTCTTTTAGAATGTGAAACTACATTTTTCAATTTCTATATAAGGGTTGGACAACCCCTATCCCACATCAGTTTCCATAATTTTCCTCACTGCCTATTACCACCCTTCAAAGTCATCAATCCTTTTCTTATTCCATTTGTCTGATCGTCAACTCTATTCTCATTATGATGGAAACCAAAATAACTTTTTTTTATTTTATTAAAAATCTACATTGAGGGTAAGTGGGAACCTATAGAACTACCTCCATCATCAATTCAATCCAATACAAAACACATGTTACAAAGTTCAAATTTCAAAAAAAAGATCAATTCACCCTACCAAGACTGATATATTCTCTTATTCAAAATTCAAAATTCACCAAAATACCACAAATCAAGCTGACTGTGCCACCCGATAAACCTACCCCATGTCACATCCATCATAAAATCTCTAGAAAACCAACCCCATCGTAGCTAGAGATAAAACACGAACCACTATAGTGAAAAACATTCATCCACCAATTTCGACACAACATCACCGGTGAGATCAACCGAACAAAGCCCCAACACATCATCAAACGACAATAAAAGACAATCCAAACATAGTAAAAATACCAACATCAGTGCGTCACCATTAGTCCATCTATTTCCCCAGAGACCAGTATTCTTTTTTGTCAGTACCACCTCATTCACACCCAAAAAAACACCAAACCAAAAACACCAAAATACAAATAAACCTCAAAAACCAAACTAGGAGAGTCACTACAACCTTTAACATGAGATATGGAAATCACTGAAATAGAAATCCCAATCGATAACTTCGTCAAGATAGTATAAAAAATCTCACTTGAAATAAAATAAAAACATTGAATCAAGATGTTCCTAGAGCCCCGATATCGGCACACCAAAAAACCAAAAACCACGAACGGTCCACAAAACTACATATAATTGGTAGATGTTCCAAGGTATATGATGTTAGAGCATGGATCTAAGTATTTAAGAACATTGAGCATTTTCATTGTCAAAAAATATGAAACCTAGTTTTAGGGAAAGTAAAAATGAACATCCTCTAATAGATCTTAGAAACCATCATCTTCCAAACCACAAAACCAAAAGTATCATTGTAGTCACCACCCCAGATCTGACCTGGAGACATGTGGACTTACCTGATCCTAGAGAAGGGGATGAGAAACCTTGATTACGAATGTTTTTGTGTAGATAAAAGAGATGATGATTTCAATCTATATTTTCCTGAAATGGTTGTCCCTCTATTCAATTTGATAAAGTATAAGGTAAGGAAAGACTCTCCTTTACCATGTTAGAATAGAGTTATATGATTCTGTTCAATAGAGTTGTGGACTTTTTGGGTGTTCTTTCTAATGTTTTTTAATATTTACCTCCCAAATGTTATTGAAAAGACATTGATCTTTTGAGAACAATAAGCCAAATTATTCATTATTTTCATACTATGAGAAAGTAGGGAATTTTTTTCATCAATATGTAGACAATAGAGTAATATTCATGTGGACACAAGGTTTTAAAATCCCCAGGAAGGGTGATCGGGTTACTTTAAATGTTTTTTTATCATTGTTCTAGATTACATGATAAAAATAAGGCAAATAGACAAGTTGAAAGTTTCTTTCATTATGGTAGAGAATATTAAAAGATCTTTCATAAAGTCGAATACACACATGTTTCTAGCCTTCATCAATAAGTTAATTGTGAAATGTATGGATATTTTTAAAGTTGAGAATATTTCATACTTAGTAAGATAAAATACCTCATTTATTTGTGAAAAAACAATTTCAAGAATGGAATTAATTTTTGATTCTAAATAATGTTTTTATCAAGGTTGTTGGATCTGTGTTTAAGGATCAACCATTAATTAAATCAGATGATTAAAAGAAGACAAAAAGGTTGAATCATCTATTAATAAGAATCAAAGTAAAAAAAGAAGATATAAGATGATTTTTTCAATAATTTTATGTCACCTAATTTACAAATGATACCAATAGATCCTAATTTTTATCTTGATTATGGTGAGGAAAATTAACTTAAACATCAGATAGCTAAACCGTTAGAAGAAGAAGAGAAAGGAAATAATAGAATGAAATGGTTAGCTGAAGAAAGTGTTTGTGAATTTTTTTTGAGATAATTTAATAAATATTTTCAGAATCTCATCCTTCACTTTTTTTATATCGATCATGTTATTCTTGATGGTGATCTTGTTTTTGAAGAAACTTCTACAGTACCTTTAGTATTCTCTTTAGCAGTTGATAAGGGAAAAGGAAAACAAGAGGTTAAAAATCCAATACCCTTAAACTTTTGAAAGAATTGATATCTAAATAATATAAAAAATTAGTTTATTAAAAAGCATAAAATTAGAAGAAGATCTTGGGGAATAAGTGGAAGAAGTCAAAAAAGACGTTGATGAAGAAAAAAAATTAGAAGAAGTTTATGTGGAATGATAATAAGAATAGGGGGAAGAAGTAAAAAAGTAAAAGTATCAAACTCATGAAGAACTAAAGGAAAAGAAATTAACATACACTTAATCATCCTCAAAACTATTACCTTCAAAATATGATAAGTATGAAAACATGGAAGGTACTAGGGAAGAAAATTATTCATGAGAAAAAGATGAAGAGTCATCCTCTTTAGAAGAAGTACTAGACCAACAATAAAATTAAAATGTTGATCATAATGTACAAAAAAAGTATTGATATTATGAATGATTTATGGGGGAAAACATCCATAGAATGTTTTAGTGAAACATTAAAATATTTTTGATCATAAAAGAAAAAAAAATTGATGTCATAACTAGTAGATAAGAAACTCATCATCCTAATCCCAATAAATGGTACAAAAAACTATGGTTTCCCAAAATATATTTTATTAAATTTTTATTACCATGAATATGTTTAGTGACCATATTTCTTATATACATAACATAGAATAATGATGAAAGATGATTCAAAAATTAGTGAATGTGAAACCTAAATAATTAAATGTTTTTACTAAATCAGTGATCTAGATCATGGCATATTTGAAAGTATTTTAATGAAAGTTTGAAACAGAAAAGTTAATATTTAATCAGATGGAGAATTATTCCAAAAAATGTGAATAATGATATTCGTGAATATGATGATTCATTTATGGATGTGCAGATATTTTTTTATAATCAACAATTTCATTTAAACTGTTATCATCTGATTTTTCTCAACGAGTAATATTCATAGTGAAATTCGGCGATACAACTGATTATTGATCAAAAGAAGTAAAAGTTTTGAAACAAGCATTAAAAATTTGTTCATGGACACTACCCAACTCATATTATGTGAATCAAAAATTTTCTTTAGGAAGTAATATTACAACAAGTATTATATGGAAATTAAAATCTTGAATACTAATGTACCGAAGAAATTGTTTTATGAAGAAAATATCATGATGCTTGAGAAGGATCAACATGAGTTCAAAAAGATAAAGGCCTTCATGATGAACCTCAGGAAGAAATATTATACTTTTCATTTTAACTCTTGATTTTTTTGTTAAAAATTGGAATGGTGGATGATGAATAAATACTTTTCATCCAAACCCTTTGTGCTTGATTTTTTTCTAATTATAATTGGATATATGTTATTTCATATTATGATTGTATGATTAGCTAGTTCATATATTAAAAATGGTACATATTTAATTTATCCTATAAATTTTTTGGATACTATGTATTGCTTCTATTTTTTGAAAATCACAAAGGGGAGAAGATTTTAAAAAGATAAGAATGTTTTATAAAGAGTGATTTGTTATAATAAGAAATAGATATTGTAAAAAATTCCATAATATTTAAAAATACTTATAAACATAGGTAGAGTTAGAAATAATATCTTTAATGTTGTTAAAAGAAAAAACTGTTGTAGGTTTTTTAAGTTATAGATTTTCATGTAAATATTGTGATTTGTGCTTTCCAAAAGGGGGATATTATTGAGTATTAAGTGTTAATCCTTAATTTTCCTTTTATTTAGTTTTGGAAATAAAAAAACACCTTATTAAAAAATATTTTTCCTAATTTTTTTATGTCCCATGTGTTTTAGTATGTGTTTTATAAAACATTACATTCTAAAATACATAGAAATGTTTCTAATGTATTACAAATATTATCTTTACATTACTCAATCCAATTCATTTAACTAAAGGTGCATCTGATACATCAGAATGACCTTTGTTGAGATGATTTGTTTAACTAATATCATGTCTAGATATCTAAAAAATTCAATGCTCATAAGACTAACCTTGATATAGATATATCAGACTAATCATCATTTAGTTCATCATATTAATATTCAATACAGAATTACATCAGACTTGAAAATGTTTATAATTATAGTATCCATGAATAGTTTCTATCATAAGGAATACATTTTCAATTTCATTTCTGCTAAAAAAATGATGTCTTACATTACATCAGAGAATATATTTTTCAACCCGTCCTAGTGGGTCATATGCCATAACTCCTCAAGCCTTCCCCCAATATTCTAGGGCTATAGACTAGCACCGAGTAAGAATATAACTAATATTGGAGGCCTTATCCAATGTACCTATAAAAATTTACACATCTATAAAACTATAAAATGTTAAGACATAAAAATAATTAAACAACCATGCATGAATACATATATACCCCACAACTAATCTTCAACAAGAAGTAAAAAGGTAAACATGAACAAATAAAATACAACCAAATTGTGCTTTAATGAAATTAGAACTAGAATGTAAAACTAAGAATACTATCAGAATACCATGGGAACAGACAGAAGTCTATTTGGACTCACTAATAATTGTTTATCATAGGTTTATCAAGGAAATTATCATAATTTTGATCATTTGCATAACACATGACACGTGTTGGTAAATCCCATGTAGGGGGGAGTAAAACGGTACCCAGTAGGACACCCCAAAACCACAATGCATATAGTAATATTAAAGTATTACACTATACACATGTATATGTCTATAATATATATAATAACAATATCCAAATATACTCAAACAATACACAAAATTTAAATTTAAGTCATAGTCATAGTTTACCATCCTAGGATTAAAGCTCAATGATTCTACATAACAGTCATCTGGGAGAACACACTCTTGTGTCTGATAACACCAATGGAATACTTATGAGATGTATATTCATGTCAATTAATGCCATAGGAATTACACATTAAATGTAAAAAGATATATTATACACAGATGAGAATCACTACCACTTCCAAGTGGTATTTACAATAACTGAATATGGATTAACAGGACAAGTTGCGGTTCTCTGTCTGTATTTTTTTCATGATGATACCATTAAATCAACCCAGTGAATGACGATAAATAGAGGATCTTACAATTTGCTTCACATAGGAATTAAAAAAACTAAATCGAAGAATTTATGATGAAGGGATTGTTTTTTTATGAGTGGGAGGTGATTCCATTCCAACCCTTGAGGAACGGATTAGGGGACAAACCCTAACAAATATTAACTGAGAAAGAGAGGATAAGAGATCAAAGACATCATTTAATGAGTACACAGTGTGGAGTAGGGTTAAACTCCATGTTCCTTGATCCCAATTCTTTCTCATATATATGGACCAGGTCTCATCCAGTGTCTAGGTCCATGAAGAAGTAAACAGCGTGTTAGTTTCTTATGTATTATACCCATGTTCCAATACACCTCTTAGCTCGTGTATTTTCATTACCTTGTTCATATAGGGGATTACACTTCATTCTCTAACTCAAGTACTACACCCCTTGTATGTGTACCCTCTGAGGTACATGCTTATTTTACTAGGGAGAGTCTACACATCTTGTGAAAGGGGTCACATGCCTTTTGATACGTATATTCCTTTGAAAACCCTATCCCTCACAAAGGGGGACCCACATGGCACGTAGCTCTATGTTACATTATGTATAGATCGATAATTTCTAGAAATATTGGGTTTTCCTTTCACACATACCTATAATAACACAACCTATAATGTAGGAACTGATCATACCTTAAATCACTGATCTAACTCATCTTAACGTCACCATGGTCATTCACTAGAACCAAGGCTTCAAATCAATTTTGAAAATATATTCCATTTATCCCAATCATCACCCTCTCACCTCAATAAAATTGGGGGTTCCAAATCTGGTATGATTCACTCACTACAACCACCTTCACACATCCATTAGATTGTTCTAATCACATATCTGCAAGTAGGATAATTTCACCATGAAATAGGTGTGATATAATCTATTTCATCGGTATCCATTAAACCATGGGCCAAACAATTAACCCCTATGGTGAACGAAGAAATCAGGGGAGAAAAAAAAAAGAATAATCAATTGGTAAGGACCTTGATTAATGTTTGTATCAATCATGATACATTTCTATTATAACAATAATAGAAGAATCAATAACCACCAATAATTTCTCCCTATAAATATCAACAATAATCCAATCCTACAATACACACAATCCACATATATATTCATTGGTCGATTTATTTGTGTTCATTGTAGGAAATAATAAAGGGGAAATAAATAAAATAAAAACAAATACGCTACCTCAATTTAGATCAATCACTGATGAAGAATGAACCTGCTCCATGATGGTTGGTGAGATACTTCGATTCGGTTTCACGTTGATCATCAATCAACAACCCATTTGTTATTATATGGAGAGAAATCCCATAATTCTCCCTCCAATGGTTCTACAATAGTTCCAGGGTTATGTGTTTAACCTTATAATTATATAATAATAGTCTCTTTAAATACAACATATTCACTACTTCACAAAATAGAATGAAAAAATTTTATTTATCAATTTTATTCATTTTCCCGTGAAAAATGAATTTTCCACAAACACCCTATGATGACCAAGGTGGGGTCATTACTAGGGTAAACCACACATTTTGAAATCAAAATTTCCCTTATATTTCTAATTCAGGGACCAAATTTTATGTTACTATTCCTTTTAAGGAAAATTGGGAAAGCGTGTTATTTAATATAATTAATATATATAAAAACATTTATTTTAAGAACACTAGGATTATGAATCACCTTCCATTATAGTGCCTAGTCTAAAAATCATCCATACAATATAAAAAATTAATATGTGTAATATATGTTTCATTACACTATCCCCTCCTTAGGGATTTATGTCCCATAAATCCAAAATAAGGGAAACATAAATAGATGTGTGAACTGAAAATGAATCTGAGCCTCCCTCTCCCATGTGCTATCTTAGAGATTCTGGTGATTCCACCTGAAACACACTTAAGGAATAAATCACCCGTAAAGTATCCTCTCCCACAAATCCTTGACATCTATTGGGAACTCATCAAAGGTAGCTCTATCTTAAATGTCCAGCTCACCCCAGTTAATAACATGTTATAGGTCAGGGACATACCACCTCAATTGTGACACATAGAAGACATCATGTACCTAGTCTAACTATGGAGGTAATTCTATGTGTTACTCCACCTCACCATCTCTATGCAGTATCTAGAAAGGGAAATCGAATCTTGGAGATAACTTTTTTCCACGCCAAATCACCATAATCCATGTTGAGGTTATACTCATTAGAACACATGGTATTCATCCTTGAACTCCAAAGATATAAATAATATGTTATAATAATACTAGTGATGGCTATGTGCAATCCACATAGACTATTGGATGATCCACAACTTCATTGTAATAGCTCAACCCAACTTTGGGCCCATGAGTTCTAACAATCTTGAGTTAGTCTAAGAAAGTGGTGACTTGAATGGACAGCTATAAAAATACTTGAATAGTCCCATATCTATTTTGGAATGGTATCTTTTATTACCTAAAACCCCACTAGTGGTTGGTGATCCTCTTAACTACAACCAATGTCCAACAAGGAAGCTTTCAACATGGCCTAAATAATCTAAATAATTTTCTATATCTGGCTATCAGTTTGGGGGGTAAATATTGGGATAAAGCATAACAGAGTCCTAAGTGAAACCTAAAATCCATTCCAAAACAGGTATTCGAAGAAATAATCGTTATCGTAAATTATCATTGATGGAAGTCCATGGATTTGGAATATCTCTGGAATGAAGTGGATTCTCAATCTCACTTCTGAAATCTACTCCTGGACAGCTAGGTAGTGGGTCGACATGGGGAGTTGTTCTATTATCACATAGATATAAGTGTGTAACTTATATATATGTGGTAATACCATCATGATGTACTTGGATATCCCATCCCACTTCCATTTTGGCACCTCAAGAGTTTGAGAAAAACTCGCTGAAACTTGGTGCTCTATCTTTTCTTGCTGACAAGTAAGGCATCATGAGTCAAACTCTGCAACATGTTTCTTCATATATAGATACCAAAAATTACATCATAGTTCTAGGTACATAACTTAGATACTAGGATACATCACAAAAGGATATGAATGAAACTATCTCATAACTTCCTCCCACAATTTGAATCATACAATCATTCTCCATTGGAAAAAATGTTCTACCCTTCCATTAGAAAATAAATTAAGTGTATTTCTAGTGGATATCTAAGTACCTAGATTCCTACAAGAAGAAACAAAAATGTGTTCTTCCTGGACTCAATACAAAATAGGAGGGGGTAAAAACCATTTCAAATAGTTAAGCTACTCCATCTCCATCCAAAAAGAATAACTACAGTGAGTCCAATTTCTATAATGCCTCATTCAGCAACGTCAATCAATATCTCAGGTTGAGAGAATATTTTACCATATTTCTCCTCCCAAGAGTATAGAAAATGACAAATTAATAATCCTAGAGTAACTCTACCCATTTCACCTACCTCAATTTATGATCCTTATAAGAGAAGATAAACTTGAAACACTTGTGATTAGAAAATATGAAAAACTAATCTCCCATTAGGTAGTGTCACCACATATTTAGTGTGAAGACTACCAATACTAAATCAAGAATCTAGGTCAGGTAGTTCAAATCATGTGATCTCTACTGATGTGAAGCATATTCAATCATCACGGGGTGCTGCATAAAAACACAACTAAGACTGGTTCCTAATTCATCATAGAACATTACGTACTCAACACCCACCTCTTGTAATATAAAGATGCCAGAACTCATCAATCAATATCTCAACTACTGTAAAATCTTGTAGTCACTTCTCTATCCAAATTAAAGGATTCCACTTTGGGTTCAATGATTTCATGGACACTAATATCCTGTATAAATCTTTTTTGAGTCTCCAGTAATATAATTACAATTATAGGAAGCTACAAACCTCCATCACGCTCTTGGGTGGTTCCTAATCTAACACTACATAAACCAAGGATAGGTCGCCTGTTACTCACTCTATTGGGACAACATATCCTATATATTTCACCAACTAAATCAAAAACTAACCCTTAGAGATAGTTTTGTATATATTTTTCTATCCAGGTACATCTACAACCATATTACAGTGTCTCGTGTAGTCCTCCTCTCAAGTCGAGGACCTAAGGATATCATCAATAAACCCTAACATGAACCGGTATAAGAAAGGATGAATGATCTAGTTCATGTGTTCCATGAACACTTATAGGGAATTCATTAAACCAAATGGCATTATAATTTACACATAGTGACCATAGAAGCATATGAATGTCATATTTCATATATCCTCATCCCATACTCTCAATGAGTGATAGCCTGAATTGAGGTCAACCTTCAAGAACCATTGTCCCCCTATCAACTAATCAAAGAGGTCTTAGATCATTGGTAGGGGTAATTATTTTTCATGGTCACGTGGTTAATATTCGGTAATCCAAACAATACCTTATTCTACTGTTTTCATTCTTAGAGAACAAAACAGGGGATTAATAGGGAGAAACACTAGGTCTAACCAAAATCTTCTAATGCAATTACTCTATCTTAACACACATCTTCCAAATATCCATTAGGCCCATCTAATATCATGTCATATATATCATTGTCATCCTAGGATGTAGATCAATATATAAATCTATCTCTTAGAGGTGGGGGGGGGGGGGAACCCAAAACATCTTCAGGGAATATTTCCTCGTACTCTGAGACCACTATAGAAATATGAAAACTAATTACATCCACTATACCAAGTATCAAGGTAACCAGTCGATGATTAATCAGATACACCCTCCTATGAATGAGTATATATAGTACTTCCTAGGATTCCTTTTCACTAACAAAGTTGAAACTAGTTTCATCACTAAAGACACACCACATCCACTCCTTAAAATAGTTAATATGGGATTGAACTTTAGATAACCATCCCATACATAATATGACATAATATGACCTGATTGAAACTTAAAATAGACTCCAACAAAAAATCTTGGCTCTAAGATTTAGGTCACTCTATCGGAACAGGTGTGTGAAAGTCAAGCCTTCTCTAGTAGGAGTCCCCACGTTTAAATGTCGGCCTAGGGGATCAACAGGAATCTCTATGTCCCATACAAGGTACATGGTGGAAATGTAATGAATAGAACCTATGTCCATTATTACTATAGCTAAGGTAGACAAGAAAAAATTTAATACCTCAAAAAATTATTAGAGCCTCTCTTACATACGCTTCGACTACCTACAGCTCTCGCCTCTCATATCCTCAGGCTACTTCAGCCTGTAATGGACCACCAAGGGGTGGTCGTTGTAATTGGTCAAAGCAGCTACCGCCTCCTACTCCTCTCCCAGATCGTATTCTACATCTTCCAGCCTCTTAAAAAAACTTATCCAACTGGTTCCTCTTCCTCTATGTCCTATCCATTTTCTACCTATCATTTCTATAGCAGGTCAAAAAATCTCATACAAGATTTCTCCTGCCATTACATGAGAAGAACCGCCACTCCCTGGGCTAACTGGACCCATTCTAAGAGAACCAAACCATACATCCTCTATTAGGGGACCTATTCCTAAAAAATAAATCACATCCATGTATCTGATAATGATTTCAGATCCCTTCTACCATGGTCTTCTCTCTATCATTTCTACTTTCAGCAACAATTGGTTTCAGATTATATGCTAGGAAACTCTCAAATAATAGATCTCACTCTATAACCCAAACATATGTTGGAAAGCATAGATGGATAAAATTGGATTGAATATCTCTAATCATCCCTCGCTCTAAGGAATTATCCCTAAATAATTTATCACAGACCATATCCATCAAGTACAAACAAAGGTTGGTAAACCTTGATGAATACTCTGCTACTTTCATGCTACCCTACTAGAGCTGCATAAACTTCTTAATATGTACATAACTCAGCATATCTTGAGGGAACTCTTATATAAAGAGACACTCTAACTCCAACCATGGTTGAGCCATGTATTCATATGTTGTTTTAACTATCCCACACCATCACCATACTAGGACTTGAAGAAGGATCACTTCCAGAACCACCATATGATATACTGGTGTCTCGGTCAGATGGAAAACTCAGGTCACCCCTCAATCTAGTCCGTAGCTACCATTGGAATAGGTTTTCATAAAATAACATAGGGTTTATAGATGAATTTTATTCTTCTCAATCAACCCATGCCCCTCATTAACTGGTGTTTTGTGTACCATCACCTGCTCAAAAAGAGGTGGTATAGCTAGTACGCAACATGGAAATATCACCTCTTGAACTGGTCATTGTATCAATACCTCATCATAGAGGATATCATCCTTGTGATCATGTTGTTAAATCCTAGTTGTCTTACATTGTGGAGGAATGTTGACATAAACAAGATGTAACACAATGATTGATTATATCTATAGAGATTACTCAATATGGACATGTAAACCACAACTCATTCTTATATGATGCATGTACCATTTTTTCCCCTATAACCAATTTTATCATGTAAATTGTCTAAATGCATGTGATAAGAGTCCGGGAGGATTGATACTTTGTTCATCACACCAAAACTGGAGTCCCTGTATTGACAGTTGAACTCAAAACATTGAACGTGGTTTCCACAAACCAAACTCATAGACTCTGGTCCTAAATTAGAACCAGCCGCTATGACACTGCTTTGTCACGACCCACCCCAATGGGTCTTATACAGTGATTCCCCGCACATACAATGAATAGGATAAGAGTTGGTGACTAGCGATGAGTAGGCATATCACTAACATGAGAGTCCTTATCCTAGGTACCTATAGACATGCACACATCTCTATGACAATACAATCCTTAAATATAAAAAAAATGAACAACCACACAAGCATACATCTAAACCCCAAAACCATAATATGATAGGATGTAAAGGAAATTGAACATGGACAAATACAAGACCACCATAATTTGCCTGAGAACAATTTCAACATGAATGTAAAACTAGGAAAGCGGTCAGAATACCACAAGAATACACCTTGGTCAGTCAAGACTCACTAAGAACAATCTAGTCCTAGTTTATCAAGGACTCTGTTAAAGGATGATCATCTGTACAAGGAATGAGACAAGTTGGAAAAGACCATGAATGAGTGAGTATAAAAATAACTAGTAGGACACCATAAAACAAAAAATAATACAACAATGAAAATACAGTTTTCTCTACATAGGTATATGTATACAACAAATTTTACTAAAATATATAGATATAATAAACAACGACACACAGTCTAAAGGTATGTCACAACTATAGTATTCTAGCCTAGGAATTTAGCTTAATGATGCTACATAGAACTCGTCTTAGTGAACACACTCCTAAGTCTGATAACACAGATAATGTTCATCCTAGAGTATGATTCTTGTTAGGTCTCACTATAAGAATTATAAATTGAAATTTAGAAGCATACATTGAATATATGAATATATTTTATACAAATATGAGGATCAATCCCAAGTCCATAGTGTGATATCAATAGTTAAATCTAGATTAACCATCTATGTAGAGGATGAAAGTCATTTTGTGTTGGCCAGAAAGATACCAAGAACTCCACCAAGGTCATGATGTTGAATATAGGATCTTTCTATGGGCCTCACAGAGGGTTTCCAATCTGTATATCCAAAAATTCATACTTAAAGGATCAATGTACTAGGCATATGACGTGATTCAATAAAAAATATTATATAGAGGATTATGGGAACACACCCTAATGAAACTTGTTAAAAATACAGTGTAATAGGGATCTAATACAACATTTATGGTGTAAATGATGTGTAATAGGGTTACATGTCCTATCCCTTGATCTTGGGTCCATCCCATGTAAACAGCCTATGTGCCATCCCTTGTCCATGTTCATGTATAAGTACATGGAATTTTAGTTTACCATGTACTCTACCCATGTTATAGTATATAGTTTAACCCATGTACTTTTCCAGGTTGTGCCAATTTAGGGGGTACACCATGTGCTTCAACCCATTAACTATACACAATGTATATGTACCCTTCGAAGAACACATTGAGTTCACCAGGGAGAGTCCACCTACCATTTGGTAGGGGTTACAAACCATGTGATAGTTATCTTTCACTAGAAACCCTAGCTGTCACACAGGGGGGCCCACATGGTGTGTAGCTCCGAAGTACAAACCATGTAGATCCAAAATTTCCATAAACCATTGTTATTCCTTCCTCTTGAGATAATTCATTGTCCTCAAATATTGGATACAATCACACTATAAATCAAGGATCCACCTTGGAAGAATCTCTCAATAGGAATTTATTGGAATATAGTCAACAAATCCCTTAATAAAATGTATTTTTTCAATTTCAATTGTCATCTGTTGAGCCTGCTCAAATTAGGGGTTTCCCATCATGATTGATCTGATCAAATCTACCCCTGTCGTTTCTTTGTTACCTCATACTGAGCTTAGATCTACATTATTGAATCATCATGCCATGAAAAATGATTGATTTAATAGGTATTCATCAAACACTGGGCCAAATGAAGAATTCCCCTGGTGAATGAAGAAATTGAGGGAGAAAAGAAAATGAGCAATGATTAAGAATAAAACTTGATTGATGTTAATATCAATCTCTATTCATTTCTGTTGGACTGAAAATTGAAGAATCAATAATCATGAAATATTCTCTCGATAAATCCCTTCAATAAACCCATCTAGAAATATGAATGATCCATGAATCAATCCATTGGTTGATTGGTCTAGGTTAGTCATAGAAAATAGGAATAGGGAAATAAATCTAATCAAAACAAAAACCTACCTCAATTTGGATCTATCACTAACATAGAATTAATTTATGCCATGATTGTTGGTGAGATCCTTTGAATTTCCTGCATATCGATCGTCAATCTATGATCTTATTGACATTCTTCTGAGAGATATCCTCTAAATATCTATCCCATGATTCTCAAATGGCTCAAGGGTTATGTGGATAACCATGAATTCTATCATAATAGTATAATTAAAGACTTGTCAATAATTTCATTAGTGAAATATAAATAAAATAATTTATTTAATTATTTTAGGGATTTCCACACCTACTATTACTTTTCCACAAATTACCTATGTCGACCAAGGTTATTTTTTTCATAGGGTAAACCCCATATTTTGAACTCAATTGTGCCCTCATATTTTGGATTTGTGACCTCTTTTATAAGTTATTCAACTTTTAGAGGAAAACTATGCATGCCATTTATTTAATATATTTAATATATTTAAAAAACATATTTTTCAATCACCAGGTCTCATAGTCACATTTTTTCTATATTCCTGGTTTTAATAATAATCCATATAATATTCAAAAAATAACACTAGGAAAATCCAAGTCCTTACATGAGGTATCTTGTGCCAGATGTCTAAGGACATTGTAAAAACTCATAAATATGACCATTGTAGCTTCTTTTATAAATTTATTATCATTATAATAGGTTGGATCTGATAATTTTTTAAAAATTAATACTTCAAAATTCTATTGTGTGTGAACTTCTTATTCATAGTCATTTTAAAACATTAGAGAGTTATTGTTATACAGAATCATTTACAGGGTTGTTTCCTTTAGAAAAGTTTTTTTTTTGAATTATGCATCTAATCATTTCTACCATAAAGGAATTCTTGGGATATAATGAGAGTGAATATGATCCATTAGATCGATGGTGTCTAGGGTTAGGAAGACAAACACCAATAATTATAGCATAGGATTCTGATGATATGAAGAAAAAGATTATTCTGATCATTGTATTGATGGATTTCCTTGTTAAGAAATATATACTTTATAGTAATTATAAACTATAGATACAATTATTAATGGTCTTGCACTAACATTATAATTAATATTTAAATAGTTAATTAGTTTAATATATATTTTAAATAATTCTATAATTTTCTAGCTACTATATTTCTTGTTTTTACATGTCTTTTTCCTGTTGTGCATTTTATGATAGAAATTAGGTATTAAAATCACCCTTACTAATTTATTTATCGGTGTATATATGATAATGATTAAAAAATGTTATAATGCAACACGTTCTATTGTAGATTCTTTCACTCAGATCATCAGATGATCTTTGAGAATGATCATTTTACATAGAGTTATAATGTGTTTATAGTTCAATTTTTTTAGAACAACATTTTACCACTAATATTATTGTTACCATCTTAGTTTCTCTTTATATATATAAAAATTGTTTTACTATAGGATCTAAGATATTTGGTGTTAGGTTTTTGTATTCAAAATTCTTATCTAAATGATATGCTTCCAAAATTAATTTAAA
Source organism: Viscum album (assembly GCA_963277665.1). NCBI lineage: Eukaryota > Viridiplantae > Streptophyta > Magnoliopsida > Santalales > Viscaceae > Viscum > Viscum album. The sequence goes on along the minus strand of OY728132.1, from coordinate 818,073,100 downwards.
ATATAGATTAGTAGATGACTACCATTGGAAAAACATGGCAAATCAATAGAATAGTTTTTAAAACCTCAATCTTCAATTAATTAAATTTCTCACACATTATAGAACCAGTTAATGGGTAAAAAATATGATAAAATTAAAACATAGTCAAGGGGTGATGAAAATACAATTGTGTGATGAATCTAGTGAGAGTTAGAAAAAGGGAAGTTATATAAGTCTTAGTGGGAGATGAAAATGAAGAAAAAAATAATTGTGAGGATGAAGAATTTGTAAAATTATTTGAGATAATAGATATTATGGTTGATGATAAGGATGTCAGAATAGAAAAATATGATCAAGAAGAGATTATAATGTATTTATATAATAATTTATAACCCTAATTCCCCTAATTTTATTCACAAATAGGGAATCACATCAAAACATAGAAGCTCAATACAAAAAATTTATGGATACTTTTTATCATATGCATATTAATATTCCCCTTATTAATGAAATTTTATTGATATAATCTTGTATGTATGTTTTCAGGATATATTTTCAAAAAAAATGGAGGATTTAGAAACATTACTCAAATGGGGGAAGGTTTAGTAGTCCATCAAAGAAATATCAATGTAAAGATGATGTATGTGAGGTGTTTTTATATATCAAGAATAATTGGATCATATAACTATGAAAATAGACATTCCAATTTAACAATGATCATAAATATAATACTTTTGACTGTATTGCAGAATTTGGGAATTGATAAACTAAAGGTGAAAAATGTAATGCTTCATCCAGCATATTGATTAGTCAAATACCAAAGATTGATCATTGTGGTTACTCTTATTAAAGTGGGGAAATTTATTTTCTATTTTTATTTCTTTATCATTGAGATAAATTGATAATATCAAGTTTCTGCCATTTTTGGAACACCATTATTCTCCCCCTTGAAATAATTGGTTGATGTAAACCATGAATGAATTATTTTCCTAGTTTTCAAGGAGAAATTTATTTTTGATGATGAAAAATATATAGAGTAGGGAACTTATTTAGAGTTATATCTTGTTATTTTCAATTATAAATAATAACAATCAATTATAAAATTATAATAAGAAAATGGGGAGGAGATAATGATATCACCCATTATTGAGGTTGTGGAAAATAATTAGGGACAGATAGGTGTTGAAGATAGAGCATAAATTGGGAGTTTGTAGTGGAAAAAACCTCTGTTAAGGGGATCATATCCAGATTTCATTCCTTTAATCAACATTCCATCTGTACTTTTATTGAATTAACATCCATGTATTCTAAGATAATCATTTATAAGATATAATCATTCCATAAAAATTATAGTAAAATTTAAAATAATAAAGGATAAAATGGAATAGTTTTAGTAGTTTTAATGAAAATAAGGCAAGCTCTTCTGTGGGTTATTATTAATTTAAATTCTATTAGTCCCACTTTTTTAACCGACAAGGTTCTACTGGAAGAGGTTATTAAGATTAATCATGAACCAAAAAAAGGATACCCACACCACCACTGAAAGTGGTGGTAATATATGAGGTTCTTAGACTGGTATATGCAAGAATCATATTTTCCATATCATATAGTGATTGGGTTATCCCATTGTTAGTTTTCTCTATGAATGGAGGCTTTTCCATTCTAAAAAATGACGGATGTAAAATCTTTACAATAAGAAATAATTTTTGATTCCATGTTTACATATACTAGAAAAGAATTACTATAGTTTCATGATAATATCACCTCCCACTTCAATTCATAGACTAGATGTTGGGAAAATTATCTTTTCTTGAGTTATATTATTTCCTAAATGGATACTCAATTATAAAAAAGTATTGGTGGACCTATCTAATCATTAAAATACTACATTCCCATTGATATATGGTACTTACAACAAATTTTGGATTTCATTTTGTGAGTAAACTACATCAATGACATTATAGGGGTGGATGACACATATATTATATAATATGTTGGAATACTTTCAAAAAATATTCAGGGATCATATTTCTATCTATGGGGTCATTTGAATTGTTATTGAAAAATTTGGATTTGGTTATAAATATATGTGAAGTTAATTATTTGTTTCTCAATAGGTTGAGGTGACAATTCATGGTGAAAGTAGGTGTTACAAATGTTTATAAAATTATAAAGTAGGAAATTGAAGTTAGTCTCTCAAAGACGCGGGTGATAGAAGAGCTTCTATATTTGATTATAGTTAAGGGGATTTTTAGACATGTTGGATTTTATCATAACATTTTTAATGATTTAAACAGGAAATATTCTCTAATAACTTATCATTTTGTGAAGGTTTTTTTGTTTTACTTTTAAAAATAATGTAATGAATCCTTCAATTTTTTTAAAAGGAATCTAGTGTGTGCCCCTATTATAATTTCTCCAAAATGGGAAAATGAAAAAGGGCTAATGTGTGATATAATAGATATTACCCTGTGATTTGTGCTAGGATATTAGGTTGATCATATAGTTAGATGCTTCTATTAATAAATTTTAAAACATAACGATACCTATACTAACTATACAAAAATTGAGAAGAAACTAATTATCATGGTATATTAATTTAACATGTTAGAATCTTAAATCTTCTTATTTAAAGTGATCTTCAACACAAATCATGATTCCTCAGGGTACATAATAAATAAGATGGGTTTGAAACAAAATATAATGTAGTGGATCATTCATTTACTAGATATTTACATTTTTATCAAAGAGAAAAACATTTTATGGAATTTGGTAAAAGATAGCTTATTAACATAAAAATTCCAACATATGGAAGAATATGAAGAGATGGATATATTTAATTTGTTCATGGATGAAAAAAATTTCTATGGTGATCATAAATAACTCCCATAGTTCACTAATATATAAAATTATTTTCCAATCAGGATTCTTTGTCCTCATTTTTTTATACAAATAGTGATATAAATTTCTATCAAAAGGAAAAAATTATTTTTTGGATGATCCGGTTTTTTATAAACAATACATAGATTGTATAATTTTTTGGTTCATTAAAAAATTAAATTTGATTTTTTTATTTATAAATCATTAATTTTCCACCCATTATTAGACACCACTGACCTGCTAGAATGGTGGGAAAAATCATTCCAATTTTATTCTTTTAGCACACCATTCAAAAATATTCCACGGAATTTGTGACACGATTTGATCAATTCCATTAGAAAAGATATATTGGAAATATAAATGATATTCCACAACACCATATTATTGAGGACAATATATTAAAGAAGTGTGGAATTGATTTCATTAGAACATTCCAAAATCAAATTTTCAATACATACATTTTTGTATGAGTAAACAATATGTCAAAATATGTGTGGAATATAAATATACATATCATGATAAAACAAATGTGGTTATAAATGTTTTGAAAGGAATATTTTTTCAATGTTTGGAATTAATTTACTACCCATTAATAATATGGGAAAACACATCAATAACCACTTATTATGCTAATTTTTCACGAAATAAAGATTTAGATAAAATAAACACAAAAAATTTCATGAAACAACTGTGGAAAACTTGTAACTTCCTAAAGGAAATCAATTGTTTTTAGAAAATAGAGATATTGACGGTGAAATACTAATTTAAGAAGCTAGTAGATGCATTATGGGAACCCAAAATAGTATTTATGATCCTAAAATTTATTATTCAATTCATTATCATCTATAAGAACCCATTCGATTTACTAGTGGATCTTTAGAATCCATCATATTTGGTTGGGAAAAAGAAAAACACAGTTACATAAAAATCATGAAAGAAGATATCGTTATAGCAAGATATGCTAAAAGAAAAATGATGATATTCATAAGAGAATATCGGTATCTACAAGGATAAAACCATGAAATGGAAAGAACGCTAAATCTATTGATGAACATTTTCACTTAGGAAAATTATATTTTTATTTAACTCATTATTGAAATTCTTCCCAAAAAGTTAAATTCATATTGGTCAGGCCCTTTTTTGTGGTTAATATCTTTCCACATAGAGTTTTTGAGATATAAAGTGATAATATCCGTCATTAAAGGAAAAAAAAGATTATATATATATAGAAACTTTCTAAGAGGGATATGTTCTCTCTAGGAAGTTTGATTAATGTGATAAAGCGTATTTCTAGCGTTTGATATAAAATGAATTACTAACTATAAGGAAAATGAGGAACATTCTATTATTATATTTTAGATTAAATTTAGATTATTATGGGAGTGTTCATATGATAGATACTATATGTACTATCAAATACTCGTTTAATGTAACCTTGAAACTAGTATAGTAATGATGGAGAATAGTTCAGAGTGGAAAGATACTAACACAATTATAAGAATTCAAACCTTCTTTTCAGGTATGTTTTTCTTTTTCCTGGAGTTTTTGAGAAAAGAGGAGTTTTTGGAAAATTTTGAAGTACACGCCGTGTAATTTATGAGTACACCTCATTTAATCCATTTCCACACAAGGCCATGTGATTGTCGTGTCTAGGCCACACACACGGCCATGTAGGGCTGATGTAGAGGTCGTTTAATGCGGAGTACGGAAAATACTAGTACATGTCGAGTACTCCAAAATTACACTCTTTGTACTTTCTTTTTTTTATTAAACAGGTCGGGGTCGCGTCTAATTTCTAGAACACACTTCGTCTCTAGCTTCTTCAACCGAGAGCATCTCATACGACCGCAAATCTCCTCCGAGCCCCCGAGACTCCATCCGTTCTCCGAATTCACCACTGTCGATTGCGTTGGAACTAAAACGGTAAGATATTCCTTCTCCTAGAGCTTTGTTTTCCAATTCCTCCACTTTCTCAAGTTATCGTGGGTTGAATGTTTTGTTCATTTTCATAGATCTACGATGCTCTAAGGAGATTCAAGCCTTTTGGTTCGAGTATATCGATCTCCTAACATCAAGGTAGGTGGTTTGTGACTTTCTGTAGGAAGTCTTTGAGTATTTTGTGCAACTTCCACCAACACCCTTGAACGGAGTATTGAATGTTTCCTTTTTTCCCCTGTTGTTTTCATGTTTTTATTATATGCCTGAGTAGAGGTTATTATTGGTGAATAGGGAAATTTTACTGTGCTTTGGATGTTTTTCCCTTGCATGTTTGCCTGTATTGACCATTTGGTCTAGTTTTGTCTGTAAGGATATTCCCAATTCCATACCTAGTTTGTAGGGTGGTGTGACTAATGTCATTCCATGCTGTTATGTTGTAGACTGCTAGCCAAGTAGTTCTTGAGGTTCACTTTGGCCGTTACACGATGCAATACTTTCTAACTTTACACAGGGCTGTGAGAACCTAGTGTAGTAGACCATAGGGAGAATGGAAGTAAGGGCTTCTCCAGAGTGTCTTTAATTTCACGATGCGAGACCATAGGGGGAATTGACGTTGAGTGCTTCCTCAGAGTGTCTGTAGTTCCTTGACGTGAGCCACAGGGGGAATGAGACATTAAGTGCTTCGCCTGAGCACCTTCAGTACAAAATGAGACTATAAGGGAAATTGACAGTGAGTTCTTCCCCAAAGAGTCTATATTCATTAGCTAAAATAGAGGGGTGATACTGTGTGTGCCTCCCAGAGGGTTTCTAATACATGTATGATGAACCATAGGGGTTAGGCTGTGAGAACTACCTAGATGGTTACCAGTTTGTTCTACTTGCTTGAGTGGATTCTTTCTTGTTTGTACATTATATGCTAGAAACTGTGGATTGTTTGCAACTGAGTACTTTCTTGTTTACTGTTTTCTGTACTTTTACCTACCATATATTCCCTGACTGTTGGGAACATATCTTCTGGTGGTTTCCTACTGCAATTTTTATCTCACACCCTGTTTAGTTCATGATTTTGGGCCCAAACAGATTATATTGTTGCAGGTATAGTCAATGGAATGTGCCCTTTTACTTTAAGTAATTGACTTGAATTGGAGAATGATAGCATGGGACCATGCTGAGGCTTGCTATGCTAAGAATTTTCGTAACCATTTTTCTTTTTTTACTTTGGTTTGGTACTATATTCAGCATTGTGACTTGTTTGGATACTTTCCTAGACACATATGTATCATACATCATTTCATATATATGTGTGTACTCTAGTTGTCTATTGCTTAGCCTTCCGTTGTTTACTGTTTTTGGATATTTACTACTTCCACTATTGCATGAGTTATTTACTTCTATTGTGTACTCTGAAAATGATGGCATAGTTTCCCCACTATCACGCCCAAGGCCCTCTCTGCTAGTTGGCAACCTCTGGTGTTTTGGAAAATGTGCTTTATTCTATGTGACTTACCAGGTATGGGGTGCCTCTGGGTGTCTTTTGGAACTGGGATATTACAAAGTGGAATAAGAGGAATTCTTTTCTCCTGATTTATTGTTTGGATCCTATAGCTAGGGATAGGACGGAATAGGTACATGGCAATAAGCTGTGCCCGAGAGTAGTTAACCTGTGTACAAGGAAAAGCCATACTACCTCGTTTATTATAATTTTACTGTTTTGTAATTTTACAGTTGATTTGATTTCACCATTGGGTGGTTCAAATGCATTGTTTTGTTACCATTGTTGTTGATGCGGTTCTATTTCTGTCGCAACCTGATGAGATGAGGTTATGCCATCTAATGCATCATATAGGAACTTGTTATAAATCACATGCCATACATTCTTTCCATGCCATCTAGGGTGCGTTAGTGATTTCATGTTGTAGTGATAGATGTTGTGTAGATTATGCATGCTGTTGTGATATATACTTTGGTAAAATCTTAACTATTTGATATGAAATTTGTTTGTATAGTGCTTTGCTTAGATGGATTCCAGATTTTGGTTCTTGAGGTGTAATGGGCCATCATGGACCAGAATTTGGTGGATCATTTCTCTTTTTCCTTTTTATAACTTGTATAAGATGTCCAGTTTTCATTCGCGCAGTGTATGGGCCCTCACAGATCAGAAATTGGAATCATAATGTTTGATTTCTGTGTTTTCGAGGCTCCAAAGCATTTTCTGAGGTTATTTCCCAGAAAAACCTAGAATACAGGGCGTGTACTTTATGAATACACATGGTGTAGTTTTTAACCGTGCCACTGACTGTGTGGGCAGGGACACGAGGTTATGAAAAATATTTCAAAAAAACACCATGTAACAGATATGCACGCTATGTTGTGTGATCAAAGGATTCTGGATGTGTATTTAACAACACAGTTGGTAAAGTAATTTCTCATACACGTTGTGTCCACCTTCAACACACCGTGCAGTCTAACCCAGGTACCCGGTTGTGTCGTGAACAACACGAGATGGTGTCATCCGTTCTCATACATGTCGTGTATGCCTGGAACATGTCGTGTTGTGTTAGACTTTAAGCTAGCCATGTAGCAAACCACACGGTTTGTTGGGACTTCTGGGTACATGTTGTGTTCATCTAGAATACGCCTTGTAGTGTGACCGCGGTATACAGGCCATGTCACTAAAAAACACGGGCCAGTGAAGTTTGTTACATACATTCCATTTCTACCTGGAACACGCCGTGTAGTCTTGTCATAGGAGAACCGTGTGGCTTAACCGTGTAGAAGTTCTCGATAAGGGGAAGAGGATTCAAGTACACTCCGTGTGTTAGGATAACATGCCATTTGATTGCGGTGTTACACGACCAGTTTTGGAAAAGGTACACACCCATCTAAATGACTTAAGGGAACACGTCGTGTAGTTTTTATACACATCGTGTAGTCATGTTTTGTAAATTTTGAATGCTTTCCTGTCCATTTTCCCTTCTCAAATTCATAGTTTTCAGTCTCTGATGGTGTGAACTAAAGTGTACGTTTGACCTTGCAGAGTCATGGCACCGAGACGTCCTCCAGTTGTCCACCAGTTGCAGGATAGTGATCAGATGCCAGATATGGCTAATCAGGGACTTCCCGCAAATCCTCCTGTTGTGCCATCCATGGCACTGTTAGTGATACTAGTTTCAGGATCCAATGTGCAGTTTAGGGAAGGCTTTTAGAGTATGATGTAGACCATCCAGGGAGCACCACCTCCTACCTCAACTATGGCAGACTTGACACGAGTTTTCCACCAGCAGCATCCTCCCACCTTCTCAGGGGAAGGAGGACCTATGGATGCAGAGTCATGGATAAAATCCATGATGAAGATCTTTGAGCATCTAGAGACACGACCCGAAAGGAGGGTCAAGCTCGCTACCTAAATTCTATGAAATTATTCCTAGAGGTAGTGGGACATGATCTCATAGGTGGTTCATCAGTAGGTTATGGCATGGGAGGAGTTTCAGTGCGTCTTTTAAGACTACTTCTATCCAGAGCCTCTGAGGGATGATGGAGCCTGGGAGTTCATGAGCCTAGATTAGGGTACTCTTTCTGTCATGGAGTATTCCTCTCGTTTCACTGAGCTTCAGCGTTTCACACCCCTCTAGGTCGGAGATGGGTTGTTCTTGGCAAGGATGTTTGAGGATGGACTCACACGGGATATATAGTCACAAGTGAATATCTTCCAGCTGACTTCCATCGCTTCCATCGTCAACTAGGAACTGATTGAAGTGAATAATATGAGAGATTCTGGAGCTGAGAGTGAGGGAGCTTCCACATCCAGAGTTATTTCTTCACCATCTAATAGCAGGAAGCATTGTAGGGAGTCTATGCATGGTGATCCGAGGTGGCGAGACACCTCTTCAGGTAGCCAGGTGGTATGATACCAGTGTGGAAGCACTGGGTATATGAGGCCGCAGTGCTAGAGAGACCCAGTGCAGTGTTGATTCTGCGGTAAGATGGGTCACCTCTAGTGTTTTTGTCAGGTTTTCTCACCAGCAACTAGGGACAGGGGTTCATACATGACTCCTCGTTCAGGAGCAGCGCCAACTATTTCTCTCTAGTCCGGGAACTAGAGTTATTCTGGTCGTTTGGGACGAGGTGGAGGTCGAGCCCATGGTGGTCAGTCATCGGTATTCCAGTGATAGTGGAGTGTATCAGCATAGAGCAGTCAGGCAGGGTCACAAGGCCATGGTACAGGTCATGCTTTTGCGGTAGAGCAGACCCAGCAAGAGCAGGTTCTCGAACCCTCTACAATTCGAGGTACGATCATAGTAGCCTTAGTTTTGTCTTCTCCTCTTTTTGATATAGGGGCTTCCCATAACTTTATCTCTATTGGTTTTGGGAAGAGCCTTGGGCTCTGTATCTTTTACTCTACTGATACCTTGACTCTAGACACACCGTTGGGGACTATGACGAATAATGTACGTCAGTGCAAGCAGTTCCCTCTAGAGGTGGCTAGGTATCACTTTTTATGGGACCTCTAGGTCCTAGAGATGATGAGATATGATGTCATTCTCAAAATACACTATCTAGTTCCCTTCCAGGCAGTCATCTACTGTTATCTCTGTAGAGTGAGTTTCATATCACCAGAGGGTGGATCATTTCTCCATAGAGAATAGTGGGATGTCCAGGCGAGAAGAGTGGGTCTAAGGCATCATGGGTTGGGAGGAGTTACAGCCCAGATTGCTAGTCTTTATCTGGATGACCAGGGGACTTCATAGTTTGACTTTCCACAAGTGGTGGATCATTTCAAGGATTTCTTTCTAAAGGAGATTTCATGTTTTCCTCCGGATCTTGAGGTAGAATTTTCTTTTAAGCTCATGCCAGGAGCGGCAAAGATGTCCATTCCTCCTTATAGGATGGCTACACCTGAGCTATAAGATCTCAAGAAGCAGTTGGAGGAGTTAAAAAAAAGGGTTTCATCTAACCTAGTACTTCTCCTTAGGGTTTTCCTATCATGTTTCTGAAGTGGCAGACGACACCCTTAGGCTTTGTGTTGATTATCGGAAGCTGAACCAATTGATGGTCAAGAACCAATATCCCTTTCCTAGGATTAATGATATCATTGATTAGCTTTGAGGAGACTGGGAGTTCTCGAAGATCGATTTGAGGTCCGGTTATTATCAGTTGCGCGTTAGACATTTTTGATATACCTCTTACAGCTTTTTAGAGTAGGTATTGTCTATACGAGAATATGGTTATATCGTTCGGCTTCACGAACGTGCCTACAGTTTTCATGTCACTAATGACCCGAGTGTTCCATCCATACATAGACTCTTTCTTGGGGGTCTTCGTGGACGATATCTTGGTGTACTCTTACACTCGACACGACCATGATACCCATCTTGAGATCATTCTGAGTACACTCAAATAGCGTCAGTTATATTCTAAGCTCTCAAAATGCCACTTTTGGATGGATAAGATTCACTTTTTGGGCCACATTATCTCAGAGACATGAGTATCAGTGGAACCAGAGAATGTGAGAGCAGTAGTTTCTTGGGAGAAGCCAAAGAACATCATTGAGGTATGGAGTTTCCTAGGGCTGGGTGGGTTCTACATACACTTCATACATAACTTTCCACGCTTAGTAGCACCACTGACGGGTCTAACCAAGAAGGGTTAGAAGTTCTTATGGTCAGATTCTTGTGAGTTATCCCATCATGAGCTGAAAGGGAGGTTGTCTTTAGCACCAATACTAGTCTTTCGAGATAATGGAAAGAGCTACACTGTCTACTCTGACGCTTTCGGTATCAGGATAGGATCTGTGCTTATACAGGTAGATGGAGTCATTGCATACGGGTCTCGGTAGTTGAGGTCACATGAGAGGAATTACCTGAAGCATGATCTAGAGCTAGCAACTGTTGTTCATGCCTTGCATTTTTGGACACATTTTCTTTTGGGAGATAATTTTGTGGTTTTCACTGACCACGGAATTCTCAAGTACATCATCACTCTGCATGATCTGAATCTGAGACAGCACAGGTGGTTCGAGTATCTTCAGTTCTTTGACTTTGAGCTTACCTATACACATGGTAAAGGAAATGTAGCGGATGATGCGTTGAGTAGGAGGACTCAGATACATGATTTTTATGAGGCCAGCAGTGAGTGGTAGCTTATGGATATGTTATCTGAGATGCATTTGGAGGTGCATGATAGTCAGTGGCAGACTTTTATTTCTTCTATAGCTGTTACCTCTACCCTTCTCGATCAGGTTGAAATGAGACAACTATCAGATTCAGAAGGCCTAGTCATGTGAGATATTGTGTCAGGAGGGAAACCTCTTCTTGGATAGACAGTAGGTGAGGATGAGATCATGCGTTTCCAAGGACGTGTATGGGTTCCAGCAGACATACACGGGGAGCTGATGTGGGACTTTAATTCCTCGGTTTTGGTAGTTTATCCTGGCGTCACCAAGATGTATCATGATCTACACCATCAGTATTTGTAGCTAGGTATGAAGAGGGATGTGGATGGTTTTGTCATGAGGTGTTCCACTTGTCAGTAGGTGAAGGCGGAGCATCCGCGACCAGTAGGGCTATTACAGTAGTTACCCAATCCTGAGTGGAAGTGGAATGATGTCATGATGGACTTCGTAACCGGTTTTACGAGATCGACTCGCGGGAATGACGCAGTATGGGTTGTCATTGATAGGATTATGAAAGTTTCCCACATCTTACCAATCAAGGAGACCTTCAACATTGATGAGCTAGGACAGTTGTACATCCGAGATATTGTACGTCTACATGGAGTTCCACACTCCATTTTTTTCAGACAGAGATGATCTCTTTACTTCTCGATTCTGGCAGGGGATTCAGAAGGCTTTGAGTACATAGGTACTTTTGAGTACTGCATACCATCCCCAGATAGATGTTCATTCTGAGCATACGATTCAGGTGCTTGAGGATATGCTCCGAGCATGCATCCTATACTTTGGATGTTCTTGGGAGAAGCATATACCTCTTGAGGAGTTTGCTTAAATTAATAGTTTTCAAGCAACTATTCATATGTCACCTTACAAGGCTTTGTACGATAGGCCATACCGATCACCTATATGCTGGCTGGAGGCAGGAGAGGCTAATTTTCTGGGACCTTATCTTGTTCAGGAGACCTCAGATCAGATATAGTTGATTCGAAAAAGGATGGCTACGGTACAGTCTCGACAGAAGTCTTATGTTGATTAGCGGAGACAACCTCTGGAGTTCAAAGTCGGGGATCAGGTTTTCCTAAGTGTCTCACCGAGGTTGGGACACAAGAGGATTCAGAGACAGGGTAATCTTTAACCGAGATACATCAGGGCGTTTGAGGTGTTGGAGAGAGTTGGGCTTGTTTCCTATCTGTTACAGTTACCTCAGAGGTACCAGGCTTTGCACGACGTCTTCCACATTTCTCATCTCCAAAGTTACTTTTCAGACCCGTCTCATGTATTTCAACCTAAGGAGGATGATATTGAAGTAGATGCATCATTTGAGGAGGATCCTATCCGGATTTTTGATCACAGTATGAAGGTTCCTCATGGTCGGTCTGTTCCTTTAGTATGGGTTCTTTTAAGACATGGGCGAGTACGGGACAAAACTTGGGAGAGGGAGGCCAATGTACGATTGCAGTGGCCGGAGATGTTCAGGGTTTCTTCCTCTACACCTCACTAGAGAAATTTGGGGATAAATTTCATTAAGGGGGAAGTTTGTAAGAACATGTACATTCTTTTCAGGTATGTTATTCTGTTTCTGGTGTTTTTATGAAAAGAGGAGTTTCTGGAAATTTTTGAAGTACATGCCATGTACTTTATGAGTACACGCTGGGTACTCCATTGCCATGCAAGGCTGTGTGCTGGCCTTGTCCGGGCCACACACATGACCATGTAGGGTTGATGTAGAGGCCTCTTAAAGTAGAGTATATAAACTCAAGAATTACATGTCATGTAATTTCTATTTTTTCCCTTAAACTGGCTGGGGTCGCGTCTAATCGCCAAAAACAGCTTCTTCTCCAGTTTCTTCATTCAAGAGCATCCTGTACGACCATGAATCTCCTCCGATCCCCCAATCCTCCGTCTGTTCTCTGAATCAATTTCCCTTAATTGCAGTGGAACCGCATCAATAATCTCTTCATTCCCCTAGAGCATTGGTTTACAATTCCTACTCATTCTCATGTTGTAGTGGGATGAATGTTTTGTGAATTTTCCTAGATCTATGACATTCTAAAGAAATTCAAGCCTCGTGGTTCGAGTATATCGATCTCCTAACATCGAGGTAGGTGGTTTGTGCCTTTCTGTAGGATGTCTTTGAGTATTTTATGAAACTTCCACCAATACCCTTGAATGGGGTATTGCGTGTTTCCTATTTTGCCCGTGTTGTTTTCCTGTTTTTCTTTTATGGATGAGTAGAAGTTTTTGTTTGTGAATAGAGTAATTTTACTGTTCTTTGGATGTTTTTCCCTTTCATGTTTGCCAATTGTGAACATTTGGTCTAGTTTTTCCTATTAGGCTACTCCCAGTTCCATGCCTAGTTTGTAGGGTGGTGTGACTGTTGCTCTTCTATGTCGTTGTGTTGTAGACTACTAGCCAAGACATTCTTGAGGTTTACATTGGCCTTTACGTGATGCGATTCTTGCTGAAATTACACAGGGATTTGGGAACCTAGTGTAGTATACCATAGGGAGAATGGATGTAAGACCTTCTCCAGAGTGTCTTTAATTTTACGATGCGAGACCACAGAGGGAATTGACGTTGAGTTCTTCCTCATAATGTCTATAGTTCCTTGACATCGGCCATATGGGTAATGATACATTGAGTGCTTCCCCAGAGCGCCTTTGATATGATACAAGACTATAGGGTGAATTGATGGTGAGTGCTTCCCCAGAGAGTCTATATTCTATAGCTGAACCAGAGGGGTGAACTTGTGTGTGCCTCCCAGAGGGTTGCTAGTACTTGTAGGTTGAACCATAGGGGTTAGGCTGTGAGAACCACCCAGAGGGTTACCTTTTTATTCTACATTATTGATTGGATGCTTTCGGTTTTGTACATTATATGCTAGAAACTGTGGATTGTTTTATGTTGAGTAATTTCCTATTTATAGTTTTCTGTACTTTTACCTGACATATATTCACTGACGGTTGGGAACAGATCTTCGGGTGGTTGCCTACTGGGATATTTATCTCACGCTCTGTTTGGGTCATGATTTTGGGCCCAAATAGATGATATTGTTGCAGGTATAGAGAATGGAAACCGGCCTTCTAATTTAGGTACTTGACTTACATTGGAGCAGGAGAGCATGGGACCAAGTCGAGGCTTGCGATGCTGAGGAGTTGATTATCTGTTTTTCTTTTGTACTATGGTTTGGTACTGTATTCAGCATTATGACTTGTTTGGCTTCTTTCCTAGACACATATGTATCATTCATCATTTCATATATATATATATATATATGGGTTCTCTACTTGTTTATTTCCTAGTCTTCCGCTGTTTACTGTTGTTGGATATTTACTGCTTCCGCTATTGGATGTGTTATTTAATTCTGTTGTGTACTCTGCCAATGAGGGAATAGTTTCCCCACTATCACACCCAAGGCCCTCACTATAAGTTGGAATCCTATGGCATTTGGGGAAATGCTCTTGAGGCCATGTGACCTACCGGGTATGAGGTGCCTCTGGGTGGCTTCTGGAATCGGGACGTTACGACAACAGAAAAATCTATTCTTTTGATAACACTTTTCCTTACAATTTAGTTCATAGTATGAATATTTTATTCACATTATGATAGAGAAAATGTATTATCACATACTGAAAAATAATTCTCTTTGGGTAGATATCATGGAATTACTCAAGGAAATGAAGAAAAATATCATGAGTGGATCGATTTCTCTTCGTGTGGTAGGCATTACTTCTACCGCGGTCATTTCAAAGGGTAACATCGTAGTATTTTTTGTGGAAGTGCCAATATAAATGTATATTGAATGATACACCTATGGTGGTCCATGTCCTTTAGAATAATAGTAACAATTCACTAGGTCATTCACATCACTATTCATGGTGAGATGGATGAAATATCATAATAACACATTCCACCAATATATATATTCTTGGTGAAAACCCTAAAACAAGTTTCTAATTTAATCTTCCCCTTATGAAAAGATCTGTATTTCAGTGATTACCAATAATTCCTTCAGTTAAATGAGCCTTAAATGTCCATGATAACCTTATTTTAGTCTGTAAATTCATATTTGGATTCTACCCCATTAATAAAAAATCATAACCATCCCTTCATCACAACTATTTCGAAAAATATTAAACATACCATTTTCACCTAACCTAAACATAAACCTTATTCTTTCATATGTATTCAACCTATTTAACATCCTCGATTTCACCTTTAACGTCATTTACAACATTTCATATGGACTACATCAATACTATCACACCAATATTTTAGGAAAATCACCCAATAACCAAACTCTATGTTATATTCCCAGAAAAACAATCCAGTAAATGGGGAAACAATGCTCCCACAGCCTCTCATGACCCTTTTTCCAATCAATCTTCATCCTTACCCTCTAATCCTCATTTTCACCATGGGGGTATGACTCATAACAGTATGGTTATCAATGAATTCAATTCACTATGATGAAACAATGATAATATTTTTCCTAACTATAGATGAAGTATATATACATAAATAAGTCATTAGACCTACATTTCATTTAGTAAGGTAAATATAGATGAGGAGTTTATAAAGGATATACTTGATATTTATATATACATATATATATATATATATATATAATATTTTATGGTTCAATAAGGAGAAATTAAGGGGTATATTTTTTGGTTTTTTCCACTCTTGAGATAACGTTACATAATTTTATCTTCCAGTTAGGCCAGTATTAGTAGTGTTTTTCATTGAAATCCTTTTGTGTGGGGATATATATTTAATGTAAAAAAATTAGAGTACATAATTAATAGATATTTTTCATTATCCCAATAATGTGATGTCTCATCATAGGTTGGAAAGGATAATTATTCACCCAATTATTATACATGGCCCCAATAAGACAATGGGAATTCAGATCTAGGTTCCTCTCTTAAATATTATCCATAAAAAATTTCCCAATATTATTTGGATACGGGTGACTCACAAGGGGTTGTGAGCATGCAAGAGGTGAAAATATTATCCTCTATTTTACATGGGTTGGTTTTCAAAATTCCATACATATTTTCTATACAATTTAATGAATTGTTAAATATGTCTAAGGTTGTAGTGATGGAATAAATGAAATATCAATAGGCCAAAGAGTATTTTAGGAATCCTAGAGATATTATAATTATATGTTCTGTTCAATACAAGACTCTTAAAGAAGTAATGAATGAAATATCAATAGGCCAATGAGTATGACTATATTTCATATGAGGCTATGGTAAACTAATCATAGGATGCCTATGAGTATTGGATAGCCCCTACAACACCAAGGAAAAGGGTACCATTAACATTTAATCAATCATATAAACCCTCTTGTACATAGGAGGAGTGGTTTAAATATTTTGAAGCTCCCCTCCACTATCTCATTTAAAATTAATATACTTTATTTCAGTTCATGGAACTAATTTTTCCTTCACCACCAATAAAATATGATGCTCTAATTCCATTAACATTATCAATAATATATCAACCTAATGTGATATATTTTGATCATAAAAATTTCCCTCATAGATATCATCATCAATCAACTGAATAAGAGTTTTATAAAGTCTAATACATCATTACTGATCTAGAGTCCCCTCAGTCTTATATGTTTCAATCCCACCTGAATAGAATTTTCTTTAACACCATGATAAGGTATATAGTTCTATTTATTGATCTAGTCACTTGACAGATGAACTCTCTCTAAATCAATGGTTCTTCTTATGAACACAGTAAAAGTTGGTCATACCCTCCCCAAAAAAATTGGCTAGCTTCCTCTAGGTCCACTGGAGAAAACTCATGCGAATACTCTATTGAGTAGAATCTGATCAATGCCACAACATCTTATAAGATAGGTATGGGTTATATTTGGATAGTTGATTGAATTTGGGAGATTCAGAATCCTGCTCTAAATAAAGAGATATATAGGATCCACGTGATGTGGTCAAAGAGACGTATGATTTTCCACCTCTCCATTCTATTATTTGATCTATAATTATTATATTTTTATTTTGTGAGTCTACAGTGTATTACATTCTTTTATTATGACATTATTATATATATTGGTTGAAATATTTGATAGAATACATAGAATTAGACTTTTTCACTAAATTATTTATAAGGGATATTTATTATTTTCACTAGACTAGTATGTCTATATTGTAATTTTTTTAATTTAGGAATCACTCTACATTTTTAAAATTAGTTATTCTTTCCAGATTCCCCAAGACTGTACTTTGTAAATGGGTTCTCTTTTAATGAAGATATTTTGGTTTCATATTATCCCTTACTCATTGTTATATTTCTTTACTGATTTCACGTAGTACTTTATTACTAATTTCTCTCCATCATTTCACCTAATTGGTATACTATTTTATAGTGTATAAGGTGGATATATTCTTGACATAAAATTAATTTTACATTGAAATAAATGTTATATGATAAATATTTCATTAAATTCATTCATTTGAATTGGTAAATTTATGAAAAAATCAAAGAAATGGATGTAATTTTTTGGGTAGAACACCCTAAAAAATAATTTCATGTTTAATTTTTGGTTGAAATATAGAATTATTGATCAATTAAAATTTTCCAATATTGTAATTTTATGATTTTTTTATTAAATGAGTCATTAAAAAAATTTGTGTCAAGAGTGACTATCGAATAATATGAAATTCCATTCATTAGAGGTATTTTGAGTCATTACTTCATACTTTTACATATACACTCTTTCTTGAGAGAACATGAAACATGAATAACTACTAAAACATGAGTTCTTTTTTCTCATAAAATATTGAATATTTTTAAAACCAAAATGATATTATCTGGAATTTTTAATATAAATATCCTCTGGAACTATATTTTTTATGATCTTATTTTAGGCTTGTGGTATCCAAGACTTATCTTGATAGGAATCAATATTATAAGATTAATTTTTCACCCTTTTTTAATTATTTTGGTATGATTGTATGATTTTCTATCGAGCATAATGAATGAATTGGTCAGACATAGATCTTTAAGGTGATGATTACTTGTATGGGAGTATTTTAGGTTGTTACAAAGTGGTTTTTATTTTATTTCTAGTGTATTTACACTATAATTTGTTTTCCTCTTAAATTATTAAAAGAAAATTGAAGCAATGTTTCCTATAATGGACTTATTAATGATCACCTCACACAGATATTCATCTTTCTTTCAAGTATTTCAATTAGTTTCATGATGATAACAATTAAGGGTTGGGTATGCTGTATGAGATTTGATCCAAGTACATTTATATTCTAAAAGTAAAGATAACAATAATGAAAAAAACAATAAAGTAAAAAAATTGAAAGACTAATTTACACCTTTTTTATGAAAATGTTTAGAATCATTGTGGAAAAGGATATTGATGGTTGTTTGTAAACATTAAAGTAGGATATGATGTTTTTTATTGTTAATTTTTAATATAATATGATTCAATAATCTAAATTATGTAAGACTTACTTTTCCATCCAATGTTTTATTTATTACATCTTACTCAACCCACCTATAGCCTTTGAATCATTAGAACGTTGTTAAAAACATAACTTAATTTGTGTGGGTTGATTTATATACATTAGAGACTGAGATGATGCTCAATACAATAGATAATATTTGTGTGTACGAGTTCAGGAATACTCTATTTTACAAATATTTTTGTGTTTTCATAAAAATATGTCCAAAAAGGTAGGCCACAACATGGACATGGATGTTAGATTAAATTTTAAAAAATTATAATGGACGGAAAGAAAATATAGAGTATGAGTTTAATAATGAAGAATTATTAAAAACTTACGTTGAATTAGATGTAAATTATTAAGTATATTCAATTAATCTGTTTCTCAATTGATATTATTTAATGTGTTATCCTTTGGATAATATTGGTCATACATTGGAATTCTTATTGAGAAATGTTTTTTCTAAAGAAAATTTATTTTTAATGTGATAGGTAACTTGATAAATGTTTAATGTGAACATGTCGTAGTTATTTCATGAATATATACTATCTAATCATGTTCTATGTTAATTATTTATTAACGGGTTTGTGAGGAAAGATTATCTAGTGCCTCCGGATAAATCTTATCAAGTGATAGACATTCCACTTCATGAAAGTTGTATTCACAATATGATTAGGGTGATGGATGAATAATATCTTGAAGAACCCAAATTGATATTCCATGACCTGAATCTTTATTCTATGAGGGATATTATAGAATATGAGTATGTTATTTTTCATAATTTCGACTTTCCATGAAACATGAATCATGGAATTGCCTAAAACCAGATGTATTTAAAAAAGTACATCCCAAGGATAGAACACATAATATGAATTATTTTTTATTAGGTTTAAAAATGGAAAAGTATCATGATTTTATTATGTGATAACATAAAACTCATTGAGTAAATGAATAATTGTCCTAAAAAATATGGTTTTTACACTGGATTCATTCACATCGAAAATAATGGTGTCATTATTTGACCACATAATCAGAAATTTTGTTAAGTCCCCCATATGGATCCCATATGTATGATTTACTGGGAATAAACATAAAAATATTTGGAATCCTCCCTATGGGAATGTCATATTTTATACATAACTAATAGAGAATAATTATCATGTCATACATAGAAGTATCAAGTCATGTCCCAATGAGATATTTTCTGGACAACCTTTAAGGTGCTGATAGGAGATTAGGTCATGGAAAAGGTGTGACATGCAATGAGGTTAAGAATATAGATTTTTTACTAAAAAGATTGAGAGTCATGGATGTAAATGATATCTTCAATACCAAGACATTCCTGGAGTCAGATATTGAAGAATGAGGTCCTAATATATTAGTTAAGATATCACAATCTATGTATCTAGAAGTTTAAATGTTTGAAAAGTGTAAATATATCAATTAAACTATAAAGGTACAACCCACTCCATGTTGTTTTCAATAGAGGGGATTATTGTGAAATATATTTTTTAGTTCTAGTAGGTTTTAATCACCTCAAATATTGTCACACTTTTGTGTGTTATACCATATATATACGGGGATTATTGAGTCTAAATGGATATTTTTTGGACTTATTATATATGTTTTCCCTAATTTTGGTTTTATTTACGTATTTAATGCTTTATGTCATTCCTATACACTATTTTGTAAATTGTTACTATTTATTCTTGTAAGATTATATTTTTTGAAATTTATCTCAAATGTATTTTAGTTTAAATTCCATTTAGATAACTTATTCGGACGAACTACACCAGTGTGATGGAGTTTTAAAACATCATGGGTGGCATGTTTTCTTAAGGGGTAAGGGATTAAGGGTAGCTGATTAGGTGGTTTAATGTGTTTATAACATAACATTGTATGTAATTTTGATTTGGAAATGGTTTGACACTTAATTTAATAATATTCTTTCGTACTACTTTATCCAAGAGATTTGTGGAACGAGGAATCCCAAATAAAATAGGAGAATAGATCTACTAATAGTAGTTCATATTGATATTTTTATCTAACTATTATTCTTTATGAATATAGTGTATTTGGGTTCTCTAACCAAGGAATTTATATTTTCATAAATGGAATCAATGAACCTCGACATAAAAATTTTATTAGTTTATAATGATTTTTCTACCAAAAAAATATATTAGAACCATGTGTAATAGAGGTAATGTCTTTTGAAATCAATATTTGATTTTTTTAATACATGTAGTGTTTAAATACTTTCACATAAATATTTTGGTCCTATTTTTTCGTGATTCAACCTCATCAAAGGAGTTTTTAATAGTGTAAATAAAAAAATCTTGGGGCTCACACTATCTCCTTATAAGATAACCTAATACTCTATTATTAAATGGATTCATAGTATGTAAATGATCATGAAAAAACCAATTCAATACTTCTATAATCTTATTAGAAATCACAACACCAATGGGTGAAACCAGATCAACTTAACTATAAAATTGAGATGCATCCTTTTATTCATTATTAATTGGGAAGATTGAATTCTACATAGATATATATTTATTCTTCAAGGTTTATGCAGTTTTGAAAATATATTAGTATAGATATCACATTAATGAATAAAGATCTAGTATTATGAGAGGTAAGCCTGTTTATAAGTAAGGACCTTTTAATAAGGATATTTCTCAGACACCCTTTATTATAATAATATAAGCAATCCTAAATATTAGGAAATAAGTGGATCAAGGATTTATTAATGAGTTTTATCATTCACGACTATCCCACAAGTAGAATCCTCTTATTTTTAATACAACAATAGAGAAGAGGAAGACTGAATTTGATGGAATGATCTATCAAATCATTCAGTTTCTTCATACCCATGTGATATTGAGGTTGGAATTCACTAAATACATGCTAAATTGAGTAGAGTATAAGTTTTGAAGAATGGATATTGAAGAAAAATTGTTTAATAATAAAAAAATGTTTAGATCCTAGAAGATTCTTAGAAAGATATTCTATCCATTAAAATTCAAGATGGAGAATTCACGATATTCTTTGGGAATTTATAGGTGGAACATGATGGTTTTAGATTATGTTCCTCCATTTACGATGTTTATATACATTATTCTACAGTTAATCCCCATGGAAAGTCTTAATGAATCATGGTTTTATATGAATCATCTTCAAATGATTCAATCAAGTGTGATTATTATTGACATAATATATTATATGGTGGGGGTATCTATGGACTTAGTAGATAAAATGAACTCAAAATAGTGAATATACATTTATTATATAACATAAGATAGAAAATAATTTTATATTAGTAAAATAGGAAGTTAGGTTACTCCAGGTGTCACGAACAAGCCCGGAAAACCCACTCAACCGGTAGCATAATTAGTCCTAGCATGGTTGGGAGGGAATTCCTAATCACAATTTAATGGTGACTAGCACATAGAAATTATTAGATTTAATAATTATTCCAAAATAGTAAGAAATGGAAATAGTGGAATGAAACTAAAAATAATAATTATGCCAAATAAGGTAATAAGAGAAAGGTACCACAAGGTAGACAAGTAAAAACCCCAAGATGGAATAAAATAAGAAACATCACATAAAATGAAGACTAAATCACTATCTACCACCACCAATTCCCATGGTACTAGTATAAATAACACCATCCACCTCCCAATAGTTCTTTCCCTTTTCATGGACCTATATAAATAAATTCTACAAACACCCAAAATAAAAAGAAGGGTGTAAGAAATAGTAGGATAATAAGATCCCAACAACCCATTTCTTTAATAGACAATATCTAATTACCCAAATATGATCAATTTTAAATGAAAATGGATTAAAAATCACTTAAAATCATAATAAAAAATACATTAAAAATAATTTCAATGGAAATTATAAAGTATGAATAAATATGAATTTTCATAAAAATAGATAATGAATAAATCATTCAATAATCATTGGAATATATAACTCATTTTAAATTATGAAACCATGGTTACAATCCCTAGTGTTAGTAAAATCAAGGATAATGGTACCACACATTCTCTGTAAAATATGGCTCCTTCTGTACACAAATACCAAGATCTCAAGCCTAGGGGAATAGGAGTCTAGTCGAGTGAATGAAATCCTTTCCCTTATTAAATATCATTTTGTGTTGTCATCATAAATCCATTTCAATATAGAGAAAATAGATTCATTACTTGTACATCCTAGGAAATCCCCCACTCTTCCAAGCATGCCATGTGCTTCAATAATATCTATCAGTCAATCAATTTTGAAATAAATCATTTCAAATTAGTTTCATCAGTCATCATTTAAGAATCCCCAAATCAAATTTTCATAACATTCAATATCATTTCAAAAACATAAAAATAAATGGTTTTCATGAAAACTCATATGATGGAAAATGATTCACTTCCATTAGAATTCATAAAACATTTCAATCCTTAATTTCTCAAGAATCACCATCGAAGTCATTTCTTAAATCATTCCCTTCAATTGATATACTATCTTTATAAAAATGGTCACTTTATTTGATAATCTAGTACCAATATTGTTTTAAACACTCACATATTTCCATTTTAAAACTTTAATCATGAGTATCAAATCATTCTTTGAAAATCAATTAGAAACCAATTTCAATTTAGATAAAAAATGGTTTCAATTTATGGGGATTAGTTTATGAAACAACCTACCTTGGTATAAAAGACCTCACTACATTCAATGTTGGTGATGAGGAAGAGATCTGGTTCTCAATACCATATACTATCAATGATCAAGCCACGAAGATAAGTGTTCACCCTAAGTTACTTCTTTATAGAAAACACAAACACTAATTCCAAGAATGCCATTAATCAATAATTTCATGCAAAGGAAGGTTGAAATTTGGTCTAATAGTTACAAATAAATCATGAAATGCTTCAAGAGCCCACATTAAAGTAGTATGTAACTAGTGTAACCACTCACATAAGTCCTGGAAAACAATACAAATTTCAAAAATTTGAAACCACTACCGCCACATCCTGAGATATCTCAACATAGCATGGTGTCCTTACATAGGAGACTAGTCATGGTGTTTGACCATGTTAAGGTGTGAAATCCTATACCATCTTATCCTGGACATGATTACCATCATTTCCATGGTAAGGATAGTTTTCTCTAGAACATAAGGAACCTCCTATAAGAAATTCCTAGGATGATTTCATATGTTGGTAATTGTAGCTCTTCTTGTGGTCTTCAAGGGAAAACACGGCCTCTATGGGGACCATTGTGCTACTCATTTCTCATGAAAAATACCAATTATATTCTTGCCACAGAGCACCCCAACACAACTAAAACTGAAAAAATACCTACATTATTTTTAAAAATGAAATTAAAACAAAGGTTTTATATGAAATAATCATTCGGTATGTTACAATTCTCATCATCATAATTACTTTTTCTATACAAATATCATCAGGCTGAATTTCCTAAAGAGAAGAGGCCAGTTTTATTTTAAAAAATACATACACTCACATATATTTCGATAATACAAACAATTTTTTTACATATATTAGTCTAAAGGTATGGAAATACAATGAATAACCTTTATATGATTATCAATAGTCAAAACTAGTTGCTTAGTAACTATAATATTAGGTTCCATATCAAGGTCCTCCCAATTCCTAACATGAGATAGTTCCAAAATATATTTCATGAGTAGTGATGCATAAAAACAATTATCGATCAAATTCATATACAGTATAAATTCCAAACATAATTTCACATTCCCAAGTTTCTCAACTACCTTAAAATGTCCCACATATTAGAGTATCGACATCTCCTATTTTCCAAAACAATAGTGAGCTATTCAAGGAGATAATTTAAAAAAAACATTGTCTATAAACAAGAACTACAAAGTGCATCCATCATGATCTATATAATATTTTTATAATTATTGATTCATTACCAACCAATTTAAAAACATTTATATATTCACCATCATCTCCTAGACTATGTTGGGTCCCACTAGGGTAGCTTTAACAACCTATAACCAATACAGATTATATTTAAAGGTTCATCCATACAAGGATTCAAATGGGATATTTTGATAGATAAATGGTATCTATATTAATATGAAAACTCTACTAGTCCCAAATGGAAATACAACTCTCTCATAAAGTCATGAACTTAATCAGGAATCATTTATTCAAGAATATGTATATCACATTCCTTCTGACTATATTATTTAGTCTATTATGATACGATCAACGTGAAATAGGATCAGATATCTACAGAGAATCCAATAAAATAGATATGTTAAATAAGGACCCATATTAGAAATAATGGATGTTGAGACCTTGTGCAGTATGATAGCCTCATGCTAGCACAAATTCCGCAAATCCTCAACATTGGTTGTATCATGAGTTGGGATAAAGAGAGCCAATTTGGCCAATTTTTTAGATAAATATCCAAATAAAATTTTTTCCTCAAGAATTATGTGGTATCCCGATAAAAAAAAATACATCGATATTTCATCCTATTTCCAAGTCATCATTAGGTGGTGTTGGAGAAAACCTAAAATCCTATAATGCACGACATTGATATGATGACATGTATAAAAATGGGAGGAAAAATTAGAGAAGTCTTGTTTCATACCTAGACACCATAATCAAAGCCTCATATTATAAAATATCTTAGTCAAAACTAGGTAGAATTCCCATGAATAGAAATTAAAATCATCAATCAAAACCCTTCTTATAGGCAACAGAATGACATACTTGTTCCTGAAGAAAATGATTCCCCCAAGATATGGAGACCATATATTGGCGGACTCCTCACCATATACAGAGTTCAAGATTACTCTAAAATCATCATTAAGTTGTTTTAACTTGATGATCATATGAAAAATAGGGTATTTGAACTATCCACTATCCAAAATTAACATGCTTTCATACCCTCACACCTTAAGATGCATTCAAGAAGAGAGTTCCATGAAATTACTATCCTCTGATAACTACTAGAAAACATAAAATGAAATATTATTTATAAAATAGTCATATAAAAATATCCGATTTCTAGTTTTGTAAATGATGTCAATGTAAAAAATACTAATGGTACTCCACCAATAACCTCTTATTGATATTAAAATATTCTTACATGAAGATATAACTGAATCTTTTCTGATATAATTAATTGGTAACCCTTTAGAAGAAAAGATTGTTCCAAAAAATCATAATATTATGAATCAAAACAACAAGTTTGATATCATTTGTTGTATGGTTATTATTATTTTTTCTAATATGATCATAAAAATAAGACACTATGTGATCACCCAGTTTGACCAATCATCTAAAACATGAACTCTGAGGATCACAAAAGACCACATAGCCTTTATAAGCATTTTGATGAGACAATACTATAGCTGGTGTAAAAAGACACATAAAATATTTGGATGAACCATAAAATTTATAATTCTTAATGAATTTCACTCCCTTATATGTGAGATCCGTCAAAAGAGAATCCAACTTGGAGAAACACTTAATTAACTATTGATAATAACTTATTAATCCCAAAATGTATCAAATCATAAAGACATTAAATGGTTCCTCTAAGGATATGAAAACTTTTATATTTTTTTATCAACTACAATATAATGTTATTAGACCATGTTTACAAGGAATTTCACATCATAGATCCATAATTTTCACATATATAAATTATAATAATGTTGGTGATTCCTCAAGATAACAATAATGATCTCAAATGAAGCATGTGATCCTCTTAAGTTTTCAAATAAACCATGATTTCATCTAATAATAATATAAAAAAAGTGTCGAGATACGGGGGAAAATCTTGTATGTCAATTTGATAAACATATTAGGATAATTGATTATAACAAATTTTATAACAAGATACTCATTATGTCCATACATTCTCTTGAAAGATACTTATGTAATATTAAACTTTTTGATCCCAAGATGCTGGTAACTAGACCAAAGATACATCTTATATGAGCACCTCACCGATTTTTAAAATCTAATAAATAATTATTGTAAGGAATAAAGTACTTTTTTTATCCCATGACAGAACTAAGATTCTAGTAATCAACACATAAATTAAGGGTCCCATATTCTTTCTTAGAGAAAAGCACAGGTGTCTCTAAATGTGTCACACTTTGTCGAATAAAGCCTTTGGATATTGATTAATCCAACCAATTTTTAGTTCCTTAATTATATATTGATCCATATCATGGGAGGGAATAGATACTATATGGGTACTCTACACCAAGTTGAAAGAAAATTTAACCTCTCTCCCTAATGGTATAATGGAAAATTATAAAATAAATAGTTCTGGAAACTCAACTAATACAATAAAAAGATTACTATAAGTGGATTTATACGTTGATTCAATAGAATACATGTATATTATCCCTATAAACTCTTACATATGTGGTATATCACAGTTAGGCCTATGGTCCCATTCTCCCAGAAAAATATAGCACTCCCCATCCGAGGTAGTAAAGAGCACTCACCAATGATAATATTAAATTTGAGATTTATGATACAAAAAATTTTCCATCCCATGGATGAAAAATGATGGATTCATTTCAATAAAAAAATTCCAAACAATATAGATCTATAATAAATAAATATCACATGAAGGGAATCAAAAACCTTTCCCTCTTGTCATCCTGAGTGGAATTAGACTGTCCATCAAGAAAGAAATATGCTCCATTGGCAGGTCGAATGGGTTCAAAGTGTGGGATGATATAATAGAACCAGAGGAACCAGTATCAAATAAAAAATTCACTATAAAAGAGGTTATATAAATAGTACATATCACTACCATAGGACCCACATTCATTCAAAATGGATATTTTTCCCTATGTGATGTTGAATTATTCCTGATGACTATGAATAGAACCCAGTTGTTCTTGATGCATATGACTATGTCATAGAGTCTCTTGTTACTGATTATCCTCCACCACAACATGGACTTGTAAAGGCATGGTAAACCACTACAAGTGACATGATTTTCAGCATGATCCATAAATCCTTAGTCCCTCAACGTAATAAAACATTTAGTTCTCAAGCTTTCCAAATTGGAATCAAGTTTGTGGGTCTTTTCTAGACACTACAGATGGTCTGGAGGAAACATTTTGTCAAGGTCCACCACTAATATTTCCACAATGAGGAACATTTCAATTCTTCATATAATTAAATAAATAACTAATTCTATCACTATGAGTAGAAGGAACTTCCATCATCCTAGAATTATAATCTCGGTCAATTTTGGCCATCAAATCCCTAAAGAGAACATTATAATAAGGGGGATGTTTCAACATAATGACATGAGAGTAGATATATAATTAATGACCCAAAATTTCTTTAATGAATTTTTTATATCTTTTGAAACAACATTAGGTGAAATCGAAGAAATTTAAGAAAAATTATTGGTATAGTAAATCACTGATATATAATATTGTTGAAGGTTTTGAAACTCCATAAACCTTATCAATAATATTGATTCTATGCATATTTTCTCCATAAAAATATCTTTGGAATATTTATAATACAATACATCATTACTATTAATTAAATTTATAGTATCCAAAATTCTTAGGCAAATCCCTTCGTGCTTGATGATAGAACAAACCAGCTTAATGACATATAGAATCTCATAAAACATGAAGAGTAATTTAGTATTTATTAAAAAATCTTCCAAAACCTAAGGATACTTTTTTCCCTATAGAGATGATAATTTGTAAATAATAAGATCATGGTAATTATCACTTCAATCATACATTTTAGGTTCCACCTTTACAGCTTGATTGGAAATTATTTTAACTCATTGTTTATGAGAATTGACCACACACTACTTCCTCTATGTGGTTCTATTCAACTAAAGGGTTCACTTGGTGGGGTTTATCAAAAGATCCATCATAAATCATAATTGAATGTGTTACTTGGGACACCGTAATAGATGAAATCATAGATAATAAGGAATCATCAATCAAGAGAAACAATCAAAAAAACTCTATCATTCCAAACTCAACATAAGAGAATATATCATAGATCAAATTTTAGGAGTAAAATTTTTTTCCAAAGATGAATTTTACAAATATAACTTGGTATATTAGAGATATCTATGATTATATATTGATTAAAAATCACTCATAACATAAACCTACATTCATAAAAATCATATATCATACCCAAATAGAAATCATATACTTCGTACTGACAACATAAAAGTGACACAACCCCCTTTGATACAAAATTTTCATGTACCAACGCAAATTTCCAACCCATCCTTTAGAAAAATTAGTTGTAATACAACTCAAGGAGAATTATAAATCCCCAAGGGATGGTGACTATTTAGTAGGAATCAAAAAACAAAACGGAGAATGATTTATCAATAAAAATACCCAAAAAAACTTTAATGGTGGAATGGTACACCAAATAGTCAGTATACCAAAAACATAAACAATTGAAAGGTACCAAAATGTTGACAAGAAATTATATATGAGATAGAAAAATAATATAACGAATTAATAAAACCAAATAAAACATAACCACCATGTTCTAAGGTATCACTATCAATAAAACCCATCACCTCCAACGAATGGTTCCCATTTCATGTTTCTAGAAAAACAAATATAGACACTTTTCATTGAAAAATGCAGGGAGTAAGAAACATTATCCATGTAGGTTACCACCAAGTCATATAATAATAATTCTATATCAAATAAACATAATACACAAAATTTTAAATAAAACATGGCATGGTAATCTTTTCATAATTTATGATAAAGAAAGAATTTAAAAACATTTGAATGGAATTTATATATAAATCGTAAATCCTCATTTTTATCAAAATAGATAATGATTAAATCATTTATAAATATTTTCATGTATAATTTATATTCAATTATAGAACAATGGTTATAGGTCCTCGGGTAAGTAACATCACATCTCAATGTTCTACAATTTTTTAGTCAAATAATGCTCTTGGTGTATACACATACACAGATATCAATCGTGTGAGGAATTGGAGTCCACCCAAATGAAATAAACTCCAATCCCCCTTCAAATATTTGTCTCTGTTGTCATCATAAATCCATGTATAGATAGAGCTAATATATTCCTATAGTTAATATCCTATGCCACCAACCTAACTACCTAGTATCCCATTTGGTTTAAAGAAAACTAATGATCAATCAATGGTAAATTCATTTATCTCAAATCAATTTCATCAATCATAATTCAAGAAACCCTAAATAATGTTTTCAAAACATTCCATATGATTTCAAAAAGAAAAAAAAACATATTTTCCATTAAAAAACATTCTTTTGAAAACAATTCACTTAATTTTAAATCCATACAAAAATTTCATACCATCATTTCAAAACAATAAAAATTATATTCATTCTTTAAATCATTCACTTAAATTCATATTTCTATTCAAAAATAATCACTTTATTTAAAAATTAATTTCCATAGAGTTTTTAAAACAAAAACCATGAAATTTTAAAACATTTGTCACAAATATAAAATATTTATTCAAAAATAAATTAGAAATCCATTTAAAATTGACCTAGAGAATAGTAGTTTAACATGATATTGAATGGACTACAAACCCACCCTACCTAGGAAAAAAATAAGCCCTCACTAACTTCAATATCAATGGTGTGAGAGAAAATAATATGGTCCTTGTGAAACGAGACCTTAAATGATCAATTTATGAAGAAATGTTTTCATCCTAACTAACTATTCGAAATACAACACCCAAACACCGTCCTTGAACAAATTCAATCTAAAATCTATGCCAAATTAAGGATAGAATCTAGTTTAATAGATATAAAATAGATCAGAAAGAATTCAAGATCCCTCATTAAAGTCACACCAAACTACAATAACCTTCTACAGATGATGATGTGTTAAAACGATGTTTCAAATAGTAGAAACCATATCCACCACACTCTGGTTAATCCCATAATGGTATGGTTCCCTCAAACAAGTGACTAATCATGGTGTTGGACCAAGACATTGGAAAAATCCCCAGCCATTTTTTCCTTGACCTAGCCTCCTCCATTATCTTAGAGAGATTTGTGGGGCATGGAACATAGGGAGGCCCACAAAAATCCATTCACAAGACCATACCTTACATAGGGAATTTTGTTTTTACCCTTCGGTCATAAGAAGATATAATTTAATCAACATGATCCATTATGACCTCCCCCACGATAATAGTGCAGCCTATTTTCCCACAAAAAGTCCAACAAAAATCCCTCCACCCAGATCCCCAACAATTTTGAAACAGAAAAATACCAGATTACTCTCAAATATAATAAACAAAAACAAAAGACATACCTAAATGAAATAATTAGGATATTAATCTTTGTAGGAGATTAGTTAAAAGAATTCTATGAGTTTATGGTCATCTCAAGCGAGGAGAAATGTTTGGTGTTATCGTTTTAATATAATGGTACACATGTCATATAAATATCTTAATGAACTTATGAATGATATCCATGTGGAAGGATTATACATCAAAATATGTTTTGAAATTTACTTTCTTGGGAATCTATTGTTGGACGTTATAATTTGATTCAGGTATTAATGATGTTTATTGAGAAATCAAAGCTATCAAAGGTTGAATCACTGATAAGAAAATATGGTAATCCTTTATAGGGTTAGGGTCGTAATCATCATGTTTTATTATTTTATTAAATTATTCAACTTATGATTCCAAATTAAAACCTACTATAGTGATAGGTACATAGGTTATTACTTCTACTATGATCTCTACTAAATAATTTTAGGGTGCCTCTCTCTGATTCATTGGTCTGGGATTTGTTTAAAACAATTATTTTTAATGAATATGAGATTTTATATTTATTGAATAATATGATCTATCATAGTGAAAGGATATAATGAGGTTTTAATAGTTTGTATTGTTTTTTTATTAGTGTCACTACCTAGTATTTGGTTATTATATTTTTTAAAAATAATGGAAAGGAATCTTGTTGATTTTTTAACAATCACTAAAGGTGTATATTTGAAAAGGATATATATAACAACCCTACTCTTTATTTCACACATAAAAATATTTTGTTACGTAAAATATTCACTTGATAGAAAATATATGATCTATAGGTCTAGTGTATTTGGGGCTTAGGAACATTACATATCAACTTAAAACATGAAATACACATCTTTATTGAAAATTTCATTTACATGACCACACACCTTCCGTCGTACATGCATTGCATGAGATAACCTGAGGATAGGCATAGAAAGGGTGAGATATAAAGTCTTGTAAGGAAGTAAAAAAGTCATAGCATTAATAATAAATTACATTTTATTAAATAGTCATATCAATGGAGCATTAGAGAAATATGAACATAAAGGAATGTTATAGCATGATTATCATAACATGAAAACGTGGAACCATTATTTAACAAGATATTATCATGAGGCATGGCTCATTGAACATGGAGAATGAGTAAACCCTAATTTAAATTGATTTATCATGATTAAAAACTCATTTCACTTGATGTATCATGATACTAAACTTAACCCAATGTGTGGTAGCGCTATCAAGGCGCACACTTCTTCATCATTTCATTTCATGCATATGTGTGCCACATGGATCATACAACATGGAATACTTCAACACCATAATTTCATTCATGATAAAGGAATGAGGAATAAATTAATAAAACTATATAATTAATAATTAAATTTATATAAAGGTGAATACCATTGATAGATAAATTGGCATGGTATTCACTACACAGTGACTTTGGATTGGAAAATCACAGGGCAATTTCAGGAGCATAATGGTGTGACATAATAATTCATAAAAATGGTTGATGAGAAATAAAGGAGTATAACATCATATATACATGATTTGTAATGTAATTTGGGTAATATATATACACTTCACAATGTATTTAATTGAATTTAGATGCATAACATAAACGAATTTCTTGAATGTAAATGAGAAAAGTGAAATTTCTAGCGAACTTTCGGCATGGTAACAGGTGTACATGTGAGAAATTAATGAGATAGAAACATGTCTCTAATCGTTTAAAAATATGTAGGTAAGTATGTATGAGGTGTTAAATCATACCCCAATATTTTTAATTGAAAAATGGGTCTAACAATATAATGAAATTTGGAAAAAAAATTAAAAAGGAAGAAATCCCTGACTTGGAAGTTTGATCCCAAAAGATTGGGAGTGGCTTGAGAGAGGATTATTTGGAGCTTGGGGGGACTTTTTAGGATTATAGAGAGATTATGTCTAGGGTTGGTAGAGCTCCAAATGTTTCTAGTGAAGAGGAATGGGAGGTTGAATGGGTTTATATAGGAAAGGAGAGGGAATTATTTATTATTTAGGTTTTGGACACATCACATTAAACTAATCAAAAAAAATAAACCATGGGTTATGAACATGGTCTTTGCTAATGTGGTGTGTAAAAAATTATTTTATAAGGCCATTGGCCGATCATATAAAAATATTAGGCTTGCATATGGGGAGGTGAGTCACACTATCAAGGAAATCATTTTAAAATGTTAAAATGATTTATAATTCTTGGAGGGTCCACTAAGGATTTAAAAAATTAATCAGAAATCTAATTTTTAAAGTTAATACATATATTGGTCGAACATACCTTCTATATTATTTTATTACATCACTATTTAGTCATTAGGATATAATAAAACACATTATATATTTAAACAATATTTAATTTTTATCCACAAAATCGAATATATCGAAAAATTATGAAAAATTAACCAATGAATTATTTTGACATCCTGATTCCAAAAAATAATAATCATTTTATCCAAATTTTTTTCTAAATATGTTATTTTTTACTTTTAAATTAAAAACTAACATTTAGTGATAATTCACGGGTTTTAAGAAAAACCTCTTTCAAACCGTAATAAAAATTACATTTGTATAAATATGAATTATAAGATCATTTATATTTAATAAAAAGTAATTTTTTAATTATTTTATTAAAATATTATTTAATTAAAAAATCCATTATTTCATCAAAATAGATTTATTAATTGAATATTGACTAAAAGATACTATTTGTGCTTTAAAAACTATTTACAATGTAATAATAATAAAATGAATGTATATTATTTATTCTATACAAAGATAATAAATATAATCATTGTTCTAGGGTATCGTTACATAACCCATTATAACACCATTATAAGACCTAATATTAATGTTTGTGTTGGTGATAGAATCTGGGGGGGGGGGGGCTCAGACAGCATCACTCAAGTGATAATCTCTATTGACATCCACTTCTCCCGTAGGTGGTTCTGTTCAACTTAAAATGTTGATGCTCGACTTGGGATTGGTCAAAAACAAAGACCAGTAATGCTACCTCCTTTCTGAGCTCTGATGAATGGCCTTTATATGGATCAATTCTACGGGATGAGGCCATCACTTTCTTTTTCTAAGTAAATTTGATTTTTTAAAGCCTTATATTTATACTAATCTTGTGTTCACTGTTCCAAGACTATAATAGCATTGGTAAAAATTCATAACAGTATTTGAAAATAAAAAAAATAAAACCATGGAAGTGAATAGGTTATATAACCATTTTATATAATAATACATTTAATTATATCAAGAGGAATTTTCATTAAAAATTTTTTGGGTCGTTTCAATCTTTAACCCTTAGGAAATTTCTTCCTCAAAATTTTCTTTTCCCACACTAAAAAAGATGAGGGTAACTCTACTTCATCACTTCCTCTGATTCCCACATTAGATCTTTAAAATTTTGGTTTTTCCACAACACCGTGACAAGGGGAATTATCTAATTTCATAGAACATTTTCCATACAATATAATATCTTCACATGCTTCTCCTCATCAGAGAGTTCATTCACCAATGGTACCACCTCTTGATTGAGTAAATCCAATGGGTCAAGTCGTTACTTCATGAAGAGTGATATATGGAATACAGCATGTACATGAGATAGGTTTGGTGTAAGTTCTAGTCAATAGGCCACTTCTCCATTGCGATTAAGGATCTCAAAAGGGTCGATGTACCTTGGACTAAGCATTCCATTATTCCTAAATCTCATAATACTCTTCCATGGTGATATGTAGAGGAATACCATGTCTCTAACATCAAACTCTAGGTCTCGTTGATGATTATTGAGAAAGATATGTTTTTGACTATGGGAATTTTTAATGTTCTATTGGATTATCTTGACCTTCTCCACCATTTCATCAACCATTTCGGGACCTAAGAGTTTTCTCTCACCAAATTCATCCCAACATATCATTGCTCTGCACCTCTTCCCATAAAGGCCTTCAAATTTATCCATTTGGATGCTTGATTGGAAATTGTTATTGTAAGAGAACTCAACCAGAGGAAGATGTTGATCCAATCCCTGATTGAAGCCCATCGAGAATTCTCTCAACATGTCCTCAAGTTTTTTTATAGTCTGCTCAAATTGAACATCAGTATGAATATTATAATCCATACTGAAGTTCAACTCAGTATTCAGAGCATGTTTAAGACTCTTCCAAAACATATAGGTGAATATTGGATCTCGATTGGATTCAATAGATAGAGGTACTCCATGAATCCTTAACACTTTTATGATATATATCTATACTAGTTGATCTAATGAAAAATCTTCTCAAATTGAAATGAAGTGGGCAGTCATTGTAAAATGATTCACAAAAACCGATATATCATTGTTCCATTTAGATGTCTTCAGAATTCTGGTGAAAAATTCCATGGTGATGTTCTCCCATTTCCCTATTGGTATGTGTAATGGTTGCATCATCCCCTTAGACTTCTTCCTCTTAGCCTTCACCTGCTGACATACCAGGAACTTTGATATATACTCTCAGATCTCATTATTCATGTTATCCCACCAATAAATCTCTCATATATCTCGATACATCTTTGTGTTTCCTAGGTGAATGGAAAAATTTGAGCTATGTGCATGATCCAAATGTTCTTTATTTATCTATGGATTTGATGGAACACATAGTTTTGACCCAAATATCACAATTCCTTTCTTTCATTTATATTGAACTCTGATGATTTTTCATTTCTGATAGTTCCCACTTTCCTTTGAATTCCTCTATCCTTTTGATCATCATTTAACCATTCTAAAAGATACCATTGATAAATAATTTTTGAAAGGATTGATGATTTTCCTTTCTTTATGTTTCCCATGTCTATATTCATAAAAAATCTGATGTTTGGATTTATTTCAATTCTCATAAATGATATAATTTCATGGTTATTTTTTTCTTAGATCATTTTCCACTTTGTTGGCTTTCCCAAGGTGGAAAATGGATTGAGCAGTCATAATCTTTGATTAGCTCTAACCATCTTTGCTGGTGCATATTTAGCGCTTTCTATTTGAACATATATAGGAAGCTTTTCTGATCCTTATATATTTCACAGTTCTCACAAAAGGAAAAATTGAAAAAAATAATAATGAAAAGATTACAACAGCCAACTCCAAATCATGTTTTGTATATTTTTTTCTCATGAACGTTAAATTTCCATAAATCATAGGAAATGGAATTATAATTTTCCATCAACACACAACCCTAGCCCTTCTATGAACCTTTACTGAATACCATGAAAAGTTCCCCACTTGTGGGTAATGTGTGCATGAGCGAAGTGATAAGTCTCCTTTTAAACTCCTCGAACATATCTTCACATTAATCACTCTAAGAAACCATTACTCCCTTCTGAGTTATCTTGGTAAGAGGGTTGGAAAACCTTGAGAAATATCTCAAAAATTGGCGATAATATCCACCTTACCCTAGGAAGATATGGATACCTGTTACCGATGTTGGACTCGACCATCCATCAATTTCATATGTCTAGGTGGGATCTAGAGATATCCCATTTTTTGTGATAATATAACCCAAAAATTAGACCTCCTTTAACTATAACTCACACATGGTGTTATTTTCATAGAGATTATCCTTTTAGAAGGTCTCTATTACAGTGGTAAGATGCTCCTCATGCTCCTCCTTGTTTTTGGAGTATATTTGAATACCATCTATAAATACTACCAAAAATTTGTTGAGGTAATCTCCAAAGACTATATTCATAAATTCTATGAAGATTTCCAGAGCATTACTATGTCTGAATGGAATTACTATGAATTCATAGTGCTCGTATGTTATATGAAAAGAAGTCTTGGAGATATCCCCCTTCCTCACCCTTACACGATAATATCATGAAAGTAGATCCACCATGGAGAAGTATTGTGCTCTATATAGCTGATTGAACAAATCATAAATTTTTTGCTGAGGATACTTTCTCAGTAACATGATTTTTTTTGACCTCAGGATAATCAATTAAAATCAGCATTTACCCATCCTTCTTCTTTACGAAGAGGACTGGTGTACCCCATGGTGAAACAGTTGGGCGTATAAACCCTTTATCCAGATTCTCTTATAGTTGTTTCTTCAACTCCTCAAGCTCCAGAAAAAAAAATTTATATGGAGTCTTGGATATTGTAAATTCCCCTCGTATAAGATCAATTGAGAATTCATCATCTCTTCTAGGAGGAAGACCAAACAATTCATCGAGAAACACTTCTGTGAATTCCCTCACAATAGGCATGTCTTCAAGGATGGTTACACCCTTAGACTCAATCATTTGAGCATGATGTGTGTGCTCATAGGGATTTAATATCCACCCTTGATATGTGGTCGATAATGAAGATTCATCCGCCTCCCACCAGTTGTATAGAATCAGGGGTCGATTCTCCATATGGAGAGTGATTTCCCTCTCACAACATTTTATATTGGCTCTATATAAGGAAATCCAATCCATGCTAAGAAATGCATCAAATTCCTCTAGAGGGAGTGTGACGAGGTTTTCTTGTATGTTCAATCCACAAATTATGATAGGAGAGTAGTTATATTCGTAGTATGCAATGATTTCCCCATTTTCCATTCTAACTGAAATCATTACATCCATGATTTTTGGTGGTGTTGGAAATGTTCTATTAAACATTCGAAATATAAAAGGATGCATAGAACTAGAATAAAAAGTATGTTTGATATTCTTGAATGAATAACTTCCATACATTTCACCACTACATTTTCAGGGTTTACTTTAGTGGTAGTGATGGAAAAAGATCACCCTTGTTGCCTTGGATGTTTTTGGTTGACTCCAATAACCTTTGGCTTAGGCCACTGGTTTGCTAAGTTCCCTAGTTCTTTATAATTGAAGAAATGAACAACTTCTTGAGGTTCAAATGGAGAATTATTCTCCTCTATCAAAACTGTGGGTTTATCTTATCTCTAGTTAATGGTTAAGTGCCCTTCTCTTCAAACCTAAATCCTTTCCTCATCCCCTTCAGGCAATTTCTAGGTGTTTCTGTCCCCACCATTGGAAAGTGGGATTCTGTAATTTCTTATAACCATTTGATTTATCCATAAGACCGCCAGAATTAAATTTCGTCTTCCACTTCTTATCCCCATGACACCCCTGGTATTCTCTGATCTCAATTTCATCCTTGAGGGCACATCAGACAATTTCTTCATAGCTCTCAAAGTCATGAATCTCTATAGATTTCTGTAGGATATGATTTATCCCACCAAATAAGTGGTAAACCATGCATTTGGGGATAATGATAATGTCGTAGCCGTATCATGAATTCCTAGTGAAGTTTTCTTCATATGCTCTGATGGAACATTATTTTTTTTATTGAAGGCAAGGATGTCCCTTTCCATCTTATGTTGGAGAGTGCGAGAAAAATATTTAACAAAAAACATTTACAGGAAATCCTTCCATACCGACACCTCGATCACCACCTTAGGCTTCGTATTTTTGTTCAATGTCCCTTGTTTATCTGCTTCACCCTACATACAATAAGCAAAAAGAAGTACCTTCTCTTTTTCAGAACATTTAATGATGTATAAGATCTTCTCAATAGAGTTGATCCATTGTTCGGAGATTGAGGGATCAGATGATCCATTAAAATTAGGATGCATTTGTTTCATTAATCACTCGATTGCATCTTTTTATTTATTAGGGGTGTTGAACGTTCCACTTGGACCATGTTTCTATTAAAACATTAACTCAGAGAGTATAATGACAAATGTTGTGATTCCCACTCCCATCAGATTGATAATCATACAGTCATCACATTGATCATCACATCAATTGTTAGCCCGAGCTCTCCTATAACCATCCATTGGATTGAATTATCGGAATTTTAGCAGTAAAACAGAAATGGTAATCCAATGAAAAAAGGGATAGTATATAAATTACAATTATTTCGTTAATATATTTATATTATCCATGATCTACTTCCCAATATATAAACATAGGGTCCTTTTTTAATTTTATTAATAAATTTTCATACTATGATTATGAATTTAACAAAGCATATATCCTAGGAGTAATGTAATCAATAGTGAACCAAGACCTGTTGTCATGCACCGGTTCCCGTTTGAGTCTAGATCAAATTAGTGTTTTCAGGTTTTACCACTACATACATCTGTGCCAGAGCCACCTCTACCTTCTCGTATCTAAATAGGGATATATTTTTTTGATAAAAAACATACGCAATACTCACTAAAATTTAGGGATGTTTTTATTATACTTAGTCTTATTCCTAAGGCTTTCACTATAGTTTTCTATTCTTATTCCCCAAAATAACTAAACATATCCTCTATTACCAACTATAACAAACCTGCACTTTATTTCACACTTAAACATAATTTATTACATAAAATATTCACTTGATGAAACATAGAATATTGAGAGTTCTAGTGTCTTTGGGGCTTTGTAAAATTACTTAACAACTTAAAACATGAAATACACATCTTTATTAAAAATTTCTTTTACATTTCCACACACATTCCTTCATACTTAGTATTTCATGTGATAACCTAAGGTCATGAATAAGAAAAGGGAGAGATATAAATCCCGATATGTTAGTAAACAAGGCATAAAATGAAGAATGTATATCATGTTAGGAAATATTAATATCAATGAATCATAAGAGAAACATGAACATAAAGGCATGATATATCATGATTATCATAACATAGAAATGTTGCATCGTTATTTAACATGATATTAACATAAGTCGAGGATCATTTCACATGGATCATGATTAAACCCTCATTTAACTTGAATTATCATGATTAAACCATCATTTCACTTGAAATATCATGATACTAATTTTTAACCAAGGCATTGAAGCGTTATCAGTGCGCACCCTTCTTAATCATTTCATTTCATACATATTTGTGCCACATGAATTATACGACATTGAATCATTCAACACCATCATTTATTCCACTATAACAGAATGTGTAATATTTTCAGGAGACTCTATAATAAATAAGAAAATGTTCATAAAGGTGAATACCATTGATAGATAAATGGGAATTTTATTCACTACCCAATGACTTCGGCTTTGAAAATTGCTGTGCAATTTCAGCAGCATAACTTCGTGACATAATATTTCTTAAAAATGGTTGATGAGAGAGAAAGTGATATATAGTCATATTTACAAGAAAAAGAATGTGATTGGGTCATATAGATACATTTTCCAATATATGTAATGGAATTTCGATGCATTATATAAAATAATTTCTCAAATGTAACTGAGAAGAGAGAAATTCCTTACAAAATTTCAGCATGGTAACAAGTTTACATGGGAGGAATTAATGAGAGAGAAATAGGTATATCATCATTAAAACATAAATAGGGTAGTATGGGGTAGTTGAAAAATTATACCCCAAAATATGTAATTGAAAAAAATGGGTATAACTACATAATAAAATTTGGACAAAAAATGAGAAAGGAAGAAATCCCTTACTTGGAAGTGTGATCCAAAAGACTTGGGAGAGGCTTGAGAAATTCTTCTTGGGATATTGGGGTTCCTTGGCATGATTATAGAGATATAAGGGCAGGGTTGGTCTAGATAAAATGGTTTTTAGTGAAGAGGAATGAGAGGTTGAGTGGGTTTATATAAGAAAGGAGAGAGAATTCTTTATTATTTATGTTTTAGACACTACACATTAAACTAATAAATATCACAAACCAACCCATGGTTTTTTACCATGGTATTGTTTTAAAAATTGTATTTTTAAAAATTATTTTATCAAGAAATTGGCCGAGCATATTAAAATATTATGCTTTCTTATATGGAGGTGAGTCACACTCTCAAGGACATTATTTTAAAATGTTAAAATGTTTTATAAGTCTTGGAGGGTCCACTAAGGATTTTTAAAATAATTAAAACAAATCTAAAATTACATTTTTAAAAAGTTAAAACATATATTGTCTGAAATAACCTTTTATAGTATTTTATTACATCACTATTGGGTCATTATGATGTCATAAAACACATTATATATTTAAATGGAATTTAATTTTTACCGAAAATTTTTACTGTCTTGGAAAAATAAAAAAAATACCGCGTTGGATAATTTCAACATCCTGATTCAAAATATAATATCCATTTTATCTAAATAATGTTATAAATTTTTGAATTTTAACTTTTTTAATTAAAACCAACATTTATAAAAAATAATGCGTTTTGACAAATCAGTTTTCAAACCTTGAAAAAAAGTACAATTGCATTCATAAAAAGTATATGATAATTTATATTTAATAAAAAGGAAATTAGTAATTATTTTTTTTAAAAAAATTAATTAAAAAATACATTAATTCATCAAAATATTTTTCTTAATTGAATATTAACTAAAAAATACAATCTGTTTATTAAAAAATATTTACAAAGTAACAATTATATAATGAATGTATAATGTTCATTATATAAATAAATAAATCACATAATCATAGTTCTAGGGACTTTTTATTCAACCCCTTATAACACCCCCATAAGACCTAAAGGTAAGGTTTTTGATGGTGACATATTCTAAGGGAGGATCATATAACATTTCTTGGGTGAAAATCTCTATTAACTACCACTTCTTCTATAGGTGGTTCTATTCAAGCTTAACGTGTTGAAGCTCAGCATGGGCTTGGTCAAGAGAGAAGCCCAGTGAAACTACCACTTTTTTGAGCTCTAAAAAATGGTCTTCGTATGGAGAAATTAGACTAGATGACGCCATCGATTCCTTTTCCTGAGTAAATTGGATTTGTTAAAGCTCCATATTTATAATAATCATGTGGCCACTGTTCAACGACTATATTAACAATGTTAAAAAATCTTAACCATATTTTAAAATAAAAAAACATAAAAACAAGGAATTTTATAGGTTATATAACCATTTTACATAATAAGTCATTTAATTAGATCAATAGAAGTTTTTATGAACAAAAGTTTGGGTAGTTACAACAGGTAAGGAATAATGTTTCATTAGGGATTAATATCATCAATACATATATTTTTGAAAGGGTGAAAAATATATTCAGTTTGACTAAAGATCACATTGTAGTAAGAGATAAATCAATGTAAAATGGTGAATCTAAAGTTCATCATGCCTCAATTTATTCAGTCATGATGTGATATTAGGGAAGTCAAAGTATATCAGACATCAAATGGAAGAAACATGTCAGAGAGTCCTAATTTTTGACATATTATATATTTAGTATGATTTGAATATATTGAAATATATAGAGTTTATTTAAGGAAGTTTGACATGAAATATTTGTATGTTTTTTTAATACTTGATTTTGGATTCTTCATGGCGGTCAAACTATGAGAAAATCATGGATTAATATTTAAGAAAATATTTGAAAAATTCATAATAATTCATAAATGGTAGAAAAAGGTGATATTTTCTTAATGATTTAACATTAATTATGCATAATATTATTTTTATATCAATATGGTGGACCATTGGTCATTTTATACCATTTATCATGGTGGAACATTGAGCATTATAGAGGCTTTTCTCATTGAATGAGAAAAGATAAAATATGAATTCATATTTTTTGGATCAATCATTGACAATGATATATTTTTTAAAATAAAAATATTCATGTATATTAACTGACATGGAATTAATTAATGAAAAATGATAGAGAAATTGTAAATCATTATTCTTGATATGTAATCATTGACCATGATTTTATTATTCAAATATATAATCTCATGGATATTAATATGCATGGAATTGAATGTTGAGAAAGGGGTGTGAGTGTTTTCATCTTTTTTTCCTGATAAGGAATATTTGACAATGATTAATTTGATTAAATATAGAAATTTATGGTTATTAATTTTCATGTAATTAATTGTTAACCAAGGAAAGATAATCTTTTCATATATATTCTTAACATGGAATCTTCCAGATATAGTCATTCTAAAATATTTGACTATATTTTTTTGAGATACATTTGGAATATTTGAAGAATGAATGATAAATATTTATAAAAATATA
Organism: Viscum album; assembly: GCA_963277665.1. Classification (NCBI taxonomy): domain Eukaryota; kingdom Viridiplantae; phylum Streptophyta; class Magnoliopsida; order Santalales; family Viscaceae; genus Viscum; species Viscum album. Next base: position 818,030,243 of record OY728132.1, on the reverse strand, counting down.
TAATTGAAAATTAATATAATAGATATTAATGGAATATCTACATCATTATGGTGATGATGAATGACACGATCATATAGAACAATCATAGCCCTTGATAATTGATCTTGATGAGAAGTTTGGACTATCCTGAAATGCTTGTGAAAAATTAAATACCTTAAATTATGTAAAATGGATAATTTCTATTGAATTACAAAAATAAAAGTTAATTATAGGGATATATTTCTCTATAATCATATAATGATTTTCATCATCCAATAGAGGAAATATAAGATAAATTAATAAATATAAATTATGGTAGAATTCCTTAGAGAAATGGGAGAAGAAAACAGTTCTAGAACTCATCAAATATCTCTATAAAAATGAATGTGTTCCACAATGGCTAGTTAAAGGTATTATCATAGAATATGGATATATGATCATGGTGGAATTCACAAAATTATTTTATATAGGGATAAGCATATAGAGATCTATGGGAACCTTTCTACAGATGGTGCAACAAAGTAATAATGATATTTTGTTATCATGAAATTGAGTAAATGTTGTTTTCCATTATTGAAGATGTGATTATAGAGATAGTGTTAAGGATTAATTCTTGGTAGTTTAAATAATATACCCAGTTAATTAGAAATGGGTGACCCTTGGATTGTGGAGACCTTAAATAAACCCACCACCAGATTGTGTGTTTAGTGTACTTTGTAACATCGATACATTATGATTTTCAGCTCATAGGATTTTCCCAATTTAGGTAAACCAAATTAAATTTGTATGGCCTTTGTGTATTCTAAATTCTGATATGACATAAATCAGTGTATATCAGTAGTGTAATAATTTTCTGAATTGGATTAAATTAAATATATGTGAGATAATAATTGGTAAATCAACAAAGAATAAAAAATAAATACCCTATAAATAATAAGGTCAATACTATTTATAGGGGTTATATTTCATGGATTAAATTATTTAAATTGAAAAAATTTAGTAACATTATTCACCCCCAGTTGGGCGTCACTCACAAAAGAAACTTTTGGACACAAAAAGTGTTATCCGGGAATATGTCATTCTTTATGGGGTTTTTTTGAATTGTTCTGTTAGTTTTTGGTATTGATATTAAAACCTAATAATATTTTAGTGGAATGTAAAAGGTAAATAATATGAATAAGTGGAAATATCCAAGTGGATCGTATATGATGTAGTTTTTTGTTGATATTAAGATTCAGATAAAAATTTAAAAACTCTTTAAATGATGGAATAAATAATTTCAATTATGAATAAATGAATTCATTAAACGATATTATAGAACAATTTAAGTAGTCTAATATTCTGATTGATGTTAAATATACTAATGAGGATGATATATTTAAAAAATAAAAGAAGTAAGTTGTCTAATTATTATAGTAGAATGATTCAAGACAATAAGAATAATTTTTAAAATTAATAAAAGATAATAATTTATATGAGATTAATGTTTCAGGACTAAATATTATGGTAGAGAAGATAGAAAATTCTTAGAAAATGGTTTTTTTAATATGGATATAAATTTAATATATTATAATGATATACAATCTAATTAATAAGAAATTATGTATACAAAGAAAAATAATCAAAAATTTATTTATAGAGAGAATGTAAATTGTCCCAGAAGTAGCTAAAATTGAATGGATAATAAGGATGAATATGTTCACACAAGAAAAATTGGTGGAGGAGAATCAATGGTTGAAAAAATAGATTTTAATATTTATGGATTATATTCCTCATATGAACATTGATATTAATGAATACAGTTGTGAATTGGATTATAATTCACATAGATTGGAGGATAAAATGTTTAAAAGGTATATTATGAATTAATACAAGAATAATGCACTTAAAGAAAGTGGAAAAATGATTTAGAAAATTAATGGAGAGTTAATATTAGTTAATGAATAAGATGAATAACAAAATACCAAGTGTAATCCTATTCTAAATATTTCACTAATTTTTTCTTTTTATTATCCCTCGATATGTAAATGTGAGATGAAGATCAAGTATTCTAAATTTGAATATAATAATAATAAATATGGGCTAACAAAAAGGAAACATTTCATGGTAAAAGATAACATTGGTTATCATGTAACCCCTCTAAATACCATGTTAAGGAAAACCATGGGAATTCAAAAGAAAAAAAATATAACTATATATATAATAAAACCACACACAATAAATTCAAGATAAAATAAATTGAAAAAAGGAAATGTTATTGGAGAATGTATGTAGACACATTTATTTATTATTGAATTCATAGTCAAATTTTTATATTTTGTTATGATTAATTGGAATATATTTATTATTGTGATGTTGAGATAAATTTTAACAAATGGAATTATAAACCACATTAAATTAAGTATCGATTTTATTCAAAGAATCTATACCATTTTAAGATTGTCTTCAATAGATATCACTAGAGATGTTGGACAAGGTAGAATAGATAGAATCCATATTCATATACGAGTAATGATATTATTGGAAATCAAAAGATGATCATAAATCAATAATAGGTTTAATAGTAAATTATAAGTCGATTGTTGATAAAATGGTTTCATGTAAGTATATGAAGATTATTGATAAAAATGTGTTGATTATAAAGTTCCCTCAGGTGAATGCAGTATTCAAAGGTAATGTCTGTGTTGTGAATATTTGTGGTTCTTATAGTAAAATAGTGAGGAAATAAGTTTTTTTTCAAGAAAGGAATAACAATCAGGGGAAGGTTTATAAATCATTAATGGAAACAGAACCTAAGTACTAAAATCACACGAATTAGATCATGAAGATAAGAATAAGAAAAAAGAGTACATGGTCCAATTGGATCCTATCAAAACCATTCTCTGCCTGAAGATAGAATTAAAATTTAAGGATAAACGATAAGTGATAGCCCATAGTGGAACACCATCTTACTAAACATGAAGAGATTGTATTACCCCCCTCTACTAAATTATATAAATTATATAATATCAATTTAAATATTTTAGAGAATTAGTGGTATTATGATCCATGTGTCCTACACAACAAAAGGTTCCAATTCTATAAGTACTTGATTGAAATTTTCAATATGTTTTATTGTATTACATATGGGGTCATAATTCACCGTTAATTAAAAATATATGCCTGAAATAAATAGTATTAGAGGACACATTGAGACATAAGAAGACCCTTATTTAGAAAAGTGGAAAATAAAACGTATCAAATGATTAATTTATTTTGATCTAATATGTGTTATCATTTTATTACATTCATAACCTCAGATGCTACTGAACATAAATTAACCTCAATGAAAATTTAAATTTTAATTATCTACAATGGATATATTATTTTTTTTGGGAATTTTTATTTATAGGTTGTTACCCAAATCAACCAATAAATACTCTCTGTTGTGGAATAAATAAGTTGTATTCATCAAAATATAATCAAGAGATTATCTTAATGAAATCTATATAGTACAACTAATGAACATAGTGGTTTGTGGTTTATTAAAAAATGTGTTTTTTTGATGTTTGATTGATATCATAGGGAAATTACTAAATACATTAATTACTCATGTTACATGGATTTATGGAAATAATTTAATGAAATGGAATTTATTGAAGTCTTTAACAGAAAAAATCATTTTTTTACACTGAGTCCTGACCAAATAGTCTTGATAGTTTTTCTTATGAATAATTATAAATTTGTAAGTCCACTCCTTGAAAGTATTTTTGTATACAACTATTGTTGGGAAATGTTTTTGGTCATGAGATTACATTCTAGAATTAGTATAAATATGTGAACATAGAGAAAAAATAATAAAGGGACATGAATAGTTTTGAAAATGGTGATCTTATTCTCTCTAAATCTTTTCAAAATTTTGTACTAAAAATGTAATATAATGAATACAATAGGTGAAGATAATCTCTATATTTTATTAACAAATATATAAAAAGGAAGTTTATAAATCCATATACATATTGTATCATGCGTTAAAATACTAAAATGGGTTATTAAATGTATATTTATTGAAAATACATGTATTTATTGAAATATTTTGGACAAATTCCATAGAGTTAATTTTTTTAAACAAGGTATTTTTTTGCTGTATTTATTAAAAACAATGAAAATTCATCCTTTTTGATTTTTTGACAATCATTTATTGAGTAAATTGAAAACGGATGTGAATTATATTGTGTTTCGTGAAATATGTATTCCATTGATTCAAATTATATATGGATAGATGTGGAAGGTTAAGTGTTTTATTGAATATAACACCACAATGAGAGATAATATGTCCTAAACTGATGACGTTAAAGTGAATAAAAAAAATAATTTCCATAGTCTTGAATTAATATTAGTAAAGACAAAGGGTATCTTGTAAAAAAAATGGAAATAATAATCAAAGAGGTCATAGTTTCATAGAAATTATAAATTTGGACTATATTGTATTTATGTAAAAATGTGTGACATCCTTATGAGGAGTTTGACATTAAATATTTCGAATATATTTTTTGATTTATTTATGGGTTATTCATATAGGATTGAATAAGAGAAAATAATGGAGTATGTTTTTATAAAATCAAAGGAAATTATTTGGCTTATTTGGAGGATGTTAAAGGTGGAATTTTGTAAAGAGGTTTGACTAATTAGATATAATATATCATGTAATATGGATAAAAGGTTCTTAGTTCATTATGGAAATGATAGTGAGTAATATTGACCATTATGGATATACAAAACAATAAATAAGGAATTAGAAAATAATGATTCATTTTTATTGACATATTTACTAACCATAATTTATTTATTAAATTATGAAAATTCATGAAATTAAATTGGAATATAATTAATGATGGTCCACTGAGAGAGAATATTCAAATCTTTTTATTTGATATGGGATCCTTGACCATGATTTATTTGATCATATTTGGAAGGTCATGTATATTAATTATCATGGAATTAATGTTTGACCAAGGAGATAAAATATTATTATTTTTATATTTAACATTGAATATTTGACCATGTTTTATTTGTATAAATATTGAAAGTCATGTATATTAATAGAATGAAGTCAATGGTTGATCGAGGATAGAATTTTTTTTCACATTTATGTTTTTCGTGTGATATTAGATATATAGTTGTAAAACTATATTTGATTATATATTTTTTAAGATTATTTTGGAAGATATATAAAATTAATGGGGATGAGTTGACTAGTATTTAATGAACTATTAATAGTGGAAATGTTTATTGAATATTTTAATCTTTATGAATATGAAACATGGAATGGTGAATTAGAACAATAATAGTCCATGATTTTTGTAATTTATGATATGAAAAAAATTCTATCATGATAATTGAAATTAAATTCCTTAAATAAGGGAAATTTGGAGAATATCTCTCAAATAATGAAATAAGGGGAAATTATGGAGTCATATTTCTCAATAATTTTGTTCTGATTTCCATTATGTAATGAAGGGGATGGATAAGTTCTTAATATAAATCAAATAAATGATAATATTTAATGAAAATAGTTATATCATAGGATAAAACATTTGATAACAATGATACATATCCTTTGGATGTTTCCCTACTATTTGAAACATTCATAACCCTTTCATCCCATACTAAATTTTGGGTTTAGAGCTAGTAAATTATAATCATCTAAGCCATATACTACTATAGGTTATACAACAATCCTAAAATGAAATTAAAAATTTTAATAGAAAGGTACATTATATGATATATTAACCTTATTGGACTCAAAAACTAGAACTAGGAAGACTAGAAACACTATCCACTAAGGAGAACTTCCTTTATCATTATTTATATAGTTTAATCATCACTGAAAATGTTCTTCAAATTCAATGGGTAATAATGAAAAAACACACGACATAAAATAGAACATAAATAGATCACATAAATTATATATTTTAGCCATTAATCATACACCATGTGGGGACACAATGAATTTTAATTTGAGAATACGACTGATTTATTTAAAAAACCTATCTTTTTTTAACCCTAATGTAATTAAGTTGATTTTTTATCAATATAAATTTTCATTTAATTACATAGTTGTTCCATATAGTTTAATATAAAATTATATATTTCATTTTCACCACATGATGATACAATGATGATTTTATTATAATATTATGAACATTAAATTTAGGGAATAAAATTTCCATAAGTATTTAAAGTATTATAATGTGTTAAAAAGTGAATAAGGTTACTAAAATAATAAAATTTGGATATGGTCGATCCACCAAAAAAACCACTGCAAAAAAACAACACTATAGAAATAATGAAAAAAGTTCGTAATATAATATAAATTTTGAAAATGAGAATTTATAACATTAAGATAAATATAAGTGAATGAATAATGAATGAAATATGTGGTATTTATGGTAATTAGTTAACCCATAAGACTAGTACAACTCTATCCACTAGAATATTAATCTAACTATTATAATAATTACCAGATCATTAAAATCATAATCTGACTATTGGGAGAAGAAAATTAACCATTAGAATTGTCTCTTCACCAATGTAAGTGACATATAATATTTAGGTTTCATATTATATTAAAATATGGTAACATTATATCATGGTAGTGGTAAATATTTTTTAAAAAAATCATAAATTAAGTGTTTTATTTTTTTCAAATAGAAATTATTTAATTGTGATTTTATAAAAAATATAAATAATGAAAAAATGATAATATTCATAAAATGAGTCTACTAAATAATATTTTGTTATATTATAATGATAATACAATGATACCATATCTATTATTTCAAAAGTTTAAAAATTTATCATAGTATTTAAATTTGTATTTTAAGTAAATGATGTATTTATTTAAAAACTAGATTTCTCATATTTAGAAAAAAAATTCATAGAATGGATTTTATTTTGGGAATATTCATCTCGATAAATGGGTATGGGTAATTGTTTTAATTTTTCAAAAATAGTTCAAATTTTGGTGAATAGAGAAATATGGTAAAATATGGAATTTTACACTATAAGTTAAAACACATATTTTTGAGTAATATATGATGTATGAACCCATTAGTTAAACATAACATGAAATGGTTTCTATATATAGTCACAATAATCAATACTATTTATAATCTTGATCCAAAATAATTAACTAATGAATATAATATTCAAAAACACCCTTATACTCCACTGATAAATACCACCCCTCATCGTTGTTCACTTCACACTATATAAGAATTAAATCTTATAAAATTTCTGAAAAAATGTATTCTCATCAGTCTCCCCAAGTCCATATATATTTTTTCCCTCAAAAAAATATAATTTCAATGTTCCCTACTGAGTTTCTCAAGGAGACGACATTTAAGAGATAATTTTCAAAAATTGATTCTTTTAAAAATTCCTTCTTCTAATATATTATCCTTACCTGCATAATACAACATGACATAGTGAGTCTATTATTATAAATATTATGGAATCCCTTTTAATTTGATATCCATATTCTACCCTCTCTTCATTAACTTATAAAATAAATGTTTTTTTACAAAATATTTGGTTCACCACCTTCGTAAACATCATACATCATTTTTCTACACCACCTTTAAATATGGTAATAAAAATATTATTATTTTGGTTTAATATTATTATAATATGTACTTTATAACTTAATTTATGCTTTTCAATCTTATATTAATTATTAAACAAAAAACAATGAAACTATATCGTGAAGGTAAGAAAAATGTCTTAAATGAACTAAACATTTAATGTCAATATTTTTACTAAAAGAATCATCCCAATGTTGAAACACATTTTTCTTATTTCAGAATATTTTAATTTCTAGATGTAAATGAATATAATTTCATTTAACCTCAAGTGTTTTAATTCTATTTTAAAATAACATAAATAATTATCCTTTAGTGATCAAACCATGGAACCATGAATTTAATTCCCACTAAACAACAAAATTAAAAGTTATCCTCATTGAAATGATTAAAAAATAACATTATAAAATAATAATAAATCAATTATATATGTTAATGTTTATTAAATAATTTTTTAATTAATCTAAATTTATTATCTAGGATGTTATGTGAATGTACAGAACAGAATCATATATAATGTAAGTGATCTCTCTCAACCACACTTTCTCTTTAGGTTATGAACTATATCTCTATAAATTTAATTGTATCCCTCATTTATGTTTTGGAATGATTTTAAATTAAGAATATATGTATATTTTATATATACATATCTTACTATCCCTTGATTTTTGGTGTAATACATGATGTAGTTTCTTTTCAAAAATGACACATGTTTCTTTCCACAGGTCATTGTTTTGTTATTCATTAAGATTGATTTCATTTTATATAATAGATAGTCATGTACATGTTATAATGGGTATTCCTAGATATCAATATTAATCAATGGGAATTTTTTCCCCATGATAAATCCAGTTTTCATAATGACCTAAACCTTATCCATTATCATACATTGTCCACCATGTGAGGTTGTATTAGTGATTAGCCTTGACATATGCTTATGTCATGTTTTATGTTTCTTCCAATTTCATTTATTGAAGTGGTCTTATGTTAGCATGTTCTTTATTTTTTACTCCAATTTAATTATTCATGAGTCACATATTTTATGATATTTTGTAATGTCATTTAACTCATATGTTATGCTTGTTTAACATATTTATACCATTACTGGGATTTATAGCTCATACCTTTATTTTTTGTGATCCTTTGTTTATCCAATGATTTTTTAGAACTTGAAATTTATTTAGGATCTCATTAAGAATAATAAACAAGGTAGTAATCCAAATACATTATATTACTATTTCAACTATTTGAGGTTGTCTAGGTGATTAGCTTTGACTAATGCTAATTTCTTGTTTTATGTTGATTCCAATTTTCTATATTGAAATGATCAGATGATGCCATCTTATTTATGTTGTAGTACCATTTTATTCATCATGAGACATATATTTTATGATATCATGTTATGTACTTTGACTGACAAGTTATTCTTCGTTATCATTTTTATTCTAGTGTTGGGCTTTATCGGCCACCCCTTTCTTTTATGTATTCCTCAGGTTATCCTATGATTTTTTTATCTCCTAAAGGGATTTAACAGATAATTAAGAAAAATAAAATAAATATTTTTTATTTATGTTTCATTTTAATGTTTTATAAACCGAATCATCCTAAAATAGTAGTCTTTTCAATGCATTGGTTTTATATAATAGAATATTTATGTTAAAAATCATGTAATAATATGTATTAAAGGTTTGGGTCACTATAGTTGTTATCCGTGGTTGGTCTAAATATTTTTGGGGATAATGAATAGAATAATTTAGTGATAACCCCAAGTAATCATTTAAAAATAGAAAAACTATATGGAATTTTGGTGAAGTATAGAGTGAGTGGTCTCCATGAAATTGAATCCCTACCAAGATACTACAGGTGGATGTAGCTCTGGATGAGTTTTACCATGGGGTAATAACCTCAAAAAGGGTAAATAATAATTTGAATCGATCACCACTATTTGAATGATAATGTAGTCTTGTTTCACACTTATTATGATAGTCATTAGGGATAATCATTTTCAAATACAAAAATTCATTCGAACCATTATAAAGGACTCAATTATATTGTTATATTAGAAAACATAATGCTGAAAATTACCATTAATAGACTTTTTCTATTGTTATAGACTCATAGTTTGTGGTTTATGTGTCATTTATAAGTTATTACTTCTATTTTATAGTTTCCATATCTAAATTATTATTAATTTAAAGTATCAAGATCCCTATGATTATTTTGGATATAGTAAATTACTGAAACCAAAATCAAATTGTTAAAGGGGGACTCATTATACATCAATGAGAATAAAATGTTATTTATGATTATAGTTAAAAATATTACTTAATATCTGGAATTTTTATTATAAATATTCAACACTACCTCAAAACATGACAGTTGAATTGACTGTGGAAAAAGAAAATAGGATAATTATTTCATCCCAATTATATAATGCTACCTTAGACAATATTATTTGACTAAACCTACCTTTAGATATTTTAATACATCAATTACAGAATTTTGATGTTATATTGTACATGTATTTATTATCCATATATAAATACATCATCAACTATTTGGAGGGGGAGACGACTCAACACATCCCAAGTTGAACTCTGATTCTGTACAAGTGTTTAGAGGAGGTTGAATCCCGCTTGGATTCTTATTCTTGAGTGTGGATATTATTTCATTATGAAAAATAATATATCTCTCAAAATATTGAGGGCAAGGATATAATCCTGAGTGATGATATTAACACTGTAATGAATTACACTGATGTATACCCTAAATAGTTTCTTATGATTCCAACAGAATGAGAGGTTCATTTCTCAATTGAACTAATACATGGATCTTTTTCTATCTGGATTAATAATTAGAGAATGACCACCATTGAGTTCAACTAACTAATGAACTAGTTAAAATAAAATCTATAAAATATATTTATATTCCCAATTTCTTTATCATGGGTTGTGCAAGTCCTCTACATCAATAAGAACAAAGGGTCAATGTTCCTTTACATTGATTATCATGAGATCAAAAAAATCATTATAAAGAAAAATTATCCCATTTCACACCCATGTTTTTCATTAAAGTTACCTATATTTTTTATATTTTTTATCCCAAAATCCCCACAATGTCCCCTCTAAGCCCCCATGAATTTTGGAGAATTTTGAAGTTGTTTTAAGGGGAGAAAGCAGGGTGCACAGTTTTCCAAATAGTGCACACAAACCATGTGCCGATGTCCAGGTAAAAAAATGTTTAATTTACTTCATTTTCCTCTTGGGATTTATCCAAACTCGGCCCATTATTCCCCTATTCGACCCATACATCCATTTTGGCCTTCTAAGCACCTAAAAACATCCCTGGATATTCATTTTGAAGGAGTATTTAGTAAAGGAAGTTCACACAACCTCAATTAAGTGTCTCTCCCTCTTAGTTCCTCCGCATTCCATTACGTTTCGTCCATTTTTCTTTGATGTCCCAAATGAAAAAAGGATAGGGTTTCCATCCAATAGTTTACCCTTGGGTTTTATTGGTCTAGTCATATGTTTTAGGATTGATCTACCTTCTTTTAGGTGTGGCGGTGGTGCAATTGAGTTTTCACACAAAGGATTCAATATTTGAACTAATTTGGTGGGTGATTCAAATGTTTATGTTATCCTTGTGAGTTATATTGATCTTTTTATAGTATTTTCATGTTTACCTCACTTGATTATTTCTTCAAAAAAAAATTTGGGTGTATTTGAAATTCAAATGAATTTTTAGTGCCATTTTTATGTGAAATTGGGGGTTTTCCAAAGAAATATCTTGTTGGTTCATTTGGGGATACCCTATAATTACTTATTTGATTTTATTGGGATGGATTAGGGCTGAAAATTCTGTTTTGAATGTTTTAATCCTTTGTTTGTGGATGCAAAAATCTCTTTTAATGGTGCTTGTGAAGCACATTAATTTTTAAGTTCAATGCTTGTGTGGAAATAAATGTTTTATAAGGATATCACTCCATGGTTCATATAGGGATTCCCAAACATTTATTTGATGGTTTTATTGAAAGGTATTGGGAATCCATTTCTGTTTTGGTGACTTGTAAGTATGGACATGTTGTGAAAAGTGGATATTTCAAATAGTTATGGGTGCAAAACAAATAATGATTTTGAGAAGTTTTTTATTGAAAATCAAAATGATTTGCAGTGTGTTTTAAGTGTTATAATGTATGTATAGGTACTGTATTTTTTTTGTGTGACCCATGGTGGTATTTTTATAAGAAAATGGATGTTTTTAGAATGATGAACCTATTTTAGCACAAAAGGTGGAAGCCTAAGTACCTTGGTGAGCAAATATGTTCTAGTACGGCTAGTGAACCAGATGGGTTTTCTCCCTATTTCACTGAGAAAACAGATAACGACAACTCTAACTAAACTATGTGGACTATTTTTGGGGTCTAATTGTTTATTGGTATTTTCTATACTAGTGTATCATGCGGGTGAAAGTATTGTGACTTGGATACTTTACACCGAGGTGTGAGGTACATAGGACCCGTGACAAAGTACTTGCATATGGGTGTTCCCAGTTTTGGTTCTCATTGAATATGTTGTATTTACCCTTTTCATAGGGTGTGTTTGGATGATATTTAAATTAGATAACATGTTTTATTTAATTGGGTCACCATTTTGAAAGATTTAGTTTTAAAACTATTTTCAATTAAATGTTACATTTCAGGAAATATATCACTGCTTTTCTTTCATATTAAAAAAGCCTGATTTTTCACATTATATTGCATATTATTTGGAATCTTTGGGTGGTACCCAAATGGTCTTAGGATCACAACCTACTTAAAAACTTTTTGTGTAAGTACCTTTGGTTATGATTTAATTAGGTTAATCCAAATCTTTAGGTGAAGGCGGTTTAGGTTTTTATACCCCTCCTACGGTGCGGTGTTGTTTAGATGGCTCGAGGGGTTAAGACCCTTTTTCATGTTGAGTCATTGTGGATGAATTGATGATATTTTTATTATTATTTGTACCTCTTTTACGTTTTTTAATTTCTTGCATTCAGTTCATGTTTTTAATTATGTTCTGTATGGAATGGTTTCATATTCATATTATTGATTGTAATTAATGTTTTATTCTTTCATACTTGGGAAAATGATTCCAAAACTATATTTCTTGATACTTGGGCACTTGTGCTAGCCTGTGGGGATAGGGAATGCCCTTCGGTTCTTTCCATGGGCTGGATTTGGTCCTGCAAATAGTGGCTACTAGATCAAGTTTGTTTCAAAATGGTATTAGTGGAGCTATTTACTTTTTGGTTATATTACTATATTGGGGTGAGTCGGGATATATAGGAGATATGACTATTTGGGATTAGGGTTTTGGTCGTGAGTAGGTTGCCTTGCCTGGATCCCTTGTGGTATACATTGATTCACTAGGGGAACTTGGAATTGTTTGATTGACTTCACATCCAGGTGAGACGTGTGGGATGCTAACCACACATGGACATGAGGCGGGGTGGAGTATTTATTCCTTTTATTACTGTAACATGTTTTCATTATTAATATTTGATGTATAGGATTAAAAAATTTCAAAATTGTGGTATTGAATATTGTTTTTGGATTGTTTCATTTTGTAGCATCATGCCTCCTCAGAAAGAAACCTTGCGCCAAGGGAGGAGGCCAGAGAGATTTCTCCCACACCAATGGATTAGAGGCTAGTCGAGGCCATGTTCCAATCTATCCAAGCACTAGTATAGGGAACATTTCCTATTCCAGCTCCTATTATAGAGGATGAGTCTTTTCCTAGAATGGAAAAGTCCCAAGAGTTTTTGAAAATAAGCCTCCCACCTTATGAGGTAGCATAGGATCCCAAAAAGTATAGGAAAGGATAGAGAAGATCAATAAAATGTTAGAGTTATTAGATACACCCAATGAGATTAGGGAAAGATTTTCATCCTTTATGTTGGATGGTCCAAGCTATAGGTGCTGGGAATATATTCTTCAGAATAAGAAGAATGAGAAGATGCGTTGGGGTGATATCAAGGCTGTCTTCAATGAGAAATATTTCCCAGAGGTCTTGTAATATTCCAAGTCCTGAGAATTTCTGGATCTTGTTCAAGGGAATCATTCTATCTTGGAGTACGCCAACCATTTAGGTGAGTTGGTTCAATATGCTTCTGAAATTTTCTCGAATGAACAAGAGAAGGCCCAGAGGTTTGAGAAAGGCTTGCGACCAGAGATATACTCCCAGGTTTTTATATTCAAGATGAGGAATAATTATGAGGTTGTTGACAGGGAATGAATGGTGGATATTGAAAATTAAGGTAGGGTAGGTTTCTCTAGAACTATATCAGTAGTAGGCCAAGGGAGCTCTTCAGAGAAAAAAAAGTAAGCATGGGGTATAGGTATAGAAGGGATGTGGTAGTTCAAGACACTCTTCAAGGATGTTCACGTATGTGGCTTCTGATGTGAAATCGGTCGTGTGACACCAGTGTGGTAAGACAGGTCACATCCGACCAGCATCCCTACTTCTTCTAAATCCTTGTTACTAGTGTGGAGGTATGGGGAATATGTAGCGCTTCTGCGTGGTGGCACGTCCACATCTTAGTGGGGTCGGGTCAGTGGCTTCAAGATGGGAGCCAACCCAGTCTGATCCATCGAGCACTAAGGGGGGTCTCGATTTGATGGTTATTCTGGTAGGGATAGGTTATCTTTAGGGAAGATATAGTTCAGGGCGCAGCCACTGACTAGTGGTTATCCTTATGTAGATAGCGGACATCTCCATGTAGTGGATCAAGAACCAGCAGGATCAGAGGTGGGTCTGTCGATAGTTTGAGGTACCATTCTAATAAAATATTTTATATCATATTGACCTTTTGATATTGGGGATTCTATTTACTTCATTTCTGCCTGTTTTTTGGACGTGCTTGATTTTTCAATCGAGTTGTTTACTTTTTCGATGGAGTTGGTGATGCCACTAGGAAAGAAGAAAGAGCATGGTCTTAGGTTCCCATCGTGTGCGTTCTCTATTTTTGGGATTGAGATAGAGTGGTACCTCTTGGTATTAGATATGGATATTTTTGATGTAATACATAGCATGGATTATCTAGTACATTTCCATGCGCACATTGATTTCTAGAGGTGGTGAGTGAGTTTCACAAGAACTGATGGGAGTCATCAGGTTTTTCATGGAGAATGGGATCCTTGGTCGGGTTGCATAGGACATCCACTCCCAGGTATGGGTAGTCATATCTTTTATTTATCATCACTCACAATATAATACAATGTCCATTCAACTAGAGGTGCACTAAATCATGTGGTGAATGAGTTTCCAGAGGTATTCCCAGATAATTTTTCAGGTTTTCCTTTAGAGCGGTATGTGGAGTAGTCGATTGATTTGGTGCTCGGAACATAGCCGATATATCATACCTCATATCACATGGCCCCTACCGAGCTAATGGAATTAAAGATAATTCTGGAGGACTTGGAATCCAAAGGATTCATTCTCCCGAGTATCTCTCACTAGGCAACTCCTGTGTTGTTATTGAAAAAGGATGACAGATCCCTCCAGTTGTTCATTGACTACCCAATGATGAATAAGCTAACAATTAAGAACAAATACTATTTACCTAGAATAGATTATTTTTTCTATTAGTTGAAGGGTAAAAAGTGGTTCTCATAAGTAGAATTTCATTTGGGATACCATCAACTCAGGGGGAAAGATGCAGATATCTTGGAGACACTATTCTGAAGCAGGTACAACCAGTTTGAGTTTTTGATCATGCCCTTTGGATTGAACAATGACCCGGTGGTATTTATGGAACTCATGAATAGGGTTTTCCATATGTGTCTCAATTCCTTTGTTTTGGTGTTTGTGGATGAAATTCTAGTATACTCTGGCTCTGAGGAGAAACACAAACATCACTTGAGTATCATTTTGGGTACATCACTGGATCACCACCTCTATGCAAAGATGTCAAAGTGCACTTTATGGGTCAGATAGGTGATGTTTTTTGGGAATGTGATCTTGGAGAATGGGGTTTCAGTGGATCCCTATAGGATCAGTGCAGTCATGTCATGGTAAAAACCAATGAATGTGTTTGAGATTAGAAGTTTCCTAGGCCTGGCTCGTTATTACAGGTGATTCATTCATTATTTCTCTCTGCTTTCTTCCATGATGACCATGCTCACCTACAAAAGGGTGAAGTTTGTATGGGTCCCATAATTTCATGCCTCCTTTAAGGAGATGAATCGACATTTGAATACCACCCCAATGTTAAATTTTCATGTGGCTGGGAAGGGGTATGTGGTCTATTGGGATGCTTCAGGTATAGGTCTTGGGTGCATGCTTATGCAGGATGATCATGTGGTGTCAAATGGATCTGTCCAGCTCCTTCCACACCAAAAGAGTTACCCAAACCATGAATTGGAGTTAGTATTTGTGATTCATTCTTTTAAGACTATGTGTCACTATCTCTATGCGAAGAATTTTGTGGTCTTCTCTGATCACAAAAGCATGGCCTATATCTTCTCACAGAAGGACCTCAACATGGGGAAACATCATTGGATTGTGTACTTTATGGGGGTAGACATTGACATTGTCTATACCCCAAGAAAGGGTAATTTGGTTGTTGACACCTTTAGAGGAAGAGTTATAGTGTAGGATTTGTGGAATTCCAGTGATGAGTGGACATTGATGGAACTATTTGTTCAGATGCATGTTGAGAATAGAGAGCATAGTAGAGGTGAATTCTTGGCATTCATTGAGTTAACTCCTTATTACGTGAAGTTAATTTAGCGGGAACAACCTATTGGTGATCTTTGTCAGTGGTCGAGGTAGTTTCTTCATGGAGGGGAGATGACCTCTAATTGTTCGCCGTCTCTCGAGGGTATCTTGTACTTCAAGGGTTGCTCAGTAGTGTCGGTGTCTCTCCGAAAGATGGTGAAGAAGGGCAGCCCCCAGTCTCAGTGGGATCTCCATCTGGTGCCACTAAGATGTATTATGATGTGTGACAATAGTTACGATGGCTAGGTATGCAAAGAGACATAGCTGAATTTGTGTGTCTAAATGATACACATTCAAGTAGGTGAAAGAAGAGCATCAAAGGCCCTTTGGTTTTCTCTAGCCATTACCCATTCATTCATAGATGTGGGATGAGGTTTCCATGGACTGCATTGTTGGTTGGACTCGTACACCTCAGGGTAATAATTAAATTTGGGTGGTGATTGATCATTTGACCAAATAATCCCACTTCATTCTGATCAAAGATACATATAATGTGGATGAGCTGGGCCGTTTGTATCTTCAGGAGGTAGTGAGACTCCATGGTGTGCCGTCAGTAGTTTTCTCCGATAGAGACCCTCACTTAACCTATTGGTTTTGGGATTCCTTCATAAGGCATTGGGGTCCGATATTAATATGAGCATGGTAGACTATCCATAAATGGATGGTCAGACAGAGTGGGAGAATCAGATTTTGGAGGGCATGCTTTGTGCATGTGTCCTAGACTTTGGAGGTTCCTAGGATTTCCATTTGGGATTGGTGGTGTTTTCTTATAATAATAGTTACCAATCCTTGATTAAAATTTCTCTTTTTGGTGAACTTTATTGTCGACCTTGTTGGTCCCCCTGTGTTGGGATGAGGTAGGTGAGACCTCATGTCTGGGGAGGTGTCTAGTGCTAGAGACATCTGAGAAGGTCAAGTTGTTCAGGTGGCATATAATGATAGCTCAGAGTCTCCATAAATCATATGCTAACCAGTGGTGTCGAGACATAGATTTTTCTATGGTTGATAGTGTATTATTGAAAGTGGCTCCTCGTCTAGGCCATCATAGATTGGGAAAGTAAGGGAAGCTCACATTGCAGTATGTCGGACCCCTCAAAATCACTGAGCATATTGGCATGTTGGAATGCAGTTTGGATTTAACTGCTAAGTGTACATCCATCCATGATGTCTTCCATGTCTATTAGATGAAGAAATACAACCCATATCAATCCCATGTGATGAGTAGGGAATAAATGGAGTTAGAGCCTGAATTTTTAGTTTTTGAGAGGCCAGTGAAAATAGTGGACTCCTAATAGAAGGTGCTTTGGGGGATGTCTATTCTGCTGATTTGTATTCAATTGAAATGTGGTCGTGATTCTCATGAGACCTGGGAGCATAAGTCATGGGTTGAGGAAGAGTACCTGTTCTTGTTTTCTGATTAAGCCTCCAGTCAACATTTCGGGATGGAATGTTTTCATGGTGGGGAGAATTGTCACACTCATGCTCTTAATTAAAGGTACTTATAATTATTATTATTTTATCCTAACAACCCCTCTATTCCCCCCTAATCGCCCATGAATTTTGGGGTCTTTTGATGTTTCATTAGGGGATAAATGTGGGGGAACATTTTAGGTGTATGGTTTACCAAAACATGAAATCAAACCAAGCACCTATGTTCAGGTCATAAAAAAGTGTTAAAATTACTTATTTTACATCCAAATATTTATCCAAACTCGGCCCTTTCTTCCCCCATTTGACCCATACATCCATTTAACCCTTCCATGCTCCATAAAACTTCATTGGATATTTATTTTGAAGTGGGATTATATAGAGGAACTTCACACAACCTCAAGTAAGTGTCTCCCCCTCTTAGATCCCCCCTTTGAATTATGTTTATTCAACATTTCATTGATGTCCCAAATGACAAGAGGTTTCGTTTTCAATCATATAGTTTAACCTTGGGTTTTCATGATCCAATATTCTATTTTAGGCTTGATCTACCTTTATTTGAGGTTTGGCGGGGGTGCGATTGAGTTTTCTCTCAAAGGATTCAAGGTTTTAACTAATTTGGTAGGTGATTCCATTGATTATGACAACATTTCTAGTGAGCATGTGGTTTTTATAGTATTTTCATGTTTATTTCATTTGATTATTTCTGAAAAAAAATGTTTTGGTGGTATTTTAAATGGAAATGAATATTTAGTGACATTTTTATGTGAAATTGGGGATTTTTCATAGTTATCTCAGGTTGGTTCATTTGGGGATACCCTAAAATTACATATTTTATTTTATTGGGATGAATTGGGGGTGAAAATACAATTTTTAATGTTTTTATCCTGTTTTTGTTACTGTGGAAATCTATTTTACCAGTGTTTGTGAAACACATGAATTTTTAAGTGCCATGTTTGTGTGGAAGTGATGGTCTTGTAAGGATATCACTGCATGGTTCATATAGGGCTACCCAAACACTAATTTGTTGGTTCTATTGAAAGGTATTGGGCTTCTATTTCTATTTTTGTGACTTTTAAGTATGCAGATGTTGAAAAAATTGGATATTTCAAAGTGTTTTGGATGAAAAACAAGGGAAGACTTTGAGAAGTTGTTTATTGAAAATCAAAATGATTTTCTGTGTGTTTTAAGTGGTATAAATTATGTATAGCTTCTATATTGTTTTTTTTGTGACCAGTAGTGGTGTTTTAATATGAAAATTGTTGTTTTTATCATGCTGAAATTGTTTGAGCACAAAATTGGGTAGCTTGGGTACCTAGGTGGGGGGATATATTATCACATGTAAAAAATGAATTATGAATCAATATAATAAATTATCCAGATTATATGTGTAACACCCCAAGCTTCTATGGTACGTTTCCCTTCGAATAATGCGATAGCGTGTGTTGTACGCAACCTCGAGTTCTAACACACACCACAACTAATTAAACTAGCCTTTGTAAATAGTAATACCTACTTTTTGAAATCATATATATTTTATATTTCAAAATGGTCTTCATTTTTGGATTCGGAATATCGAAATTAGTCTAGGGTGAAATTTTGGTACTTTTCGGATAACTTTCATATTTTGATGAATAGTGAAAATTACTAAATTTTAATTAAAAACAACTTTTTTAATCAAAATAATTAATAGTGATAAATTATGAATTTGAGTGGTTTTAAAGTATATTTAGAATATATTTTTACCATTCAATTTAATGTTTATCATTGGACATAACTTTACAATTAAACCGAATATAAACAAGTGTCAATCTTTTGATAGTTATTATCTCTTAAAAACACGCTTTTTGTTTTGACAGCGGGATTTAATTTTAAATTAATTTCTGCCACTTCTGTGTTTTGAATTTCGGAAAATGGATTCCATATTTGGAATCAGGATGTTCAAATTGTGTAAATAGGTAACTTTTATTTTTAGACATTTTGAATAATTACTGCGGTAAATATTTTATTTACCATGGTTAAAGGGTAAATCCGGTAAATAAGGGTTAAAAAATAATATTATAATAATACAAAATTACCCTAAAACGTGTCCTAACCTTATTGGTGGACACATACCCGACCATGGTCATCCTTGGGTCAATTTGGGGACCCCTTGGAGCCACTTGTATGTGGTAGGGACACATTATATTAATGAAGTTAAAATAAAAATAAAAATGGCATAAGCTTACATCTTTTATAAGAACAATTTTTACATAGGGTTATACATGTTGGATTTTCGATTATAAATATTAATTAGAAATCTAAAAAGATTTCCTACATAATGATGTTTTATTTATAATTTTTAGACATTAAATAATTTATTTTATTTATGACACAATGATGATGCAGTAATTACTAAAATAGTAAAAAATTAACATAATTGATATTATAAATACCCAAATAAATATAATATGAAACTTTTAATGAATTAAACTAATTTTCTAGGATAATATGATATATTAGGATTTATTTAATCGACTTTTTTCGAAGTAATAAATCGGTTATGAGTTTCACAAAAAATCAACTATTGAATAGTGTCAAAATTGACATAAAAGAGTTCTTAAAACAAATATTATATTATTAATTGATATTAAATTCCTAAAAATCTAAGGTTCGGCCAAGAGACTTATATTATGATAGGTTAATCATTAATGGACCACTTGGGGGTCGCTTGGATGTATATAGTAAGTTTATTAACCATATTATATAAAAATACAAAGAGACATTGTAAAAGTGAAACTAATTAACTTAGAGTTAATACTTAAAGATAAGGTTAATATAAGTACCCAAACCTGTCTAAATTCTATTGGATGAGTTGTTTTCGACCTATCCCCACCTCATCCTTTGAATAGTCAACTTTGGAGCCTTTGGAAACCGAATATGAATTTATTATAAATTAATATTTCTAGCTTTTCCAAAAGTGCCCCTCACCCCTCTTATAAAAGGGCACTCCTCCTTCTCTTTTCCTCACACCTCTCAAGCCACTTGGCTCGTCCAAAATCTGCCCAACTAAGCTCCCCACATCCCTCTCCTCCTCCTTGAAGCTTCCCCTTAGGCAGAAAGCATTTCAAGAAGTCCTTTGGTTCCAACCAAAGTGAGTTACCTAGATTAAAGGTAACGATTTCTCTTAAATTGTTTTCATTTATTTTGCTTCTCCAACCCCAAAAATCTTTTTATTTCCTTTATTTTGTAACAACAACAGTATCCACAATATACTAGGATGTTGTTATAAGATGTATTCAAACTAAACATACACACAACTCCATCTAATGGATGATGAACATAATGTTTCTGTGGATGGCAAACTAACGCCTCACGAAACGATGATTGTTCAAATACATCTTACCACCTCTCATGGTGGCCATTATGATGGAACTGTAATTAAATATGATATTAATGATATATATTTTATATATAAGCTTCTGAAATTCCATTTTATTTCATACCATTATTCGTTTCATGTTGTATATACATACGATAATTTCATTTGAGGAAGTGCGGACTACCGCCCCCTTAAAATGATATGACTCGTTCGTACCACACATGGAACGTATAAAGGATGGTGTTAATGAACTTATGTAACATATATAAAATATTATATTATACTGGAATAGTAATATACCTATGTATCATTTGGATTCGATTCTTTTAAAATAAAAAATTAAATGGAAGTAGCGTTCGTGCGTACGTACGGACTACCGTCTCAACGAACGCGATGAGATTCATTCTCCATCGTATCCATTCAAGTATAATTATCATTTTATGATTTAAAAATGATGTTTAAGGACTTTATATTATTCTGGATATGAATAATATACAACCTATCCTTTACAAACATGTCTTACGTAACAAAACATACAAAAGAAAACAAGAAAGTTCACACCCGAAACAACGATAATACTAAGATATTATTATCAAATCAATATTAAAAGATCATATATGATATCATATTGATGTATATGATTATTGTATAATTTAATAACAATGTTTTAATTATTATACAGGAGGTTAACATACCATCGACTAAGAGAAAGTTCAAGGTAAGGGTTTATTTCACAATCTCTTCATTATCCGAGGTTGTTTATACGTAATAATCTACTGGGATATCTTTATCATCCACATCCATGTTTCTTAAAAATGTATTTCAAAACATTTTTACTATTTAAAAGAATATGGGTTAAAGTCATTTATACCCTTTTTTGACTTTTTATAAGAGGTTTATAAAGGAATCTTTCCGTCGTTTTCAAAACAAGGTCCTTTTTAACCTTTTCGACAGAATTGAGGTAAGAATGTTTTTTTTAACTTATACGGCGGGTGCGGTTATTTTACGCCGTTATAAAATCTTCAAAGCATTCCTTACAAGCTTATAAGAATATTTTCAAAGAAAATGTTTTATTTTATATGGATCTTAAATGATTTCAAAATAAAAGGAGATATTTCTTTAAAAAGAATTTTGATTTCATCTACCTCAACATCCTTTGATGGATTTTAAGATTATTTGAAGTTGATTTATTATGATACAAAACTTCTATATTGTATTGAAGGTTTTGTGATATGTTTGACTATGGATGTGCTATTTTTATACCATTCATAGTTTATGGTGAAATTATTGACATCTCGTATGCTAGTTTTAATACGAATGTTTATGCTATGTTTAAACCTTTTCATATGGGAATGCATTGGACTTAATAAGTGACGGGTGGAGCCCGCTATAGCTCCTCGATGCATCGGTAGGTCTCATGAGACAAACTAGTGTCTTGGCACAAGGCCTTGACAAAATCTTATTTGTAGTCTTGGCACGAGGCCTTGGCTATGCTGTTATGATAGTCTGGAATTATGCATTCCAACATTATGAAAGTGGTTATTGATATTGCATGTGATTATTCGATTAGTAGAATATCCATGTGAACAAGTAAATGGCATTATTTCATTTTACTTTTGCCATACTATGTTGAAGTTCAATTTTAAAAGGCTTTTGTTTTAGTAATTCATTGCCTTAAATGTTTATGCTTATTTTGAATGTTCCGCTATATTGTTATCCTTACTGGGAATTTGAGCTCACCCCTTTTCTATGTTTTATTTTTCCCAGGATGTGAAGAAGTAAGTTATGAATGACCTGTAGGGATTTTATGAGGGGTTAATACTGTGGATTGTGGAAACATTATGTTGTTGTATTAGTTTTTCATTTTATGATGTAATGTAAAACTTATGAATATATCTAGTGTTTCCAAGGATACTAAACTAATCGGTCTTTCGGGATTTGATCTTTCTTGTGATCATGCCAATGTTATGTAATAATGCACCGAATCTGGGTAGCTGGGGTCGGGGCATTATAGTTGGTATCAGAGGAAGTTTAGTACAAACCTTGGAAGCTAGATTTAGATAAACTCTGATTAGAGCACGTAGACCTAAGATGAACTTTGAGGATTAGTATAGAAGAACTTACTAGAATTTTGGTATTGTAGAGATTTTGTGAGTTTTCCGAGCAATACATCCCTGTCTGGATACGAGCAGGTAGAGGCGGCTCTGGCACAGATGTACCTAGGGGTAAAACCCGAAAACACCGCTTTGAGCTAGACTCGAACGGGAACTGGTGCACGACAACGGGCCTTGCTGCACTCTTGGTTACGACACTCCCGGGGGATATGCTTAAGATAACTCTCATTTTCTTTACAAATCATTATGAAGGGTTTATGAGTATATACTTCCTCAAAGAAAACATTTTTATGATTATGGATTATATCCATAAATAGTTCAATTTATGTTAAGTGTTTTATAAGTATGGGATTATGTATTTTGATTCATAAACTGATCTAGTTTATGCCATTGTTTAGAAATGGCGCCTAGTGGAAGAAATGGAAACCGTATCAATGCACGCACTCCATGTAGGGATTGCCCTCCTGCTCAAGATAATTATAGTGGGGCTGGTGATGCAACTGGTGTTGATCAGCTAATCACCGTACTGGGACAACTTACTCAGGTTATGAATAATAACCTTACCCGTATGGAGCACCCTGATCCGCAGCGTGGAGGATCAATGTTAGATCGATTCATGAGACAACAACCACCAACATTCAATGGGAATACAAATCCCTTAGTAGCTGAGCAATGGATATTTTTTCCCTAGAGAAAATATTTTAGGCTTTGGGGAGCAGTGAAAGGGAAAAAGTTATCATGGCAGTTTACCGCCTCACTGGAGATGCTGATCAATGGTGGTCATTGATTCAAAATACGAAGGAAGATGATGAAGTATCAAATATGGAATGGAGGGAGTTCAAAGATCTGTTTTTAGAAAAATACTTTCCTCGCGACCATCGAGCAGATATGGAAAGACAATTTCTAAGTCTGAGACAAAAGGAGGATGATAATGTCACAAAGTATGAGGCTAACTTTACACGGTTAGCGAGGTATGCTGGAGATTATATTCGCAACCCAAGAAGTAAGATTGATCGTTTCTTTGATGGGTTAAAACCATTTCTCCATCGAGCATTAGTCTCACAATCCTTTTCATCGTACGAAGACATTGTCTCATGTGCTATCAAGACCGAAAAGGAATTCTCTAAGTCTTATGACTTTAAAGCAAAGCAAGAGAAGAAGAGACCTGCTGATCAATCTGGGAATGGAAATAAGGGGAAGAAAGGAAAGGTTGAATATCCATCTTGTGGTAAATGCGGGAAGAAACATCCTGGTACTTGCTTGAAGGGAATGGGAGTCTGTTACAAGTGTGGTGAAAAAGGCCACCAAGCTCATGATTGCAAGGGGAAGAAGGAAGCTACCAACGTTCAGTGCTACAATTGCAGGGAGATGGGGCATTATGCAAATGCATGTCCTAAGCGTCAGGAGAACTTACCTCAGAAAAGGCCAAGGGATCAAGGACAGGCTTATGCTATCACTACTGTTGAGGTAGAAGCTCCGAAAGACGTGGTGGCAGGTAATTTAATGGTTTCCTCAAGTTTAGCAAATGCATTATTTGATTCTGGATCATCGCATTGTTTCATATCTTCCCAGTTTGCTAAGAAAATTAGATATTTCCAATTTTATTTAATAAGGGAGTTGTCAGTTAAAACTCCTAAGGGAAGTATCGTTGCAACAAAGTTTTGTGAATCAGTCCCCATTAGAGCACATAAATTTTCTTTATCTGCTGATCTCATCGTCATACCTATGATTGAGTTTGATATAATCCTCGGTATGGACTGGCTTTCGGACTATGATGCGAAGATTTATTGTAAGAAGAAAGAGGTTACGATTCTTGATGATAATGATAAGGAACACCTTATTTTTAGAGCAGAATCGTCACCACCTAATTCTTATTTAGATCCACCCTCAATAGCTCAACTAAATTCAATTATTGGGGAGGAAGAGAATGAAATAACTGCGGGTGAGGAAAGGAATGTTCAAATAGAGGATGTACCTGTTGTGAAAGAATTTGTAGATGTATTTCCAGAAGATTTACCTGGACATCCTCCAGAACGAGAAGTTGAGTTTTCTATTGATTTGATTCCTGGATCAAGGCCTATATCGAAGACCCCTTATAGAATGGCCACTGTAGAGTTAGTCGAACTAAAGAAACAACTAGAGGAATTGAGTAATAAGGGATTTATTCGCCCTAGTGTTTCTCCATGGGGAGCCCCTGTTCTTTTTGTTAAAAAGAAAGATGGATCTATGAGGTTATGTATCGACTACAGGGAGATCAATGCTATAACAATAAAGAACAAGTATCCCCTACCTCGTATTGATGATTTATTTGACCAACTGCATGGAGCTCAATACTTTTCAAAGATTGACCTTCGATCTGGATACCATCAGTTGTGTGTGAAGAAGGAAGACATTCCGAAGACAGCATTTCGAACCAGGTACGGGCATTACGAGTTTACTGTAATGCCGTTTGGATTGACTAATGCACCCTCTGTATTCATGGATCTGATGAATAAAGTTTTCAAGGAGTATCTCGATGAATTTGTGGTGGTATTTATTGATGATATCTTGGTATACTCCAAAACCTACGAAGATCATGAAAATCACTTGCGCATTATCTTGAAGACTCTGAGGAGGCATGAATTATATGGGAAGTTTAGCAAGTGTGAATTCTGGCTTCAGGAGATTTCTTTTCTTGGCCATATTGTCTCTAAAGATGGAATCTCTGTTGATCCTTCTAAGACCAAAGCAATCCAAGAATGGCCAGCACCTACGAGTATAACTGAGGTACGTAGTTTTATTGGTTTGGAAGGTTATTATCGACGTTTCGTCCAGAATTTTCCCCGATTGGCTAACCCATTAACGAAGCTGACACGTAAAGGGGTTAAATTTGTTTGGACAAAAGAGTGTGAAGAATGTTTCGAAGAACTGAAGAGAAGATTAGTCAATGCTCCTATATTGACTCTACCATCGGGGAATGATGGGTTTTTTATTTATAGTGATGCATCGAAGAAAGGACTTGGCTGTGTCCTTATGCAGAATGATAGAGTTATTGCCTATGCATCACGACAGTTGAAAATTCATGAACAAAACTATCCTACTCATGATCTTGAGTTAGCAGCTGTGATCTTTGCTTTGAAGATATGGAGGCACTACCTCTATGGTGAAAAATGTGAGATTTATACTGATCACAAGAGTTTGAAGTATATTTTCTCACAAAAATAACTCAACATGAGGCAAAGGAGATGGCTTGAATTACTCAAGGATTATGATTGCACGATACACTACCACCCGGGGAAAGCAAACAAGGTGGCAGATGCTTTGAGCAGAAAAGACCATGGTGTTTTGAACATGATGAGAATTGAAAGGGATCCAATTTTCATGGATCTAGAGAAGATGGACATGGGAATAACCAGGGAAGGTGAAACATCAATGCTTTTTCAAATGGTTGCCAACCCATCTTTACTAGAAAGGATTAAGAGTTCCCAGACCGATGATGAAGAATTTCAAAAGAAGATTAAAGCTTTGAATGATGGTAGATTGAGAGAATTTGTGTATGAAGATGGAATTTTGAAATTCGGGAAGAGACTTTGTGTTCCCAATATACCTGATCTAAAAAGGGAATTGCTGGATGACGCTCATAGTTCCAATTTCTCTATACACCCTGGGAGCACCAAAATGTATAGAGATTTGAAGGAACATTTTTGGTGGGACAACATGAAGAGAGAGATTGCTGATTTTGTGTCAAGATGTATGGTTTGTCAACAAGTGAAAGCTGGAAGGCAACAGCCTTGAGGAGTCATGCAACCTCTTCCCATACCGGAGTGGAAATGGGACAATATTACGATGGACTTTGTCATGGGGCTACCAAAGACTCCTAGAAGGAACGATGCAATATGGGTTATTGTTGATCGTCTTACCAAGTCAGCACATTTTCTTGCTATAAGAGAAGATCTACCCCTGGAACGTCTAGCAAGACTATACATTAATGAAGTTGTGAGACTTCATGGAGTTCCCCTATCGATTGTTTCTGATCGTGATCCCCGTTTTACTTCAAGATTTTGGAAAAGTCTTCAGAAATCCCTGGATAATGAAATTCATTTGAGCACTGCTTACCACCCTCAGACAGACGGACAATCAGAACGGACTATTCAGACCTTAGAAGACATGTTGAGATCTTGCTCACTTGATTTTCAGGGTATGTGGGATCAATATTTACCACTAGTAGAATTTTCCTATAACAATAGCTTCCATTCGAGTATTCAGATGGCACCATATAAAGCGTTATACGGAAAGAGATGTCGTACACCAACCTGTTGGGATGACGTTGGTGAAAGAAAACTTGTAGGCCCAGAACTGGTGGAGGAAACGGTGGAAAAGGTGAAGGTAATCCAAAATCACATCAAAGCAGCTCAAAGTAGGCAGAAGAGCTATGCCAATAATCGAAGGAAGGATTTGGAATTTCAAGTCGGTGATCATGTTTTCCTGAAGGTATCTCCGTGGAAGGGAGTCATACGTTTTGGTAAGAAAGGTAAACTGAGTCCCAGGTACATCGGACCTTTCGAAATTCTAGAACGAATTGGGGCTGTAGCTTACCGATTGGCAATGCCGCCAAGTCTCTCCAAAGTTCACGATGTGTTCCACGTATCTCTGTTGAGGAAATACATGCCTGACCCAACGCATGTACTCACCTATGAAGATTTAGAACTGGAACCCGATCTGTCTTATTGCGAAGAGCCCATCAAGATTCTTGATACGAGAGAACAAGTGCTGAGAAACCGGACGACGCGTCTGGTAAAAGTTTTGTGGAGGAATCATAAGATGGAAGAGGCAACGTGGGAACCCGAGGAACTTATGATGAAGAACCACCCGAGTCTTTTTATGCAGTAACACCCTAGAAATTGCGAGGACGCAATTATTTGAAGGAGGGGAGAATGTAACACCCCAAGCTTCTATGGTACGTTTCCCTTCGAATAATGCGATAGCGTGTGTTGTACGCAACCTCGAGTTCTAACACACACCACAACTAATTAAACTAGCCGTTGTAAATAGTAATACCTACTTTTTGAAATCATATATATTTTATATTTCAAAATGGACTTCATTTTTGGATTCGGAATATCGAAATTAGTATAGGGTGAAATTTTGGTACTTTTCGGAAAACTTTCATATTTTGATGAATAGTGAAAATTACTAAATTTTAATTAAAAACAACTTTTTTAATCAAAATAATTAATAGTGATAAATTATGAATTTGAGTGGTTTTAAAGTATATTTAGAATATATTTTTACCATTCAATTTAATGTTTATCATTGGACATAATTTTACAATTAAACCGAACATAAACAAGTGTCAATCTTTTGATAGTTATTATCTCTTAAAAACACGCTTTTTGTTTTGACAGCGGGATTTAATTTTAAATTAATTTCTGCCACTTCTGTGTTTTGAATTTAGGAAAATGGATTCCATATTTGGAATCAGGATGTTCAAATTGTGTAAATAGGTAACTTGTATTTTTAGACATTTTGAATAATTACTGCGGTAAATATTTTATTTACCATGGTTAAAGGGTAAATCCGGTAAATAAGGGTTAAAAAATAATATTATAATAATACAAAATTACCCTAAAACGTGTCCTAACCTTATTTGTGGACACATACCCGACCATGGGCATCCTTGGGTCAATTTGGGGACCCCTTGGAGCCACTTGTATGTGGTAGGGACACATTATATTAATGAAGTTAAAATAAAAATAAAAATGGCATAAGCTTACATCTTTTATAAGAACAATTTTTACATAGGGTTATACATGTTGTATTTTCGATTATAAATATTAATTAGAAAGCTAAAACGATTTCCTACATAATGATGTTTTATTTATAATTTTTAAACATTAAATAATTTATTTTATTTATGACACAATGATGATGCAGTAATTACTAAAATAGTAAAAAATTAACATAATTGATATTATAAATACCCAAATAAATATAATATGAAACTTTTAATGAATTAAACTAATTTTCTAGGATAATATGATATATTAGGATTGATTTAATTGACTTTGTTCGAAGTAATCAATCTGTTATGAGTTTCACAAAAAATCAACTATTGAATAGTGTCAAAATTGACATAAAAGAGTTCTTAAAACAAATATTATATTATTAATTGATATTAAATTCCTAAAAATCTAAGGTTCGGCCAAGAGACTTATATTATGATAGTTTAATCATTAATGGACCACTTGGGGGTCGCTTGGATGTATATAGTAAGTTTATTAACCATATTATATAAAAATACAAAGAGACATTGTAAAAGTGAAACTAATTAACTTAGAGTTAATACTTAATGATAAGGTTAATATAAGTACCCAAACCTGTCTAAATTCTATTGGATGAGTTGTTTTCGACCTATCCCCACCTCATCCTTTGAATAGTCAACTTTGGAGCCTTTGGAAACCGAATATGAATTTATTATAAATTAATATTTCTAGCTTTTCCAAAAGTGCCCCTCACCCCTCTTATAAAAGGGCACTCCTCCTTCTCTTTTCCTCACACCTCTCAAGCCACTTGGCTCGTCCAAACTCTGCCCAACTAATCTCCCCACATCCCTCTCCTCCTCCTTGAAGCTTCCCCTTAGGCAGAAAGCATTTCAAGAAGTCCTTTGGTTCCAACCAAAGTGAGTTACCTAGATTAAAGGTAACGATTTCTCTTAAATTGTTTTCATTTATTTTGCTTCTCCAACCCACAAAATCTTTTTATTTCCTTTATTTTGTAACAACACCAGTATCCACAATATACTAGGATGTTGTTATAAGAAGTATTCAAACTACACATACACACAACTCCATCTAATGGATGATGAACATAATGTTTCTGTGGATGGCAAACTAACGCCTCACGAAACGATGATTGTTCAAATACATCTTACCACCTCTCATGGTGGCCATTATGATGGCACTGTAATTAAATATGATATTAATGATATATATTTTATATATAAGCTTCTGAAATTCCATTTTATTTCATACCATTATTCGTTTCATGTTGTATATACATACGATAATTTCATTTGAGGAAGTGCGGACTACCGCCCCCTTAAAATGATATGACTCGTTCGTACCACACATGGAACGTATAAAGGATGGTGTTAATGAACTTATGTAACATATATAAAATATTATATTATACTGGAATAGTAATATACCTATGTATCATTTGGATTCGATTCTTTTAAAATAAAAAATTAAATGGAAGTAGCGTTCGTGCGTACGTACGGACTACCATCTCCACGAACGCGATGAGATTCATTCTCCATCGTATCCATTCAAGTATAATTATCATTTTATGATTTAAAAATGATGTTTAAGGACTTTATATCATTCTAGATATGAATGATATACAACCTATCCTTTACAAACATGACTTACGTAACAAAACATACAAAAGAAAACAAGAAAGTTCACACCCGAAACAACGATAATACTAAGATATTATTATCAAATCAATATTAAAAGATCATATATGATATCATATTGATGTATATGATTATTGTATAATTTAATAACAATGTTTTAATTATTATACAGGAGGTTAACATACCATCGACTAAGAGAAAGTTCAAGGTAAGGGTTTATTTCACAATCTCTTCATTATCCGAGGTTGTTTATACGTAATAATCTAGTGGGATATCTTTATCATACACATCCATGTTTCTTAAAAATGTATTTCAAAACATTTTTACTATTTACAAGAATATGGGTTAAAGTCATTTATACCCTTGTTTGACTTTTTATAAGAGGTTTATAAAGGAATCTTTCCGTCGTTTTCAAAACAAGGTCCTTTTTAACCTTTTCGACAGAATTGAGGTAAGAATGTTTTTTTTAACTTATACGGCGGGTGCGGTTATTTTACGCCGTTATAAAATCTTCAAAGCTTTCCTTACAAGATTATAAGAATGTTTTCAAAGAAAATGTTTTATTTTATATGGATCTTAAATGATTTCAAAATAAAAGGAGATATTTCTTTAAAAAGAATTTTGATTTCATCTACCTCAACATCCTTTGATGGATTTTAAGATTATTTGAAGTTAATTTATTATGATACAAAACTTCTATATTGTATTGAAGGTTTTGTGATATGTTTGACTATGGATGTGCTATTTTTATACCATTCATAGTTTATGGTGAAATTATTGACATCTCGTATGCTAGTTTTAATACGAATGTTTATGCTATGTTTAAACCTTTTCATATGGGAATGCATTGGACTTAATAAGTGACGGGTGGAGCCCACTATAGCTCCTTGATGCATCGGTAGGTCTCATGAGACAAACTACTGTCTTGGCACAAGGCCTTGACAAAATCTTATTTGTAGTCTTGGCACGAGGCCTTGGCTATGTGGTTATGATAGTCTGGCATTATGCATTCCAACATTATGAAAGTGGTTATTGATATTGCATGTGATTATTCGATTAGTAGAATATCCATGTGAACAAGTAAATGGCATTATTTCATTTTACTTTTGCCATACTATGTTGAAGTTCAATTTTAAAAGGCTTTTGTTTTAGTAATTCATTGCCTTAAATGTTTATGCTTATTTTGAATGTTCCGCTATATTGTTATCCTTACTGGGCATTTGAGCTCACCCCTTTTCTATGTTTTATTTTTCCCAGGATGTGAAGAAGTAAGTTATGAATGACCTGTAGGGATTTTATGAGGGGTTAATACTGTGGATTGTGGAAACATTATGTTGTTGTATTAGTTTTTCATTTTATGATGTAATGTAAAACTTATGAATATATCTAGTGTTTCCAAGGCTACTAAACTAATCAGTCTTTCGGGATTTGATCTTTCTTGTGATCCTGCCAATGTTATGTAATAATGCACCGACTCTGGGTAGCTGGGGTCGGGGCGTTACAATATGATCACATTTTCTCTGCTTTATGTCAATGACTCTTTTTGAACAAAACTGTCAATTTTAAACTGATAACTGACACATTGAGTCATATCGGGAACATCGGGTTTTAGATTGAGGTGATTCTCATTCCTACTGGTAAAAAATGTCTTAAGGATAATTTACCTAAAGTACAAAAAAATTATTTTCTCAATTTTGTGTTTTTTAGTTGTCTTTTTTTCAAAAATTGATGTGATTTTAAAATAAAAAGATGTACTTGGAGTAATATCAGTCATAACATACATCAGATTTTGGTATAGAAGATTCCAACATGTATCAAATGACATATTATTCGTCTTCCTAAAGTATAAAATCAATATAAATGATTTTTCTTTGTTTTTAGTACATCACATATATTTTTACTAAAATTTCCTTATAAACTAGAAACATTCAATTTGACCCTTACAGATCACATCGGGTATCATTTTTATGTGAATCTAATTCCAACATATCAGAAATTAATAATGAATCATTGTCCAAAATTATCAAGAATATCCGATCCTGATTTCGTTGTTTACAGTGACTAGAGTTTTTTATACTAAACTGTCGATTTTAAACAGTTAATAGACACATGGAGTAATAGAAGTCACAATGTGCATTGAATTGTGGTTTAGATGATTCTTAGACATCTCAAATGACATATAGATCATTTTATTAAAGTACCAAAACTATTGGAATATTTTTTCTTGGTTTTGAGTATTCCATTTTTTCTTTTTTAAAATATTAATGTTAATTTTTTGTAAAATGAAGCACTTTGAATCTTACCGTGCCTGATTGAAGTTCAATTGATTAATACACATTCAAATGTCTTAGAAAATTCTAACCACCAATGTATGGATGTTTCCATTTCCTTTATATGTTAAACTGTCAACACTATATATTGACATTATTTTCATATCCAAAAAACCATTCTTTTTGTTGAATGTCACAAGAGTAGAGGAAGCTCACGTGAACATTATATCATGAGAAGTCACCAAAATGGGATCATGAGATTCCTCTATTATTTTGGAATTTACAATGAATTGTTTTCACCTAGCAACATTGAATCATTATGTAGTGTTAGTATCTTGATAAAGAATGGAAATAAAAAGGGAAAATATGGTTACCTTGGCATAAAGATTCATTTTATCTCTTTGTGGATTGTTGTAGATTTTTTAACGAAAATTATGAATTTCCAAAATATATTTGAAAATTTTGATATGTATTAAATAAAAATGATATGGAAATTAACTTACAAATAATAGATAAAATTATTACAAAAATTAATTAAAGGAGTAGTAGGAATTCCTCTTTACCTGATGATTATATGCATTCTTAACGCATTTTTTTATTCTCATTATCCCAGTATTTTGGCTCAAATTCCAATCCCTAATGAGCATGAGAATCATTGAAAAACCACCCAACTATAACAATATAATACAAATGGATAAGAAAAACAAATATTATATGATTAATACTAAAAATAAAAAATAAAAAATAAATTAAGTCTATAGGTAATTATTTTAATTTGAAAACACAGTTGAACATATGAATATTCCGATGGTAAAGAAATAATTATGATAAAAATTAATACATAACTCAGAAAACAATAAATTAATGAGTGAAGAAGATTACAAGAAATTAAGATACATTTTATTGAGGATTTGAATCATCTATGTGAAAGTAAAGATATCATATTGGGATTATAAAATATTAATTTTTAAAATAAATAAATAAATACACTTAAGATATTCATTATCAAAGGTGAAATTTATAGATAATTCTAATAAGGGAAACTGAACATATGAATATTTCAAATAATTTTAGTATTCTTTGAGGAAAATGGGTAATTAAATTTAAGAAAAGAACTTGTCCACTATGGTAGGTGTAATCCTTTGAATTCATCTAATGGAGAATGCTATAGATAATTATCATCCTCAATAGCTCATCTTCCAAATAGTTATCATTTCATTTTGTTATTTTAAACTCATTGTTCTTTTCTTCAAGAGATGCACCTATATTTCCTAAAATACTCAAATCAGTAGTCATACATATAATGAATACTACTCACAGTAGTAAAAGAAACATAAAATAGATTGGTGATGAGTCCCAAGATACAAATTGGAATAATAACTGTTTGGGAGATGAAACCAATGAGAATGAAAGTTTTACTCTATTATGTTCTCTTAAAGGGGTAATGCCTCCCATTTGTGAGAATTACATCGATAGTAATCAATGATTCTAAAAGGTGGAAGAAAATTTAAATGTTAATGATTGACATGTTTTTCTAATGATTAAACGAAAAAATACATAGTCTTTATTAGATTTTTTATGAAATAAAAGATTTTACTTTAAGAATTATTAATGTGTGGGTTGTCATTTTAAATATGTATACATAATTTTCAACTACATTATAATCAAGGTAGTCTTAAATAATAGAATAAGATTTCATTGGTGATCAAAATGTTTTGTTGAAATCTCGAAGGAGTAAGACTCTACAAAAAAACTCCATTTTTTCCAAGTAGAGCCTAAATCATTTCGAGAGGCTAACAAGGATGATAATTGGCTCAAATCTACCCATGAGGGGTTTTTTCCAAATATGAACAATGTGACATGGAAAATTGTTGCAAGGAAGGAATATAGAAATGTTATTAGAACCAAGTGGGTGTTCAGTTATAAAATCATTGTCTATGGAAAATTGGATCAAAATAAATAATGAATTTAATGGAAGGGGAACTCCAAGATTAACAAAATTTATATTTATGACAAATTTACTCCAATATCTTGGTTAGAAACTATTTTATTTCTTTGACTATTTTAGAGAAAATATATTTAAAATTATTCCAAATGGATGTGTAATCTATGTTTTTCAATGTAGTTCTTTAGGTGGAGTATACATTGAGAAAACAAATGCATTTATTATGGATGGAAATGATTGAAAGGTGTTCTGGTTAAATTTTTTTTATAATATAGTGAAATAAACGAGGACATGGTATTTAAGGTTGAATCATTACCTAAGAAAGATTGGTTTTTAATGAGGTAATGTTTATCAAACCATCTATATCAAGAAGACAAATTATAAAAGGATGCTGGTACTCATATATATCAAAGATATATTATTCGGGGATTGAAAAAAAAATTTATTATAGATAGTATGAGGTATGATATCAATATTTCTATGATTGGTGAGATATTTTCCTTTTTTATAGGAAAATCGTGTAAATCATAGAAAAATAATATCTCAATCAAAATATGGAAAATTGGTTCCCTAGTGATTTTCAATGGAATTTTCCAAACAATTGACAACAATGACCACTATATGGATTAACTTTTCAAATGATGACAATTAAAAAGAGGTAGATGACATGGAATATTTGTATTGGGAACCAATTATACCTCACAAAAAAATGACCCAACACTGGGTTTGATATATTTCAAGTCTCAAAATGCTAATGTTTTCCTAAGAAGATCTACATGCTATCATGGAAGAATATAATTCAATATATCTAAAGAATCAACAATTTGGGGTTGTTTAAATATAGGATTGTGAAATTGGACTTGTTTTGACACAAATATGAGGTATGAGATGGTCTACTGGATAACCGAGGGATATTATAAATATCAAAAAACATGAATTTCATTCGAACCTTGGTTTCATTCAACCCTTGAATTTATCAAGCCTTGTATTCGAACCTTGGAATAGTTGGTGCCTTGATTCTATCTTGGATTTGAGATTTGATTAATCAATGAGGAGTACCTATAATAGGTTGCTTCCAGAGAGAGCATTAGATATATTGAACTAGTTTGCGATGGTTAGGGTTATTAAAATAGATATTGACACTTTTATCATTTCTTCAAAAAAACCAATGGTAAAGGTACCTTCTATCAGTAAAATTTTATTAAGAGATGATAAAATGAATCCTCATCTGCATTTTTTTAGCACTGATAGTGATAGAGATTTATCAGTTCTTTTTAGTGCTAGTGAATCTATATTTTTTTAGTGCTAAAAAGCCCTGATAGATACTAATAACACATTTTTAAAAAAATATTACTTTTAAAAAATTATAATTCTTATATGTAATTATAAAAATTATATTAATAAATTTTATAAAATAAAATTTTTATAAATATTTGATTTATTATTTATAATTATATAAATACATAAACAATTATTTATATATTTATATATATTTATATAATTATATATATAATAAATATATTCATTAATTAAATAAGATTTATTAAAATTTTATAAATATTTATTTAAAATTATATAAATACTTTTAAAATATATATTATTTATTTATTAATAATTATAAATAATTAAAAATAGTAAAAATGCATTCATAAAAATGCATCGGTATCTTTTTTTTACAAATGTATTTTCAACATTATTAATTAATATTTATTATAAAGTTCATGCATGTTAAAAAAATATAATATTAATTGATTAAAAATGAGTACAATATTGAAAATTTGGATTAGTTTGATTAATATAAATAACTAAAAAATGTATATATATTGAAATAAATTTGAATACATACTTAAAATATTAAAACATGATAGATAAATATATATAAAATAAATAATATAAATTGATTAAATTCTTAAAAAAATATTTGTGTGTGTGCGTATATAGAGAAAAAAGCATTAATTATTTATATATGAAATAAATATAATACATATGATCTATGTTAAATTAAAAAATCAAATGACATTCAATTATGTCCATTATTCGATGCAATTAGTTAGTATTTTAAATTCATATTTTTGTTTAATTACATAGAATTAATCATTGAATATATTAATATTTAATGTAAAGCATAAATACAATTTTTTATTATATAAATTACATTTATATAAATTCAAATATATATCTACATATTTAATATATAGTATTTATAAACATTATCATTAAATATTTAAGTAATAAAATGTTTAATTTTTTTCTCAATTTACCTAGTTTATATTTTTATTTGATTAATTTTTATTTTACATGTATCTATATATTTTTTATATACTATTTATAATTTAAATATAGTATGATAAATTTATTCATTTTTTATTAATGATTATCTAATTAGTAAATTTTTTAATATTATTTTAATGAAACCATTTTAATAAAATCATATAATTTTTTTATTTATTTAATTATTTCATTTTATTCATACTTTTATGAATGCCAAAAAATAGAAAAATTCTTCCTTTATGGGTGATAAAAATAAAGTGCTGATAAATGGTGTCCTTTATCAGTGCTAAGCATAAAGTGCTAATAAAGGACAGCCACTTTCAGGGGTAAACATTTCACTGATAAATCATGCCTTTTATCAGTGCTAAAATGTGCATGATAAAGTTTTCCTTTTATCAGCTTCATAAAAAAAGAGTTGTTAAATGTACCCTTTATCAATTCTTATTTTAAAGATGAAAATTTGTAGCTTTATCTCCACTTTTTCCCAGCATTGATAATGGAAATAACTATTAAAATATTTTTTTAGTAGTGCTAGTCACAGAAATGCCTGAGGAGTCGACAATTTCATGGTACACCTTCAAGGATTTGTTTGCAGAGGAGTACTACCCCTATTTCTTGTTCTCAATTCTGATTTAGGAGCTTTTAGAACTAAAATAGGGAGGAATGATTGTTTATGAGCATAATGCATTGTTGATAGACCTTACACGACACTCGATAGACATTAATCAGACTGGATAGTTCCGAGAATGGATGTTTGTGTAGGGTCTTTTTAGATACATCTCAGCTACCGTGGTACCCCTGTGCATATCCGCTTATGTAGGAGTGTTGGAGAAGGCACTGGTGATAAGTATCTTCTTGTAATTGGGATTCCATATTTTTAGACATAGCATTGGGTATTATAGGGATGAGAATTTTTTAATTGTTATCAGGCACTAGTCTGTAGGATCTCCGCTCAGGAGATCATCCCTAGATCAGACTCTGGTATGTGGTCATGTGGAACAGATACCAATCAAAGGAACATTGTAGCCTAAAGTGGGATTTTTTTATTCTTCTTATGGGAGAGGTCACATGGACCATGTTTTCCTAACCTGGTGAGTTAGGGGGAGACAAATAGCTTATGGAACACCATGATAGAGACAACACCATGATCATGGTTCTCCCAGGGGAGTGTGTGGTGGGCCCTTGGGAGGTAGTGTTGGCATATAAATAGCTATGAATACAGGAGGAGGTGATGTGGGTGGTGGATGAAATTATTATCTCCTTCCATTACCACCACCATTTCACCCATGTTAGGCTCAAGGAGTTGATGTTTGGGGTCGTGGTACACTGCATTGATTGAAGGAATATTACATGATAGAATATGTGATTATTAGAGGTGTAATTTGTGTTCATTATACTCATTCTTTAGTACTATTAGACACATGTGTGAGTAGTTCTTTCATCCCATTACTCCTAGTGTATGATACGGTTCTCCAAGTTGATACATTATCCCAACATCATTTCCTTAAAGTTTCTATAGGGAATTATTCTTCAATATATTTTTTCATTGAGTAGTTGGATCAATCTCTTCATGTCGGGAGTTTCTCATGTGTAATTTTAGTAAAAAAGTTGATACCTTTTGACTTCATCAGGATTATGGACTGATTATCCATGGTCTATTCCCAGATTGAGTGTAACCACTGAAAATATATATAGACTCACCCTGATGGGGAATGATTATCCTTTGTGGGAAAGAGATATCACAATCCTAGTTTAGTGCGTTTTTTTGAGTAGGAAGCTGCAACCCATCACCCATTGGTTGGTGACTGCATCCCTTATTGTAGAAGGCTATTCAGGCATATGTATTACATTATTCATGAAGGAAATTATGGATGTATTTCTTGAGGAAGATCTAAGACTGACTTATTGGCGATAGATTGAGTTTTTCTTCTACACACACTCTGAGACAACTCTGTTATCCTTTTGATCATATTAGACTACCCATACTAAACTTCCGGACCCGTGGTTGTAGTTAAAGGACCTTCAAGAGGAGGTTTTTATCAATCCCAGTGTGCCCACTACGAAACTCTAGTAATGTTTATGAAAGTGGTGGGTGGTAGATTACAGATTTTTATAGATTATCATCACCTAAACTAACCCATACTAATGGAAAAATACATCTTTTCTAGGATTTATGACCACTTTGATCAATTTTGAGGTGCAAGATTGTTCTTGATGATCGATCTCAGGTTCAACTACCACCAGTTGAGAGTTGACAAGGTTGGTATTCCAAAACATAAACTCTAATGTTGCTACATACATTATGAGTTTCTTGTGATTCCATTTGTTTTGATTAATACCACTAATGGGATTATGGAATTTATGAAATGGACCATCATGACTAGATGGACTAATTTGTTATTGTCTACATTGATGAAATGCTCATATAATCTATGTTATATGAGGATTAAGATAACATGAGGACATCTTAGACATTCATTGGGAAAACCTACTTTATGGTAATCTCTCAAACATTCATTTCTAGATTCACAAGGTTTACTTTATTAGTAATTTCATTTTAGATCATGGATTAGCTATAGTGTATGTAAAGGTTGATGTAGTTCTTTATTAAGATCCACCCAACAGAATAGAATAGGTGTGGAGTTTTTTATCCTTTTAGGGTACTAATAGAGGTTTTTGGAAGATATCCCAATGATTATATGTCCTTTTAATACCCTAGAACATAAAAGGAATATGTTAAACTAGATTGATAAGTGTTATAGCGGCTTCAAGGAGTTAAGGATGATGTAGATGAGTACTCTTATTTTGAGATTGTTAGAGGAGGGTGTGGAGTACTAGTGTATTGTGATACCACTACAGATGGAAATAGATATGTATTGATCTTGATGAAATAATATATCTCATATTTGTTGAGGCTGTTGAGACCCTGTGATTAGAACTATGTGACTCATGGATTGGAGTTGTCAGCAATAGTATTAACTTTGAGGATGTAGATTCACTATCTTATTAGAGAGAGTTTCAAAATTTACTTAGACTTTCAGATTCTTGAGAATGTCTTCATGTAGATAATCCAAAAATTGGGATAGATTCACTAGTTATATTTCCTAAAAGGATTTGAATATAATAGATACTATACTCTTGGGAAGGGAAATGTGATGGAAGATTATGTTAGTAGGAATTCATATCTTTTTTGGTCTAGGAGGCATCAGAGAAAATGGCTTCTTTTTAGCTAACCCCAATTGAGGTAGACAGTGAATATTTTCATTAATTGATGGTTATGACTCCTCTTCTTCTCCATCATGTGATACATTCCCATTTTGGATACATTTACTATAAGGTATTATGTGACTATATATCCTCGTGATATTCACGAGGTGTATTTCAGGAAGGTGGGAATCACTTCATCATTTTCCATTGATGGATGGTGGTTCCAATCATATTTCTGGAATATGTGATTTGAGTGTTTCAAAAAGATCATTTTTTTTACATCTCGCTGAGGGGAAGATGTACAAAGAAATTCCAAAACAACTTTACTGTTCTAGCATGAGGTAATGTATTGATGAGTTCATCTCCCAGTGCCTCACATGTTAGTAGGTGAAGGTTGAGAAACAAATTCCAAAATTATTGTTTCAGTCTATTTAGATTTTGGATTGGAACAAGGTGGGTATATTGATGGAATTTGTGATAGGGATTATTTGGATAGTGAGAGGCCATGACCCCATCATGGTGATAGTTAACCAACTTATGAAGTTGAAATACTTCCTTACTGTTAGAGATCATATTTTGGTGGAGAGTTTGGGGATGTTGTACATATTGGTGTTAGTCCACATTCATGTGGTTCCCTTGATTATTGTCTCTATACATGATGTTAATTTTACACCATGGTTTTATAGAGGCCTATAGGATTCATTCAAGACCCATATTAGGATTAGTAAAACCATTTATCCTAGATAGATGGAAAATTGAGTGTACTATCTACGTGTTAGTGGATATTATGTTATACATTGTATGGGTATTGGAAAATCATGTAATCCTGGTGTAGTTATTTTATAATAAAATTTATCATTGAATTATCATAACAGAACCATTTGAGGCCCTATATGAGAGACTCTATAGGTCACCCTTATGCCAGACTGTGACCAGTGAGACATCTTTTGTGGGTCCAAAGATGGTTTAAGAAATGATGAAAAAGGTTAAGGTGATCCATGACCATATGAAAATAGTTCAATAAAGGAAGAAATATTATGATGACTAATGTCATAGGCCCTTGGAGTTCAATAAAGGGGATGATGTTTTCCTAATATTCTCCCCATGATGAGGATTTTGGCGGTTTTTCCATGGAGTAAAGAAATCCCCAATGTTTATTGGGCCATTTAAGATCTTGAAGAGGGTTGGAAATGTTTCTTACCACCTCACCATACACCCACAGTTGGAGAGGGTGAATGATGTATTCCTTGTGCAACATATGGGGAGATAAGAGCATGACCCCATGAAAGTTATTTACTGATGGGGGCATGAAATCAAGGATACATCCAAAGTGATAGGGCATGTGATTTCGATCAATGATTGTTAGAATAGGATCCTATATGGATGGACCATACCTCAAGTTCGTGTGCTGTAAAAAAATGGGAGCATGTAAGA
This sequence comes from Viscum album, assembly GCA_963277665.1. Lineage (NCBI taxonomy): Eukaryota > Viridiplantae > Streptophyta > Magnoliopsida > Santalales > Viscaceae > Viscum > Viscum album. The sequence continues at coordinate 817,988,457 of OY728132.1, read as the reverse complement.
GAGATCCTAAGAACTATACTTCTAGATGTGAACATAGTAACCTTATATTTTTATTCAGTTTTTTTAAGAAATATTGAAAGATAGAAAAATTTAAGGGCATTTGTTTCCATGTAATACATTAAAATATATGAAGGTACATTTTCGGATCCCATCACTGAGACAATGTGTGATTCTGAGGCTTTGTGTTCCCAACATTATGTTCATAAAAATATTTAATATATTTTATATCATAGAAACATTTTTTTCTAAAAAATGTGATACTCATAAATGGATAATTAAGTAAATAAATTGAGACTATAGATGAATTTGGAACATAAGGATTACCCTAGCCATGACCTAAAGTTGGTTAGAATGGGGCATTCAGATAAATTGGCCGTTAGTGGATGTGTTTAGTGGATTAATTAATTAATTCATTCATTTATTCATTAAATGACCAAAAACCTAATTCCCTGTATATATGTTCCATTATGGATATTTTCCATGTTTGGTTGCATAACCATAGGATCATTGAGTGGAGGAGCCACCGTTATTCATTGGAGGATTGAGATCTTGCGATGATCAACAACCAAATCGAGGCCAATTGATGTGTATAGAACACAACTGATCTTCCTCTTTCTTTAGATGTATCATTATTCATAAAAAGGGAATTCTAATCAAAATGTGACTCATCATTTTTTATTTATAACATTATGATTAAAATTTTGAGCATTATTAATTCGTTTTCTTTGATCTATGTTTAATCTGAGACATTTCATGTTCTCGTATATCATTATTCATTCTATTATAAAATTAATCCCTATTGTTACATTTTTCAAACCATGGTTATTCCAAATCAATATTAATTGGACATTAAAACATGGACAATGATTGTTTTAACATAGTTTTATGTACTTTTTCCCCACACATTCATTGCATTCTTCATCATTTGTCCATGGGTTCATGATTTGACAATTATCATGTAGAATTTAAGTAAACAAAACCTCCAAAATTCATGAAAGATTCACTTGTGATGAATATATTGATGATTTATGGAAGGTCCATGTTTATTTGTGGGTTTTTGTGGATGAATCCCCTGGAAATGAGATCTATGGCCAATCGTCTATGTGGGAGGCACGTAGGGCATGTTACAAACCACTGTGGATCAAAACAAATAATATTTTCAAACACCATTGCACAAGATTGATGAATAGAGTCACTTTACATTGATAATCATTAAGAATTAGGCATGATTATATTTTGATGAGGTGAATATGGTAGAACACGTAGTATATATGTGTTTTGGTAAAAATCTCAACTATAGTGTTTGTATTGGTATGAACACACACCGCATAGTGGTCCAACATCATTTATAGGGTTTTCAAGTAAGTTAAATATCAAAAATAATATGGGACCCCCACAAACGATGTGACATGGTTTTGGAATCCCAGTGAGTACTCTGGTAGTACATAGACATGGGAACATCTAGGCACACACCAAGTACTGACAGATGACTGGGGTTCGAAAACACGTCTTGAAGGACAAGATAAGGGAAAGGATTACATGGATCGACCCCAAGTGGTAGAGAAAAAATGTGCAATACCATTACAAACCATTTAGTGTAACTTTTTTACTGAACCATGTACAAGAGATAACATGGCTTGGTAGTAGAGCAGGACCTCACATTATGCGGTCCCCTACAAACCATGTACCTCCTTTTGTAGAAACTTGAATCTCTTGTATCTCCTTTGTTTATACTCTTATTCTGGATACTGAAAATCCTATCTTGGTTTTTTTAAAATAGTACATGATGGTGGCATTATTATTGGCTTTTGAGAAACAATTTGAGATGTTTTGGGAAATAATATACTTTAGGACATTCTTAATGATGGAATTGATCAGGCTAGATCATCTGTGTGTTTAGAATAGCGCCATTATGCTAGGACAGGTCAAGGGTCCTATATGTAACTATTATAGATAAACCCTAATGCTAGTATAGGTCATGGGAACTCTATCTGTCTATAGTGTGGAACCCGCTTTTGTAGTCAGGGCATGGGTCCTTGACCACAAGAGTGAAACCCTCCTATTGGATCAAGGTATATATCATGTATCTATAGAGTGGAAACCTCCTATTGTACTATATAATGAGTTATATTCTTATAAATTATATCCATTTGATTATGATACATAGTGGATAGATGTTTCTTGACATTAATTATTCATTGGACAAACACGTGAGATACTAGGCATCATTGATGGACCTCTTAGAACTGATGAAAGACTCTTTTCTTGAATCGGGCTATGAGATAGAGATCCAATTTTTCTCTCATCTGGGATTATATTATAAAAATATATTCATATATATATTTTTCATTTATATCTTGTTATGGGTTGATTTGTTCACATATATCATGTCTCATGTTTCTTCCCCCCCTCATCTTTCATGGAATATTACATGGTATGTATATACTCACCCATGCGCATTCATTTCTTACATGGGTCTTGTCTTATGTACAAAATTGATAGTATGGTCGTGATTATAGAGAATCATAGATATACCATAGTTTATTTGACCATGTATGATGGTTGGGGCGTATAGATCTGAAGGCATCCTCAAATAGAATTTACTTTCCCATTTGTCATTTGGTTGGGACATATTTCTAGTTGGTTTTTTATTTTCCCACTTTTTAATTTCATAATGTGTTTTCATACTCTTTTATTACCTAGTGGATGTTACATGCATTATTGTTAATCTATATGTTATTATATTTTCTTTTATTACTCTATACTTTTTTATGGGGATGGTTATGTGTTTCCATATATGTGCTTAAGAATAGTCCCCCCATATTTGTTATGTTGTTTAGTGCTTGTCACCATCCCCTGTCCTATAAAGGATGGGTTTGGGTAGTTATGGATTGAGGCCCATTGGGTTGGGTCCTGAAAAACACGGAATTACCAAATCCTGACAATCTATTAAACTCATGATAGATAATAAAGATATGACAACACTTATTCTGATATAGGTCCATTAGAAGGTATAAATATCAATAACTCTGATATGGCCTTTTGGTGAATTTTTCTACCACATTCATCCTATAAAACCCATGTACTCCATCTCACATCAAATTTTGAACACCAAAAAATACTAATTTTTCAAACCTCTTATTACTATAAGTTATATTCTAAAACTGAATTAGTAGAAAAATTTAAATCGATGGATTTGAGAATCCAATAAAAACACTATAGTGGTATCAATGTCCTGAGTTAAGAATAACAAGATCCCTAGACACCATATTTGTATGCCCATACCTTGATTTTTATATCATCATAGTTTTTGATAATGGTATTACAATTTTATGATCATTAATTATAATAAAACATGAAATCATACAAAACATGAAAAACGCCTGAAAATTATATAGTTCAAACATTAGTATAACTTCATGAGGGAACCAAGATCCTTTCTATTCAAGAAGAAAATTGAGATATAATGGAATCCTATATTTTGGTAGCCCTACACAGCTCGATTTACAAGGAATCCCCCACTTTTTGGTACCTTACATGAAGAACAATCATTGAAAAGACTCTATCAATAGTCACCCATCAAACACACTTTGTAGGGTCCCCCACCCATGATGAAATATTCTATCTCATATAAACCTTATGGATCATCTCCTTCAAATCCTTGTCATTTCATTATATTTTATTAAACATATTGACTTTTTCTTATCTAAACAGTCCTCTTATAGACATTTTTTATAGAACCCAACTAGTGATCTAATTTTTACTAACTTCCAAACATTGTATAAAATGCTAAATGTGTTCAATGAAACTATGTAGGAACCACTAGCTCAAATGATACTTTTGGGAAATATTTCATAATTATTGGTACAATGAATTAAACCTTACATAACATTTGTAAAACCCATATTTATCTTCACATATGTACCTTTATGAAGCCCTTTTTCATCTTTACATTTCCATAAACAAATAATGTTTTTCCAACATTCATACATCTTTCAAAACATTATTCTGTATAATGTGGTACCACATCCGTTTGATCTTATTCCTTGATAATGTGGTTCAAATTTTTAAAATAATTCTTCCTATAAAATATATAATCTATCTAGGTCCATGCGTTTATATGTACATTCATCAATCAAACACTTTAACACTGTAACACATGAGATTTTTATGAGAAATATTTTGTTTTTATGTTATATACATCATCAAAGAAATCTTTCACTACACACAACACTATCTTGGCTTTCTTTTTATGCAATCGCAACCTTCCTCGATAGCTTGCATTGTACGCAACATCGAGTTTCACTAAACAATGATATGCTATTAAAATATTATTAAAACTAGCAGTTATGAATAGTAATAACCACTTTTTGAAATTTTATAAATTTTATCATTCAAAATGGACTTCATTTTTGGATTCGGAATATCAAAATTAGCCTAGGGTGAGATTTTGGTATTTTTCTAAAAACTTTCAATTTTTGATGAATAGTGAAAACACTGGGTTAATATTTAAAAACCGACTTTTTATTTAAATAATTATTTATTTTATTTAAATTTATTTTAGGTAAAAAATGATACATAATACTTATATAAGTTAAATGTGATTCATTGGATTCATTTTATAATAATTTTGGGCATATAAAAATTTTATTGAACTTTTCACCGTCTTTTACCCTCCTCCTAGGATAATTTGAAAATTTACATAAAACATAATTGTACCGCTTCTGTGAGTGGAATTATTAAAATCCGAGAGACACAGTTAATATCAAGGGGTAAAATGTGGTTCAATAAGACAAAAATAATTTTTGGTGAATAGTATCTTTTCACTTTTTTACCACGATTAAAAGTAAATAGGGTAATTAAGGGTAAAAATGGTATTATTATTACCCTAACACATGTCCTAATTATATTGGATAAGTGTAATTCGACCCAAAACAACCTTAGGAATAAAATATGACCATTTATGTCTACTTGTATTAGATTAGGACATTTATTAATAATTTATTTAATGAAGGGTTAAAATAGTTAAAATCAAATATAAATAAATAAATCATTTTTAATATAGGGTTATATATGAGATAAATACGACTATAAATATTCATTATGAATATAAAAAGATTTCATACATAATTTTATTTTATTTATAATTATTAGACATTATATAATTTAATTTATTTATGACACAATGATGATGCAATGATTATCTTATTAATGAAATATTAACATAATTGATGTTATAAATACCCAAATAAATGTAATTTGAGGCTTTTTATCAATTAAAATAATTTTATAGGTTAAAATGACATGTTATTATTGATTTAAGAAACGTATTTTGAACTAATCATGCTGTTATAATTTTCAAAAAAATCAATTACCAAATAGTGTCAAAATTGACATAAAATAGTTTTTAAAACAAATATTATATTATTAATTGTTATTTTATTCCTAAAAATCTATGTTTCGGAAAATTGACTTAGATAAGGTTATATATATTATTAATAAACAACTTGGGGTTAGTTTGTCTTGTTATAGTAAGTTTATTAACCATATAGTGTAAGAAAAGAAGAAGACATGGTAAAAGTTAAATTATTTAACTTAGATTTAAATCTAAATGATAAGGTTAAAATAGTAACCTAAACATATCTAACATATATTGGATGAGAGGATTTTGACCCATCACCCCCTTATCTTAAAAATAAATTAATTTGGAGCTTTTAAAAATCGAATATGACTTTATAATAAAATAATATATTATGTTTTTTCTAAGGTGCCCCTCTCCTCCCATATAAAAGGGAACCTCCTACCTCTCCTCCTCACACCACTTTGAGCCTTCAAGCTCATCCAACCCTAACCAATTTATCTTCTCCACTTCCCTAGAAACATCTTAGAGGTACTGGTCTTCTATAAATACCATCTTTGGTTCACTAAGAGATGGTTAAGAAGAGGCGCTTCAAAGATGAGGTAATATCCGTTACCGATTCTTTCAACATTATGTATTATTCTACTTCTTCTTATTTAGTTGTTTAATTATGAAGTAATAACATAAGAATCAATCATATACTGGTATGTTATTATATCTACGAAACAACCCTATTTCACCTTCTATCCATCCTGTGGAAAATGAAATCACTGCGCGTGCGTACGTACGGAATACCGTCTCCACGCCGTGGTGTAATCTGTTTTCCACCACCATCATACTTGGATGGGTATAATGGTGTAAAGAATAACTATATATGATTATTTTAAAGTGATATTAATTCTGAAATAGTATACATACACTTCAATACAATTACATGATCATGGGAACGATATCGTCGCTCGTGCGTACGTACGGCCTACCGTCTCCATGATGTGGTAAGACTCATTTTACATGATCTTAAATGACCTTTGGAAACTAGGATGTGAAAGCCTTAGTAAGAACTCTAAGGATAAGTTTAATCATAGAACACAATCTTAGTGTTTTATAAATGTCCATGAACAACCTATGATAAGACCTTAAGTGTGAAATTTTATTCTTGATTATGTGGTTTTCCTATTATAATTAGAGTTGCTCACACAATTCATCTTAGTTTTAGTCAATGGCTGGAACCCGAAGGAACCGTGTTAATGTGGAATGCGACAAGTAATGCAATAATTGCCCCCTAAGAAACCAAACTTTATGGGAGCTGAAATGAAAATTCTTATAGCCATTCTCACACAACTTTCTCAAGATATGAATCATGCAGGACTTCCAAACGAGTAAAGGAATGAGAAAAATTCTGTTGAATCCTTCATGAGGCAGCATCCACCCTCATTCAGTAGGTCTAATGATCCATTAGTGGATGAATAGTGGATCAGTACCACTGAAAAGATATTTTCAGTTCTTAAATATTCTGAACATGAAAAAGTAATCTTAGCAGTATATCATTTGGGGGGAGAAGTTGATCAATGGTGGAATCTTATCAAGAATACGAGGCCAGGAGATGAAATTGATTCCATGGAATGGGACAGTTTCAAGAAATTATTTTTCATTAAGTACTTCCCTTGTATTATTAGAACAAAGATAGAGAAGGAGTTTCTTGAAATAAAGCAAAAGGATGATGAATCTGTTGGTACATATGAATCAAATTTTACAAGACTTGCAAGGAACACTTCTTGTATTATTATATAACCTGAGAGTAAGATCGATTTATTCTTTAGTGGCTTAAAACCAAGTCTTTGAATGGCATTATCCATAAGGGAATTCAATAGCTATGATGAAATCGTTCGATGTGCTCTCAAAACTGAGATGGATATTGGAGTAACCCATCAGTAATATGCATTTGATAAGAAGAGTAAAATGGAATTCAAAGGAAAATCAAAAGAGCACACTGAAAAGAAGATGATTTTTCCCTTATGCTCAAAGTGTGGAAAGAAACATTAAGGGAGTTGTCTTAAAGGGACAATTAAATGTTTCAAATTTGGAAAAGAAGGCCATCGGGAATTTGAATCCCGAATTTATGGGAAGAAGATGTCTATTGATGCGAACAATGAAAAGGCTACACAAAGTGCACCTACTACAATTCAATGTTACAAGTGTAAGTAAAAGGGGAATTATGCTAATCAATGCCCTAATCCAAGGGTTTTTGATGATGATCGATGTCAAAAAACTCTTAAGGATAAAGGCAAAGGAATGTCACATGAAATTTCTATCAGCAATGTGGAGTACGATAACGATGTGGTGAAAGGTACAGTTACCATCCACTCTAAAGTAGAAAATGTTTTATTTGATTCTAGATCCACCCACTCTTTTATTTCTGAATAATTTTATAAGGTTATCGCCGTATTACTTCAACAATTAGATGTTGAGTTGGCTGTGACAACCCCTAAAGGAACAACAGTTGCATCAAAAGATTACAATTCTTCTTCGATTGAAGTTTGTGGGAAAGTGCTTCCTGAAAATATTGTGATCCCTCATATAGTGGAATTTTATGTGATTCTTGGCATGGATTTTCTTTCTTTATATGGAGATCATATCAGTTTCCAAAGAAGGGAAGTCAGGTTTCATATTCCAGATCAATCTACGATCGTCTATCGATGCAAGGATGAACATAACCTTCCAGTGTAAATTTATTCCATCATATGGGTCTTGATTCAACTAAATAAAGGTTATTTATCTCAAATGGTTGGTGAGAATCTCACTATTAAGAATATTCCCATTGAACGAGAGTTTGATGATATCTTTCCGGAGGAATTTCCGGGTCTTCCACCAAATCGTGAAGTTGAGTGTTCAATAGAACTTGTACCGGGTGCTTTGCCTATTTCAAAGACACCTTATAGAATGGCCCTAATTGAGTTGTAGGAATTGAAGAAGCAACTCCAAGAGAATATTGATAAGGGATTCATACGCCCTAGTGCATCACCTTGGGATCACCTGTTCTGTTTGTTAAGTAGAAAGATAGATCAATGAGACTCTACATTGATTATCGAGAACTTAACAAGATCGCTATCAAGAAAAAATATCCTCTCTCATGCATTGATGAATTATTTGACCAACTACGTTGAGCTCAATACTTTTCCAATATTGATATTTGTTCTGGGTATCATCAATTAAGGGTCAAAAGGAAGGATATACCAAATACGGCTTTCTGTATAAGGTATGGACACTATGAATTTATAGTGATGCCATTTGGTCTTATTAATGCCCCTTCTATCTTCATGGATCTAATGAATAGAGTCTTTAGAGACTATCATGATCACTTATTGGTAGTCTTTATAGACGATATTCTTTTCTATTTAATGAGCAAGGAATAACATGAAGATCACATGAGAATTGTATTGAAGACCCTGAGAATAGAGAATCTTTATGCCAAATTTACCATTTGTGAATTTTGGATTCAAAAAGATTCATTTTTGGGTCACATAATCTCAAAAGAGGGGATATCTGTGGATCCAGCAAAAACAGAGGTTATCAAATGATGGTCGAGACCAACAACAATAACTGAGATCCAAAGATTTCTTGGTTTGGCTGGATATTATCGACATTTTGTGAAATATTTTTCACGATTATCTAATCCACTCACTAGGTTGACTCGATAATTAGTTATGTTCCTGTGGACAGAGGAATGTGAAGAGAATTTCAAGGAGTTGAAAAGAAGGTTATCCAGTGCACCTATGCTCACACTACCTTGTAGTGGAGAAAGGTTTTTGATCTACAGTGATGCATCCAAGAAGGGACTGGGGTGTATTCTCATGGAAAATGATATTGTGATAGCTTATGCCTCACTCCGGTTGAAAATCCATGATTAAAATAATCCAACTAATTATTTGGAGTTATCTGTGGTAATCATTGCATTAAAGATTTTGAGGCATTATCTTTATGGTGAAAGGTGTGATATTTATACTGATCATAAAAGTTTAAAGTATATTTTCACACAAAAGGAGATGAATATGTGCCAAAGAAGATGGTTGGAGATGATTAAGAATTATGACTGCTCAATTCATTACCACCCAGGGAAATCAAACAAGGTGGAATATGTATTAAGTCGACAAGACCATGCTAGATTATCCATGATGAGGATCATAAAAGATCCAATATTTATGGATTTACAAAGGATGGATCTTGGAATTATAATGGAAGGGGAAAATATTATCTTTCTCAAATGAATGTTCAACCATCTATACATGTGAATATTAAATAGGTATAGAAAAAATATGTAGAGTTACAAAATAAGAGGAGAAATGTTCCTGAATTCAACCTTGATTGTGATGGGATAATAAGGTTTATGAATCGGGTTTGTGTTCCTCCCATCCTATAAATAAAGAAGGAGCTACTGGATGAGGCTCATAGTTTTTCATTCTCTATTCATCCTAGAAGCACGAAGATGTATAGGGACTTGAAAGAGTACTTATGGTGGGATGGCATGAAAAGAGATGTTGTTGAATATGTCTCTCGATGCTTGGTTTGTCAGCAAGTTAATGTTGAGAGACAGAAGTCTAAAGGGATGTTACAACCATTACCAATACCTGAATGGAAATGGGAAAAAATCACTATGGACTTTGTCACCGGACTTCCTAAAACATCCAAAGGCAAAAATGATATATGGGTCATAGTTGATCATCTTACAAAGTCTGCACACTTCATTGCTATTAGAGAGGATTTCTCTCTAGATCAGATTGCCAGGATATATGTAATGGAAGTGGTAAGATTGCATGGAGTACCAATTTCCAATATATCTGATCGGGATCCAAGTTTTATGTCAAATTTCTAGCGATGTCTTCAGCATAATCTAGATACAGAGTTGAGTTTCATCAGTACTTATCATCCTCAGAAAGACGGTTAGTCTGAGAGAACAATTCAAACTCTAGAAGATATATTAAGAGCTTACTCTGTAGATTTCAAAGTTGGTTAGGATCAACACCAACCTTTGGTGGTATTATCATATAATAATAGATTTCAGTCCAGTATTAATATGTCTCCTTATGAAGCTCTCCATGGAAAGAAATTCTGAACCCCAACTTACTGGGATGAAGTTGGGGAAAGTTGATGATATGGTAGAAAAGTTTCGATCTATTCAACAATACATAAGAGCAGCTCATAATCGACAAAAAAGTTATGTTGACAACCGAATAAATGACCTAGAGTATGAAGTGGGTGATAAAGTGTTTTTATGAATATCTCCTTGGAAGAGAGTAATGAGATTTGGAAAGAAGGGAAAACTGAGCCCTAGGTATATCAGTCCTTTTGAAATACTAGATCGTGTTGGGAAGGTAGCATACCGATTGGCGCTTCCACCGAATATCTCTCAAGTTCACGATGTGTTCCATGTGTCTCTCCTGAGAAAGTACATACCCAATCCTTCACATGTACTCAGCTCAGAAGTTTTACCATTGGAGCATGATCTTTTTTATGAAGGAAAAACGATAGAGATTCTGGATCGTAGCGAAAAAGTCCTACAGAACAAGACCACTCGCTTGGTGAAAATTTTATGGAGGAACCACCAATTAGAAGAAGCTACATGGGATCTTGAGGATATGATGAGGGAGAGGTATCCTCATCTGTTTGTTACAAAGTGACGAATTGTGAGGGAAAAATTCATTTTAAAGGGGATAGAATGTAACAACCGAAATTTTTGTGAGAAATATTTTGTTTTTATGACATATAAATCATCAAAGGAATATTTCACTACACACAACACTATCTTTTCGTGCTTTACATGCAATCATGACCTTCTTCGATAGCTTGTGTTGTACACAACACCGAGTTTCACTAAACAACGATATGCTATTAAAATATTATTAAAACTAGCCGTTATAAATAGTACTACCCACTTTTTGAAATTTTATAAATTTTATCTTTCAAAATGGACTTCATTTTTGGATTTGGAATATCAAAATTATCCTAGAGTGAAATTTTGGTATTTTTCTGAAAACATTCAATTTTTGATGAATAGTGAAAACACTGAGGGTACTATTTAAAACCAACTTTTTATTTAAATAATTATTTATTTTATTTAAATTTATTTTAGGTAAAATTTGATACATAATACCTATATAAGTTTAATTTGATTCATTGGAGTCATTTTATAATAATTTAGACAAATAAAAATTTTATTGAACTTTTCACCGTCTTTTACCCACGTCCTAGGAGAATTTGAAAATTTACATAAAACATAATTTACCACTTCTGTGAGTGGAATTTAGAAACTACAAGAGACACAGTTAACATCAAGGGGTAAAATTTGGTTCAATAAGATAAAAATATTTTTTTTTGAATAGTAACTTTTTACTTTTTTACTGCGGTTAAAAGTAAATAGGGTAATTGAGGGTAAAAATGGCATTATTATTACCCTAAAACATGTCCTAATTCTATTGGATAAGTTTAATTCGACCAAAAATAACCTTAGGAATAAAATATGACCATTTTGGTCCACTTGGATTAGATTAGGAAATTTATTATTAATTTATTTAAAGAAGGGTTTAAATAGTTAAAATGAAAGATTAATCACTAAATCATTTTTAATATAGGGTTATACATAAGTTAAATTTGACTATAAATATTCATTAGAAAGATAAAACAATTTCCTAAATAATGGTATTTTATTTGTAATTTTTAGACTTTAAATAATTTAATTTATTTATGACACAATGATGATGCACTAATTATCTTCTTAATGAAATATTAACATAATTGATATTATAAATACCCAAATAAATGTAATTTGAGAGTTTTTAGAAATTAAAATAATTTTCAAGGATAATATGACATGTTAGTAATGATTTAATTAACTTTTTTCGAACTAATCATGCATTTATGATTTTCACAACAATCAATTTCCAAATAGTGTCAAAATTGACATAAAATAGTTTTTAAAACAAATATTATACTATTAATTGTTATTTTATTCCTAAGAATCTATGGTTCGGACCAATGACTTAGATAAGGTCATATATATTAACAATAAACTACTTGGGGTTTTTTTGCCTTGTTGTAGTATGTTTCTTAACCATATTGTGTAAGAAGACAAGAAGACACGATAAAAGTTAAATTATTTAACTTAGAGTTAAATATAAATGATAATTTTAAAATAGTAACCTAAACTTGTCTAAAATCTATTTGATGAGATTATTTCTACCCATACCCACCTTATTTTCGAAATAAATAAATTTGGAGCTATTAAAAACAGAATATGACTTTATAATAAAATAATTTTTTATGTTTTTCCTAAGGTGCCCCTCTCCTCCCTTATACAAGGGCACCTCCTCCCTCTCCTCCTCACACCAGATTGAGCCTTCAAGATCGGAAAAACCCTGCCAATTTATCTTCTCCACTTTCCTAGAAACATCCTATAGGTCCTTTTCTTCTTCAAAGACCATCATTAGTCCCCTAAGAGAAGGTTAAGAAGAGGCCCTTCAAAGAAGAGGTAATGTCCGTTACCGATTCTTGCAACTTTATTTCTTCTTCTACATATTCTTATTTAGTTGTTTCGTTATGAAGTAATAACATCAGTATCACTCATATACTGATATGTTATTATAATTATGAAACAACCCTATTTCACCTTCTATCCATCATACGGAAAACGAAATCACCGCAGGTGCGTACATACAGAATACCGTCTCCACGCCGTGGTGTAATCTGTTTTCCACCACAACCATACTTGGATGGGTATAATGGTGTAAATAATGACTATATATGTTTATTTTAAAGTGATATTAATTCTGAAATAGTATACATACACTTCAATACAATTCCACGAAAATGGGAACGATATCATCGCTCGTGCGTACGTACGGCCTACCGTCTCCACGATGTGATGCGACTCATTTTACATGATCTTCAATGCTTAATGATTATATAAATGAATTGAATGAATAAATATGATATATATTACACTAATAAAATTCTTTAAATTACGTATCTATAACCTAAAATAAGAATAAGAATTTATTTGACAAAACACGCATAAGAACAAAAAGCAATAAACCCCCGAATAACGAGTAACAATGAAATATTACTAATAAGAAGCTAAGAATATGACCATATATGATATCATAAAAATTAGTACGATTCTGGAATAAGTCAATAACATTATTTAAACCATTATTCAAGAGGTTCGTACATGTACGAAGCAAATTAGACTTCAGGTAAGGGATAATCTCACAATCTCATTTTTATCCGAGATTATTTATACTTCAGAATTTACTAGGGAATATTTATCATCCAAATCCATGTTTCCTCAATATGTAATATTATTTCTATCCTCCTACAATTGTTTAAATCCAATTTTACCCTTCTTTTAGTTTATATTAATTGATATGAAAGAAATCATTTTTCATTTTTCATACGAGATGCTTTTTGACTTTTTCGGCCAAAGTACGAGAAGAATGTCGTTTTTTAACTTATACGGAATTAATGGATTTTTAAAACATTATTTCTATGAAGCTTACTTTAGCAGTTTTCATGTTTATATTTAAACAACTTCTTTTATTTTAAAATTATATGACATTTTAAGAAAGGAAAATGTTTTTGAAGTAGAAAGGATATTTTCCTCAACAATGGAGTTCAAGTGTTTTATCAAAATTATTTTCCATATAAGATAATATAGGGTTCTATTTCTATCCCTATTGTTACATTTATTTGATTATGTTATGATGTCATTTTACCTTATATGAATTATGTTATGATGGCATGATGTTTAAGAATCCCATTTTTATTACATGGGTTATGCTATGATGTATGTTTATGATTTTGCGGCACACATAAGAATGGTTTCATTATGAAATGGGTGGGACCTATATCTCCCCCCAATGCATTGGGTAATGATTTATATCTCATGAGATAGACATGGCCAGAATGGAAGGTTAATCCGATTCTGTGATACAGGACTGAAATGAGGAGTGAACTCAGTTCAGAAATGGACTTTGTTTGCTAAGATAGTATTGGCAATGAGTCTTGACTACTGAAAAATGATTCTCTATGATTATGTGTTTATTCCACAAAGTTTCATGTTTAAAGTTATGATTATTGAAAATATATTTCACTAGTATTATTTATCCCATGTTATGAAATTATGATATCTTTTGCAGGTTAAGATTCCCAAAATGATATGGTCTTATGAATATGATGTGATTGATATTTCTTTTGTTTACCCTTACTGAGAATTTCAGCTCACCCTTTCGTATGTTTTCTTTTCCCTAGGTCAGGAAGAAGGATATTAAGTAAGATATGCCAAAAGATACACTAGATATGATAAAAAAAGGGAGACATTGTAGATGATTTATGAACTAGTTGTTTATGTTTACCTGTTTCTAAAGACACTATACCTATATGGTCCTTTCATGGTTTTGTTATATGTTGTAAGAAGTGTACTTCAATTCTAAAGTAATAACAATGTATGTAAAGTATGGGTCATTATAAACACCACTAATTTTTTATTGAATTTTTTCCATTTAGATTCTTTGGATAAACTTAAATTTTTCTACTTCTATTTAACTAATTCTTATTAAATGAAATTTCTCATTAGAATATAGAAGTAATTTGTGTTTTTTCAATTTAAAACATAATGTTTTTCAAAGTGAAATTTTAATAAACTAATCATTCATATATCCCAACACCTGACTGAAAAATAATTCTAACAGAAAAACTAAAAAAATAGAATGTTAGATAAAAAAGTATGAGTTAAAAGTCATTAGAGATAATTATAAATGAATTATTGGTTCTTTGAATAAATTCGGAAGATATTTTTATTGAATAATTATATGTGTTCATGGTTTTAGTCGCAACATATTTTTACATTTTGAGTGGCACATGGATATCAAACATCTCCTTCCTGAACATGGGGTATTATAGAAGTTTTCATGTTTTTCTCTCAACAATTACATTTCAATGTTATTTTCCATATATAAAATTGTGATCATAGAGAGATGAATGGGGAAGTAACAATTATGTGTTAATAAAATATTCATAAATAATTATAAATGGTGTGAACCATTCCTCTTAGTAATATTTCATAAATATTCCATCGAACTTTGTGTTTAAGGGACTCTATTACACCAATAAATTTTTTTTGTATGTTTTCTAGATTTCCCAATGTTAGGGAACCAAATGAAATTCATGTGTATTTTTTGAATTATTTATGTACATTATAATGGTCATAAATAATTATTTGTGGGTGCATTGATCATTGATAAATTTGATTGAATCATATATATATTGGATAAAAACTGGATAATCATTAATAGAATAACATAATAATGACCCAATTGATGATGAAAATAATACCATTTACGGTGATGGGAGTATAAGGTTAAAGATTTATTTGAAAAAAAAATTAACATGACTCACCATTAGCAATATCACAATGAATACCATTGGGTACCAATAATCATTGACATGGAAATCTTATGGTGCATATTATATCTTGAGACTAATGATTATGATGTTGGAATTAGGATGTAATATACGATCATGTTTATGTATTTTGTCACCTATTATGGGCATAAGTATTCATTTACATCACCTGATTTAACTGTCTACAATTATATGGAGGGTGGGGAATTTATTCTAGTTGGGTACGGTCTGATTAGAGGCCCAAAATTTTGAATATAAATACTTAATTTATATTGTAGTTTTAAAGTCATGTGTCCTCAAAATGGTTAGAATGGTAATTATATGCTAGTGTATGAGCTAAATTTTTTTTGATGGTTTTGATGTACTACTAGCATGGTTTGTACAATTTGGAAGAGTTTTGGTGTAATTATAAGAATATTGTATTTTTAGGAAAATATAATATTTATTAAACAAAGAAATATGAAATCCCATGAGTAAAAATGTTAAATTCTAAAAAATGGAAGCATAGATCAAAATTAAAACACAATGATTATATCTATGTTGAATTTTTTACCTAGTAAATGTATAGCCATTGGGTTCTGTATATGAATCTTGGATCGAGCATTACCAATTCCATCAATTTAATTATAGTTTTATGTATTATTAAAATATAAACATCCAACTATAGAGTTTTCTGGTGGTTATTCATTGTTGAATATACAAACCTTGTAGTAAGGTTTGGTGAACGAGATCCATTTATCTATATCAGTGATGATCAATCATTGATCATTGGCAACAAATTTTGTAAGTAAAGATGGTCACATTGTGATGATTTTACATTTAAAATATTTAGGTAGGCCTTTTATATTTTATAATATAATTAATTGTTGATTATTTTTCTCATGATTGAATACCTCAGGACCTTATTTATATGTGATAATGAGAATAATCTTCAAAATGAATAATTTATATATTTTCAAAATATTTTATTATAGATTAATATAGATTATTTTAATTTTTAGAGTTTAATTAAAATCTATGGATTACTGTGACTTTATATTGATTACAATTTTATGTTAATGATTAAATTCTATTGGAATATTTATAAATAGCTTTAATTTTATTATTTCTCATTGTGCTTCCACCGACAGTTATTGTGAATTCCATTTATGTGGATAATGATAATAATTTTAAATTTTTAGTTTTCTCAAAGGAGAGTTTATCATAAAAAGTACAATGAAAATAGTTAGTTGTCAACATTTTTTCATATCATATATCTTCGTTCCCTTTCTCATGTTTTTCATCTCCAATATTTCGTTCATTATTGGACTTTGAAATGATTGGTTGCTCAGTACTAGTACCTGAAAAAGATGGAATGATCTGTAGTGATGGGAGTGAGATAAATTTTGAATAAAGTAAGTGTCTTAGGGTATTATATCGGACTGTAATTAATTTTTTAGTGAAATAGAGGTATTATAGAAGCATGTTGAAGTGAATGATTAATGATGGTGGTTAGGGAAATGATAGTTGCACAAAAAACTATGACATAGGTTTTTGGTGAATAATATATGAGAAACTCTGATAATTGTTGATGGAACAGAATATGGGAATGTGTTAGATGACAAGTTAGAAAGATTTTATTATGAGATAGATAATGATGGTAGAATAAATATCAATGAATTGAAATATGTAAAATGACCTGACAAAAATAAATGTTTTCTTGGTGGAATGTGTCATTTATCTTCCTCCTTCTATGGTGTGAGGGTTTACTCACTACAATAAATTTACATGGGTTTTGAACATGGGTCACTTGTTATATAATATGGAACCACATGTGTTAGATTTTACCCTAGTACATAATATGTTAATTCATTATACCAAAAAATCATTTATTCCATCACACACAACATGTATTGTAGAGGGACTGACATTAAATATACCTATAATATATATTGGGTAGATTTGAACCACCAAACAATGTGTATCAAATGAACATTCAATGTAAAACTATAAATATTCAACTATATGTGTCCAATAAATATGTTTACCATCCAACATGGTTACACATACAAGTGCTTTTTTGTACTTATCATGCATAGGATATGCCTTGGGTATTAGAAGTATATGATGACTAATCCTTGATGTATCACATGACATGTACCATTTTACTAGATTTCATATATATCAAAATGAAATGACTTCATGTATTTATGATACATTTTCTACTGTCCCAGGACCCACAGTCCATATACCCTAATGGGACATGTGTTGTGTATTGATTTTACTTATATCATATTGGGGTTGATTACATAGGGTTTTTATCAAGGCCTATAGGATATGAACTATATACCACATATCATGTATAAATCCATTCTTATTACATTATCAAATAATCTCCCTTAGTTGTAATAATCAAACACCTTAGTAATCCTTTTTGATTGATTTTACACCTAAAACATGATGTTTCATATTTCATGGAATTAAGGTTTTGTTGAAGTGTTTTCAGTTGATGGTGATCTTTAGGAATGGGGAGACATCATTAGATTGTAGGGGAATGTTCAGTGCAAATTACGGGGTTGGTAACCACACATCTTTTCTCTATGTATAGTGGTCATATTCCCCATCTATATTGTGGATCTTATAGCCCCCCTCGTGGATAAAGAATAATTTGAAAACCATTCATGGGGTGTGGGTCCTATATATGAGAATATGGTTAGTAACTCCTAAATCCTGATCAGGTATGAGTCCCCAATACTGAAGGAGGGGTACGTATCACCCCATTCAAGTGGTCATATATCATCCACCTATTGTGGTTAATTTTTTTCTTATTAGATCAAATATGGGATATTATTACATTTGGGTCAAGAACCTACTTTTTGGTGTACTCACCAATAATGTTTCATTCCCCTACCAAAAATCGATTTTTTGTAAGAGGTGTAACAGATGGGTAGATGTGGTTATGTGTGATTCTTGTTATTATTCATGTGACATGACATGTATATATTATCCCCTTGGAGATAAAACATCTATATGGGTTGTTAATTTTAGGATTTTGGCACCATTGTTAGTTTGAAAAAATTGATCTATATGAGGTATGACCATTTACATAACTAAGATAAGAATATTGAATTTATTTATTTTTCTATGGTTGTCTTGACTTTAAAGAATATTTATTTCATTAAGATTATCCCTCTAGTTTTCCTCATACCTCTGAACCAAGATGAGCTATTTTTAATCTTTTCCATTATGTTCCATGTGAATCAATCTATTTATGTTTATACTCACCCCAACCCAATATCTTTTCCAACACATGTGTTTCCTATGAAGGCATTTCATGGATTTTAAATCTCAAAGGATTCCATTGAATTTGGTGGATATTATAGAGATGATGTGTAGTAGAATATAATAGTTGATGGTGGGGGTGGATTCTAATATAATTCATCCCATATATAGTGAATATATGTCTTTTCATTTATAGACTCATTTTAATATAGGTTAATTTTTCTAATTCATTTGTATTTACCCCTTTGGTTTTTTTCCAATATGTTTTTGTAAATTTCCTTAATGTCTCACTCATGTGCTGATTTACATTTCATATAATATATATATGGATGGTGGTTTCAAGTTATTTATAATTCTTATTAGATATTCATTTTATATTATATAATATAGTCAATTTCATCTCATATAAGTTTGTATATTAGAGGTGATAGTTTCTAACCTTATCATATTAGAGGTTTTCTTGGTGTGGTAATCTCATCTTACTACTAGCCCAGTTGGGGTCCCAGTGGTCTGGTCATTCTCGAATGGTATCAATAAATATTGATTGTTAGGGACATTGTTTGGAATTATTTGTCTTCTGAGGATTCATTTGGGTATTTAACTTAGTGATGATATGGGTGTATTGAGTTTGGTTGTCAAACTAAAGAGATAATAGTACATGCAATTTTAAACATATCAATTTTCAAGGTATTTGATAACATGTTTTTCCACATAAAATACTCTAATGAATTGTATGAATGGTACTAGATAGTTAGTATATGCATCATATTGTTGTTATTAAAGATCACCCACAACCTTCTTCAGTCATCATCAAAATATATACTCTAATATATATGTGATTACATTATCTAATAAATTTTTTCATACATTGAAAACCAACTCATGTTCAAATTCATGGTTTTGATTTTACCATTCCATTATTTTAGCCTCTCTCTATTGATAAACAAAGTGATGATATGAAATTGTACTGACTGAATAAATGTTATCCTTTCCCTATGGGTATATAGAAACTTCTTTATTAAATTATACTAATGGTGGATTTTCATGTGGATTATATAGTGGTTCTCGTTGATCCAGGATAGCCTGCATGTAGTCAGGATACATTTTATGCCTTCTAGTTATTAATGATTTAATGCTTTATAAGGAGACTATGATCCTTGAGTGATATAGGATTGGATGGAGTTATAGAATCACATTTACCAATCTGGTTTTGACACCCCCAAAAAAATTATTATAATAGTGTATTCTACCCACATACTGGGGGGATTCATTAGTTAAAATTCACTCAAAATCCCAATGGTGTTACTAAATATTGGCTTGAGATCAAGATTTTTTTTATGAGGTTATATCTAACAATGTTTAGAAATGTTTAGATTGTATTGAAATGTACCTATTCAAGGAAGCATGACCATAACTAAACATCTTTTCAGTAATACTGATGGAGTACACTTTAGTTACCATTATATAAATATTATTTTATCTCAAGATTTTAAGAAAGATATTTTGAGAGAGATCCAAGATTTGTTTTTTCTTTTATGTATCCCTACCTATATCAGGTACATGGGTGAGATTTTGTTGTTTTTTGTTCTCTATAATAGGTTTATAATCGGATAGGTAAGATAAATACTTAGTTATACTTATCAATTCCAATATTTTTATAGAATACTACATTAAATACATCTTTGAGGATTAAAGTTTTCTATTTATAGACTCCATACCAATCCATGATGCAGTTCCAATAAATAATTTTTTGGTATAAGATTAGTTAGAGATGGGAGATGTTTTAGAATATATAATAAACTACCCCTAAAGATATCCTCATCAGATGTATGGTGTAAATGGGTAGGAGAAATAATGTTATCTATGATGTTTAGATTTTGTTGAGAAATATCAAACAAGGTTAGAGGTTTAATTAGTGTCTTCTTCATTAAAACTCCTACTCATCGACACCAGTGTGAGTAATTTAATTTTTTATATATATTTTCATGTTTTTTTGGTTTTAGTAGATATTCACATTTAATGGTATGGTTGTGTACTCCCACTAATGATGATCATACATTACTCATATTACTTGAGAGTGTGACTTTTCCTTAAAGTAATTTTTTTTCATATAACAACATTTCAAGATGATAACATTGGTCAATATCTTCAATGTGGATATAATTTCTTCTTCTCTTTACATGTTATGTTATGGAAATAAGGGAAATTCTTTTGTAGGTCTTAGTTAATCATATATCAGTTAATGTGTATATATTGACATGTTGTGCAAGATGTGGTGGATCTATTATGCATAGTGTTTATTGATCATGTGAATGTTATAATGGTGGATATAATATGGTTTCTCTCCTAGTTAAATTATGAATTATATTTTATTTATTTAGGGACTATATTAATATCTTATACAGTTTACCATAAAGCCCAACCGGTATTAGGGAGTAGAAATTGGACTATTAGTCCAATTTGAATAACATTTTCATTGGAATTAATGTTACCCCCTCAACTAGTATGGATGAACATATGTGTCTTTAAATATGTTATTCATTACTATATGGTATTATATTTGGGTTTTTGGGATGTAATTCTGTAGTTAGTTTTAGAATATCACTATGAAATTATGGTGATGACATTGGGATTAATGACCACCCCATCTATTTTGTGACACAATGGGTAGTTATGTTTATCTTCACTGATTACACCCTAATTTATCTAAATAAAAAGAAAAGTATCTTGAGTGTTGGGGATTTCATTTTTCATTTTTTAATACTACCAAAAATGTGTTGGGATCTTAAGGTGTGAGATTAGGATGTGATATATTCATTACATTGTCATGATATTTGAGAAGTATTATTCATATGAAATATTTGGCATCATTTCAGATTATGTTTTGATAGTGTCACAACTATGTCCGGGTAATAGATTTACCTAGAGAGAATTTTGTTCTCATAAAATTTATGATATATTTGTGAATCTGATCATGATATGGTTTGATTTCAGGAAAGTTAAAGACATGGTATTTTTTCTATCAATAAAGACCCGTATATCACAAAGAGTTTGAGAGTTTTAATATGGTCCCATCATGTTTGAGATTAGATGTTATCAAGTATTTAAATAAATTCAATAAGAGGATGTTAATAATGGTGTAGAGTATATCATTCCCCTTCAGGAATATATTGGGGTGTTTTTCTAAGACTCATCTTGGGTCTTGTGATGGGTGGTTTTGTGGTAAATTTTCCCAATGGAATAAAAAATCACTCTACTATATTTCAATATGAGATTTCATGTTAATTTTTGGGGTATTTACAGATACTCAACAATTTATATTTCATATAGGGTAATGGTTTTATTTTATCATATATATTAAGTCTTCTCATGTTGTTTTCCAGGTGGTGGATTATGGGTTTCACTTTAAAGGTGGGTAGGTAAATGCTCATGAAAATGTTTATCTTGATAGGAAATCATTCTAAGGATGATAATGATTATTTTCTGGTTTCCCAAATGTGATATAAAAAATGGAAACATGTGTTCATGAAGGTATTTGTTATGTAATCATGGGAATCTAGGGAATGTAATTAGAATGAAACTTATAAGAACGAGTTTTCTTTTCCAATATGGTTGTGTCATGCATTCCCCTTAGAACCTGGACCTAAATAGGTAGATAGATACTATAAAATGTGGATTGTTTTTCATATGATATAGTATGGTGATATTTCATATGTGTAATATTAGGCCTTTTCCATTCCATGGATGAAACAGAAAAATGTTGGAGAGGATGTAGTAAGAAATATTTTATTAAAGATTGGAAAAATAATTGTTTGAGTATCGAATTCATAGGTCCCTAAAATGGAAAAAATGATCAATTTAACTTAGATAATGAACTCGAATAAATTTTATAACAATTGAATTAAACTCAGAACGATTTTTTACCAAGGGGATGAATTTAGGTTGAATTTAAAACTAGTTGGATTCTATGTGATATTTAACGTTTTTAAATATATATTTTTTCCCATAAACATAAACATTAAAATCACCTAAATGGAAGTTGGTAAAAATATTTTGATGTCATGATTGTTTCCAAATTGGGTTTTTCCCTATGTGAGGTATATCTACTATTTTGAGGTTGGGTTCCCCATATCGTCCTTTATTGAAACAATTAGTATAATTATTGATTGGCCTATTATTATAATATAAATAACCTACTGTGGAGTTTCTTAGGTTTTACTAATATAGATGATGTATACACTAGGGGAAGGAGAGGTGACTAGAAGATTTTCATCCTAAATAAATTTGATGAAGCATGGATCACTAGAGTTATTTTTTATGGAACAAGTAGTAGATTATGAAGCTTCATCATATATTCTATTGTGCTATTACATTTTATCTATTTTTTTCTTTTTCATTATGTTTGTTGATTATTCATATCATGGTTAAATTTTGCAAGTCATAAAATAGATTTAATGGTGAAAATACTCTTAGAAAATTAAATTTTTTATATTTTTCATATTTTTTATTTTGGATGAATTCTGATTTGTAGTGAAATTTGAATTAAAATGTGTGGTTTATCATAAATTAAATTGTCTTTGATTTTATTGTAATTAGTTAGTTTTTCTAATATTCATAATCATAATTAATTATCTTTTTTATCAATTCACAACAAGAATTTGTGATTTTGAATTCCCTTGGTAAAAATAAAAATAATTATTTTTTATAATTATTTTTCATGGAATAGTGTTCATCATGTTAAGGGATGTTAATAATGGTTAACCATACACTATTAAACCAAATGCATCCCACCCCTCACTTTAAAGAAGGGAAATGGAATAGAATATAATACGAGGGTTACATAATGGTGGCTGGTTGAATGTATATTTGATAGTGGCATGATGGACAAAACAATGATCTGGGTTCAGCTTGAAATCAAGTTAGAGGATGATGATGGTCACCAGGTAGGAGATTTAGATGATTGACTATGACTATGGATGTAGGTAATAATATAGATGACACATCAGGGAATGGATATATAGAAAAGGAGATCGATGATTGGAGAAATGATAATGAACTTATATATAAAAGATGACATGATTACTCAACAATATATCTGATGGAACTTGTCGAGTATCTCTCTATTTCCACAATTTAAGAATTCCTACTCTACTATAAATTTTACATGCGGTGTGACATTTGGTCACATGCCATGTGATTTGGGACATATTTTTTTGACATGTACCTGAATATATGATAGTTAAACATGTTAGACCCACATATCAAGTTATGAATCACACATTCCATATGTATAGTACAATTAGAAACAAAATGTGTTCCAATTGTACATGCCAGAAAGATGCTTGGACCCACATTCCATGTATCATGGAAACACACCATGTATAGCTATAGAGATTCCTTATTTTGTATCTGGTATACATGTTAACCATCCAATATGGTTTCACACATCATATGTATCTAAGAACATATCATGTATAAGACATGACTCGGTTTTAGTTTTACACATAGATTGATCCACAAATCTGCAAGCGTCATGTACCATTTGGAAACATGTCATGTATATTAAAATAGAACAACTTCGTGTATTATGGATACACTAATGATGTTTCCTTAACTGCCACATTCCATATACCCAATTCGGTTATGCTTTATAAGTTGATTTTACATGTATTGGATCATGAGGACTTTTTTCCAACTATTTTTGTGGAATAGAAATAGTTAATTGTATAATACATTTATCATAAATTTCTCTTCTTATTTATTTATCATAACCTATCATCGAGGTGTGAAAATTTGTCATATGATTAGTCAATTATAAGAAATATTATACAAATAATGTAATAGTGGATGTTTCATTGATAATAGTGGTTTTTATGATGTTTGAGTATATAGAAATCATTATCAATGGGGATACATCATTGGGTTAGAGGAATGATGTTTGGTGGAGATGATGGGGTTGGTATTGTGTTTTCTTATGGATAGGTTTTGGGTCCCCAATATTTATTGTGGATTTTAGTACCCACCATATATAAACGTGGGTCGTAATGAAATATTTGGGGAGTAGGTCCCCCATTTTATAATGGGATTTGTAAACCCATGACCCTAGTTTGGTTCATGTATCTCATATAAAAGGTAGGGTTGGTATCCCCTTGTATTAGTTAAAAAATTCCTCCCCCAATAATGTATGGTCTTTTCATATGGGTTATTTTTTAGGTTCTTATTATATTAAGGTATGATACCCCATTACTAGCATACTCCTTAGTGATTTTTTCATATACTATTATAGTTGAAGTGTAATTTCATGGGATATATTAGTAATGGGTAGATATGGTAATGTGTGATTCAAGTTATGGGTCCTGAGATAAGATTGGTACATTCAATCACTTTTGAGTAACACCTTATAGTTGGTTTATCATTTTTAATAATTTTGACCAAATATACTATAAAAATCGTGGTTTAAATGATATGAAATACTTTATTGATTTTAAAGGAGAATAGTTGTATTATTCATTTTTCCAATGGTTTTCGTGGATTTAGAGTTCACTTTTGTTCATGGGATTCTCATTCAAATTTCGCTCGAATATGGGTATTCAGTTATCCTATAAACATACTTTTTTTTTGTTTTTGGGGTCCCTAATAGGGTTTGTTAACACTAAAACCCACATGGGATTTGTTTCCACATGTGTTTTTTCATATAGATGTTTCAAAAGTTGTCTATATCATTAGAGGGCCAAGAGATCAAGGGGTTTTTAGATAAAATTAATTGTAGTTGGTAGTGGTATATGATGAGTGTGATTGTGTATTGAGTTCATACTAGGAGGCCATATAGTGAGGAGGTGTAATACTAATATTAGAGTCTATTTTAAATAGTATATTTTATCTACAACATTTTAATTTTCAATTTTTTGGGTTTTCATTTGTGGAAATATATTTTTCATTGATTTATCACTGACGTATTGTTGAACATTTTAGTTTATATATATATGGATTATGATTTTTGGTTATTCATACTAAATATTATAGATTTATTTTTAATATTGGTTGATATAAGTAAAGGATACCCATGTATGTCTGTTCATTCTTTGTTCAAGATGCTAGCCCTATTCATTTTAGAGGTGTGATTGGGTTACAACACTCATCATACTGTTACTCTTGGTTTTTTCCCAGTAGGTCAGGTCCAGTCATCGATTATTATATTCCATTGTGAATTTCCATTATGTTTGGTTGTATTTATCCTCAAATTAGTATAATACATGGAGTCACATTAGTCATTAATGGTGTTGTAAGGATTTATGGATATTTCCACTAGAAACTTCAATAGTATGACACAGGAGGGAGATGTGGGGTTTGGTACAAATTTTTTTACATTGGATGACATTAATTTTGTTTCTATTATATAAAAGTTTACATATCGAGTTATGAAATTTTATGTCTTATTTATTGGATTTAGAAAGGTTTTATTTATTCAAAAAATCCTTTCATCTTAAGAAACCAAAATCCAATCGTCCAAGAAGGATGAGAGTATCTTGTGGTTGTAAATAAATTACTAATTTCTAAATAAGATGATAGTAATGAATAAATTCATGTTTCATTGAATTAATAATTTATTTTATCAATGAAATGGATCTATGTTGGTTTTGATGATCCACTTATGATTTAGAAATCTCTAATTGAGGGTGGATAAGACAAAAATTACAGAGGTAACATTTAGGAGTTGGTATAAATATTATGAGTTCTTGGTGGTTTGGTATGGAGTCAATAATTATCATGTTTTTTTATTTTTTATGTATTAATATCATCCAGAAATAAATAGAGTCTTTAATTAGATTATTTTTGGATAATATTTATATTTATTCATAATCCAGGGAGGATTGTAGAATATGTTTGAAATTTTTTTGGGATATGTTATAGAAATATATGGTTTATAAAAATCTAACCAAAGGAAAATTTTTGGATATGGGTGGTGTAGTTATAAGGGTGTTTTATTTTTGAAAATTGTTTCTTTTTAAACATAAATAATGTGAAGGGAGTGATTTTTTGGATTTTCTTAAAAGTATTTTTAATATTTGATGTTTCCTTGGGTATAAAGGATACTATTGAAACTTTTTTGAATGCTTATCAAATTTAGTGTCTCTAATGATGATGTTGATTTATAAATATGTACAATGTGAGTCAGGAGAGAAGTTATTGGGATATTTTAATGATATGTAGAGGATGATTTATTTTCTTACGATGTTTTCCTTACCAGTGTTAAATTTTTAATTTTCATTATATTTTGATACACTTGGATCTAGATTGTGATGTGTGCTCTAATAATATGATAATGTGGTTTCTTATGAAATAATATTGTTATAAATACAAGAAACGAAACATCACATTCATGATATTGTGTTCTAAGAGGGTGTCAATGTAATGAATTATTAAATAAATTACATATTTTAAAAGATATTTATGGTGTATTCTATTAATCACATTCTATGGAAGATTTTATTCCATTTATATTTGAACATGATAAAGTAGATATGGGAATAATACCATTAGAATTTTATTATGATTTATCCTACACAACTTGTAATGGTATTATTGTAGCATACAATTTGACTACGAATACTCAATTGATATAGGAATAATAAGATCATTTTAAAATGATGGTCTTGATTATGAGTTTACATTTGTACTCTTAAAAGAAGGAAGTTGTATGCTATTACATCATATTGACGTCACTTAGGTACTTGTGGACTAACTAATGGAGAACAAATTGATAAAGGTGGAATGTATGATTATTGGATTCCACTTAAATAGTGGTAATATCATTAATGTCTGGTTGGAAGTGGTAAACCCAAGGATATATTTTCATTAGAGACTTGTAGTTCAATTTTATATAACAATGAAGGTTATGAGTTCAATTCATAAATCTAGTTGGTATTATTATCCTCATTTGATAAATATGGGTCACGAAATAATTTGGTAGTTCTTGTGATAAGAAATGAAGAGGGTCATAGTCAATTATGAATCTCATTAATTCAGTTTTTTAAAGATAATTTTAAAGAGTAATCATCCTATGAGAATTTTAAATCCTTTTTAGGTGATTGTATGGAAATAAAATGAAAATATTATGGAATTTTTTATTAGTTTTCCTAGATCACAATGTTATAATTATTGGATATGGGTGATCATGGATCAACATAAAATTTCACCCACTAATTTTTTATTTGTGAAATAATTTTATAAATAGATTTATGTACGTTATCAGTGTATTAAGTCATAGTGATTCAAGAAAACATTTCTAGTATCATGTAAGATAAAAAACCATTATTTTACTTCTATATTTTAGTGATTGTTAAATAATTTTATGGGTATTCAACTAAATATGAGTAAATATTATCATCTTTAAATATATTGGAAATCAAACAAAACTATATAGATTTTTGAGGATATACTACCAGATTGTGTGCTAGATTTTTGGAAATCACTTTAGGATCACATTTATTAAGAATAAGTTTTCATCATTAATATCTATCATGAATAAATTATATAAATCCATTAAAAGAGGTTTGTGGAATAATGTGACACACCACAAACTTTATTATCTTACAATTACATTAAATATAGAAAATATACCGTTATAATACATTCTATTTAACTTTTTTGTTTAGATTTTTAGAGAAAAAAGAACAAAACACATTTATTTTTCAAATAATGGTCATTTACAACTAAATTATAATATACTGATATATAAAAATCCTTCAAAATGTCTCATAAAATCAACACACATGATACACTTCTTTACTACTCATATGTATCATTATTCTTAGTAATCTAGCCACAACAGACCCTTATGGGTTACTCATGTGATATAATCACCTTCATAACCCAGGGAATGTGAACATAAGAATGTAATGAGCTAAAATGCTTAGTAATAATAGAATCTCATCAATATTTCATCATGGTTTAGATCATAGGAATTTATGAAATAATGAGTAAGGGGGAAATATTACTAAAAAGAACATGAAATAATAAGAATTCTCAAAAAGTAAGATAAAAGGAAATAAAGTATTAAATGGATAATAATGTACAATGATATATGAATTTTAGATAATAAACATTATCCATTGAGTATAATCATAAATATATATCATAAAAACTTGTAATTCATTGAATCATTTCATACCAAGCAATTTTGGAAACAACATTAGCAAAGAAAAAAAACATATTCTGAAACAATTCAAGTATTTTCACACATTATGTTGTGAAAAAAACTATGAATCCCCACCCTTTATTTTGTGAAAAAATAGAATATTTTATATGATCTATGGTTTGAACAAATCCAATAATGTCCATGCTTTATGTTGTAAAAAATCCAATCCAGTCCATGATATATGTTATGAAAAATTATAACCATGTTTATAATTTATTATCACATGAGAAATAAATATAAAACCAAATAAATTAATGGTGATATAGGAACCAACCTATCAATAATTAAAAATATACATGCCACTTCAAAACAATCATTGTTCACATCCTTAAAAACCAACATAAAGAAAAATGGGTTTCAAAACATTTCTAGATGATATCACCAAACTCGACCTCATGAATGTAAATGGTAGATACCCAAAAATTAATCACCCAAAAGATCAGTTTATAAGATAATTTAGAGGGTTAATCAAAAATAATAATTTTCATGTAAATAAATAATATTGAGGTACCAAGGAAAATGAATGTGAAATTATAAATGAGTTTTTAGAAAAAAAAATTACATCTTTGAAAAAGAAGATGTTACAAATCATAGTAAAAGTTAATTTTTTAAAATTTAATGTGAAAAATATTGATATAATTAAATTTTGAAGAGAAATTTAAATAGTGAATCCTTGAGAAAGTTATAATGATTTCAAAAATTTGAGTAAAATAAGATTGATTTTCTTTAATTTTTTGAAAATAATCTACAATAATGATCAATAAAAAACATAAATTTTTCAAAAAGGTGAAGTGAAAAAAATTTGGAAAATTTTAATTTCAAAAATAATATTAAATAAAATATATTTAAAAACTAATAAAGTATTTTTAATTATAATGTGTAGTTGAAAATAATATCATTTATTTTTTAAATACTTTTATTGAAAACTCTCACCATAAAAATAGGTAACAAAAATTACCTTCCAAAAGTGGAAATAGAAAATGTAAAAGTCACATGAGTAATCATATATTTGGATTTAAACAGAAGAAAAAATTTATTTTTAGAATAATTAACATGGAAATGTATGAAAAAGTTTCATTAAAGGAAATGATATTATTTTTCTTGAAAATGTCACAATTTTATGAGAAACAAATTCATTCAAAATGAATCATTGAGATAAAAGAATAATCTTACCTGCAAATAAGAGGAGAAATATATTGTGCAATATAAAATAATTGTTTTATAAAAAATAGAAAAGTGATTCTCATGGAATGATATTTCAACAAAAATAAACAAAATTTGAGTTAACAAATTTCCATAGGTATATCAG
Source organism: Viscum album (assembly GCA_963277665.1). Lineage (NCBI taxonomy): Eukaryota > Viridiplantae > Streptophyta > Magnoliopsida > Santalales > Viscaceae > Viscum > Viscum album. Next base: position 817,957,878 of record OY728132.1, on the reverse strand, counting down.
ACTTCATAAAGAAATATGAATTTAGAAATGGGTTTATGTGTTAGAAATTTATATCCCTGGAGAAAAAAATATAAAATTACAAATCAATAAATTAAAAATGAGAATATTCCCAAAAGATATAAAATAATTTCAACAAAAAAATAATAACTAAATGATTAAGGATTTAATTTCAAAAATTTCTTATAGATATGGTAATGGTAATGTGAGAATAATAGTGTTCCATTTAAATAAAAATTTAAATATCATAAAATGAATGATATTTATTTTAGTTGAAGGAAATAAGATTGTGAATACAAAATATAAAATAAATAACATTCTGTAATATTAGACATGTATTATGGAATTTGAAATAGGGATAAATAACCATTACATCCAAGGTATACATTAAATCGAAATCCATTTAAAGAAATAATGAGATATAAATCATCAATCCAAATGAATTAAATTAATATGCTAAAAGATGTGAATTATGAATTAGTTAAAATGTATCAATGATTCCATGGTGAAATATGTAAAAAATATCTCAGGAAAGTAAATTTTCAGATAAACAACTTCGTACCTTAAATCATGCTAAGTCAAACTTTCTTTAATATCATTCATAACATGTGATTTCACATGGAGAACTCTTTGGAAATAGTGATCTTATGAAATTTTTTTGATACAATAACATAATGAAATTGGCAGAGATGCCTGCAGGGAAACAATAGTGTATTTTTAGTATGAATGATGAAGGGATTGTTTAATAAGAAGAGGCAGAAGTATAAATTAATCAGAAAAAAATATTTTCAAAAATTTTTACAATTACAATGGTGATACAATTTTTAGAAATAGTAATTTATTTTAATGAAAAAAATAAACTTTCCCTTTTTAACTAATTAGAACATGCTAATTTAAAATATTAAAATAGTTTTTTAAAATAAAATTATTTATGTTTAGAAAATTTATTTTTATAATTAGCACACATAATGCATATAAACATTTTTTTTAAATGTGGGTTTTTATGATTAAAATATATATATTGTGAAAATTTATCTCGAAAAATGAATTTCAGGATAAAGTTTGTTTATTATATATCAAATAAAAATTATTATTTTTTAAAAGAAAGAAATAAACTAAATAACACCATTAAATTATTTAATTAAAACAAAAATAAAAATAGTTTTAAATTTGAATGAAATGTTACTTTTTTCAAAAATGGTATTATCCAAAAAAATGTATATCCTTTAGTATTTCAACCTAGATATTCAACTAAAAATAAATTATTTTATAAAATTTCCTAAAAATTCATCCTATGAATGTTTTTGAAAATCAAATTAAAAAAATTATTTCATTTTACAAATTGATATTCTGTAATTTGTAACATTTATTTTTAAGTAAAAATAATATATATAAGGAATGTATTTTTCTGAAAAATGAAATGTTCAATATTTAAGTGTAATTAATCTTATTTTGTATGTATTTCTAACTGATTAATATCTTTTTATCTACTTTAGTTGATATTCTTATTATAAATTTGTAGTATAATATTTCAGTGATATGTTTTGTTCTGTTTGTGTATGAAATAATATTTTAGAAGCCACATTTACTTATGGAGAAATATTTACTAAAAATGTTGTTTTTACATTCTACCCCCATAAAATGAATCGCGCCCTCAAAATTTTGATTATTCTTAACTAATGAAATAGTTTAGGGTGTTCAAAAGATAAACATGACACCAAATTAAATTTATAATGTGGTTTATTTCTCAATATAATTGGAATTACTAATTAACTCATCTTTTCTCTCATCATAGGAATATAACTATTGTTTAGTTTATCAGATATCAATTTTCACCAACATAATGGGAATAAATTTTTCATTGGGATTTTATAGTTATCCTCGTTTTAATAGGTAGTCATGGGAAGATTTTGAGAATTAATTTTCACATTTTGTAAATTATCATGGACACTATATCATGAGATCCAATCTATGAATAATTTCTTATAAAACATAAATAGAGGATGTATAATAGGATTTATAGGAATCAAATTCCAATACATATCTATTTAGATGAATTTATCATAGTGACCTGTACTCCAACAACATAGAGTAGAGTATGATTTATTATAATGTCATAATATACAAGGAATCACATCCCAAAGTACTTAATAATTTCATAGTATTGGTAAAATAGATACGTACTTGATTCATTTATTACATTTGAAAACACATATTACACCATATTTTTTATTAATAATATTATTCCCTCTAGCATATCCTTTCATATAAATCATTTAAAAATTCATGGATTATTGAGAATGAAAACAAAATAATGGTGAGTTTAAATGATTAGTAAGTATTAATTAAAGTGGAATCTAGAAAAAATGGTACATAATTAATAAGGAATGAACAATAAGAAAAGGTAAAAATCTGAACACACATTCTATTTAAATAATAGACCAACTTAACCGGTGGAAAGGTAAATAAATAAATCACATTTAATTTTATCAATAAACAGACTATTATAATTCGATAAGGCATAATGAGTCTGGAAAAGTAAATAATTTAAATCACATAACATTTAATCAATAAACTTAGAATGAATTGAATATAGAGCTAACGCCACTTCAAAAATATCATGGATAATAGTAACTAAAATCTAAACAATGAAAATTATTAATTATTAATGTTCATTTATGTAGAAACATGATACATTTAGTGTTAGGATCTAAACTCAAACTAGTTTAAAACATACTTGGTAAAAAAACACACTTAATTACGGATAGCCAACTGATTCGTCCCATGAGACTATCGATGCATTGATTGCATTGTATTGACAAGTCTTCAAACTATGTATTTCACATCTTAATCAATACTCATATATAAAATAATATATTTAATTCTTGAACAATGTGATATATCATTCAATATCTATATTGAAAAAATGATACAAATTTACCACTATTACCCTAGTTAATCAAATAACTGTTAAAATCAACATTATATAGAAAATTGAAATATGGTTTAGAAAATAAAAATAACCATGATAAATATTATTATAATTTATTTTAAATTTAATTACCATAGGAAAGTGAATAATTCAAGGTAAATTTATCACCTATAAAAATGAATCATAGAAGTCAACTTCAATACTTTACTTTTTCAAACTGATCAAAACCCATCCAGAAAAAGGTTAAGGAAGGAATTAGTATAATATATATCCATTAGATTAACAGTGAATGGTTTTTATCATTAGAAAATATAAATTCAATAAAAATATAATTAGAAACATTATTTACGAAAATAACCATTTCATTTAGAAAAACTGTTTGAAAATTATATTTCTTTAAAATATATTTTGAAAACATTTTATTCAAACACATCCCAATAAATTTGAAATGTAATCCTCAAAGAAATGATTATCATGATTGTGGTTAATAAAATACACTTTTAAAAAGAATAAATCACCTTATTTTTTAACTATTAATTTTTAACAGAAATTGGATTATCTAAAAAATGACAATAAGATTCTCATCACATTTTTTATAGCTAAATAGTGATTTTTATGAAAAAACATAATTTTATTTTTAATTTTTTTAAAATTGTAAATTTGGGTGATAATTACTTTGATAAGATATTTTGGGTTGGTTGAAAACATTTTTCAAAACATTTTATAAAATATGTTTTATGAAGAAAACCGATTTCATACAAAAGAGAGAAATAAAGCCAAATTTTTTTGAAAACATTTTATTAATTATTTTAGGTACCCAAGAGAGTAAATATTGTTCGATTAATAGAAAGTATCATGAATTAATAGATAAGGATAAAATTACTTTTTTTTATTAAACAATGATAAAATAATATCCTTTAATTGAAATTCAATAATAAATACTTTTTATTAAATGATATTGTGATGTAAACCCTTCCAATGATCATAATGTTGAAGTGGGAATCATACAACGAATTGATTATGTGAATCAAAATTAGATACACATAAAATTTATTAATAAATAATAAGATAATCGGAATTCACTACACACATAATCATATAATGTTAATAAAAATGAAAATCTAATATAACCCATTGAAAAGAAATCGAGTTATGAAATTATTTACCATGTGGTTACACATAAGTAAAATTCCCATGGATGTTATAATTAGAATAAAAACTCAATATATGATTAATTATTATGTAATCATGATATTACAAGTAAAAGTAGACGTTTTACACTATACGAAGGAAATTAGGTTCATAGCATTACAATATGCCACTATAAAATGAAATTGAATGAAATACCTAACCTCAAGATTTCTTTTATTTGAAAATTATATAACATCATATATATTTGTTTTAAAATTTTTATTAACATATTAAATAAAAATATAAATTTTTATAAATCATATATGATCCTTTTATAACATCTTACTACTCTTTTATTAATACTCATTCATTAATATCACTATTTTTTGTGTTAATTGCCATGTTTTCTCATTCATGTGTCATCGTGAAATATTGGGTTCAAGTTAATATTTTATAATTATATCAAATCCAAAAAAATAATCATTACATATATATAATAATTTTATATCATCCTTACTTTTAAAAAAATCATGTATGATGTTTATGAAAAATGAAGAATGTTATGATCACAGAGATGGTAGATTGTATGAACGTATGAGTAATGTTTCCATTTTGTCAATAATCCTTATAGAAATGAGGTAAGTAATATTTTACCATAATATAATTATTATAAAAAGATATATCAAAAATTATATATTTATATATACAATACATGTGGTATGGGTATGAAAAGAGAGTCACATCGCTTCGTGAATGTGGTAGTCATACGTGTATGAAGGATGTTGTCATCTTTACGTTAGTGAAAATGAAAAAAAATAAAATGATATATTTTATCATTAAAAAACCAGTAATATGTAATTAATGGAATATTTATTTCATTAATATCACATATAATCATCATCTGTATCTTTATCACCTTCCATGTGGTGCGTTGGTGAATGCTGAATCACATCACTTCACAAGGCGGCAGACTTCCTTACACAAGAGTGATGTTATCGTATCTTCTTAAAATTGGAAGGTAAGATATAGTGAATCAAACGGTATAAATATGTTATTTATATTATATATATTTAAATTTATATTTATTTATTATATTAATCATCATACCCAAACTTGATTTGTGTACTAGGAAAAAGTAACGATATCGGTTCTTGATGTAGTAGTCCGTCGTACACACAAATAATTATTTCATAACCCATTTGATGTAAGTGTATATTTTTTAATGAAATTCCATTATTATAAAAACATAAAAGTATATTTAATATACTGAGGATATTGTATGAACATGTTTTAACACTAATAAAGATATGGATAAATAAACAAGGGAATGTTGCTCATTGAAGAACATTACCTATTCATTGGGTGTCCTCATTTGGTTTTCACTGAAGACTTCCTAGGATGGATATATGAAAAACTCAAGATTATAGGATGATATGAGAAAAAATGGGATGTTTTTTTGGTAGTAATTATATAAAAAATAGGTTTAAACTGTGAAGAAGAGAGGAGAGGGAATGTAATTTTATACGTGGGGGAGAGGACACAGTATATTTGTTTCAAAATAATTGAGTGATACCACTTTTTTAATATTTAAAAAGGGTAAAAATAGACCATTATAAAATATTATAGGTTTTTTTGGTAAAAATAGTTCCATAAAATAGTTTTCCAAATTTTATATATGTCATTTTTACCCTTATCATTTCTAATTCACCCCCTATAATCCCATTTTTACATTGACCACAGTAATTAATTTTTACTACATTCACTATTAATTTTTGGAAAAAATTAATTTGAAATAATTATAAATTATAAATTATTATTAATTTAAATCCAGAATCCATTTTCCAAAACTCAATTTACAAAATTAGAAAAATTGAATATAAAATTAATCTCGCAAACATCAGGAGAAATCAGGGTTTTAAAGTGAAGATACACAAACGTGTACAAATTTTTTATACCAAAATTCAACATAAAAATGATTAAAACGAAATAAATTAGATTAATTGATATAATTTTTAAATAAATTTACTTTAAAACCAATTCAAAATATAATTTTATATTATAAATTATTAAAATGAAATGGGAATTTTCAATTAAAATTCATTATATTTCACTCTTCTTTAAAAAAATGAATCATTTAAGAAAAATCTAAAAGATTCAACCTAAGATAATTTTTATACACCAATTTAAGAGATGAAATTATTTTTATCATAGAATTTTTATAAAATTGTTGAAAATTAATTTTAAATTTTGTGCACAAAGTGTAACTAATCCCTATTTTAGAAAAATACAATTTTTAGGAATACATTTCTATTTTTGTCTTAACTGATTTATATTTTACTTATATCCTTTATATAACTAATAAAAATGTGCAAATTATATATTTTAATATATCATTTAATAATATTCACATCCTCCATTCAAATGTCTCAGTGATATATATTAAATAATCATCTTTATTGTATTTTGGTATTTGGTAAAACTTGTTATTGTGTGCAATAAATGACATTGAAGAAACTAATTGTTATTGTAATGAAATCAAACTCATTATTGAATGTAAAATATTCAATAGAATTAAATTTTATTCTTTTATAATTTATAGGATGTTACATTTATATTCTTGGGATATGATAATTGTACCATAAAAATGGTTTATTAATAATTCAACATCTAGTAATTGAGTGGAAAATTTTGTGTTATTAGGTACATAATAGTATATTGAACATGATGATAATACAAAACACGCATTTAATCTGTGGGTGATCGGTTCATTTCATTCAATATAATTTTTGGAACTCATGTCATTATCTGTGTTTTCATAGTCTTTCCATTATTCATGGAATGTACCAATACTTATCATCTTTGATAGCCATTTTATTGGGACATTTCTTAGACAATTCCAATGTATCCCACAAATTATATATCAAACTATCTATTTTACCTTATGATTAATACAATATCACTAAATTTTTTAGTATGATTCCTCATTTTCCTCATTAGTTTTTTACTTGATTGCCTCCATTACCGAAAATTAATCATCTTCCAATTCTTTTGAGGTATTTTCTTGAGTGCCTCTTCCCTCATTTATAACATGAATAAATTGGTCATTTTTTACACTATAATCTCTATCAAAAAAACATCGATAATACTTTATCCATATCTTTTTTTTGGAAAAGTCTACAAATTCCCAGTGGTAAATAAAAATTCCTTATAGATGGTTTGTTATAACCACAATATTTCTCACTCAAGCTATAATATCATTAGGTTTTTCATTGATATAATCTATGAATTTACAGTCACATTATTCATTACCTTAATTCCTTAGTCTTCTACCATCTCTAAAAAAGGAGTTAATTTGAGTGATAACAAATTATTATAATAAGAGAATTGTATTATGATAATTACATGACAAATTTAACCTCAAAATATATTAATATTCAAAATCATTACATTGTGTTTTAGTTCAACCAAAACCATTGTTATTTCATTTAGGTTTCATTAGGTTGGGTTTTCTCATATACCTTATAAAAATTCCTCATCATAATAAATTCTTTATTATTTTTTATAGATAAGGTTGATAACCAATGCAGGTCCCCCGTGAGTGTCGGGTTAGGTGTATAGTCTTAAGACAAATAATCATACACTATAGTGAAGATTGAGTGTATAGTCTATAATGATTTTTCAGGGTGACTAACACTAGGTGAATTGATTCCTCAGTCACATCGACTTTTCGATATCTATAAAGTGTTGTAATTTCTTAGAGAACCATACATTCCCCACTTTAACAAAACATCAAGATGTTACCTTATATAAAAACTTATCCCTCAGTCTTACCCCAATGTTTTTCCATAAATTTATTTTATCCATATCACTAAAACATTTTATATTACCTCAACAAATCTAATGGTTTCTACCCCTATAAAATTATGATCATCCATAACTAATAAATCCTTAAAATATTGTCAACTAACATCATAACCTCTAAATATATCTGAACCATACTTTGATACCCACTATGAAATCCTATGAACATGATTATGTTTAAATTACATTTCTTAAATAAAACATTACATTACAATACATTCCTAAAATATTTTAGCTTGAAAATTTTAGATAAATAATAAATAAATAAACCAGTTTCTATTTCAACTGATTTATTTTTTCCCACTAAATAATCAAAATATTGATCCATAACATATCTTCAACGTATTCCAAAAATTATCTAATAAATATATACATAATAAATCATCTTATAATTTAATTTTCTTCACAATTTATCCATACTATACTTCATTTTATAGTTTTCATATGATATAATCATCTTTTCCAACACGCATAATGAAAATATAATAAAGGGATGAACTCAAACACTCAATAATGGGAAAAACAATTAACATGTCACTAATTATTTGATTATATGAACAAGGGAAATCTTTATTAGTAATGAAATATCATATTTAAGAAAATAAGTAATAATAATACTTCGTTATAGGTTAGGATAAAATGACATGTAATATAAAATTAACAAACAGGTACTATGGAACAAGAGTGTGGGATCACAAACATGATCCATTGATCATAGCCACATGCATCTAATAAAGAATAACGTAATTTTATTAAATAATTTCATAGAAACATTTTCTCATAATAATATAATCATATAATAAAATTTATAAACTAAAAGTATTTCTTCTTGTTATCTTTTGAAAAAATACAAGCATGTCGCCCATTAGGTTTTAAAAAAAACCAAGCATGTAAACATTTCATTATATAATGATATATAAATCCATAACCAAAACATTTAAGGATGTTATTGAACCCCACCATTTAAACATACTTACATATTTATGATACCAAAAAATTATCATTCATCAAATCATTAGAACCAAGGTAGAGAAAAATAGGATTTTAAACATTTTCTGATGGTATCACTAAAAATACCTAAATAATGTAAATTTTTGATAGTGAAAATTCAATCAATCTAGAAGATTATTTTATAATAATTTTTAGAAGTAGATTCAGGAAAAATAATTTCTAGGGAAAAAAATACTTTAGTGATAATGTGAAAATTTTTACTAAAACCATAAAAGTTTTTTTAAAAAAATTAAACATTATCATAAAATAATAGGTTATAGATCAGAATAAAATATCATTTTTGAATAGGTGAATTGAATTTTTTTTTTACAATCATTTACTTTTCTATTGAACATTATATAACAAATACTTGATAAGGGGTTAACTATTTCATAATTTTGATTGAAAATGTCTTGAAAAATTTTACTTTTACTAAAAAAAAGCTTTAATAATAGATCATTTTAAAATATAGAGATGGAGGGATTTTTTTTTAATAATTAATTTTTTTTAAAAAAATATTTATAATAGATTCTAAATAAGGATAAATGTATTTATAAATATAATATTTAGTGGAGTATAAAATGATTTATTTTATGATATGGAAATCCTTTTAAATATTTTAAAATACCATTGTTCAAACCAAACATTATATAAAGTGGTAGTAAAGTTTTATTTTAAGAAGTTGTAATATAAAATAGTAAAGTCACATGAGTAAGCCTACATGTGGATTTAAAAATAATAATGGAAAATATTTTTTGATTAAGGTACATGGAAACGGAGGAAAAAATTTATATAATGGATATGATATTTTTTCATAAAACACATAACTTTTATGAGAATTAAATTCATTAAAAAAAATATTTTATTTTAAAAGATCATTTCCCCTAGATATAAAAGATGAAATATCATATAAAATAAAAATTCATTAATTTATCAAACCTATAAGAATGATTCTCAGGGAATAATATTTTCACTCCAACAATGAAAATTTGAATGAACCAACTCCCTCATTGACATCATAGTACATAAAAATAGAAATTTAGAATAGGTTTTATATGGTATAAATTTAAATTTAAAAAAAATATAGAATAGAACATAATAAATAAAATTACATAATTTTTCCTACTTATATAAATTAAGTTCAAGAATAACAATCATAACTCAAGGTATAAGAATTTTGTTTCCAAAACCATTATGGTAGTGGTAATTTAAAAACTTTTGGAATCATATAAAATGAACATTAAAATATTATATAATGAAATATATTCATTATACATGAAATTAACATGTTAAGTAATACTATATCTTCATGATATTTTTTGAAAAAAAATTTGGAAAAAATAATTTTTTCAATATCTTATGATGCATTCAACACCGAGTTTTAACAAATAGTGATATACTATTAATGATTATTGAATAGGTTTAATGATCAATAAAAGTGGTTGTGAAAAATAGACTTTTGTTCTTCTTTCTAATATGTTTATATTTTGTTTTGTATGGGTTAATCACCCACTAAAAATTTGGACCATTGGTGGTATTTATGTGTTCACATAGAATGGCTTATGAATGTTTGTGGTTGGTATTTCGTTTAAATAATGTATATGTATAAAATTGATTAACCATGTATATCCAGTTAAATATATATATTCCTCATGATCCAAATTTCTATGTGATAACCCCTCAATTATGAATGTAGAATTAAAGAATGTGTGTTTTAAAAATCTAAATACATTCTACTATCTTTGGTGTGGTTATAGGTTGTGTTTTGTTTTTTCTATCTTGCGCCTTCTAGGGTTTGTGTAGTGATGTTGTTAGAAGATCCACTATGTGTGTGGGGTGGTTTAGGTGGGGTAATATAATCTCAGGTTTAAATATTGACTGATTGTGGAGTGGATGATCCATATTGTATAGTGGGGCTGCAACCAAGTTGTTTTTTTGTGTTACTTGGTTTGGTGTGTTTGTGTAGCGGGGCTATCGATAGGTTTGAACAAGGGAGTTAATATGAGTGGTTGTGAGTTGGTGGTTGTTTTTTTGTGGTTGATATAGTGTAATTGGAGGAATGGATTTTAGGAATCATGATTGTAGTGGTTGGTATGGGTGTTGAACGGTGTGGAAATATGATGTTAGTTGTTTTACAATGGTTCTTTTCCTCTATATGGTTTATGTTGTGTGGCTTGTTGTGTTCCATGGTTGGTAGTTTTCTAGGTAGATATGTAATGAATAAATTTATTTCTTAATAAATAATTATAATCGATTAAATGAGATTTCCAGGGGTATGTTAGGAGTTCTAGATTATTGTGAAGAATATTTCATTTATTAACTTCCATAGTGACTATTGCTGGTGTTGATAACTGCATTTAGAGGTTGTAGAAAAGGTGGATTTGTGGGCTGTTTTTTTGTTTGGAAATACCCATAGGTTTGTATGATTTTTTGAATCCTATATACTTATATAATTGTATTTCCATGTTATTTTCTATATGCACCCCACCATAATTGAGCACTATGTTCCAAACACCCTCATTTTCAGTGGGGAGGGGTTTCTTTTCCTTAAATCCCACTAGAAGAATGGATGGATGATTATTGGATCTTTCATGCTCCCTATTATATTCATTGGTTGCCTAAGAACCTTTTGGTAGGTTATGGTGTGGTTTTGAGGCCCATGTGTCTATGTTTGAGTGTGTATTCCCATGTGTCTACGCGATGAGAAGCATTGTAATTTCCTAGGTGTCCTTAGGATGAGGTATAGTTTTGGACCAAGTGTATAAGTGAGTGATGTGGTACGGTTTTGGAGGAGGTGTCTACGAGAAAGATATGGTACGGTTGTGGTCCAGGTGTCTACAGGCGGGATATGGTGTGCTTCATTTTCCAAAGTTACACGAGTAGTTATTAGGACCAGGTGTGTAAAGGTGGGTTGTGACATGGGGATTGTGGAAGAGTGTTTTAGAACCAGGGCATTTTCTAATATGGTATGTGAAGTTAACTAGTGGGTGGTGGTGCAGGCTACCCAAAAATCAATGTTATTATCATATTACTTAAATTTACATGAGTTATTTAGTAAGCATGCCTTAGTGAATATAGGATGTCTAGTATTACTTATTATGTGTTGTTGGTTTTTTTCTATTTTCTCACAAGGGAATTAGTATGCTTCACCCACTTGTGCATGAGAGACCTTGGTTTTTTCTTTTGAGTATACTCTTATGCTCTCAATACATATATAAAAACTTTTTTTTGTTTCATGGTGGATTAAATGGACCATGCTAGACTTTACTATCTCAGACGTGGGGAAAAGTATTGTTTCACTGATTAGGTTTTTTATTTTTAGTACTTGCATTGGATTTTATTATATTTGTAGCAGTTATGTTTTTAAGCATGCATCTGGGTTGGATTTTTTTCATTCATTTATATATATTTCTTTGAGTTTTTAGGGGTTTATTCATCTTCTATCTCAATTTTGTTTACAATAAAAGGGTAATGCCTCAATTTCATGAGAGTTTTATACCATTGGTGCAGGTTGCGACCCTGGGACCTACTATGGATAGGACTCGGGGGGGTCATTATCTCTCTTTCTCAATTTCCAGCTCAAAAGTGGCATCCTTAGAGAGAGGGGGTCATGAAAAAATGGTATTAGGGGATGATGGTTGAGAGATAGGATGGTTTTTTGATTTTTGAATAGTGTGAATTTTATGGGTTTTTAGAGAATTTTTTTTGTGATCTTGGGGTAGGACATAGGAAACAGAAGACCCTCTAGGACACGAGATTTTAGGGCCCCTATAATTCTATGCAAGGACCCTGATCCTAATAGACAACCAAGTGAGGCCACACTATTTTTAGGGTAAAGAACCTAGGAATGGTGAATGCGTCATAATTACTTGTGTTCTTGTAAGAATTGTGTGTCCTGGGGAAAGATAAAATGAATAACAAGAAAATGAGTTAAAATGAATCTTAAATAAAATTCCATACTACTCGGCGTTTGAAGATACTTTTTTACCTTTCAGCTATGGCACCTAGTCATCATCAATGGGTGCCTCAGGATGTTGAGGCTTAGTAGGCTGATATGGTCAATCGATAGAGGGATGATCCAATGGGGTAGGACGACCAGTGGAAGAAGACTCAATGTACTTTCCTACAGTAGACACTGGGAAAGTACGAGGGTATAATTTCAAACATGGAGAGGGAGAGTTGGATAAAATATCTTATGGTCACCATCATCTTGATCTGGGCTTCGATGGAGAATAGGTTTCCTTTAGCAGTGAGCTAGAGGCGAGGAGTTGTGCGTTATTGGTGGAAGATGTACCTGGGGGAGAGGAAGGAGACTAACGTTTTGTGGGTCAATATTGAGAAGTAGTTTCATGAAAAAATCATTTATTTAACCATGAAGTCTAAGAATAGGTAGGGATTTTACTCCTTCTAGTATGAGAGTATGTCGGTAATGGTTTTGGGGATCAAATTCATGGATCTCCTTCATTTGTTTTGGATATATTTTCAGATGAGGAGTCTCGAGCAATATTCATAGAGGAGAAACGTTTTCCTTCTCTCTAGTACATGATTACTCCCTTTAACATTCCAAAAATCTTGGAGCTCTAGAAGAAAGGAAAATTAGCCGAGAAGATACACTTCTGAGGTGGTCTACCGAATGAAGGGAGCCAACATGGTTCTTTGAGAGGTAAGGTTACCAGTAATAGGTCTTAGGCTCTAGGGCCTTTCTGGTTTCAACCATTGAGGATTCAACCTCACCATTCTCTATTTCCTCCTTTAGTTACTCATTCCTTTCCCAAGAACATAGAACAATGGTGCTTCACTTTTGGGGCTCATGGGAATCTTTTTATTCAGTAACTGATGGCCATTTGAATTCAGTATGGTGGGGGTGGCTAGGTATGATGACTTCCTCTATAGTAGTTGTTGTCCAGGTTGTTTCAACCATAGGGACAGTAGGATCCCGCTCCACTGAGGGGAGATATAGTAGTTGGAGGATGACCTTAGGGTGTTCTTCAGGGACCTCGAAATGACTGTGTTCAAAGAGACGATTTTCAGCAAAGAGGTAGAGGAGCTAGGCATGGTCATTTTCACGTCGTAAAGACAACAGTTCCAATAGGGATAGAAATAGTTCAATGTATGATCAGTTAGATTAATACTAGTTCATGTGTTTTTTTTTTGATTCAGGTGGATAAAACTCCTTTGTTTCACCTAGTCCATCACATTCTATAAGACTAGATAAAGAGAGACTTTTTTTACCCTAGTGATGAGTACCCCAGTCAAATGTTAGACTATCTTGTTTTATTTATTTTGGGGATGTAGACTAGTGAAGGGGCCACATCAGTCTCATGGAAATATCTACTTTCTATATATTCATCCATATGATATCAACCTTCAAATTTTCTACTTGTATTATATGCATGCTGTTATTGACTGATTCCAGTAGATAATATTGTTTTTATAAATGGATGGAAATCATGGGGCTTTCTTTGGTGACTGGGGTTTCTAGGTGGGTAGTCAGTATGTGGAACCTCTTATTTACTTGTTGGTTGAGCAGTCAGTGGAATCAATGGATACTGAGATGAAGGGGGTTCCCAACATTTTTTTTGGAGTTCACTAATATCTTAACCCTGGAGATTTTGACTGGACCTAGTAAACATGATGTTGAGTTTGGTATAAACTTGTAACCTAATGTTTCTCCAGTTTTGATGGATCCTTATTAGATTTCACATTTTGGGATGTGAGATATAAGGATTCATATTGATTACATAATTAAGAGATGATTTATCAAGACCAATGCATCTCCATGTTGTACTTTGGTCTTGTTTTTTAAAGAAGTAAAATGCTGGTCTGAGGTTGTGTATAGACTATCGGAGGATGAATCAGGTAATAGTCAAGAATTTCTACCCTCATCTAAGGATATATGAACATTTGAACTATATTAGAGGAGAAATTTGGTTTTATAAGATCGATATATTGTCTTCATAACACCAGTTGAGGGTGAATGAAAGTGATATCCCAAAGCTACTTTTAGGTGTAGGTATAGGGACTTTGAGTTCTTGGTAATGGAGTTTGGTTTTAATAATACACCAAAAGTGTTCATGGGAATCATGAACTCTATTTTTTATGATTTCTTAGACCTATTTATCATTGATGAAATCATGGTATACTCAAAGTTAGAGGATGAGAATAAAATTATTCTTAGGACTATCTTATAGATCCTTTAGTGTTACTAACTCTATAAAATGTTTTTCATGTGTGAGTTTTATATGTGAGTTGTGTATTTACTTGGAAATTTTGTGTCACAGAAGGGTATAGAAGTTGAATTGTTTAAGGTTGAGGATGTTTTTTCTTGGGAAACACTGAAGAATGTGGCAAAGGTTCATAATTTTTTATGTCTCGAAAAATATTACCTTAGATACATATCTAATTTATCTAGAGTTTCATCTTCCTTAACAACATTTACTAGGAATAATTGGACCTTTATATGAACTGAGTATTGTCCGAAATCATTTAGTTACCTTAAGGGGATGTTGGTCAGTGATCCAGTGCTATGGTTTCTAGAGGAATGAGTGATGTTTGAAGTGTTTTGTGATGCTTCTTATGTGGTCCTGGGATGTGTGCTAATGAAACAATGGGGGTTATCTTTTATGTTTCTAGGTAGTCAAATCCCTAGGAGCATAACTATTCCACCCTTGATTTTGATATTTCATAAGTCCTTTATGAACTAATGTTTTGGTGACATTACCTCATTGGAATCACTTTTTGGTCTTCATGGATCACATGAGCTTGAGGTATACATTTTCCCAGCAATATCTGAACCTACAGTAGTGGAGGTGCATGAAGTTTCTCTAATACATTGACTTCGATATCTATTAAACTATAGGAAAAGGGAATTTCATGTAAGATTATTTGAGCATGAATTCATAAAAGGGGGTTGTTTGGGAATCTGTAGATGCATGGAAGGTGTTATAGGAGTTGGAAGCCTTGCACTTAGATGAAGAAATGGATGTTGGTAGATGTTTCCTATTTCAGATTACAGTGTAGTCATCTCTGATGTGGAAGGTGGAGGAGTCTTAGTGGGAGTCTTAGAGGTAGAAGTGATGCATGATCATTCTAACCAGGGTGATGCTCATGAGGGATGGTTAGAGTACAGTCAGAATTAGAGGTTCTTCTGTGGGAGGATATTTTTTCTAGAAACAATGTGTGTGGTAGGTCATTTAGAGTTTCATAGATCACTGTTAGTGGTACACCATGGATTTTCCGAGATGTACCATAGATTTATAGAGCTTTTATTTTTTCCTAGGATGAAATGGGTAGTGACAGAGTTTTTGGTTAAGTGCTTAGTATTCCAGTAGGTAAAGGCTGAGCACAGTGTTCCTAATGGTTTGTTGTAGCCCTTAAATTTCCCTGAGTTGATGTGGGATGACATCATGAGGGATTTCATCATATTATTACCCAGGGCTCAAGGTGTCTATGATGTTATCTGGGTAGTAGTGAATGGGCTAATAAATCTGTCCCACTACATAGTGGTTATGGAGTTGGGAGCCGTGTATACCATGGTGAGGAGTTATGTGGATGAGGTGTTGCGGTAGCATGGAGTTCAGAGGTCCATTGTTTTAGATTGGGATACTTGTTTTACCTCATGAGTCTCGAGGGGATTTCAATGAGATTTTGGAACCCAGTTATCCCTCAACAGTTCATTCCACCCTCAAACGTATGTGTAGATAGATCAAACTATCCAGATGATGGAGGACATGTGTCCAATACATTGGTGGATCTTGGGTGCAACACATGCCCTAGGTAGTGTTTTATTGAAATAATAGCTATTACTATTCCATTTTCATGGATCCATTTTCTGATTTGTTTGAAAGACCATGCCATTTACTGTTGTACAAGAAAGAGGATGGGGAGATAGTTTATCTTAGTTATGAGGTAGTGTAGATCCCAACAAAGAATGTGTAGCTTGTCTGTGAGAGGATGAAAGTAACGCAGGTCTAGAATAAGTCATATGCTGATTTCAGGATATGGCCTTTGGAGTTTGAGGTTGGGTACCACATGTTATTGATTTTTTTCCCTCGACATGGGAGGTGGAGGATTGGTGTAGTGATAAATAATTCTCCCAGGTTCATTAGACCATTTTAGGTGTTGGGGCGAGTTAGTGAGGTGGAATAATCATTGGCACTGTCACTATAGTTGGAAAGGATACATGACGACTTTCACATCACCCAACTATATTTTACACTTCATAGTAAATCCAATGTCATTCACTTGGGATAGTTTCATATTGAATATGATGTGACGTTTGTGGAGTATCCCGTAGAGATCCATGGTCATCATGAAAAGTTGTGGTGTGGATGGACCATTCCCATTGTTATTGTGTCGTGGAGGAATGGTGTCCTGGAGGATAGTACTTGGGAGATAGAATGAAAAATGCTTTCCCAGTACCTAGAGTTGTTTTTAGTTCCTCCTTGTTATGTTTTCCTCATTATGTGATGTTTGAGCCTTGTTTCCTTGTACCATAATGTATGATGAATCCCTGACATGTGGAAAAGGGAGGACATGATTCCTAATCGAGAAACATTAATTGAGATTATATTAAACCCTTGAGGGTGACTCAGTGCTACTCAGAGAAGATAGTATCTTGAAGTTGATAAAGGAACTCCATTATTCATGTGTCAAGGACATGTGTTCATTATTCTTGTGTGGTTTGTATTTATGTAGGTTGGGTTAACAGATATCAGAGGAGTTGTTACGGGATGTTGAGGATTCACTCTAGCTTTCAAACAACAGAGGGTTTTCTATCGTTGGAACATGGGAGTCCAAATCATTGTGATGTTTCATGTATAGTAAGATACATGAGTGGTATATTACATGGTTGTTGTTTGGACCCCTCTATATTCTTGGTTTTTTTTTAAAATATTATGTGTGATAATAGTTTGAGAGGTATCTGATTTAAAGTACCATACATCGCTAGTCCATTTCATGGTGAAAATTCAAGGTTTGTTGTGCTCAATGAGGAAAAAGTGTCTCAATTCAAGAGTCTTCCAAACTCATGTTTTTCCAACAGTAGTTCATCCTAATGATGAGTCGCATCAGTGACTCACAATGATGACACACCATACTTTAGATCACCAAATTGTAGCTCAGTGAATAGTGACTCACTAAATGGTGACTCACTAAATGATAGATCATTGAATAGTATCTCACTGAAGGGTAGCGTTCCAAATGATGACGCACTAAACGGTGACCCAACTAATAGTTACCCATCGAATGGTGACATAACAAACAATGATGAAACAAACAATGACCCAACGAATATTTACCCTCTATCGGTAGCTCGTCATTGGTAGCTCGCACCGATGACTCATCTAGAAGTGAGTCATCCACTAGTGTCTCTTGTAGGTGACTCACCCAATGGTTAGTCATTTTTGATAGTTTTTCAAACATCCAATTTTTCCCAGTTTTTCAGTTTCTCCCCATTAACTTTTAATATAACATAAAAGGAGTTTAAAACCATATTTACGTGTTTTTAAGTCATTACAATGGATATAATATATATCTTTAAATTCAAAATTCCTAGGTTTATTTTGTATAGTCAAATCATGTGGTCTTGATCATGATCCCACTTTATTGAATTTTGAAATAGTTTCTTCTATTGATATATGATTTGGTATTTCTAATGTCGAGACCCTTTCTTCCTTGTAAATTTTCCTTTACCCATGCTAACGAGTGTCCACAAAATAATTCATCCCTATGTGATTGTGTGTTGTGATATGACCTTCAGATTGGGTTTCTCATGAGGTTTTTCTTACTGCATGTCCACCCCCTATTTTTGTGTTCAAGGAGGAATTAATGATTGTATTTTCTTCGAGATAGGTAATCCCTTCATCTGACATTAATTTTTCTATCATATAATGTGGGTGTATGAATTTTCTCTTATGAAGATATCAAAATTATGACTAAATAATAATAATTAGATCATTTTAAATATCAACATGTAGGTCTATGAAAAATTAACTTGTGTTCTACACTGTCATCTATTGATATTATGTTTTGTATGGGTTAATAACCGACTAAAAATAATGGCTGTTGGTGGCCTTTGTTTGTGAATGGGGAGCAGCTTATGAATTCTTGTTATTGGTCTTCTATTGAATTGTTGTACATGTATGAAATTAATTAACCACATATAACCTTTTAAATAAATGGATTCCTTAGGATTTAACATGATCTCTGATAACCCCGAAATTATCAAAGTGTAATTAATGAACATGTTTTTTCTAAATCTAAATACACACATCATTGTTTAGTGTAGTTGTGTGTTGTGTGAGGTTTTTTTCTTTATTGTTACTTGTGAGGATTGTGTGGTGATATGGTTGGGAACATGGACATGTGTAAAGGGTGGTTTTTTGGGGTAATGAAATCTTAGTTTGATAGACTTAATGATTGGGTAATGGATGAGAAGTATTTTGTAGTGGGGTTGTAATTAGGTAGTTTTTTTTGTGTTGTTGGGTGTGGTGTGTTTGTCAAGCTGGGATGTTGATGGTTATGATAAGAGGACTTAATGGAAGTTTATATGAGTTGGATTTTTTTTGGTGGTTGCGATGGTCAATTAGGTGGAATTACATTTAAGAATGGTTGTTGATCTGGTTGGTATGGGTTTTTAACGTAGTGGAAATATGATGTGAGTTGATTTAATATATTTTTTTCCTCTACATGGTTTATGTCGTGTGGATTGTTGCATGATGTGGTTGGTTTTGTCCAGATTAGGGATGGAATGAATAAATAGATTTCTTAATAAAGAATGATAGTTCGATAAATGATTTTTCTAGGGGTATGCTTTGAGTTGTGGATTATTTTGAATCGTCTTTCATTTATCAACTTTTGAAGTAACTATTACTAGTGTTGAAAAATTCATTTAGAGGTAGCCGCCAAGGCAACCTTCTGAGCTAGTTTTTTTGTCTAAAAAAACCAATAGGTTTTTTTGATACATATATATAAATATAAATATATATACTTGTACATCCTTATGATTTTCAATAAGCACTCCACTCTAGTTGATCACTAGGTGTTGAACAACCCCATTATCATTGGGGTGCCTTTTCCCAACATCCTAGTGGGAGGATGGATTGATGATTATTGGTAATTACCTACATCCTCTTCAAGGCATTTGTATCCCAATACTCTTTAGGAATGTTGATGTATGGTTGTGAGGCCCATGTGTCTGTGGGTGAGGTATACTTTCCTAGGTGTTTACAGGTTGAGGTATGGTGTGCTATGCCAGGTGTCTTTGGGATAAGGTATGGTTTTTACCCTGGTGTTTGTGGGTGGGATTTGTTATGGTTGAGGACTAGGTATACGTGGGTGGGTTATCGTATGGTTTTGTCCCAGGTGTTTGTTGGAGGGATGTGGTGAGATTTATTTTCCTACGTTACGGGAGTAGCTTTGATGCCCAGGTGTGGGGGGGGGGGGGGTTGTGACATGTGGATTGTGGAAGTGTATAGAAGCACCAGGACGTTTTTTAGGGTATGAGAAGTTAACCAATGAGAAGGGGATTGGGGTACGCAAACAATTATGTTCTTATCATATTAAGTTACTTGACTTGCCTTATTTTGTGAGAGTGCCTTGGTGAGGTTGGGATGGATAATATTCATTGTAATGTGCTATTTTTTTTACTATTTTATCAAGGGGTATTTACTTTGATTCTTCTACTTGTTCATGAGAAACATTTGATTTTCCAATTGAGTATAATAGTATTCTCACCCTACATATATAAAAACTATTTTCAGGTTTCTAGGAGAACTACATGGAACATGATGGACTTTACTAGATTGTACGTGGGGACAGTTGCTATGTCGCTACTAAGATTTGTTCTTTTGGTACTTACTGTAGATTTTATTTTATTTTTAGTATTTATATTTTAAAACAATCATGTTGGATGGATTGTAGATTTATTATATATTTATATTGGATTTTTCTTATGGTCTATACATCTTATCTTCCCATCTTGGTTGCTATAAAAAGGGTAACGCCTCCCATTTTGTGATATTTGTATACCCTTGGTGCCGGTCGCCACCATGGGGGTAACTGGATACAGGATTCAGGTGTTATTGTCTCTCTTTATACATTTCTAGATTAGGAGGGGAATCCTTGAAGTTAGGGTCATTAAAATCTATCTCCACTTCTATAAATTGTGAAATGATAATGTCTCACATGGGTATGTAGTTCTACTGCATCGTGAAGCGATTTGATTTTTTTTGTGGCTTACACATTACACTGATGGTAATAAGAATATGTTAAATGAAGAAATTTAATTATTTTACATAAAAGTATTATATAAATGTAAATAATTATTTACCATTAATTTTTTTAGAAAATTGAAACAACATTCATGTTTATGTACGACCTACTGTCTCCACAAACGATGTAATTAACTTTCTATCAATAACATCATTAGGTTACTATAAGTACATATATAATGAATATATATGATATTTATATAATTTTTAACATTTTGGAGATTATTTAATGACGATCAAAGTTAAAGTGCAATAAATAAAAAACCAAAACATACCTGAAAAACAACACAATAAATACCTAAAACATGTTATTAGCAATGAATTGTTAATAAACGGGAAATAAAATTTCATAAGAAAATCATATATAAATTAAAAAATATGAATATGTTTCAGTAATATTTGTATAGGAAGATTATATTTATTATAAATGGTATTCAAACATGTACAAAGGATGTCTAGACATAAGGTAAGGGGGTTTTGTATCACATTTCTTTCTTAAGGATACCTACCTTATACACCAATTATTTATTTTATGTCATCTATAAAATTCCAATTAATAAATTAATGAAAATTATCATGATAATTTTGGGATATAAATATCCATATGATTTTCATTCTATGTTATTGAATATGATTCAAAACATACCATTATGGTGAAGGTTAAATGTTACAATATCATTTCTCAATGGGGTTGTTTATGATTTTCTTAAAATGACGAAATATTATGATATACCTCTAATGAAAATCAATTATTTTAATTTCCTCATGTTTTTTATGGACAATAATGTTTTTTTTCATTTCTCTTTACTAAAGGAATAAATATACCATGAAAATGTTTTTATGAAAAAGAGTTTTTATTTCTCTCTATAGTTGAAAATTATTTTTCTTCCAAATCAATGTTTTTTAATATGTTTTTATAGAATGTTAATACTATTATACAATGATTATTTCACGAAATTTTTACCCATGTTTTACTTTTTTATAAAAATAAATGGAATCTTCTTGTCATTTTCTAAAAAAGACCCTTTTGGATTTCACCTAAATGTGAAAGGAATATTTGTTTTATGCTTCATAGAATGAATTAAATTCCATCCATTATGATAGATCAATGATTTAAATATTCATATAAAAGTTTTCTAGGTTTAATTTCAAATAAAATGATTTGGAATTTTTTGTGAAATTTTAATTTTAAAAAGAGATTTTCATTGTGGAAAGACTTTTTCCTTCAATAAATCATCCAAGTGATTATTCAAAATAATTTTCCAACCTAATATTACATCCTTTGATACTACTTATGATTTACTAGGGATATGATCATGTTGTAAAATCCATATTTTTTCTATATATGTTTTATTATGATGATGAAAATATGTTTATAAAATCCATTCCTTTTTTACATGATATGATATAATGATTTGATGAGAAGATTATGAGACCCATTTCATTTCTATGAGTTATTCTATGATGGAATTTTTCTGAGGCCCTTTTCATTTCATGGTTCATGATATGGTTAATGTTTAATAAACATGTGGGAAATTTATGCAAGGTTTTAATTATGTGATGGTGGTTACATTATAACTAATAATGGTGGTTATATTGTAACAAGGGATGGTGTTCACATTATAACCAAGGATATGTGGGACATATATCTGCCCCCAATTAATTTTGTAAGGAATTATATATCATCAGATAAAAATGGTAATTGAGTAGGTGGGCATGATCCATAATGTGAAATAAGATAATGAGATTCATCAACAATTTTAAACATGCCAATGGGCATTATCCATAAAGGGATATAAGTGAAATATCATGATACACTGTTTTTATGGTCTTGGTAGATATCCTTGATATATTAAATGGTTTTTATACCAATGTAAGTGACACACTTTTATGAAATGATATTATGGTTCATGAATTTTGATAATTTCACACCATTATGCATGATGTATTTTAGAATGAGAATAAAATATAACATGAAACATTTTTATTATCAAATTCTGGTTGGGTATGAAATGATTAAGTTACGTTTATGATATGAATCCATTTTTCTTATATTATAATTTCATATGATCATAGAATTATTTCTACCATGTTTAGTTTTCCTTTCCCCAGTTTAAACGAATGTTTTTATATAGGGTATCTCTATAAATAATATAAAAGTATATGATCTTTATGGTATACATTGAAGATTTTTCATTAAACAACATGATTATGCATCTAGTATCAAAAGAAACTAAACCATTACGGTCCTTGGGTGTTTTTTGTGAAATTTATGGAATATTCATCTATAAATAAGTGATATGCATGTTTGAAAATCTTGGGCTGTTTTAGAAGGAATGAGAGAAATATATATTTAACCTTCAAAAACTATAATGAGAAAAAGTAAGTGGGAACCCTTATGATAATCCTATGGAGAGAAGAATTTCTTATGTTAGGTTAAGGAAATGAGTGTGTTTCCTAGAAATCATAATTGTATAGATTCTATAAGTGGATTTTTCCCTTGAATAGTTGTAACTAGGGTCAATATCTCATAAAATATCACATTGAGTTGGAATTGGTCATCCCCTGGTGGACAATATAAGGGCTTTCTACACCCCTAGTATGAACCAATTGGATTATATTCTTTGGAAATTCATAATATCATTACAACCAATCATGAAAGATTTGAATAATTACCATGAATGACTTCTGTTAATCATATTACAGGATATAGATATCAAATGAATGATTGATCAATCTAATCAAATATGTTTGATGGTATTGCTGTATATTTTGGTTTCACTATATTATTTATGATATAATTCTAAAGATGATGTTGTAATAGGAATACTCAAATATTGATGTTATATTTTTTAGGTTAGTTATATGAGTTCATGTATATCCTGAAATATTCTTTGTTTGGTAATTTTTATCCTTGATGATTATTTAATTAACTATAGAAACCACTAATGGGGTGATGATTTCATCCCAAGTCAATGATTATTCCCTAGTATACATTTATGGAAATTTATTTCCAAAAAATATTTTTATTCTCTCCATTGTTGAATTTTATGTAATCATAGGAATGGATTGTATTTCTCTATATATATCCCAGATTAATTGAAAATTAAAGGAAGTAAATTTTTATATTTCAAACCATCCTATGATTGTTTATCAGTGTAACAATAGATATAAACTTCTGATGGAAACACTACAGGAAACTACGTCTTTACCAATAGTTTCAAACCATTGGTAAAGGATACAAAACTATTGGTATACTATATACCAATGGTTTGGAAAAACATTAGTAAGTAAGGCGTTGGGATAGCCCATTACCAACGGTTTTAGTATAACCATTGGGAAAGGTAGTGTAATTATAGTATTCCCTATGGGTTGTAAACCCATTGGCAATACTATCATTTTTATGTTTTACCAATGGTTTATTAAATCGTTGGTAAATATATGTACAAAACTATACCAACAGTTTTAGTAAACTGTTTGTATAGTGTATTTCCAAAATTTAGCAGACCAGTAACCTAAAATCTCCTCCACTATACAGTCAACAACATATAGCATACACTCTTAACAGCAACAAAAACACCTACTATAACACACATAAAAACAGGATACTCTTATAACCATGGAATTTACCACAATTATATTCATGTATATGATCCCAATTACCCTATGCAATACAAAATTCATAATTGAATTCTCAATTGAATACATACATAATGAATTATGTAATGAATTCTGAATTATGAATCAACAACACATAGAAAATTAATTATGTCGCATAATGAATTATTAATTATATATAACACATATATAATATGACATACATGGGGTTGGGGGTGTCCAGTGGTGGGTGGCTGTCAACGGGGGTGGGGGTGTCGAGGGGGTGGGTTATACAAAATTAATAATACATAAAAAAATTCATTTTCTATAACACATACACTATTGAATTCCGAAATTAGAAGCTAGTAACCCCAAAATAATGTATCATTAGAATCCGAACACGTTTGGTCGGTTTTTCGTATACCAGTTGTTTTTATAAAAAATGATGTCCATTTTAAACAAAAGACACACACTTCGATTGATACAGGACACACCGTGGCTCTGATTGAGGCGGGGTTGACTCGTACACATCACATATGACTCATGTATCATTATCATAAAGTATCAATAGAATCTGAATGCATTTGGTCGGTTTTCCGTATGCCAGTTGTTGTTTTCATTTATAATATTTTCCATTTCAAATAATAGTGAGACATTTTGAGTGGTGTCGGTCACACCACACCTCGAATTGAGGTGGGATTGAAACTTAAACATCACATATGACTCATGGATCTTTGTTCTAATGTATCAACACAATCCTAATATTTTTGATAAGTTTTCTATATGCCAGTTGTTTTTAATTAAAATAATGTCCATTTTAATCAAAAGAGATACAATTAATGTGATACCAGCCACACCATGCCTTGGATTGACACTTAGTTGACTCTTAAATGTCACATATGACCCATGGATCATTTTCCTAAAGTTTCTATAGAATCCTAATGCGTTTGGTTGTTTTATCGTATGCCAGTTATTGTTTTCACTTAAAATGATGTCCATTTAAAAAAAAGAGACACTTTGAGTGGTTCTAGCCACACCGTGCCTCAGATTGAGGTTGGGTTGACTTGTACACATCACAAATGACCCATAGATCATTTCCATAAATTTTCAATAGAATCCGAATGAATTTTGTCAGTTTTTCATATGTCAATTATTGTTTTCACTTAAAATGATGTTTGTTTTATACAAAAGAGAGACACTTTGAGTGGTTCCGAACACACCATGCTTCTTATTGAGTTAGGGTTGCCTCTTACACATCACATATGACCCATGGGTCGTTTTCTTAATGTTTCAATAGAATTAAAGGTTGTTTGGTCAGTTTTCCTTATGTTTGTTGTTGTTTTCACTTAAAATAATGTCCATTTTAAACAAAAGAGAGACACTTTGAGTGGTGCTGGACACATCATGCCTTGTATTGAGGTGGGGTTGACTATTAAACTTCAAAGATGACCCATGGATCATTTTCATAATTTATCAACACAATCCGAATGTGTTTAGTTGGTTTTTCGTATGTCAGTTGTTGGTTTCACTTAAAATCTTGACCATTTCACATAAAAGTGAGATAGTCTGAGTGGTGTTGGCCACACCAGCCCTCGTATTGAGATGGGGTTGAGTTGTACACGTCAAATATTTCCCATGGATCATTTTACTAATGTTTCAATAGAATTATAATTCCTTTGGCTGGTTTCCGTATGTCAGTTGTTGTATTCACTTAAAATAATGTCCTTTTGAAACAAAAGAGAGACACTTTGAGTGGTTCCGGAAACACCCCACCATGGATTGAGGCTGGGATGAATTTTACACATCACAAATGACCCATTGATCGTTTTCCTAAAGTATCAACACAATCTGAATGTTTTTTTAGTTTTATGTATGCCAGCTGTTTTTACTTAAAAGAGTATCCATTTTAAACAAAAGAAAGACAATTTCAATGGTACTGGCCACACTATGCCTCGAATTTAGGCGGGGTTGACTTTTAAATGTCAAAAATGACCCATGTATCCTTTTCTTAAAGTATCAACATAATCCAAATGCGTTTGGTATGTTTTTTGTATTCCAGATGTTGTTTTCACTTAAAATGTTATCCATTTCAAATAAAAGTGATACACTTTCAATGGTATTGACCACATCGTGCCTTGGATTGAAGCAGGGTTGACTCGTACAGATAAAAAATGACCCATGGATCATTGTGTTGAATTATCAACACAATCTGAATATGTTTGGTCATTTTTTCATATGCCATTTGTTGTTTTCACTTAAAATGTTGTCCATTTCAAATAAAAGTGAGAAACTTTGAGTGGTACTGGCCTCACCATGACATATATTGAGGCGGGGTTGACTCGTACATGTCAAAAATGACCCATGGATCATTTTCCTATAGTATCAATAGAATCCAAATTTGTTTGGTTGGTTTTCCATATGTCAGTTGTTTTATTCACTTAAAATGTTGTCCATTTCAATTAAAAGTGAGACACATTGAGTGGTACCGGCCACACCATACCTCGGATGGAGACGGGGTTGACTTGTACACATCACAAATGACCCATGGATCATTTTTCTAAAGTATCAACATAATATGAATGCGTTTAGGTCATTTTCCATATACCAGTTTTTGTTTTCACTAATATTGTTGTCCATTTCAAGGAAAAGTTAAACAGTTTGAGTCATACCGGAAACACCATGCCTCAGATTGAGGCTATGATGAAACGTACTCATCAAAAATGACCCATGGATAGTTGTGACAAAGTATCAATAGAATCTGAATGCGTTTGGTCATATTTCTTTATGTTAGTTGTTATTTTCATTTTAACTTTTTTCCATTTCAAATAAAAGTGAGACACTTTGAGTGGTACCTGCCACAACGTGCCTCGGTTTGTGTTGGGGTAGGCTTGTACATGTCACATGTGAATTTTGAGTTTCATAAAGTGTGGATTGAAGATTCGGGTGAGTCTAATCCTCTCAATGATTGCACTTTTTCATTAGGGTTTTCACTCTTCTCTCATATTCTTCTGAAGCTCTAAAACCCTCTTTTCCATTGTGATTTAGGGTGAATTTCAAATAGAGCATAGATTGGGATCTGTGGTCCAAGGAGGAGGGTTGGGGGGGCTATCTAGGGGGGCTGTCTGGGGTCCAGGGATGATGGTGGGGGGCTGTCCGGGGTCTAGAGAGGATGGTGGGGGCTGTCTGGGGGGGGGGTGGCTGTTTGGGGGGCTATCCAGGAGGGTTGTTCGGGGTCCAGGGAGTAGGTTGGGGGGCTACCCGCGGGGCATTCCAGGGGCTATCTAGGGTCTAGGGAGGAGGGTGGGGGGGGGCTATCCGGAGGGCAGTCTGGGGTCCAAGATGGAGGGTGGGGAGGATATCCGGGGGGATTTCATGGGTCCAAGGAGGAGGGTGTGGGGCTGTTCAGGGGGCCTATCTGGGGGTTGTCTAAGGGGCTATTTGGGGTCCATGGAGGATGGTGGGGGGGATATCCGGGGGTTTTCTGGGGTCCAGGGAGGAGGGTGGGGGTTGTATGGGGGATGGTGTGTGTTAAAACAGGTCGGATGGGGTAGTTTTGTAGGTTGTAGGGGGTTGGTGTGGGTTGGAATGCAGGAGGATGGGGGTTGGTGTGGTGGCTGGTGCGGGCTGGAGTGGCTGGTGTGGGTGGGAAGGTAGGCGGAAGGGGGATGGGATGGGGCTGGGGTAGGCTGGAATAGGTGGTAGGGGGCTGGTGTGGGATGGATTGCAGGTGGCTGGGGGCTGTTGGGCATGTGGTAGGGGCTGGTGAGGGATGGGATGTAGGATTTCGGGGGATGGTGAGGGATAGAACTGGTGGCTACGGCTATTTTGCAAGTGGCAAAGGGATGGCATGAGTTTTTTGTAGGAGTCTAGGGGGTGGGGGCTGGTGTGGTGGTTGGTTCAGGCTAGATTGTAGGTGGCTAGGGGCTAGTGCGGGGTCGAATGCAGGTGGAAGGGTCTGTAATGTTGGTGTAAGGGGGCTGGTTGCAGGTGCTGGGGGTGTGTTGTGGGCTAATTCGAAGGTGGCAGGGGGGGGGGGTTGCTGTAGTCTGGAATGCCGATGGCAGCGGGCTGAAATGAATGTGGAAGGGGCCAGTGTGGGATAAATGTGGCGGGTGAAGGCTGGATTGTGGAGGTTGTGGTGGCTGATGGTTCATAGGTGGACTATGGCAGCCACCTTGTGTTGATGGTTGGGAGCGTGCATACATGTGGTTGGGATCATGTGTGTGTTTTCGAGTGTGGGAGTGTGTGTTCTCCGTTGGTTGGGTGTGTGGGTTCATGTGGGTGCGTGCGTGCATGCGTTTTCCTCTTGTTTGTCTCTTGTGTCGAGTGGACATTGGTGCTTTCATGAATCCAGGGCGGTTTCATGTGATTCTTGGGTCTCCGGTTGGATGTTTGTTTGATGTTATCGTGTTCTTCTGTGTCTCTTTGTGTGGAGGCTGCTTCTTTGCTGCTGGTGGCAGGCTGATGGTAGTTTTTGTAGTCTCATCCTGGAGCAAGGCCAAATCCCGACATTACCGTAGCGTGACTGGGCGTGACATCAATGTGACTGTTGTGTGACCGCGGTGTGACCGCAGTGTGACTGAAGAATGACCGCAGCGTGTTGGCCCAGTCTAGCGACATCCACAGGGAAGCATCTTCTGGGAATGAGCGAAGGGAGCGGGAGGAGGCGAGGCAACATTCCATCCATCTCCTCCCTCCCCATTAACTATGGGTGGGTAATGTATCAAAAACACTATCTAGCTATCATACATCAATTTCCGATAGGACTGCAAACCACCGTTGGGTTTCGTCCTAGAGCATGGCCAAATCACGACATCACCACAGCGTAACCGTGGCTTGACCGCGGCATGACCGCGATGTGCTGGCCTGGTCCAGCAACATCCACAGGGCAGCATCTTCCAGCCAGGAGCAAAGGGAGAAGGAGGAGGCATAGAAAAATTCCGTCCATCGCATCCCTCCCCATTAACTATGAGTGGGTAATGTATCTAAAACACTATCTAGGTATCACACATCGAATTCTGACATGACTGTGAACCATCGTAGGGTGTCATCCTAGAGCAGGGACAAATCACGTCATTACCGTGGTGTGACCACAGCTTGACTGCAGCGTGACCATGGTGTGACCAAGGCATGACCACGGCATGAATGCGGCATGACTGTGGCGTGTTGGCCTAGTCCAACGACATCCGCGGGGCAACATCTTCTAGCCAAGAGAAAAGGGAGCGGGAGGAGGCAGGGCAACATTCTGGTTGTCTCCCTCCTCCCCATTAACTATAGGTGGGTAATGTATCTAAAACTTTATCTAGTTATCATACATAGAATTCTGAAAGTGCTGCAAATTGTCATTGGGTGTCATCCTGGAGCAGGGCCAAATCACTGAATTACTGCGGCGTGACCATAGCTTGACAGTGGCGTGATCGTGGCGTGACTGCGGCGTGACCACAGTGTGACTGCAACATGACCGCAGCATGACTGCGGCGTGACCGCGGCGTGACTCTGGCATGTCACGGTGTGTTGGCCCGGTCCAACGACATCCATAGGGCTGCATATTCTGACCACGATTCCAAATAAAACATATGTAGTTGTCCTTCACATTATTGAAATTGATCTTCTGTTTTAAAAAACAGACTCTTGATTTGGGATTGTGGTATGATAAAGATATATATTTTATATTCGTTGTTTTTAAAAGTGGTACTAGGTAGTTTAAACTATTGATTGAGAGTCAAATTATGCAGGTGTATTACTTTTCAATGGTATATGCATTTCTTGGAACTCTAATAATAAAAATTCAGTCACCTTGAAAGGAATATAATTTTTGTATGTTTTAACATCTCAGGATGCAACACAAATCTTATGGGAGAATTCATATATGTAAAGAATTAAATGTGCATCAAGGCTAGGCAAACACCCCAAATGGTGTTAAGATGAAGCTTATGATGTGGAGCACCATAAGCCTGACAGGTGTTAAAAATGACAGCATCAGTGTTTTTAGATATATAAGCTCGGGTAAACACCGAAAGGGGTGTCCAAGAGGCCAGTCAAACACCTAAATTGGGTTTCTCCATAAGATAAGGTCACAACGGACATGATAGAAAAAATCATGTATTTAATATTGTATAACAAGAGATAGTTAGATGTTTTTAGTGAGAATGACAATGACGCAGCGTCTAAAGGGAAACAAAATGACGAAAAAGAATCATACACCCTAAACTATCACTGTGAGTTTTTGCAAATAGCGCACCTCTGTTGGAGGGGTTTTATTATAAAAACTTGACTTTATTTATAAAATGAAATAACTATATTAAATAAAACATATTCAAGATATGAAATTCAATATAATTAATCATAACTAAGAAAGAAGATAAATTCAATTTAAAGCATTATTAAATTAAAGCGGATACGAGAGGGACTCTACCTCAACGTGGAACCAAGCCGTCCACTTCGTCTCTTGGAGAATTATAACTAAAATCTGATGCTCCTCCACTGGGTATACGCACCTTCACACACATGAAAGGACACCTATCCCCTATGAACACACCCACATGGCCAAGAGCATGTTCAAGGGGATCCTTGCACCTATGCTTATATTCATATACCAGTCTCCACTCATTTGTGTATGCATTTATATACATATACATGGGAACACCTAGCCCCATACGTGCATAATCACTGCCGTGGGTGACTATACATGTAACGGGGGAACCCACATACATATACTTACTTACCTATGCACACGCAGGCGAGTCACCCTTGACTTGGAAACTCAAAACCAACGAGCAAGGATCAACGCACTACACAAAAGATATTAAAAACCTTAAAACGCATGAAGGACGCTACATAACATGTGAGAAACCACCCAATGGCATTAAAGCCTTACCAAGATTGGCAGCAGAAAACCAAATCCAGCCTAACCAACACGAAACGATACAATTCCCTATCAAAACATAATATGGAGTCAAAACAATAATGCCCCTAATACATGAGGTGCAGGACAAGTAGTAACCATTGAATCTTACCTCGGATCAAATCTGGTGGACTGAATCAATCAAAACTCCTTTTGGACCCCTTTGTAGAATATAACTACCCTCTTTCCATAGAATGAAGTCAAAGATCTAAGTGACCAATGTGAAAAAGAAAATAAAATAAAAACTAAACCAAGACTTACTTTTCTCTTGTGACTATACATGTCACCACCCAACATATAATAACCACAGCGCCCCATGGGTAAAATCATGTTCCTACAAGCAAAGGGGAAACATATCAATGTTTCAA
The DNA here is from genome assembly GCA_963277665.1 of Viscum album. Lineage (NCBI taxonomy): Eukaryota > Viridiplantae > Streptophyta > Magnoliopsida > Santalales > Viscaceae > Viscum > Viscum album. The sequence continues at coordinate 817,925,826 of OY728132.1, read as the reverse complement.
AATGATACTATCAAATAGTACATTCCTATAAATTAACAATTACCCTTCCTATTAATGGTATATAATCACTTTGGACTGAGTTTCAACTTAGTTTGGTTTTGCTCGATACAAGGGATGGGGTCTTATTATTCTTGGTTTTTATGTTTACACTTGAGGTATTTATTTAAAAATGATGCCTGTATTTGGTATTATTCTTTGTGGTTTTAGTTTTTAGCATATTTCCATGGGGCCTATCCACATGAATAATTCATGGAATGTAGGGTTCAGTTCACATTTTTTCACTTTAATGTGATTGATGTGACTAACAATGAGGATTTAGATCATGTAAAATATTCCTAAGAGGATCGGGCCTTGTAGTGATAGGTGTGGAAATTGTACATCTAGCGTTTGACGAGGAAATACATGTGAGGATGGATTGGAATCTTGGTAGGTTTTTAGAGTGGGATGGTCCCTCTGAGTATATAATATTTTTTATGAATGATTTTACTTCATTTAATGATTCAAGAGTTCAACTAAAGAGATGATGGATGCAATGCTAGTGTGGGTATTGGGTATTGTTGGAAAAAATGGCATTATAATGCCAAGTGGCTTGGTGTGATTTATCTTAGGATGGAACCTGGTTAGTGGGGATGGGTTATAGTACATAATTTTGATGAGGTTATTGAATGGATTATTTAGAATATAATGTAGATGGGTTCAACATGGTGTTCTTTTGTGACTAAGAAAATCATAAGGTGAATAATCCCTTTTGTCTAGTTGGATGATGAGATGTGCATCAAGGCATGGGATAATCCTCGAGAGATGAGTCGAGACTATGTGACCGACAAGATAGACTATGATTGGTTTCACAGGATTGGGTGAGTGACCAACCAATACGAGGATGATATGATGTATGGAGACACTTGGAGACACTTAGGGTTATTTATGCTATCTCATGGAGAAATTTGGGGTTATTTCATGACTCCAACAAACTACAGAAATGTTCCCACACGATGTTTTAGAAAAACAATTCCATCTCATGGAAGACGCCAAGGATCCTCTATCTTCCAATGTTTCCTCACACTCACACCTCATGGTATTATAGTATACAAGTGATCTACGTCAACTAGTCAGGATAGCATCACTACCCTCCATATATAGAAAGAAGTAAAATACCGAAGTGGCCAATGAAATAAAGAAAATAAAATAAAAACTAAACAAAAAACATACCTATATCCTGTGACTATACATGTCACCACCCAATATATAAGAACCAAAATGCCCCATGGGTTAAATCATGTTCCTTCATGCAAGGGGGAAACCATTCCAATTAATAATATCTTCTTTTTTCATTATGTTCTTTATATAGCATGTTGTTGGAAACACCATACTAGTACACTTAGCCATTGAATATGCACCTATTCTACATTAGTTGAGTTGAATATTGTGCACATAACCCTCTTCACTATGGAAAGAACCTCAGAGGGACCAAAATCAATGTTTAGTAGTTAATCCTACTCTTGAACCTGGTTGGGCACCAGACCATGAACAAGATGGTCTACTTGGTCATGAGGGTTTAAACCATTTCATTATACAATACTAAGAATAAAGGTGTTGGTATCTTTTCTACTAGAAATGAAAATTTATCAAGGCTTGAGTGCCAATCGACGTCAGTTCCTATGTTAATGGCCCCTTAACTATCTGTAGATGTCAAGGGGTGTCTCCCATGGGTGTCTTGTAGTGTGTAGTGTCTATCTATGATTTTTTCGGTGCTTCCATATTGTGGGAAATGTGTAATTTATGGTCAGTTTAATAAATACATTGGTCCATTTGAAAGTACACCCATATTCGATAGAGATATACCCACTTTTGATAGAGAATACCATCCATATAACCAACTCGGAAATCTGAGACCAACATTTTACTTTACCAATTCCAATTACATAATATATGGAGGACCAACTTATGTTTTATGAACCAATCAATTAATGGGAAAGAAACTCCTCAAAATAACCCATAAAATCTCATATAGAATCACTCACCTCTAATTAACCCACATCATTGCACATCTCAATGACGATACAACCTCATCACTTATATATCATGATTAATAATCAAAATCCAACATAATATAAGGTCTAAAAGGAGTCTATAGAGGAAAATACGAGGTTTTTAAAAAATCATGAACTTATTATTGAATGCATTGTTAGAATTAATGGAATACAACTTGTGAATCTAACCCTACATTTCTGGAATACTCTATTTTGAAAAAAATTACAATTTACCCCAAAATTCACCACACCAGGAGTTGGTTACTTTCCAAAACTCTAGAAAATGCACGATTAATATGAATTGTTAACCTAACTATGAACCTAACAATGAATTCCTTGTTTCCTAATTTTTTTAAAAAGAAGACTAATTCTTACCTAGAAGTACCCATCAAGAACCCTAGAAGGAGGAGAGGGGGCCGAGATAGGGGGAAGTCTCGTGGGGTGTTCGTCCATGGGGGGTCTTGCGTGCGATTGGAGAGGGGCTCGGGGGATGTCGTCGAAGGATATTGAATCAAGATAAGAGAGGGATGTTTCCAAGAGAGGGATACAATAAAGGAGGGTGGAACCGCACTGGGAGCCGAGTGCGGAGGGGGACAACGTTGGAGAAGAATGAGCTGAGAGGGGAAGGAGAACATCTCTGGAGGAGAGGGAGGGGGCCGGGAGGTGGAGGCAAAGGTCGAGAGGGAGAGGTGGTGGCCGGGAGGCGAAGGTAGAGGCCAGGAGGAGGTAAAGGTTTGGGAGGGGAGGATTGGTTCATGAGGCAGAGGGAGGGTTCACGCAGGGATGAAATGTCGTGATGGAGCCCTAAATTGGGTATAGTTTTTTCCCAACGGTTAATAAAAACTACGAGTAATAGTTTTCATTCCTAATGGTTTTCTTAAACCGTTGGGAAAACGCAACATATAACAGCCTAATCCAACGGTTTACTAGAACCATTTTTATAGGTTCTTTTTCCCAATAGGTTTTTCAGAACTATTGGGAACAAATTGTTGGTATAGGCTAGATTTCCACTAGTGAAATATCATCCATTGTGTAGGTCAGGAATCCATTTCCAAAGGTGTGTTTATCATACAAGGTAAGGGATAAACTCAAAAAAATGATATGACTATAGTGAGGGGTTTTTTGATGTATTTTAATAATATTTTCCTAATATTATCCCAAAATTTTATGTTGAGTTTTCAATATAATACCCACAATGAATTGCAACCATTTTGAAGTCTCCATATATAATGTACCCGATTTATTTATAAGAATTGAATAAGAAAAAATATGAGAATCTTTATATATGATTTTTATTCCATACTAAATCATTTTGGAGTGAACATGTTCTATTTTTTAATAAATAATATTGATTGATTCAACTCTGTATGGATTATTTAAAGATGAACATGATCATGATCATGAATAGGTATCCTCAACCATGTATTTATGAATGTTTGATCAACTACATGGAGGAAAATAATTTTTTATGAAAGAAATTCAATCCAAATATCACAAATTAAGGGTTAAGAAGGATGATAAAACCAAGAAAGAAAATCAATAATAGGTATGGACACTATGAGTATATAGTGATTCCATTTGGTATTACTAATTCTCTCACTATCTTCAAGGATTTAATGAATACTCTTTATAGATTACTAGGACCTGTTTGTGGTAGTATTTATATATGATAGGCATATATGTTCAAAGAGAAAGAAAGAATATGAATATAACTTTACAATTGTACTAAAGACACTATGTAATGATAAACTATATCAAAAATTAACAAATTATGAATTTGGGATACAAACGGTTTCATTTACGGTTCATATAATATCAAGAGAAAGTATATCTGTAACATCAATGTAATTAAAAAATATGACGTTTTCATATGTATTAATATTTGTAAAATAAATATTAATTTTAATTTAAATATAATTCAATGTTATATGGTGTACTTGACATGCAACAATGGGTTTCTATGAAATCTCATGTTGAACAGAAGGTTGAGTCATACTGAAAAATAATAATATAATATTTTTATTTGAAATAGTAGTTAACCCTTAGATGTTTTATTTGAGGGAATGAATATAAGTAACCATATTATGAGTAAAAATTTTTGTTAAATGTTTTACATTTATCCAATAAAAGTTAGTGTCTTAAATGAATATAAATCCAATTTTAAGCATAAATACTATAATATTTTTTTAAAAGGTAGTTTTACTACCTTTTGATGGGGAAAAATTTTAAAATCTAGTTTTTTGTAACTTTTATATGTTCCATTTGACAAAATAAATTTATTCTTTAGAAGTGGGACATCAAAATATACTTTGTGTAAATTTTTTCTTTTTTTATAAAGTTCAATTTTTTATGAATATTGAAAAATACTGAATTATAATTCAAACAGCCTTTTCAACTTACTTATATATATAGTTTGATTATTATTATAATTTTTTTCTAGGATTAATTAGATTATATTTTAATCATTTAAATCAATTTTGGTCACTTTATGTAATTTCACATTGGAATTGGACATAAACACATGTCAATATTTTAGTAGTTATTACTTCTTAAAAACCCGCTTTTTAGTTTTGACAAGGTGAATTAATTTTAAATTAATATATGACTCCTCTGTATTTTGAATGTGGAAAATTCCATTCCATATTTGGAATTAGGAGGTCCAAATTATGTAAATAGATACCTTTAATTTTCCAACATTATGAATAGTAACTTCAGCAATTATTTTTTTACCTTAGTTAAAGGGTAAATCTGGTAAATAAGGGTAAAGGATAATATTATAATAATATAAAAGTACCCTAAAACGTATTCTACTCATATTGAATGATACCTTTACGACGTTGGGCATTTTTTGGTTAATTTTGGACCCAAATGGGACTATATGGATATGAAAAGGACATTTTATTAAAATTATTTTAAATAAAGAAAAATGTAACATAAACTTGTATATTTTAGTAAAACATTTAGTTTATGGGGTTATATTAGTTATATATTCAAATATAAATATTAATTAGAAGTATAAAGTTATTTAATACATCATGATATTTTATTTATAATTTTTATACATTTGTGACACAATGATGATCTAGTGATTACCTTATTAATGAATGATATAAATAAATGAGTTTATAAATATTAAAATTAATTTACTTTGAAAATTTTTATGCCATACAAGAATTTTAAAGATAACTATGACTTTTTATATTTGATTTAATGAAGGTTTTTTATAGAATAATTTTTTTATGGATTTTAAAAGTCATTATATGAATAGTATATAAATTGAAATAAATGTGTTTTAAAAAAATACAATTTCATTAATTGGTATAATAGTCCTAAAAATATAATATTTTGACAAATGACATAACTAATGTTGAAAATGTCATTAATTAACTACTTGGGGTTCAATTGACATTTTATAGTAAACATGTCAACCATATTGTGTGAATATACAAGAAGGCATGGCAAGAGTCAAATAAGTTAACAAAGGGTTAAGCATAAATGATAAGGTTAAATTTGAAACCAAACATCTCTAAAAACTATTTATTGAGAGTATTTATAACAATTATCATATTCTATTTGAATGAAAGGATTTTTTTACCTTTTAAAAATCTAAATTTTGTTTATAATAAAATAGTCATTCAAGACATTCATAATGTACCCCTCCTCCCTCTTATAAAATTGCATCACCAATAACCCCTTACTCAAACCTCTAAATACCATTGGCCCATAAAAGCTAGGATCCAATAATCTCCCAACATACCTCTATTCCCCCCTTGAAGTATTTTATTGGGATGAAGGAAATTCAAGAAGGCATTTTAGCATAAATCAAATGGAGTTACCCGATTTGAGATAATGTCTTTTCTCAAGATTCTTCCAGTTATCGTTCTTTACCCAATCCCATAAAATGTATTTATTCTATTATTTTATAAAAAAAACTAGTATATTAATTATAATATGATTTTTTATGGGAATTATTCTAACAACACATACAAACACCTCCATCTAATGGATACAAACTGACTTTTTTTGCGTACGACGAACAACTGGCTCAAGAAACGATGATTGTTCAATTTTCCCCTACAACCTCTCATAGTGTCCATTATGATGGAAATGTATTTATATATGATATATATTATATTTATATTATCTCTATGATACTATAATTTTTATTTACAAACATTCATTTATTCTTTTCATTTTTTGTAAATATGATAATTTAATTTGAGGAAGTGAGGACTACCTCCCCATCAAAGTGATGTGACTCCTAAATTCCATACATGGAATTTATAAAGGATGTAATTAATGAACTAATGTAACATATAAATCATATGATATTTTACTGTAATTATAATATACCAATGTATCATTTATTTTTCTTTTCTTTAATATGATAAATAAATCAAAGTAACGTTCATCCATTTGTCTGGCTTATGATCTCTATGAACTGTGCAATTCATTTCATATCATAAAATTTTATGGAGTTTTATAAATACACATATACTGGATATATATGATATATAATAATAATATTATAGACATAATGTACTTTTTACTATATGGATAATTGTTAATTATAATAAGTTCATTTTTTACTCAGATACCGAATATCGACAAAACACCTGATACGAACATAAATAATTATGTAATATTTATAACATGGTAATAAGTGATATAAAAGTAATAATAGAATTGAAAAAGGTTCTAATGAAAGTTCAAATTAACATAGGTTTATTATTCAAGAAATTAAAGAATGAACAAGTCAAGTCAGACGCGAGGTAAGGGATTTCATCTTAATCTCCATTCATTGAGGCATGTTTTGATAATATAAACTTCTTTATTTTACATAGTGTATAATAAAACCCTTTGACTTTTAATTTTATTCGAAAGGAATATTTTTCTAAGAAGTGTTTTACTAAATTGCTAAAGGAATGTTTTTAATATATGAGATGATAATGACCTCTCCACCACTGTAATCATTATTTGTCATTCTCTATAAGCCTTAATGTTTTTAAAAGTAAAAGAAATTAATTATTCCCTTTTTGAGAGTTTTGGTATTGAAAATGGTTTTTGAAATGAATTTAGCATTTCAATCTCATGAAATTATATCTTTTTATCGCAAGTTAAATGTTATTACTGAGATTTTGATGTTTGAAATATTTTATGTGTTATGATTATACAATGGTATTTGAACATTAGACATGTGGTTACACGATAAACCAATGAACGGTGGTTTCATGATATACCAAATGACTAGTGGTACCATGATCAACCATTTATAGGTGGTTACTGTAACAGCCCAAGATTTTATAAAAAAAAATATTCTTTTTAATTTTATTAATGTCTTGTGTTATACGCTACACCAAAAGGAGCTTGCACAACACACATCCTGGACTTGCCTTGAATTACACGCAATCGCGACCTTCCTCGATAGCGTGTGTAGTACGCAATACCGAGTTTCACTAAACAACGATATGCTATAAAAGTATTATTAAAACTAGCCGTTATGAATAGTAATAACCACTTTTTGAAATCCAGTAAATCTTATTTTTCAAAATGAACTTTATTTTTGGATTCGGAGTATCGAATTTAGCCTAAGGTGAAATTTTGGTACTTTTCGGATAACTTTCATATTTTGATGAATAGTGAAAATGACTAAATTTTAATTAAAAACAAACTTTTTTAATCGAAATAATTAATAATGATAAATTATTAATTTGAGTGATTTTAAAGTATATTTAGAATATATTTTTACAATTCAATACAATGTTGGTCATTGGATGTAGTTTCACATTTAAACTAGACATAAACAAGTGTCAATCTTTTGATAGATATTGTTTCTTAAAAACACGCTATTTGTTTTAACAGCGGGATTTAATTATAAAATTAATTAATGCAACTTTTATGTTATGAATTTGGAAAAATAGACTTCATTTTTGAATTCGGAATATGAAATATAGATTGGGATAAAATTTTGGTATTTTTCTGAAAACTTTCAATTTTTGATGAATAGTGAAACCACTAAGTGGTAGGTTAAAAACTGAATTTTGCATAAAACTTAATTTTACCGCTTCTGTGAATGGAATTTCGAAAATCCGAGAGACACGGTTAATATCAAGGACTAAAATGTGGTTCAATGAGATGAAAATAATTTTTTGGTGAATAGTAACTTTTTACTTTTTTTACCGCGGTTAATAGTAAATAGGGTAACTAAGGGTAAATATGATATTACTATTACCCTAACACATGTCCTAATTCTATTGGACAAGTGTAATTCGACCAAAAACAAACTTAGGAATAATATATGACCATTTAGGCCCACTTGGATTAGATTAGGACATTTATTATTAATTTATTTAAAGAAGGGTTAAAATAGTTAAAATCAAAGTTTAATAAGTAAATCATTTTTAATATGGGGTTATACATAAGATAAATTCGATTGTAAATATTCATTAGAAAGCTAAAAAGATTTCCTACATGATGGTATTTTATTTCTAATTTTTAGACATCAAATAATATAATTTATTTATGACACAAAGATGATGCAGTAATTATCTTATTAATGAAATATTGACATAATTGATAATATAAATACCAAAATAAATGTAATTTAAGACTTTTTATGAATTCCACTAATTTTCTAGGTTACTATGATATATTAGTGTTGATTTAATCAACTTGTTTCGAACATATAATTCTGTTATGACTTTCACAAAAATCATATATCAAATAGTGTCAAAATTGACACAAAATAGTTTTTAAATCAAATATTATATTATTAATTGTTATTTTATTCCTAAAAATCTAAGGTTCGGCCAAATGACTTAGATAAGGATATATGTATTAATAATATACAATTTGGGGTCTTTTTGCATGTTATAGTAAGTTTATTAACCATATAGTGAAAGAAAACAAAAAGACACGGTAAAAGTTAAATTATTTAACTTAGAGTTAAATCTAATTGATAAGGTTAAAATAATACCCTAAACTTGTCTAAATCCTATTGGTTGATAGGATTTCGACCCATCCCCACTTTAGCTTCGAAATAAGACCCTTTGGAACCATTATAAACCGATTTTAACTTTAATATAAAATAATATTTTGAGGTATTCCTAAGGTGCCCCTCTCCTCCCTTATAAAAGGACACCTCCTCCCCCTCCTCCTCACACCAATTTGAGCACTCAAGCTCGGCCAACCCCTGCCATTTTCCCTTCTCCACTTCCCTAGAATAATCCTAGAGGTCATGGTCTTCTTCAAAGACCAATCTTAGTTCCCTAAGTGAAGGATTCAAAGAGGCGTTTCAAAGAAGAGGTAATAA